>CM065715.1:17780041-17790041 GCA_033310375.1 Conus canariensis
CACTGCATCCACCCCTGCCCTGCTACTCAACGTTCAGGGGATCGGACGTGGACCGGAAGCTGGTGGTCTGTCTATGTGTGTGCTGTTGATCAGGACTTACGAGTAGAGGGGAGATACCCTGGGGGATTCCTCACTACGTGCTGTCTACTAAGGACCTAGATCTACAGAAAGCTAAGTGCCTTTATATTCATTTTTGGTTACTTCTGTTTCGGACAAGGAAACATTGGAACAAGAAACTTGTGCTGTGCCCGTAGCTGAACTGGAAAGCTCAACAATATCCAAGCTTGCTTGTTTGGAGTAACTGTTCATCTAGGAGAGTAAACCAAAGGACTTCAAAGAAAAAAAAAACTGTTGAGAGAGAAAGAGAGAGAGTGTGTGTTGATGACATTTATTTTGTGAATGTGTTTGTTTAATATAGGGGTTGACAGCCGAGACCTAAAGTAGCATTGTGTCGTTTTGTTGCAGCTGTTAATAAATCATTAGTTGAATAAATGGGTGCATTCTTTAATTTGTCTTGCTTGCCTTCTCGTTGCGGGAGGTGGTACGTTAGCGCGTGTAGAAGTACAGAAAGCAAGTAGGTGCATGACTTGCCAACACTTGTGTAGACGTACACAACGCAAAATTAGAGCATGATTGGTGAAGCAAATGTTTCCTCTCTATGCCCGTAAGAGGCAGCTCACAGCGAATGCGCGTATTGACCGTAGGTTAGTCTGACCCTAGACCAGCACAACCTGATTTGCGTGACATATGGAGAGAGGCTATTTGCCTGTACGGCTCACATAGAATGAATGCATGCAGCAGCAGAATGAAAGGCATAGGGAGGTGGGGGAAGGAGGAGGGTATGTGTATCATTCCAGCAAAAAACATCTGCTGACAAGCACGCAAAGTTTACGTGGTTGTCAGTACCAACCTTAGAAGAAGGTTCAATTAGTGTTCTCATCTGTGAGAGGGGATATCAGTTTCTTCATTCTGAGATGAGTAAGTGGAAATGTTGTTTCCTCCTGCGGTTGTTTTTAAAATCTCAGATTATCTTTCATCTGACTTGTATACGCTCTCTGTCTGTCTGTCTGTCTGTTGCTGTCTCTGTCTCTGTCTCTCTGTCTCTCTGTCTCTCTCTCTCTCTTTCCTTCTGTGTGTGTGTGTGTGTGTGTGTGTGTGTGTGTGTGTGTGTGTGTGTGTGTGTGCATGCGTGAGTGTGTGCGTGCGCGTGCGTGCGTGTATGTACATTTACACTTGTATTGACCAAGCTGTTTCAGTAACATATCCAGTATTGAAATACTGGATTAAAATCATGTCAGATTTGTTTATGCTAATGTAATCTCTCTCTCTCTCTCTCTCTCTCTCTCTCTCTCTCTCTTCATTCGTGTATGTGTGTGTGTGTGTGTGTGTGTGTGTGTGTGTGTGTGTGTGTGTGTGTGTGCGCGCGCGTGCGCGTGCATGTGTGTGTTTGCGTGTGAGTGTGTGTGTGCAATTGTGCACATGTGTACATACATTCTCTCTCTCTCTCTCTCTCTCTCTCTCTCTCTCTCTCTCTCTCTCTCTCTCTCTCTTAACGCTGTTATGGATTAGCACACAATGTCGTGCAGTTTACCACGAAAGGAATGAAGACTGGAAAGTAGTTCGTGTTTCAGTGACTCGTAAACAGCGCGGACAACACGTGATATTGGCAGGTCCGTGTGCAGTAAATTATGCCAGGCGGGGAGCAAACGCACTGCTGAATTGGCGCCGAAGCCTGGAAAACAGGACCTGTGGCCCCAGCCACAGCATACACTAAATGATTTGCCGTCATGACTAGTGCTGAATTGTTGCTGAATTTAGACTTGTTTTGTCTGTTATGCAAAACTGGTGTTCAGCATTAGAAAACGATTTTCGAAAAGTATCTTTAAGGCTCCGCCGAAAAACGTAGACAAACGAATCACAATACAAATGGTTTTGATACATTGGGTCTTTTTCAGGCAAGATACACAAAGCTCAGGACAACGAAAATGAAAGATCAATCACTTATCTTCATCCAGTTCGGCGCAAGATTTCTGGTTTTCATTTAGCGCCCATCTTGCGTCGAATTGGATGAAGATAAGTGATTGCTCGTTCATTTTCGTTGTCCCGAGTGTTGCGTATCTTGCCTGAAGAAGACCTAAGAGGTCGAAACGCCTCGTGCTTTGTCTTGATTCGTTTGTCTACTTTTTTCGGCGGAGCCTTGAAAATACTGTTTGAAATTTTGTTTAGGTTTCCGCCTGCCGTCGCCTCATTTTGTAATTAGAGTAGAAAACAATGTTAAACATAAATGGTATTGTTCTTTTAAGAACATTTTCCAGCCAGAACAATAGGCCTACGTGTCGTTAATTTCAGATGAATGGCACAGAGATAACTTTATAAGATTTGGAATTAGGGTTAGTGGGCTTAATAATTGCAAGCGATGTTTACTTGGTGAAAAACAGGCTGGTAACAAATGTCCGTCGTGTGGAAAAGAAACCGAAAATGAAGTTCATTTCTTAGTCAACTGCACAGCTTATACAGATATCCAAAAGCAATGTACTGTACTTGACTCGCCTTCTTGTATTACTGACCAGACTCGTACTGCAAATGTTTTGTCGAGCAACAATAACACGTGGTGACAGATGTAGCAAAATTCATATCACAAGCTATGAACATTACCAAAAAGACAATTGAAAGAAACAGCTGGTGAAATATTCAATCACTGAAATGTTTGTTGACATGATCCGTTGTCGTATGGCTGTATGTGTGTGTGTGGGCGGGGGGGGGGGGGGGGGGGGGCAGAGGTGGGGTAGGGGTGTGGAGGGAGGAGGGGCGAAGGATGGAGGAAGCTGTCTGAATGAGTGTGGGCGAGGGGTGGCGGGAGGGAGAAGGGATGGGCGAGGTAAGCGATTGATTTTACGGAGTTATGTTCAAAACACCCCCTTGTCTAGAGGGCTTAATTGCTGAATGAACAATAAAATATTTGTCATTGTCATTGTTCTCTCTCTCTCTCTCTCTCTCTCTCTCTCTCTCTCTCTCTCTCTCTCCTCCGTCCCCCCCCCCCTCTCTCTCTTCTCACACACACACACACACACACACACACACACACACACACACACACACACACACGACGTAATATCTAGATTTTAAGAAATAAAACTCTTTCTCTTTGCCCAACAGGATAAAACATACATGTGAATTTTGAACATGTACAATACTCCATCAGTATCTCTAATCACCGTGTCCCCCCCCCCCCCCCCCCCCCCAAAAAAAAAAAGAAGATTTTTTCTCCACTCATCAATTACATCTAAATAGAGAAGTGGGAGTTCTATCTTAAGATGAATATTGTCATACTGTTCTTGCAAAATAGTTGTAGGAGCTTCATTCAGGAAAAGTATCGTCGAAAACAAATTCAGTTTCAGATCTGATTTTGATATACCCCAAACATCATCTCATACAGACTCTAACATCTGTTACAACAGCTTGAGCTCCTGCTTTGAATCTTCTCCTGTGATCACATGTTACTCTGCAGGAAATGGTAAAACGCAATTGTCCATCTACCCTTGGGAAATCCAGAAAGCTGATTTTTTTATATCAATTGTTTATCTGTAAAAAAAAAAAAAGAAAGAAAAAAAGAAAAAAGAAAAAATGTGCGCCGCGCGCGCGCGCGCGCGGTGTGTGTGTGTGTGCAAAAAACGACAATGTTAACATTCTCAGTGCATCATTGACGAATCATTATTATGATCATTGTGAAATATACTCTGATATCCCCCCCCAACCCAACCCCCCCCCCCCCCCCCCACCCCCCTGGATAAACAGGATTCTGCATTTATCAGTGCTTGTCTAAAACAGGATAGGCCTTTTTCTTTACATTGTGAAAATCTCTCTTTACAACTAATTCAACTGTCATTCTGATGGCTGTCTGCCATTTTTGTTCTTTTATTTTCCACATAATTTGTATCAGATAGGGACTTGCTCTCCTGTGTCCATTCGAAAATGAGGCAAGATCTTATCGATGAAATCAATATCTAGTATATTTTCTCCTATTGAGAGGTAGCAGTAAAACCTTCTGTTAAGTGATTTCACACTGTGGAATCCATTCTAATTAAATAGCCGATGGACAGCCAAAACCATGGGGCAAAATACATGGACCATGTATGCAGTTGAAACATCCCACTGTCTCTTACGTAGAGATTGAGGAGTACTTTCCTGCACTAAACTCTTGCTGCAAACGTTATGGAATGAAAAGAAAAGCTACGGGTATCAGTGGAATAAGCCAACACCTGTTGTTTAACATTCTAACATATCATTATGGCCACAACTGACTAAACATCAAATTTGCGACCTCTTTGATTGAGAAACTGAAACTTGAAGCTCTTGAAACAAAGTTATCTTGTAACATTAACTGCCTCTGTGGCAGAAAAAAGGAAGGAGATAAAAAATAAAAATTAAAAAAAAAAGAAAAGAAAGAGATCAAACGGGTTTCCATGGCACGAATCAAATGATTTTTACCTGCTTTCTCCGAGTCTTCCATAGTTAAGGTTTTTAAGTGACCCCGTTTCACTTTGTGATATTGCTTTACATTGACACGAGGCCCTATCATTTTTTTTATTTTTTAGTGGAGTCGGTTGTTCAACATTTGTGAGAACAGTACGTTGATTTAATAATTCTTATTAGTATATCCCCTTGGGTGTCCACCAGTTTGGAGTCTTCAGGCTTCTTACTCTTGTGCTCGCCATGTATTTCCCTATATTTCACCACCAAGTCTTATAAAGCGATCACATGCAACTGAATACTGACCTTTCGGGGGGCGAAAGAGAGCTCAAATTGACAGACATTGCGCGCTCACGATTCGAATGAGTAATTAACTAACCACGGTTTAATGAGCTGGAAGTGAGATTTTATCGGAGGCCAGAGGGCGATGCAAGTAGGTGATGTGAAAGGTGTCGTCTGCTCACGTGCTCAAAACGTCGGCACTAGGCTCTGATTTTTGACAGGACAAAATTCCAGTCACATTTTTTTAACCTGTACAAACTGATTTTCTTACGATGACACGGACGTCTAGGCCCAACATGATGATTACCCTGTAACGGCATAGTGGGCTAAGGTACTGGTTGACACTTCTGTCATGATTCTTTCCTTCAGCGTATGTCGACTTGAAACATCTTCCTTTTTGTTTTATTTCATTTCATTTTTTCCCTTTCTTTACTTACTTATTTACTTATTTTTGCTAAAACCATACAATGTCGACTGTCATTAAACTGAAAGACACACACATGTGTGTATGTGTACTCTTACGTGTTCACACGGTGCCTAAGTAGCACACACAATCTACTCTCTCGCCATTACATAAACGCAGAAATCAGTTGATCCGTCACCATGTTTATCACGCCATCGTAACCCCACGGTTTGCTGATGACTGAACGTCCTAACAACAAAATACCATCGTTCTACCTTGCCACCTTGGCTCCTAAGAACTGTGCCGTCCTTAATCCCGGTCCAACAATGCTGGACCGTATAAGAGATTGTCCCAAGTATTGATAAGCGAGAACAATGGCTGCCACGAAGTGAAAATCAATATGTCTGATCCTTTTCATGAAAACACGGTCACTCAACCTAAAACCAGGGGCTCAGGATAACACAGCTGATGACTTACAACAACAGCCTACCCAGATGATAATACAGACCAAAAGTCTCCTTCTAATGCAATCAGCTTCAGCACTACCTGATTCATACCTTGAAGTACTTGACAGGTGCAACTGCCCAGTGGTAGCAAACGCTGACCTCTGGCTTCAGATCAGGACAGCGTAAGGTGAGTAAAGGTGGAGCGGAATGTTCCCCTCGAACGAGGTCAGCTTATGAATGGACAGACCTGCTTGTGACTGACCTCTTTTCTATACGAATACTGGCAGACCTGTTTGTGACTGACCCGTTTTCCACACAAACTCCAGCAGAAAATCACATACGCATGTTAAAGATTCATATAAGCGCTCCGTGGGTTATGGGAATTGGGAAAAAATGCCAGGAAGCGTCAGGATGAGGGAAGAGGGAACCGGCAACGTCAAACTTTGCTCTTGCTCACTAAAAGGCTGTGATGATCGGACGCTCGGGCAGCAATCGCAACACAGTTGGATTTGACGCAGAACAGTGCGTATGTCACAGCACCCAAACTCAGCTCTTTTTCAAACCGACTCTGGAAGGATTCGCAGTAACAGACAAATCAGAGAGGAGTTTGTCCGTGCTTTTGTCGGTCTCTCATCAGATGGCTTTGTCATGGAGGATAGGATTCGGGACTATCAAGTTTTCTTAGTGACAAACTTCACTTTGGAGCTATAATTCCCGGCTCTGTGGTGCCAGTTTTTGCACATAATAGTAAAGAGAATGGTGGGGGAGAGGGAGGGGAGAAGCACATGGGGACAGACGGGGCATGAAGGGCAGGGCAGGTTGGGAGTGCGTACACCTAGCCCAGAAATTGTGATCAGAGAGACACAATGAAAAAGATCTTTTGAATTTTTGTTCCCCAAAATGAAAATAATTTGATTTTAAATCGTATTGCGCAGCTGGTCATTGAAAGAAAAGAAAAGCCGGTTTTATGTAAATGACAAAGATAATTAGTTAACAGTATTGAAATGGTGCCAAAACATGGAGTATCAAACATACAAATGCCTTTTCGTCACATGATACAACCAAAACTAGCCGTGTCAGCATTTCAGCTCTTGTCAAACAGAACAAGAAGGAACTAAATACTCAGACTGGACAGACGTTAATTTACGCCGGAAAAAAAGACAAAATCCAAAATATGATCTGAATAAGTTTGGAGCATATCCGAACTTCGCTTACCCCTATCTATGGAGCTCTTGATGTTCACAGTAATATATCATAATTATAGTAGCCCACTTCTGGCACAAAAAAGTTTATGCCTTCATTTTATACAGTATTTAGTGGCACAGTATAAAACTTTGAGAACTAGCGGCACAGTAGACTGCTGGTGTAACGACATATTCATGGGGTTTTTGTTTAGGTTTTGTTTGTTCTTATCTTTGTTGCGGGCGTTTCCTACGAATACAGAGGAATAATGCACTACCTTCTACTTATCCAGCCAAGAAAGCTTCACAGTGAATACCGAAGAAGACCTAGAGATGGCGAACGTGCCTCTGCTTAATGGAAGTCTGAATCAATTAAAGCGCTGATTCCGGTCCTGTACATGCTCTATGTATATAGAACCCAAATCTGCACGTAGACTATGCTGCGGTCTCACTGCTATGGCAAACTGGAATTCTGGCATACGGCAACTAAATGCTCGAAGACTGGAATTCAAAGGCCTAGATTTGACTTAACATGCATGTGAAGTGAAAACTGGTCGCACTAGTAATGGTTACAGTACAAACAGCAGCAGCAACAGCAGCACAAGCGGCTATACCCGTAAGCAGGTTTCAAACACCAAGTCTTTGTGAGAGGCAGTCTTTTACATTCTACTAAGACTGCATGTTCAGGTGCAGAATCTCATTCACTGGTTACAATTAGGCATGCGCTAAAGGAGAAGCCAACGGAGAGAACGACGACATTTTTATGGAAAATAACACGAATCAAAAAGGAAATTAGTTTTGAGCATTTTGCAGGGGTGTGTGGGTGAATTAACACGTCACGTTTATTCTCTCCATCAAATATATCAACAGAATGATATCTCATTTTTAGCAGATACAACGTTTGCATTATCGGTTTTCTTTTTGTGTGTGTGTGTTTTGTTTTGAATTGCTTTTTCAATACAAGAAAGAACGTGTTAAAAACAGCCTTTACAACAAAATACCTTTTTTTCCCACTTAAATATAAATCCGTAGACGTTTCCTGATCAAGTAAACTGACCGTCGTAAATGAACATAAACAGCATCTATCAGGTATCCCATTTTATCATTACAAAACACTTTATATGTAGAATTATTTTCCAGCTTAAAAAAATGAGAAGAGAGAGAGAGAGAGAGAGAGAGAGAGAGGTGGTGTGTGTGTGTGTGTGTGTGTGTGTGTGTGTGTGTGGTGTGAGAGAGAGAGAGAGAGAGAGGAGAGAGAGAGAGAGAGAGAGAGAGAGAGAGAGAGAATTACTTTAAGAATCGGTTCTAACGCGATCTAAGGTTGCATCTTACACACACTTTATCGGCCAAAGTACAGAATTGTAACAGACGTACCCAGTGGGAGACCTGCGCGGCTTTGGTACACCAGCCGATCTAACGTTGCGACACACCCACCACAGCTCGTTTTGGAGCACAGCCAGGAAACCTGTATAAATAAACTGTACAAGGTCACGTGATTAAATTGAGCCAAATGATTGGTTTGCATACCTTCAGAGAAAACTCGTCACAAGTGCGAGTGCGCACGTGCGGCGTGCGCGCGCACGTGCACACACACACACACACACACACACACACACACGCACCACCACAACAACAACAGCAAAGCGTTGTCTGGCTGCTAATGCTGAGAGCAGTTGGTGATAGTTGGGTCACCTTACAGAGGTGAGACATGACATCTATTGGACTCCCAGTCCTACGTTGTCTCTGACTTTTCCGGTAATGTTCCCTCAAGATTTGGTTTAGCTTAGCATTGCTGTCTTTTCACGTTGGTTATGTCATGCAAACACTTCTTTCGCATGTTTTGGCGAAAGGTGGTAACTTCGGAACAATCGGGTCAGTTAGAACACTCCGTTTGGGAAGAAAGCAGACAAGAGAGTTAATGATGTGATAGTATGTACCCAGTGCGCCTTGCTTTGGTAGAATTGACAGTGCAAACGTTACACACACACACACACACACCACACACACACACACACACACACACACACCACCACGCACGCGCGCGCGCACGCACGCGCGCACACAGTCTCTCACACACACACACACGCACGCACGCACGCACACACACACACACACACACACACACACACACACACACACACACACACACACACACACACACACTACAAGTATTACAGAAGGTAAGCAGAACCAAGCACTGGTTTCTCTCTATCAGGTCAAGTCCCTTTCTTTATCAAAACTCGGCCCATCATGTGCTGTGATCCACAAAAACTAGTGCACACGGCACGGCAAGGCACGGAAACACACACACACACACACACACACACACACCACACACACACACACACACACACACACACACACGCACGCACGCACGCACACAGAATGAATGAATAAATGAATGATACTTTATTAATTTAGGCCTTTGCCCCTCATGAAAGGGGTACAAAAAACAGAGTGTACAACACAGTATTATTGGCAACAATAAAGATCACTACACCCCCTCCGTCATGACATCATTACAGAACGCAACTGAAATGCTTTGCATAAATAAATCGATAAATTTCTCCTAACGCTATCTTTTCCAGAAGCTAGAAGCAAACTTAAGTGAAACTGGTTAGAATCATTATATTTTTGTGGTACACATCGCATTCTTAAATCGCTTAATACAGGGCAACACAAAACAAAATGCAGTTCATCTTCATTTCCCTTTTTGCAAAGAGAATAACGCAAATCAATCTCAGTGTGTGATTCCTGTAACGATAATGATGTACAGCAGTTTCTGAAACACCACATCTAAACCTTGTCATTATACATTTCAGATGTTTGTATAAACCCATTTTCAAATATGGCTTGACATCCATGTATGGTGCAAAATGTCCTATACATATAAACTCTCTCACTGTTTTTAATATAGAAATCCCAATCTTGCCATCGACATGAAATCAGTCTGTCTTTAAATTCATGCAAAAAGTATTTAACATTCTGAACTCCTTGTTTGCCCATACATATCCAAAACCAAGCTGATACAACTTGCAACGAATGTTTGATACCCAGTTTCTTTTGTCTCGTGTATCTAAATCGAATAACATTCTGTACGCCTTCTGTGGCAGTCTGTTATAATCCATTGTCGTTAATTTTAGCCAGTAACGGATACAACGTACTGCACAGTTTATAGAAATCGGATATCTATCAATTTCACCATGTATGAAGTCATT
>CM065715.1:17795041-17810041 GCA_033310375.1 Conus canariensis
CTTCCCTTGTGTCGGGACACACACCAGTGCATGATGACACAGTCTGGCCCGATAGTAACCGCCAGAGATGTGACGGCCCGGTTCAGGAAGGGGTCAAATACATATGGGGAAAGTCGGTTTTAATGTGGAGTGACTTAAGACAGGAATAGAGAGGAGAGTAAACACACAATTACCGGGCCGCTAAACGAAGGAACAGGCAATTTACAAAACGAACATAGTGCGTTTCGACCTATTGGGTCTTCTTCAGGCAGGACAAATATAACATTCAATAGAAGACCCAATAAGTCGAAACGCGTTTGTTTTGTAATTTGTTTGTTCCTTCGTTTGCAGGCCCTGAAATTCTTTTGTTTTACTCTAATGGAAAGTCGCCGAATTTGAGGGTCATTTCGAACACTGGGACAATGAGGGTTATTTAGGACACTGCATTATTACACAATTGAAAACAAAAGTTGAAATTTGATCGTGTGCCACTGAGATTTGACTCACAGCATATGACAAAACGACGACACAACCAAATACGAGCAAGGTGTAAGTCAAAGATTTAACTTATGCTTGTACTTCTAACTCGTCGACTATGAGAAGGCGTTTGACAGCGTTGACCGCGAAACCCTCTGGAAGCTGCTACGCCATTATGGAGTGCCAACTAAACTGGTCACCTTGATCAAGAACTCCTACAATGGAATGACTTGCCGGGTGGTCCATGGTGGACAGCTCACAGATAGCTTTAGGGTGAGGACTGGAGTCCGACAAGGCTGCTTCCTGTCGCCTTTTCTTTTCCTCCTGGTGATCGACTGGACCATGAAGAGGTCAACAGCACACAGAAGAAATGGAATCCAGTGGACACTATGGGACCAACTTGATGACTTGGACTTCGCTGACGACCTAGCCTTGCTTTCCCACAGCCACCAACAGATGCAAGACAAGACAACAGAGCTAGAAGCCACCTCCTCACAAGTTGGTCTCAAGATCCATGAGGGCAAGACCAAGATCCTCAAGATCAACACGGAAAGTGAGGACCCAGTCACACTGCATGGAAGCGAGCTGGAAGATGTGGAGGCCTTTACATATCTGGGCAGCATCATTGACAAGCAGGGTGGCACAGACGCAGACGTCAGAGCAAGAATCGGCAAGGCGAGGGCAGCATACTTGCAGCTGAAGAACATATGGAGCTCCAAGGTGGTATCGACTCGCACGAAGATCAGACTGTTCAACTCCAACGTCAAGTCAGTGCTACTGTATGGAGCCGAGACATGGAGGACAACAAAGACCACCACCAGGAAAGTGCAGACTTTCATCAACAGATGCCTGAGAAGAATCCTCCAGATCCACTGGCCCATCAGCAACTCAGACCTGTGGCAGCGTACCAACCAACTGCCAACCGAAGATGAGATCCGGCGCAGAAGATGGGGATGGATTGGGCACACCCTGAGGAAGCCAGCCAGTAACATTACCAGACAGGCGTTATCATGGAACCCCCAGGGAAAACGGAAAAGAGGACGGCCAAGAAACACCTGGCGACGGGACCTTGAGGCAGACAGCAAGAAGATGGGACACACCTGGAAACAACTAGAGAGGGCAGCCCAGGACCGAGGACTCTGGCGGACTGTTGTCGGCGGCCTATGCTTTGGGAGGAGCGACGGGCAAAACTGAACTGACTGACTGTACTTCTAACAGTATACCAAAGGTCTTTAAAAGTCACTAGCAGCATAAACTTTCAAAATCTGAAATGCTGTGTTCATCTCCTCTCTACAGATTCATAAATCATCTATGTCTCTGCTATTTTTGCTTACCAAGATTAGTGAATTAGGAAACAACAGTATCTTACGTTAGATATGGAACAGATGATATTGGATAAAAATAGATCGTGGATCAGTGTTCATGTTACTCTCTCTCTCTCTCTCTCTCTCTCTCTCTCTCTCTCTCTCTGCTGTTAACAATTTTTGTTTATCCATTATGTACACAGGGAGATCTTTTTCCCTAAAACTGTGTTCTCTCTGCTCCGTATCGTCTGAGATGATGTGGTGGTGGTGGTGGTTGTGGTTGTGTGTGTGTGTGTGTGTGTGTGTGTGTGTGTGTGTGTGTGTGTGTGTGTGTGTGTGTGTGCATTCTACTACGAATGAAAAAAAAAACATGAGTCCTTTCATGCTGTTGATGTTGCTTTTCTGTGTAACTGTTAGTTTCAGCGTGATATACGGACATGCCGAAGCATTATCAAGTTTGTTTTATACCGTTTCATTTTGTCATAATGATTGTGTCATGTTATCGGCCACGAAAGGGTGTACAGATTTTTTCTTTAAAGAAAATGTAAAATAAGGTGTGTGTGTGTGTGTGTGTGTGTGTGTGTGTGTGTGTGTGTGTGTGTGTGTGTGTGTGTGTGTGTGTCGTATTGTGAAGTGTTGTGTGCGTTGCAAGTTGTTATGATTGTTATTATAATCAATCGTCATTTTAATGATTTACTTGCTCTCGTTGTTCATATCCGTATTAAGAAAAATGTTCCATATTCACTTATCTCCTGTATTCGAATTTAGCTAGAGATCATTAAAAGACTATATACAAATAAATAGATGATTAAATAAATAAGGAAATAAATAAATAAATAAATATAGTAGATAGATGAATATATAAACAAATAAATGAAAGGCCCTACACCAATAACAGTATTTGACAAACATCAATACATCGTCATCCAGAGATCTCAGATGTCTCGTAAGATCTAATACATTTTATTTTCCATAAAAAAGGACACCTGAAATTAACTCCAACTGCATTGTGGTTCGATCAAACTGTGTTTTCCATGGTCGATCAATGCACGTAGGGGCTGAACTCTTTTCGCTCAATCCTTTGACTGTGGATCGTTCGAATGCACAAGTTATATCTCGCCGCGATACCCAATGTTTTGGGACAACACTGTCTTGATACAAGGGACAAACAAATTGGCAGGTAAAGCATGATCGGTGACTGAGGTTGCTGTTCAGTATTAATAGGATCAGGCTGGTAGGTTCGACTTTATCTCTCTTCTGTTGGTCGTCGACCGTGGCTCGACCTTTCTGAGACAAAGCATTTGGCTCCGTGTTAGTCGTATGGAGTGTCACACTACATTGTCGTGTGACAATACCTGACAGTTCGGTCTTCGAGTCAAAGATTTTCCTTCAGATAAGATGCTGAATATGTAGTGCTTGTCTGCATTAAGTTATTTTCTTTATGAAAAATGATATCACGCAAGAAGAAACTAATTTACACTCACGGACATGTCTGTTGTCGTAGGGTGGGACAGTAGACTATAACACACGAATAAAAACACCACACAAACTTGTTCTGTTCACATCAGTCTGTTTATTTCTCGGGGAAAAAACAGCTTTGTAGATGAAAACAGTATACCTGTACCTTATTTTCCCCCAAAGTGATTTATTTACTTACACTGTACACTTCTATGTATTGTGGTAAAATCACCTTTTTTTAATATCGCAATGTACATGGCGACATTCAACTACAATGTCAGACTGGGAATGGGGTGGTCACAGGGGATTTTTAACTTTATTTATTTCGTTAACCATAAACCAATGCCTTGACTGAAGGCGTGGGTTGCTGGTAAAGAATGGCTTGACGGATTGGGAAAGAAGTGAAGAGGTATGTCCTTGATGAATACCACGAATCTCCCCTCCCCTAATTATCCCGAGGGCATTTTAAAATCAGACAATGAGGTTGGGACTTAATTCATAGACTTATGCTGATTTCCATGGAATTTTCATAAAAAGAATGGATCAACTGGGAAACGTCTTTTTTTTTTTTCCCAAGCACATTGTTCCATATCTAACTGGTCATTATAGAGTGTAAACAGATTACAAAGGACTGGTTCACTTTGATCAGAATGATTTTTTTTTTAATGTTGAAATTAACTGTTCGGGGAAAAAATCAGAAAAAGTGTGTGTGTGTGTGTGTGTGTGTGTGTGTGTGTGTGGTGTGTGTGTGTGTGGTGAGAGTGAGAGAGAGAGAGAGGGGTGGGGGGTTGAAGCCATAAGTCGTGGTGGACATGAGAGAAAACTGGGTGAAATATCGCACCCGATGTCAGATTAACTAATAGTTGACATGATAATGCTGAGAGCATTGTTTCGTCTATCTCTCCACTTCAGTTATCGCATAGGTTGCTGTCCTGCTCTTGAGATTTGATTTATCATCAGGTGTGCCGTTACCCGTATCTATAAGAAAAGCACTGACTATTTTGTTTATTGATATTCAGACAACAAATCCGGCTTTCTGAAAAGGAACCAATTGTGCTGGGGACAGAGTGTTAAAGTATGATAAAGAAGAAAAAAACAATGAAAAGAAACCCTAAAGAATAATACTTTTTGATAAACGGCATTGGAGAAGTTAAAAAAACAAGTCTAATGTGAAAGCGAAACAAGAAGCAGAGACGAAGAAAATGTTTGGTATTATTAATATTCATTAGGTGTGCTGTTAATAATCATCGACGGCAAGTCCTGAAACGTTGATAGGAAAAACTGATTGTGTCGATTGTCTTGATCAAGTTAGCTGGATGGTTTTGACTGATCAAAAAGAAACTTGGCTGGATGAGAGGAGGCTGTTCTGACGTAACGTTCTGTGATGTATATGTGTGTGTGTGTGTATGTGTATGTGAGCAGGCATGCCCACGATGAGTGAGTGAGAAAGAGTGCGCACCTAATGTGCATAATCTACTGTATACACGCGTGATATAGTTGGATGTAATGCTGAATCCTGCCTCTAAATGTTAAGTGCTTTCCATTGAAATTTCACCATTTGTTTTTTCTTCCAGTAAATACATAACGGAACAAGTTTGTAAAGCTACAACATTTGTTCACACACACACACACACACACACACACACACACACACACACACACACACACACACACAAGGTCCAAAACATTAAGTGAATTTTTGGGAAGTTACTTCAGCAACAATTCCTCCAGTCCAAGTCTATTTCCATCTCCCCTGACGGGTTAGGGCTACTGCTGTATGGTATGGACCTGTATCTTCTAGAACAAATCTTATTCTGGTGAAATGGCAAATAGCTTTCACATGATTATATAACTGAAAACAGTTTACATTGCCTGTCTATAGCGTACATATATTTCATAACCACACAGTTCGAAGAAATATTCAACCAGGACCGCGACACAGCAGGTGTTGTTACATTCATCGCCGATTGAACAAACAAACCCTTACGTATAGCTTCGTCAAAGCATCAGTGCAGTTTTAGTTAAATTACACTTATTCCCACCATCACTTCTGACCGATATAAACATGAATTTACAAACACAGTGTAAACGATATTGCTGTGCCTGCTGCCTGATACTGCTGGACCTTTAAAGCTCTACTGATTCAGTCCTCCCACTGCTGCTGTTATGACATCTCAGTGCAAACGCATACTGCTGTAATATTACACACCGCTGTATATCCAGGTGTTAAAATATGCAGCCGCCATCCATAGCACCGCCGTATGTTTGTGGTTGTCATCCCGATTCGCCCACTCCCGGTTCGCCCGTCTCTCGATCAGACACCAGACGTTCGTTTCATTTAAAACAAAAGTAAGTGGTGACAAAAACCACTCAACAACACACCTTGCAAGTGTGCACGTACACCCCTTTCACGCATGCTGATCAATACATTATTCACTTTGTCTTTGTGGAGGCATGAGATTTTCTTCTTGATTTATAAAATGTATAAGTAAATAGCAATGAACAGCCACCATTGGCTTTTTTCTTTTAAAGTTTGAGGTAGATAGTGATAAAAACCACTTGACAAACCAAACTGTACGCACACGTTTGTGTACGCAAGCATACACAAATGCGCGCGCGAGCACACACACACACACACACACACACACACACACACACACACACAACACATGAATATTCTATTCAGTTTATATCTATAAGATAGTGCATGTTAAAAAAAAGTTTTTAAACAAAAAAATATTTAGGCTTGTATCAAAACCTGGCTTAAAAAATACAAACCGTAACACTACAAAGGCCAAACGTGACAGGTGGGTAGGCGAAACGGGACCTACAGTCAAATTTGTAAAGGGCCATCGAGAGTGGCGCCACCATCAAACATCAGGCGAACCGGGAAGAGGCACACCGGTCCTGCTCCTGCTTTAAAGAAAAGTACAAAAAATACACAGGCCCCACGGTCCACCATACTGCATACGTCTGCGTAGTCTGCAACAACTTACCCATCGTATGTTTAACTTGCCAAGCTCTCCCTAAAGTTTCTTCCTACTGCTACCACTGTAAAAGGAGACTAACGCCCTGTTCCGTCAAAAGACTGGTGAAAGACCGTGCACCTGCTGAGAGGCTTGATTGCCCGATGCGTCGCCAGAGACCTTTAGTGTAAATAAAGGGGCCGATAGACAATCCGGCATTGCCAAGCATGTCATACGCCATGGTTCGTTCTCATTGAAAACGGCCACGATGTTCCGCCGCTCCATATGACTGATTTTTTTTTTTTTAATCTGGTATAATTTATTTTAATCATCGTCGTTCCACCTTTCTTGGCTTGATTGTTGAACGCACTCGTTCACCTTCAGCTGCGTCCTGGTTCGTAGATACAACAGTTCTTCTATGTTCGTGGTTTCTTTTCTGTATGTGTGTAATTTCTAATACAACAGCAGGTATGTAATCTGGCCAGTTTTCTAATATTTCCACTCTTGGAAAACACGAATTGTCTTACTGTCTTGGACGGTTTGCTCCGAGGTTGGCTGGGCTATATAGAACACGACTTACATCGATTCTCTCACCCTCCTTCCCACTCTCTCTATCCCCCCCCCCCGCCCCCTCTCTCTCTCTCTCTCTCCCTCTCTCTCTCCGGTAGTTCATTTAGGCTACAATTCTCACATTTGGGCTTAGGACTTCTCCAAAAGAGAAATAATTTAAATAGCACCTTTTCATGAACGTGACTATAGACCGATGTTAATAGAAATAAGTCTTACTTTCATCATTTTGGTTGCGGTATAAAAGCCATACAGGGTAACAGTGGACAGGTTTTGTTAGGATATGTTCTTGTTGAAACAAGAAAGACTTGCTGCCTGAACGTGGCTTCACTTGCTTGATTCTCCATAATTGGTAGCTCATATAATTTTACTCAGCTATGTTTCTGACAGCATACATCCAATCCATGTATGGTCTGTTTTAGTTCTATTTTCAGAAAGATTATTCACAACCGTACCTCTCCATGGTAGAAATCACACTAAATGCTCTGATTTTGAGAGAATCTGACTTGGTATTTGCGACAATATTTACATCTAATGTCACTTAACATAGCTTTTATCGGTATTTAAAGCAATAATTATAACTGATCGTAATTCATTCTGATGATTCACAGTTTTGGGTACTATAACACAGCTGACCAGACAGGTTCTGTGTAGGGGTGTCAAACTCATACGGGGAAAAAAGGTCACATCCTGCGCAGATAAGATAACGGGGGGAAACATGACACCCTGAAAAAGCTGCTAGAAAAGCAGTTCATGACCTGGCAGCTGATAGCGGATACGGCAAGGTAGTACTGAGAGCGACAGCTATTCGGACTGATTCTCACCCCAGAAAATCGTTAAAAATAGTGAAGAAACATTGAAACGTAACACACACACACACACACACACACACACACACACACACACACACACACACACAGACGCACACACACATACACACACACACACACACACACACACACACACACACACACACACACACGCACACACGCACACGCACACACACTTTGTTCACACGTGAGTAACTAAAAGAAAAAACCGCTAACAGAAGATAACGCAGCGGTGTCTTACGCTGCTGTAGCCTGGTTTAGCTGAGCGTACCAGATCATTGAATACACATAGTGTAGTGTGACAGAAACTTATGCACAGCTGTTTTGGAAAGCCTCATCACGTTGGTAGCCACATTACGTATTCGGGGATTCAGGGGTAGCAGATTCTTGTGCCATGAGCTTACAACTTAATAAACTAACATTCACAAAACAAGACACTGATGTAGGTCCTCGAATCCAGCGTGTATTAAGAAGAGATAAAGCTTCTTGTCCGATGTCAGACACTGCTGTAAGCCGGAGATAAGGTCCCAGATAAATTGTACAGTTTTATTTTGTCCGTCCTAACAATCATGACATGGCACTTTGCTGTGATCAGCCAGCCATTTCATTCAGCCAAGAAGTAAACGCCATTACAAGAATGTTACATGAGGCAGACGGCTGTGCATATAAATGAATCGAAGAAAAGACGGGTAGCTTCATGTACGTTTCCATCATACTTGAAACAGAAATTTGGTGATCAAACATCAAAGTCGACAAACATCTGCAAGTGCCTTCAGTGAAAAATCACCATCAAAGATTCGTTATACTGTAAAGTCTCGTAGTCAGCAAGAACACACATTTGAAGCCTGAGATTTTATGTGTATACAATGCTGTTACACGCCAGAACTGCTCTGTGGGCGAACACCACAGCTCATTCGCCTTTAAGCATGATTTCTCTCTGTTAAATTTTCGTACCTTAAAGGTCAGTGTGAATCAATAAGGAAACGTCTTAATGTACTATAGAAATGCCACATAAGCACACTGGTCTGCAAGTTAAAGAACCCGTCTTAAACATTTCACGGAAAGCAGCTCTCTTTCGAAGGGAAAGTATCGTAGTGTTTTGAACAGGAACTTCTAACTGAAAAACCTGTAAGATAATTGTCCTTGGTGGTGTTTTTGTTTATAGGGGAGCCGGAATAGCTCAGTTGGTAGAGCGCCTGACTCGTAATCTTCGTGATCCTGGGGCTGCGGGTTCGAATCTCCGCCGGGGCGTTTCGGTACAGGGGGATTTTTCCCTCGGAGTTAACATTAGTTCTGACTCCATTTCCCATACAGTCCTTCGAATGAGACTATAAACCGAGGTTCCGTGTGTGAACACAGGCATAATATCTTGCACACACGTAAAATCCCATCACCAACTTTCGGAAGAGTAGGCCAGTTTGGCCGTTGGTATGGATGACACGTTACACACAGCATGCACCCTGCGTAAGAAATGGAAAGAATGAAGGAAGTAAAGAAACTGAGTGAACGATATTGAACGATATTGACTGGATGACACGGGAAACGACTGAATGAATCGCCAGCTGGCAGCTCTTCAGTCGGCACTACCCAGGTAGGCAGCCCGTTGTGTAAGCGAGTGTTGATTGTAAAGCGCTTAGAGCTTGGTTTCTAGCCGAGAATAGGTGCTATATAAGTATTCATTATTATTATTATTATTATAGTCTGTTACAACGAGACAGGCGAAAATAAAGATGGAATCATATCTCTCTCCCCTCTAGCAGAGTGTTTTTGTCATTTTAAGAGAAAAGACTTTTAGGCATGTCTATTATTTACAACTGTCCCGTTCCGGGAAAAAATCAAAGGTAGATAAAGCCTGTCTTTTCATTACAATTTGAGTTACCTGTTTATGGGTCAAGCAAATATTGAAGCCAGGGATATCGACTGTCTGCTTTACGGGCGTACCATTTCACACCCAAGTTATGGCGTTTTCACTCTCTGATTGAATTGTTAGGCTTACTAATGGCGCAAAATTGCTTTGGCCGTGCCCACTAGCGGCATCTGTCCCATGAAAACGGTGGGATCACTCTCGCTGAATGTGAGCTCTAATATAGATTTCCTTCCTTGCCAATGTCCGCACATCGTCTGTCAAGTGTTTCTGATCTCACTATGGCTTTCCTTTCCTTGAAGGTCTCGGCTCTTTGCCGCGAGGTTCTGTTGATGTGGGTTCTGAGGAGGTACACAACAACCGTTGAGACAGACATCACGGGTTGTACTGGACCAAAACACAAATGTTGTATGGTTATTTGTCAGTCAGTTTAATACCTGGGGATAATCAATACTAAAAACGTTAAGTCCAATTTCAGATAAATTAAAACATTACGTTTTTCAACGTCCTTTTTTTTTCCAAAGAAATCCAGTGAATCGCACTCTTTTCATCAAAGTCCAAAGTTCGGCTATGTGACAGGAATAGCTGACTGCGTGTAGAAACCGTCCCATGAAGATCTTGCACGTGCATCAGTCGTGAGAGACGGGAGCGGTTAGCACGTGCCAGCGGGTGACAGTGACCCGGGGCTGCGCCACCACGTGCTGCCAGTGCAGCAGTTGCTCTCCCCGGGCGTACATGAAGGGCCCGAGGACCAGGCGCCCACACTCCGCGTCATGACCCGGTCTGGGTGCCGTCAGGTGCGGCGGGGCCGTCTGTATCAGGGCGGCCTCCAGGCGGCACGAATCTATTTGTTTGCCCGCCAAGGAGAAGGCGAAAGACTCGCTGAACTCCACCTCATTCCCTGCCCAGTCCTGCCGTGACCCTGTGAATTTGGTCCGATGAAGTTTTCGTCCGTAATACAGGCGCAGTCTGATGTATAGTCCTGAAAAAGTGTCGCGCCCGCGCGCGCGCAGGCACACACACACACACACACACACACACACACACACACACACACACACACACACACACACACGCACATCGCTGGTCACGTTCCTTCACTTCAAAAGAAAAGGGGAAAAAACCTTCAAAGGAAAAGAAAGGGGAAAACGTAAGTTCAACGGCTGTTGAGATAACCCTACGAATAAAACGAAATGTAACACAATAAAACAAGTTCTTGCAGGTTAAAGAAAAGACCATCTATGATGTGTGTGTGTGTGTGTGTGTGTGTGTGTGTGTGTTGTGTGTGTGTGTGTGTGTGTTTCTCATCAGAGAACGAGACCACCACCCCCCTCTTTTGTTTCCCACTGTCTAAATATCTGCCTGTCTCTGATAATGCTCTCTCTCTCTCTCTCTCTCTCTCTCTCTCTCTCTCTCTCTCTCTCTCTCTCTCTCTCTCTCTCTCCCCTCCCATTACCCCCGTCCCCCAAATCCCCTCATCTTCAACTTATGATCTTCCCTCACCACGTGTGTGTGTGTGTGTGTGTGTGTGTGTGTGTGTGTGTGTGTGTGTGTGTGTGTGTGTGAAAGAGAGAGAGAGAGAGAGAGAGAGGGCTCAGAACTCAGAAAACTTTTATTCGATCATGGGGGGGGGGGAGAGAGAGAGAGAGAGAGAGAGAGAGAGAGAGAGAGAGAGAGAGAGAGAGAACTCAGAAAACTTCTATTCGATCAAGAAAGAGAGAGAGAGAGAGAGAGAGAGAGAAGAGAGAGAGAGAGAGAGAGTTCAAGGCAGTACAGTGTAATGCTGTACAACAGTATCAGAGCACAGTGCAGGTCATATCGGTGCTGTATGATAGCGGTGGGTTAGAGTATCAAAACACCGCATAGCAGAGCGCCATGTTGTACAGTGCAGGTCAGTAAAGTGAAATCCAACACGGAGCGGCACAACCTTTGACCATCAACGCAACATGGGCTTCAGTTAGAGCTCAACACACTATTGTTCGGCTGGAAAAATACCCCCCCCCCCCCCCCAAAAAAAAAAAAAAATAATAATAATAATAATAAAAAAATAAGTAAAATAAATAAACAAATAAGTGAATGAAAATAAATAAATCAAAATAAAAAGTATAGTACAATGCAGGAAGGAAGTAATCAGTGTGGAAGAAACATGATCGTTAAAACACCGTAGATAGCAACAAGAAGACAAAAGAAAACAAAAACTGGAAAAGAGAATGACTACCCCTGCCCCCCCCCCCCCCCCCCCCCCAAACAAACAAACAAAAAACGCAGCAACGCACAATGAAAGGAGCATATCATAGTACAGCAGAACACAAAACTGCTCTGTAACGTATAGAACGGTACAACACTACGTAGCACAGCACAAAACAGTACAAAAAACGTGTGGCAATTTACAACACAACATGGCACGACATAATGCAACACAGTCCCAATATAGCGCAACACAACAATATAGCAGAGCAAAGAACTACATAGCACAACACCACACAGCGCAGCACGTAGAGTGACACAACACAGCACAACAAAACTCAACACAGCCCCAAACAGCACAAGAGGTAGAATGCCGACACTTTTTTTTTAGATAATCAGAAGACTATTTCTTTTCTTCTTCTTCTTCCTCTTCTTCTTTCCTATTTAATGCATGGGATAAACATAATGGCTGACTGTAATTCTAAAAGCATTCATTTTCAACCTCAAGCTCTTTAATAAAACATTGATCTTCTTCATATCGAAGATTAAATGGACTCTACACAGAAAGAAGAAAGGGAGGTAATCTGTGTGACAGCCCACGTTCAGAGAGAGTGACCTTCTCTTCTTCTTCTTCCGAATACTGGATAGGGTTCGATGAACATTAGTATCCAATGAATGGGTGATGGTTTAGAGCTGGTTCCCTATTTAGGGGTTTTAGTGGTGACCCACTGGCTCTTGCCGTTTTCGTGGTACAGACCCTGCTGGCTGGCTCACCCAAAAGGAATTTTGCCCCGTTAGTAAGCTTCTCAGTTAAATCAGGGAGAGAATGCCAAACACAAGAGCGTGAACTGGTGCGTCTGTCTGTTATGCAGACAGTCGATATCCTGATCGTCATCCTGGCGTGCGCTCCAAATCCAATATTGAAACTCTAGATCTATTCGTTTGACCCATAAACTGAGAAAAGATAACCCTATATGTAATGGAAATGTAGGCGTAGTCTTCCCCCTTTGTTTGTTTGTTTGGTTTGTTTCTGGACCTGGGCTTTCCTGTACACTTCATCGCGATTGACAAGAACAGCCGCCGGCAAAGACCTGCTGGAAACCCCAGAGTGAGAGAGTGCTGGGCCTTGCAAGATGGCGGACAACTCACGGGCCTGCCTGTCTATGGTGAGGTGTTCCAGATGGCGGGCGCGCTGCACGATCACCTTCAGCTTCTCGTTCTGCGGCTGGTAGCACAGGCCCATCTGAACTTCCCCCAGCATGCTCGACGCCAACTGCCATGGCGGGCACACACACACACACACACACACACACAGATATATATTCACACACACACACACACACACACACACACACACACACATTCACAGATATATTAACACACACACACACACACACACAGATATATTGACACACACACAGACATATTCACACACACACACACACACACACACACACACATGTACACACACACACACACGCACGCGCGCGCACACACACACCACAAACCACACACGCACACGCACACAATCACGTAATCACACACGCACGCACGCACGCACGAATACACACACACACACACACACACACACACACACACACACACACACACACACACAACACATATTATGCATGTATGTATGTATATCGCTCAAAGTTTGCTAAGGCCTAACAAACCAACACAGTGATCGAAGGAACTCTCACAAGGAGGGCGGGGAGAGAAGGGGTGGATTGGGAGGGACGGGGAGGTAAACAGGCGAGCACATGTTGCAGGTCATGCCTCGGTTCAAAGCTGTATGTTATTGTGACAGAAATGTGTACAATGACCCTTGATTTGTCGTTAAAGGATTTATATTATCCGAATGCTTTGACGTTTCTGTGTGTGTGTGTGTTGTGTGTGTGTGTGTGTGTGTGTGTGTGTGTGTGTGTGTGTGTGTGTGTGTGTGTGTGCGTTGCGTGTACGCGTGCGTGCGTGCATGTATGTATGTATGTATGTGTATATATATATATATATATATATATATATATATATATATATGTGTGTGTGTGTGTGTGTGTGTGTGTGTGTGTGTGTGTGTGTATGTGTGTGTGTGTGTGTGCGTTGCGTGTACGCGTGCGTGCGTGCATGTATGTATGTATGTATATATATATATATATATGTGTGTGTGTGTGTGTGTGTGTGTGTGTGTGTGTGTGTGTGTGTGTGTGTGTGTGTGTGTGTGCCGCGCGCGCGCGCCTACCTGCACTCCCGAGTGGTTGCATACGTTTATGGGACATTGTATATGCCCACTCACAAGAGCATAAGTTTTTTTCTTTACCGTGACATTGTATAGCAGCAGTTGTGACCGTACATGTGTTCCATCTACATTCTAGAAAATCTGTGTGTGTGTGTGTGTGTGTGTGTGTGTGTGTGTGTGTGTGTGTGTGTGTGTGTGTGTTTGTGTGTGTTCGTTTGTTCGTTCTTCAATTCACAAACTTTTTGAAAAATAGAAGAGAGAGAGAGAGAGAGAGAGAGAGAGAAGAGAGAGAGAGAGAGAACTGGTTGAACGTGTGTTTGAGGATATGTTTACAAATATGTGCATGAATCTCCACCAATTCATGAGCCAATTTGAAATAAGTGTCTCTCTCTCTCTCTGACATGAAGCTGCCACGTACTATAAAACACGATAACAATGACGATTATGACGAAGAAGACGATGGTGATATTGATACTCAGGCTCTACACACTTGTGAAAGCTACCCCCAACTCATTTAAGCCCATCGTCGTGTTCGGAATATTCCACGAATCATCAACGAAACTCTCCACCTCTGTCCCGGGCGATCGTCCCGACGTTTCTAATTTGGAAACAACTCGCCTTCAAGAGCCTCAGGCTAATGAGACGTTAACCTTACCATCTACCTATCGTCAAAACAGCAGTCCAGACTATCCTGCTCCTTTTTATCTCCTGAAGAAACTTGCAGCCAGGTATTCCTTCATCCCTCTTCATTTTTCTATATCCTTCTCCGATCCACATGAGGATCCGGTTTGCGATGGTCTTGTCGGGGTCGGGGTGGGTGGCGGGGAATGGGGGTGGGGATGGGGGGGGGGTATGGGAAGAGCCTGGCCTGGCGACCGCTAGTGTGCTCTCGACGTGTCTCACGCTGAACACCTGTTTGCTCTTGCGTATGAAGGCAGTCTCCTGGTACTTTAAGACAAAATGTACTACATTGTCAAGCATTACAACAAACTGTACCACAGTGTCAAGGAGCACATCGTTATATATGCAAGCAGACTGGAAACTCTCAAGGCTGGACCCTGGTGATTGTGAGAGGGGTGGGGGGAGAAGGGTAGGATGTAAAATCTGACGCCGAAAGAGCACGGAAGAACAG
>CM065715.1:17815041-17817541 GCA_033310375.1 Conus canariensis
TGTTCCGATTTTGGAAGTTGGTTCAAGGTCCAGTGGAGTCACCGTAACTGATATGTGTATCACACCCAGTGCAGTTAGAGAGAGGCTTAAAAATATATACCCAAATAAATCTTGTGGACCTGATATGATTCCTGCAAGAGTTCTTAAGGAGTCATATAATGAGCTAGCTTTACCTTTCAGTATTTTGTTCAACAAGTCAATTGAATCAGGTGTAGTACCAATGGACTGGAAGTCTGCAAATGTAACAGCTTTATTTAAAAAAGGTACTAGGACAGATCCTGGAAATTATAGGCCTGTTAGTCTTACATCAATTGTATGTAAGATTATGGAATCAATTATACGTGATGTGATCGTAGATCATATGACCTTGAATAATTTATATACAGAATGCCAGCATGGTTTCCGTAAACATCGATCTTGTGTAACACAACTTTTGCTTGTCATGGAGGATTTAACAAAACTTTTAGATAATGGCAACAATGTAGATATACTTTATTTAGACTTTAAAAAGGCTTTTGATTCTGTTCCCCATGAGAGGCTTTTAGTGAAATTATCATCATATGGAATTACAGGTAGAGTGCATTCATGGATAAGGGATTTTTTAACTAAAAGACAGCAAAGAGTCAGAGTAGGAAGTTCATATTCAGATTTTACAGAAGTTTTAAGTGGTATACCACAAGGGAGTATTTTGGGTCCCGTATTATTTACAATATTTATAAATGATTCGCCAAACTCGGTGGAAAGTATTTGCAAAATATTCGCTGACGATACAAAAATTTATAATACAACTTATAATCATAATACATTACAAAATGATATTGATAATTTGTCCAAATGGTCTACCACATGGAATTTGCATTTTAATGCGGACAAGTGCAACGTGTTACATGTTGGACGTATGAACCCAAGATACCAATATACAATGCTAAATAGTGATACTGGTGAGCGTGCAGATATTTCGACATGTGATTATGAAAAAGATCTTGGTGTCACTTTTGATTCTGGCCTAGTATTCGATAAGCATATTCAAAATTCTATAAATAAAGCTAATAAAATGATTGGTATAATTAAACGTATTTTTATTCACATAGATAAAGATATTTTTACAAAATTATACAAGGCTTTCGTTAGACCACATTTGGAATATGGCAATACAATTTGGTATCCTCGATTAAAGAGGCAGTCTGCTGCTCTGGAAAGAGTACAAAGAAGAGCAACAAAGCTTGTAAAGAATATACAAAATCTTCCCTATGAAGGTAGGTTAAAAGCTCTTGGACTGCCTACTCTAAAAACAAGACGAGTGAGGGGCGATTTGATCCAAGTCTATAAAATATTTAATTGTGTTGACAATATTCCTATTTCAAAATTTTTTACTGCATCAAGAGTTGATATTACCAGAAATAGTGTGGATAAAATTTATCATGAATATTGTCGCACTAACATAAGGAAATTTTCTTTTAGTAACAGAGTAACAAATCTTTGGAATAAATTAACCCCTAACATTAAACGTGCACAAAATACTAACTTTTTCAAAAGCTCTATCGATGATAGTGTATTATTGAAGACCATTTATTTTGATTATGATGAATAAAGACTTGAGCGAGTTAAAGACCTGACCGTATAAAGACCAGATAACATACAGAAGGGACATGTAAAGCCAGTTCTGGCTGTAATTGCTAAAGGCAATTGTCCCTATAAACCTAAACCACGACTCAAAAATAGCAACCAACATAAGAGAGACCAGCCGCGGTGGAGCACTGGTTTGCGTCGCCGACGTGTGGGCTGGGAGATCGTGAGGTTCAACACCCGTCACAGGCATGCGTGATTGTTGCCCACTCCTGCATAGAGCTGATGGTGCTATTAACTCCAATGGGAAGAATAGAACCATAGAATTTATGTGGATGCATCTCTGAAACTGTTGCTCCAACTTTCTGACCAACACTGCAAGTGTCTGTATCTCTCGGACCTGGTTGACGCAGTGATATATTACGAAAAGGAGCGTGGGGAACAGCCTTGTCAGGTAGTCTCTTACCCCGAAGGGAATTCCATAGGATTATGTTCATCATCCTCATCCTCTGATCATCATGGGCACTCCATGGGCCCCCTCATGTTCTATTCTGGTGGTGACCCTAGTTTAGTGTCTGTGGTGAGTTTGTTAATATCTTCAGTGTCAGCAGTTTCATACGGACTGTCCTTGAATCGACGTGATGGCGTCCACTGAAGGACACTCACTCGCTGCTGCTCCGCAGTCACAAGGGGCTTAGTATGTGGTGACCTGTGTCGAGTCAGAACAGGCATCACTGAACATTGTCGAAGTGGCGCGGCAGCATTGCAGTGTCTCATCTTGTCAGTTACAAACAAAACGACTTTACTGATTGCTCCGTGTGTAGTGCCGGTGCTGGGGTTGCCACAGGACGAACTTCGATGTGGCCGTGCATGGGAAATCCTGAGTGAAAGGGTGTAAGAGTGATGCTGCTGAGAGTAGGGGATGGAAGTGGGG
>CM065715.1:17832541-17845041 GCA_033310375.1 Conus canariensis
GACCACCAACTCCGGATGGATGGACGGATGGATGGATGGATGGATGGATGGATGGAGACATACATACATACATACATACACACACATACATACATACAGACAGACACATACATACATACATACATACATACATACATACATACGTACATATATACATACATCGGTAGATCGATGGATCAATCTATAGACAGACAGACAGACAGACAGATAGAAGATAGATAGATAGACAGATCAGATAGACAGGTAGATAGACAGACACACAGAAAGTTAGAGATAGATAGATAGATAGATAGATAGATAGATAGATAGATAGATAGACAGATAGATAGATAGACAGACAGTCAGAGAGAGAGATTGACTGATTGACAGATAGCATTTTCATCTCCCATGTTGCATCTAATTACTTGTATAACCTACATGTGTTTAACAAAAATACTAACGCTCCCGCTCCACTTTCAGATTACTGTTGATGAGAAAAAAAAAGGTCCATCGTGGCATTGCAGTGACCAGTGTGGGAATGCACGGCGTTGCTCACCTTCTCTCCAAATATCCAAAAGTAAAGGGGTAGGAAAATGCCGACCCATTGGAATTAAAGCCTGGTACATTGGTTTTCTCATGTTTCTGACAGTCACTTTCTAGACCAATACTTTTTTACACACTGGGCTAACCGTCCACTATACCTCGGGTCCATCCCGAGCAAAGACGGAAGTTCATACAAAAATGAAGTGCACGAGAGGGTGGCTTTGGCTATGTGCGCCATGACAAGACTCAACATCATCTGTAAAACTAGGTCTAGCAGCCTGCCGGTGAGAAAAAAAAAATCTATACGTCACGGGTAGTGATACATGTCATGGGTGATGATGTTACACATACTCTTTAGGTAGGACAGCTTGCTCTTGGCAGCAGAATCGTGTGAAAGAAAGAAAAAGACGATAAAGAACAGTAAAAATTAATGTGTCAGATGGATTCTTCACTTGAAAAAATCTACGAACACAATGCAAGTTAACTATGCGATGCAGTACCTCAGCGTACAAAGCTCGCAGAGAATCTTCCCTTCGCGAGTATTACGCGACATAAGCAAGCTTGCCCGGTAAAGGGCATGTATCTCGCCATGACTCCCTGTTCAAGATCATTCTGTAGGGTAAGCGCAGGCAGGCCGTCCTAGAGGCAGACCGAAGACGTTCCAGATGGGCGACATGGAAGACGGAACTGGTCACCATACCTCTGCCCCGTTGCGCATAACTAAGAACAAAGAACCGCGGAGATTCCTGGTTGCCCAGGCGTCTGTCACAGCAGTCCTACGACCCTCTGTCACAGGAAACTGATGAGATAACAGCCAGGAAAGGCAGCTAAAGGTAGGAAAGGAGGGAACAGGTTGGAAAGACATCAGAAAAAAAAAACAGGAAAGGTAAAAACAAAAACAAAAAAGATAATGGATGTAAAGGGATGAAAGGCAGCAGAAGGTTGAAAAGGTGGAAGGGGGGAAGGAAGGGGAGGATTACGTTATAAAGATGGAAAATGTACAAAATGGACGAATGGAAAAACTGGGACGAAAGGCAGAAAACAGAAGAAAGGGTGTAAAAGGTAAGGAGGCGAGGAGATGAAGTTGGAGGGGAAGGGGGGGGGGGGGGGTGGAAGGACTGGATATAAGAGTAGGAAAAGGCAGAAGAAGTGTGAACGATTAGCACTGACTGAACACATCTTTCTCACATACGAGTGGTAACCGATACAGTGAAGTGCAATACAGAGTAGCGACACTGAAGACCAACGCAAGTTGTTAGGATAAGGGAGAAGGATTGGATATAAGAGTAGGAAAAGGCAGAAGAAGTGTGAACGATTAGCACTGACTGAACACATCTTTCTCACATACAAGTGGTAACCGATACAGAGAAGTGCAAGACAGACTAGCGACACTGCAGACCAACGCAAGTTGTTAGGATAAGGGAGGAAAGGGCAGGGATGGGCACGCAAGGCAGAAAAGTGTTTTAAAAAAATCAGTGCAGGCCGGATACATGTCTCATGTACCATTGTGGTAACCGTAGAATGAAACGGAAAAAAAAGTCGACTGTGTTTTCACAAAGCGACCTCAATATTCAGGTACATGCGCATGCAGGAAGGAAACTCGACCACTATAGATCGACATCTTGAAGGGAGATTAGTGGATTACTAGTGACGTCAATGCCAGGTGGCAGAGTGAAGAGGTGTGGGAGTGAGCGTGGAATGGACAATAGGAGGCTGTGGGTATTGTCCTTTCTTATCTTGCACTATGAACGAGATTAAAAGGCGAGTGGCAGAACGAAGATGGGGAGGAAAGAGAAAGTTAAGGAGTCCGGTGACTGAAATCACCTCTGTGTGTGTGTGTGTGTGTGTGTGTGTGTGTGTGTGTGTGTGTGTGTGTGTGTGTGTGTGCGGGGGGGCGGGGGGGGGGGGTGAGGGGGGCAAACCACTTCTGCTCGGAATCGTCTCTGAGGGGGGTGAGGGGGGCGTGCGTGCGTGCATACGTGCGTGCGTTCTTTTTTTTTTTTTTTTTTTAACTTAATGTTACAGTAAGTAACACTATTTACTGTTCTAACAGTTTTTTGTGCGGAAACCTTTTTCTTCTCGAATTCAAGAAATTTCATTTTCTAACTATAGGTAAACTTTTTTTTTTTATACAGCATCTTAGTTTCATCTCTTTCAAGACATTTTGTACTTTGGGGACTGTTCTACGTGTTCATCCTGTTGTTGTTGTTGTTGTACAAAAAATACATTCACCGTGTTCATTTTTCCTACTTTATCAATCTGATGAACTAGGCTTCCAGCGCAAATTGTTAGTTAATCTTGCTGAGTTCATTCGAATCATAGCGATTTTGTTTTCCATTTCCATTTCATTTATGCGTATCTGTTACTCGCCATGTACTCTATTGATGTTATTTTGTCTATGATGGAATGTTTTCCACACTTTTTTTCTGCTATTCAGTCTATCTCTGTATTCATTATTTTGTCTATTTATGTACATCATGGTTTCTTTTTGCACCGCATTTCATACAATGTATGTTCTATTGTGCGTTTGTTGTTGGTTTCATGGTAGCTTTGTGTGTGCAGACAAGTCGTCTGCATTTGGACAATGATTATGATTCAAGTTTGCAGGAGAGTTATTGAACATAAACACTTTACCCCGAGTGTCAGATGGTTGGCATCCAGTGCTAAGAAAAGGGAACAGGATGACACCCTTTGACAAACTTCAAGAATTTGAAGTTGAAGGGCGAGATAAATGTGTTAGTAACTGAGCGAATGGTATATTATTTTGAGGAAAATTACATCGGTTACGTGGATAGGGTAGATGCTGTCTGAGGCACAACTGAGTTTGCTGGAATCAACGATGCCAGGTGAAAAGATATCTAATGAATTGAGAGACACTGTGTATGACCATATGAAGCAAAAGCCGCCAGTGTACCACTATAAGTTTCACATTCATCTACATCAGGTGCGAAAGTTTGTCTCATCATATGAAGCTCAAAGACATCATAGTACGTCGATTACATTGTCGAATTGTCAATGATCATATTCAGAGACGATTCCGAGCAGAAGTGGTTTGCCAAAGTATAACAAAAAAATTCCGACAGGCAGAGACGTAGTTGGAAAGTACGCTGATGATCTTGCGAACCATGGCTGACATAGCTGAAAACGGCAGCACCATAAGCTGTCAGGGACTAAGAAACAAAACACTTAAATCTTTGACTTGTTCGTATGTTGTTTTTTGTGTGAAGTGCGTCCACTCACATAAACAAATTCAGCTGTGGAAATGTGTGTTAGATTCGTATGTGTGGACAAAACAGGAGTTGTCTGCACTTACAGAGTTCTGGTTCAAACTTGTGATAATGTTACAGAACCAGCTTTACTCGTTTGCCTGAAACTTTGCATCCAATATTATATGTTTATGTATGGTACAACAAAAGTCTAAAATTTGAAGGCAATCCCGGAAGCTGAAACACCTTTTATTTAAAGCCACTGACGGCAATGGTAGGCGACGGATGTGGAATAAATGAAGAGTGGAAAGGTGAGACTATTTTCTCTCTAGTCTACCTTTCACTGCACACACACACACACACACACACACACTGGAGACTTGGGAAGTTAATATAAAGAGGACGTGAGATAAGAGAACGGTGATTGACGTCACAACAATCCATCTCTATCCCCCACCCCCTTCCCCTTTCTCCCAACCCACCTCTCTCTCTCTCTCTCTCTCTCTCTCTCTCTCTCTCTCTCTCTCTCTCTCTCTCTCTCTGTATCGTTCTATCAGCGGGATGACGAGGCTGAGGGACAGTCAAGGAAGAAAGAGAACGACGAAATGCGTCTACATGACCATCTGTCTCCAATTTTGTGACGCCATGTGTCAGGCCTGCGTATCCTATAGACATAAACAGCATCACATGGGTTCGTGCTTGGGCCTATATCTCCGCTTTCCCCCATGTTCGGATAGCATCGATTTAGCAGTTTCCACACAATCTCACGGACAAACACATGTGTAAAAGCACATAAACAAGACAAACCAGCCAACCAACGGACACCGGTCAAAACATAACCTCCTTAGCGAAGATGACAAACTTAAGTCATAGATAAAAGAAAAAAAAGCGAGTTTATGATAAATAGTTAGGTGATCGTGTAAATAAAGATCATAGCCTCTTAAAGCTCATTGAAACTGGCTACGTGCTGTTTGAGTTCGAAGCGGACAGAATAAATCAACATACCTTTCTTGAAAAATAGTGAACATGAATGGCATTATAGATAGATGGATAGAGACAGATAGTGTGTGTGTGTGTGTGTGTGTGTGTGTGTGTGTGTGTGTGTGTGTGTGTGTGTTGAGATAACAGTCGAGTGCCACGTCAAACAAGAGAATTTACCGGACTGAAAATCAAATCTGGTCCAAATAAATAAGAAAAAGAAAGAAAGAAAGGAAATCACTGTGCAGTCAAACGAAAGAACAAACAAATTACAAAACAAACACTACGCGTTTGGACATTTTTGGTCTTCTTCAATCAAGACGAATAGCATTAACGACAATAAAAACGATAGACGAACATCACTTGCCCCCTCAAATTGGGCGCGTAGTGTTTGTCTTGTAATTTGTTCTTTCGTCTGGAGGCTCAAACGATGTGTGCGTGTGTGTGTGTGTGTGTGTGTGTGTGTGTGTGTGTGTGTGTGCGTGTGTGTGTGTGTGTGTGTCGGTGTGTGTGTGTGTGTGTGTGTGTGCGATTTCCGAAATTTATATTTTGTCTCAGTTTCCACCCACAGTCACCTCACCATGAAAGCAAATCAGACCAGTTTTCAATCAGCAGCAAATTGCATAGCCTACCGCTGTATTATGTAAATTAGTGAACACTTGTCAACTTATGCGGGTTTTTTGAAAATCTAATTTACATTGATCTTCCGCGGAAAAAGAAAGCAGAACGGAGTGGCATTATGTTTGAAGACGAGCGAACGTCGAAAGTTGAGAAGAGTATTATGTCGACATTATCGATTGACGCTCTCACGAACAGAATGGCTTTATTTTCCGTGTGAGGGCTCATCATTGAGATCGACAGAAAGGAGTGGAGCGTGTGTGGGTGGGTGAGGAGTGACTGGGTTGGAAGAACGGGGGAGGAGGAGGTTCTAAATTACGATATTGCCAGTTAGCCCTTAACTCCAGTTTTGAAGATTTGTCATCTTACCTGTTAATCCTCCGGCCACAAAAGTTTGAAAAGTTCCCATGGTGAAAACAGCACATCTATCACCTAAAAACTTGCATGGCGAATTGCATGTATTAAATATCCCAGAAGTCGCCTACACATGAGGACGAGAGGATTCGACTTTGAAGCGCAGATCCCGACAAACATTGCCCGCAGTGAATGACGGGTTGACGTCTGCTCGTCGTTACGTCTGCTACAATCCGTCCCAAGTTTACCGCGCATGCGCTATCGATCGCCTGCTATTCTCGGGCGATGAAAATATTTTCATGCCTCATGACGTGCGGCACACTGACATTTTCTGACCGGACCTTGCCCCCTCCTCTTCTTCACCCTTCTGACTCGAACACACACACACACACACACACACACACACACACACACACACACACACACGTACACACACACACGCACCCACACACACGTACACACACACTCTCTCTCGCGCACACACACACACACACACACACACACACACGCACGCACGCACGCACACACACACACACACACACACACACACACACACACACACACACACACACACACAGGGGATGCTCGCCCCCCTCCACTCCTCCCCTTTCCCCAAACACACACACATAGGGATGCTCGCGCCCTCGCGCGCGCGCACTCGCACACACACACACGCGCGCGCGCGCGTGCACACACACACACACACACACACACACACACACACACACACACACACACACACATTTCATCATACTTTGTCCATGTGGCGTCAAGGTGGAGTGTGTGGTTTGTTTTGTTTATGCTTCCTTTATTGTTTTGTTTTGTTTTGGTTTGGTTTTGCAAATGCGAATATTGAATGACGGTCGAGTATACGAGCTTTGAATGGTCAATGCAATTCTCTCCGTATCTGTAGGCTTAAACAAAATACTCTGTGTGTGTGTGTGTGTGTGTGTGTGTGTGTGTGTGTGTGTGTGTGTGTGTGTGTGTGTCTGTGCGTGCGTGCGTGCGTGCGTGCGTGCGTGTGTGTGTGTGCGTGCGTGCGTGCGTGCGTGCGTGCGTGCGTGCGTGTGTGTGTGTGTGTGTGTGTGTGTGTATGTATGTGTGTGTGTGTGTGTGTGTGTGTGTGTGTGTGTGTGTGTGTGTGTGTGTGTGTGTGTTGAAACGACGGTCCATATACGCCTTTTGTTTTTATTTATAATTCATATTTCAAATTTAGTTCGTTTCCAGTCACAAACGCAAATTCTCTCTTCCTTCACCTCTCAAGATTTCTCTTTCCACCGTCTCGTAGCTTTGTTCCCCTCTGTTTTATGATTGCGCTCTCTCTCTCTCTCTCTCTCTCTCTCTCTCTCTCTCTCTCTCTCTCTCTCTCTCTCTCTCTCTCTCTCTGTGTGTGTGTGTGTGTGCGTGTGCGACCGTGCACGAAAGAGTGTGTGTGTATGAGTTCTGAGAACTTCGTAAGAACTTTGGGCAGTTTTTTGGAATAAGCGCCGTAAACATCCACTATCATTATCAACATTAATATTATTGTGTAGTGTTGGTTACAATTTAGTAAGCATGATTTTGGAGATATTTAAGGCTGTTTAGTTTGCTGCTTCCCTGCTGCGTCATTTACTTGATATACATGTCTACTTTGCTGTGCTTGGCAAGACATATCTGTAAGTGACCAATCTTTGTTCTACATTTAGTATTATTCTTAATATCTGCTGTGTGTTAGCATTTGTTGCAATGGTTGTTTAGAATATCATGTAACATTTATTTCAATCAATTTATAGTTTTAACTTATCACCAATTTTAAAGAAATTGATATCTAGTGATATTGAAAATGTCGCTGAAAAGGTTAATTGCTGAATTTCGTCTTTTGCAGTTTGATGAAATCTTCCTGCAGGTGACGGCTGGGAGGTCTGAACATTTGTCGCTCTGACGACTTTAATTCTGCAAAGCCTGTAATCTGAGAAAATGCCAGAGTTTAAGATCTGTGTCTGCTCTCGAGACTGGTAATATTTGTTTCAAAACAAGTCTGCGCTTCGTTTAACTGAAGAATGGGGTTCATTTCACGAAAATATTTTCCCAATAAATTTGATGGAATAAAAAGTTGCTTCCGCCTAACTGTTCAAATTCAGTGTCGTAAACAAAAAACAAAAAACAAACAAACAAACAAACAAAAAAACCTTTCACGTCATTTGTTGAGCTGGCTGCATTCTTCTATATCTTTTTTTTTTAATCCGAACTATGAAAAAAATAGATTGGCATTTGATCGCTGTTCAATGTATCATCAAGGGTATTACGGTCATAAAGTGTCGCTAGAGATTAAAGTTAGATCCAGCCAACAGGCCTAGCGCTTGCCTTTTGTCTGCGATCGAGAATGCGCATTGTTAAAAGAAAGGGAGAAGATACAGACAATGACGTAATGTGTGCATTACGTAGAACAGCTTTTCCAATTCCAGAGAGTCGGGAGCAGACGACTACAATACCAAACGTCGTCTTCGCCGCATTTCCTCGTCTCTGCGAGGTGGCATAACAGCGAACACCAAGGGGGAGGTGGCAGCTCTCCTTTGAGGGACATTGATGTGAGAGGTCAGTGTCAGGCGGCGCAGCGATCCATCCAGCCATATGAGTGACGGCGGGCCTAGTCTGTGTCGCCCGGGGAAGGGTCCTGGAGATGTGGGGGGATCGGCGATGGAGCGCTGCCTGACTACGATTACCGTGGCCTGGAATACCATACTCTGAGCCAGGCAGGCATGGGGGCACTCCTTATGGGGTTGGGCTGAAAAACTGCCCTCTCGGCCGTCGTCTGCGTGGACCGCCGAACAGGACTCTGGTCCAAGAACCAGTCCTCTTTCTCCTGCAGATTGAATGATGAGATCCTCAAACATGTGGAACAAAACCCATATCCGCAGATTTGAAATGGTCAAAGCATGTGACAAAGATTTGCAAAAAGGCGAGCTCCACACTTGGTTTCTTACGCCGTAATCTGGGCAGCTGCAACCCAGAATGTCGTCGCTTGACGTAACTCTCCTTAATCCGCGCAGCCCTGGATTACGGAGCTACTGTGTAGTTGGCAAAGGACCAGGAAAAGCTTGAGCGCATCCAAAGAAAAGCAGCAAGATTCATCAAGCGTGACTACAGGTCCAGAGACCCGGGTTGCGTCACGCGAATGCTGACTGAACTCCAGTTACCACCCCTCCAAGTGCGCAAGAAACAACAAAGACTTGTCACCTTCTATAATAATAATAATAACCTTCTATAAGATCATTGAAGGACTTCTTCCAGCACAGCGCCAGTAATTTCTAACACCAGTGAAGAAAGAAAAGAGAAAAATCCGTCCAAAAATGTTTCATGGCTTCGTGACAAACAACATCGTCACAAAATTCACATCGAACAACAGCCGTGGATATGTAGTCCCAGAGTCGAGCACCGAGCAGTACCAGCGCTTCTTCTTCGTGCAGACCGTCATGGACTAGAATGAACTGAACGAGCAAGTCGTCCAGGCAGGCTCTGTGGCAGCGTTCTCTGCAGCAATCAGCAGAGACACCATGCTGCCACCCTTGCACTTGAAATAGGATAGGCGGATAGAGCGCCGCAACAGGGTCCCATTGAGCTGAACTTTGGGATGGCCGTTGGGGCATTAGTTTTATTGGGTCGGAACGTTTTAAAATGTAAACACACCAACATCTTAAAATAAGTTTTGTTTAACTGAAGAAGGCTTTAACAAAGAACCAAGAACACGGGCTACTCTCTCTTTCCGTTGCAACTATAACCTAGGAAAGTTCCAGCAACGTATTTATCCTGATCCTGATCCGTGCAGCGCTCCAGCGATTTTCGTCCTGCTACCTCGTTGAGGTCTCACGCGGCACAGGACCATCGACTCCCGAGCACATGAAGGCCGCCTGGTGGTCCTGAAGACAGCCTTTTGGTGGTGGAAAGACGCGAAATACACCGACGCACATCGTCGGCCGACCAACATCCAAATTTGAACGACAGTTCAATAGGAACCAGAGCTCGGAGAGCGTTATACGACGGCTCCCACACGGAACTCACCCACTACTGCCAGCGATACAGTTGCCACAGAATATGCAGACATGTGTCAGAGAGTGTACCTTATCCTTAAGGTCCTCCGACCAATAAGACGTTAATCGCACCTATCAAGTCAAGTCAAACATCTCCTCGTCGACTCAGTCCACAGGTTTCTGGTATGGATATGTGTTCTTAATAATCACTGCAAGAACAAGAGGAGAGGTATATTGCAGGGATTGCTCCAACTCCTATCATGCAGCCAAACTCATTCAAACGCTCATGTGTTGTATTGAAGAGAAGTTAAGCAATGACAAGATTTGACTGGTTACTTCCTCAATCCTTCATTACAGGTGAAAATCCATACTTTGAGGGATCATTATGACATCATGATCAGAAACAATTTAGTGTTCATTTTTATTATTTGTTAAACACTTGACACATCCCATCAAGCTGACAAATTATTACCATTCTCGTGAGTGGACTTCTTAATTTTACCATGCACATACTATGCCATGTTGTCATCTGGATCTGTACAAAATCTTACGAAAGCTGAGATCACATTAAGTCGGACAAGCCTGTTTTGTTTTGTTTTGTTTTGCTTTGTTTTGTTTTGTTTTGTTTTGTTTCCACTGAGATCCACGCATTCTTTTTGAGAAAGTTTTAAGAAAAAAAAAACTGTCTAAATATGTCAAAGAACGCGGAGAGAAAAAAAAGATTGGATCTGTCTTTTGATCCGGACCCGCGTCAAAATTTAAAGGGTTCGTTCTTGGGCCGCTTTCCATTTTCCCACCACGTTTTGTTAAAAATTGTTTCTGCGGTTGTGCGTAAAGTTAATGACAGACAGGCAAACAAACAAACAAACAAAAACAGATGCAGGCGATGGCATAACGTCCCTTAAGACGAAGCCAAAAGAGCGTATAGCTGCTGAAATCTGATAGGAGTGGTAAGTAGTTTGAGAACGTTGCCTGGCCTTATGAAGCTGTTTTCGTACATGGCAGTTACAACCCACGGATAATCCATAGTGTCAAGGTTGTGGGGAGCGGCAGGAGGAAGAAGGATTGGGGAAAGGAGAGAGCTGGGGAAGGGAGAAAAATTGACTGGCTTTTCGCAGGTGACGTATAAGGTTGCTCACAATGCGAGAATGTATCCTGACCTACCGGAGTGTGCATGAAGTATGGCTGCTTGGCTACATTTTTGGTGCATCACAATTTGTCTAATCATGTTTCGCCCAATCATGTTTCGCCCAATCACGTTTCACTCAATCATGCTTCGTCCAATCACGCTTTGCTCAATCATGTTTCGCCAAATCTCGTTTCGCCACCCACGTTTTGCCCAATCACGTTTATCCGCACTTTTCCGTCCTGCAGTTAAGCAGACATGGAAGCTGTGCGCGGCTCCGTAGAGAAAACTTGATCTGTGCGCAGATCTGACAGGGAGGCAGATAGGGAAGCTAGATGCAGCTCCCAACACAAATATGGATCTGAGAGCAGATCCATCAATGAGACAGACATGAGAACTGGGCGCAGCGCCCACACAGCGAACGGACCTGCACGCATGCACGCAGATCACACAGGAAATCCAGCTTTCTGCGCGAGGTTTCAGGAACAGTCCCTTCTATTATGCCACTTGGATTTAACAGAATGGTGGTTGGCTGTGAGAGCCAAACACAGCAGACATGTCTGTAGAGGTGACCGGACTGAGGGAATGCTGCGGTGTGCTGCAGTATTCCACTTCCGACAGTGGAGGACGTCGTGTGAGGCATCCTTTGCCACTTTAACGCAGATGAGCTCCTACAACTTTAAGAACTCGTCATGAAACGAAATACAGGATCGGATTACAGGATCTGATCGGCCACAAAACTGACCTACAGAGATGGTGCGCCATTTTGGGCCATTGCGATTATCTTGGTAGCAAGAAAACTGCCCTTGTTGATGCTTGTCGATAAGATAAAGTAAAATTAAGACGTCACCCTGTATGTGGTCGAAACAGGCGCTGCTACAAGATATATAGAATCAGCCATGTTGGGAAAGAGTGTAGGAGTAAGTAGGAAACTTGCTCCACATGCCGCCAGAAGGGTCACTGCCACATGAAGTGTACCGCTCGACGTTGCATGAATTGCATACAGCCTCCTACTTTGTTGCAATTGCCCCGTTTGGAAAACATGGCCGCCGGCTGACGGGAGCTAGGCTGAAGTGTCCAGTGCCCTTTCCCGTCCAACAGGCGAAGCTCAGGAAGCAAAGGCCGACCTTGAAAGTGAGAACCATCACAGGCACTCTCTGGCACCGCGTGGAGAACAGACACTCCACTGAATGGGGACAGAACCTACGTCTCACTCGTTCCAAATGGCAAAGCAGAGATGAAGTTCGTCCCACTCTCAAGCCAAGATGACACAAGGCACAGAAGGGACATACAGACTGTGGGTTAGAGGTTGGCATACAGACTGCGGGTTAGAGGTTGGCATACAGACTGTGGGTTAGAGGTTGGCCTACAGACTGTGGGTTAGAGTTGGCATGCAGACTGTGGGTTAGAGGTTGGCATACAGACTGTGGGTTAGAGGTTGGCACACATACAGACTGTGGGTTAGAGGTTGGCATACAGACTGTGGGTTAGAGGCTGGCATACATGCAGACTGTGGGTTAGAGGTTGGCATACATGCAGACTGTGGGTTAGAGGTTGGCATACATACAGACTGTGGGTTAGAGGTTGGCATACATGCAGACTGTGGGTTAGAGGTTGGCATACATACAGACTGTGGGTTAGAGGTTGGCGTTCAGACTACAACAGAAGAATTAACCCCCACTCGCCTTC
>CM065715.1:17860041-17880041 GCA_033310375.1 Conus canariensis
TCTATCCAATGGATCTACTCTGACTGAAGACAACGTGATTTAGGGTTGAGAACGTACAGATGCGTTTAAACGAGTGGACCTACTTCTAATCGGAAGCAAAAAGAAGAAGAAGAAGAAGAAGAAGAAGAAGAAAGAAGAAGAAGAAGAAGGAGAAGAAGAAGAAGAAGAAGGAGAAAGAAGAAATGTTGAGAAAGTATTAAAAAGAAGAAGAAGAAGAAGAAGAAATGTTGAGAAAGTATTGAGATGGCTATGTTCAGCCTCTCCGACGAATCTGCTCTACTTGCGCGCAAAACAAATATGGTAGGACAAAGTACTGAGTAGACTAACCGTCCCCTTCTCCGTAGATGCGTTCTACTTGTACGCAAAGAGGTATGGGTTGAGCAAAGTAGTGAAGAAGAGCAGAGAGCCGCAATGGATGTATTCTACGAATATCATATAAGATGGGTATAAGTTGCGCAAATACTGAGGAAAGTATACATTCAGCATCAGCGGTGGAGCTGTTCCACTTGCCCGCAAATTTGGGGCTGACTGTAGTATCACACTGGATCGATCCTCTGTGAATGGAAGATAGTGTAGCTGAGTAAGGGTAAAGGACAGTAAAGTTAGGGTACTTCTTCTTCTGCGTACGAAGGCTGATACTCCTGCGGACACTCCCTGTATAGACAGGCAGGTATTAATCCCATCTACCCAACAAAGGGAGTGGAGTTTTGTGTGTATGACCGTTTTTTTTTTTATCCCGCCATTAAGGTAGCCATACTCCATCTTCGGAGAAGGTGCATGCTATGTGTAACGTGTCATCCATACCAACGGCCAAACTGGCCTTCTCTTCCGAAAGTTGGTGATGGGATTTTTCGTGTGTGCAAGATGTTATGCGTGCGTTCACACACGGAACCTCGGTTTACAGTCTCATTCGAAGGACTGTATGGGAAATGGAGTCAGAACCAATGTTAACTCCGAGGGAAAAATCTCCCTGTACCGAAACGGCCCGGCGGAGATTCGAACCCGCAACCCCAAGATTACGAGTCCGGCGCTCTACCAACTGAGCTATTCCGGCCCCCTAAAGGTAGGGTACGATCTGAGGCACTATAGCTTAATTACTGTCACTTCGACTTTTCATCGTGACAAAATCTATAGTCGATATTGATCACCAAAACCCAGTTAAACGTACTTACATTATACGTTGCCTGTGTCACTATGACAAAAATCAGGCTAATTAATCTTTCATCACACTCTCGGTTATCATCAATCAAATTTGGGTCACTTGACCTCCGTAATCTGGGTCATTGACCTGCACTGATACATCTTCAATCTTCAATCTTGATTCAGTCTTCGTCACTATATCACAAGTTACCACATTGACCAGATACCTCAATCTGGATTACCATTACCTATTTTGCTGATTGATGCGTAACCTCGGTCCGTGACAGCACGTTCCATTTGAGTGATTTGACTTCAACACTGGGTCTGGGTCATCCTGATCCATTCTGGGTGCTTTGACTGCAATATCCAGATGGGTCACAATGATCCAAATTGGGCTGATTTTACACAGTGATCTCTATCCTTTAGACCTAATTTCTGTAAACTTGACCCCCAAGCCTCGATCTGGGTCACCTTGACCCATTTTGGGTCGCTTGACCTTGAACTTCGCTTGGGGTCATCCCAGCACTTCGTGGGTCAAACAACTTCTAACCTTGTGCTGGTTCGTGGTGAAATGTTTACTGGGCCTTTGACACAGTTTTGGATCAGCCGACCCATTTGCCATCACATGATCTATGACCATGATGGGATGGGTTGGAGGGAATGTATAGGCCTGGGGCAGAGGAGGAAAACACACACACCACACACACACACACAACACACACATATATATATATATATATATATATATATATATAACTAATAAATTCCAAGGATAAGTAACCGAGCACCATTCCAGCAACTTACAGAGCAGCTTGGTGTTGCAATGACTGCAAGAAATATTCAATTATAAACAAAGCTTGCTCTTATGTCTTAGATTGAAGAAATAGGGGGAGATAAGCATTCATATCTGCAGTGGTAGATGATTCTGCCTAACTAACAGTATGTGCTTGAGAGGGTGAATGGGGAATAATAAATGCTTCTCAAAATGAGCCTTCAGCAAGCTTATAGTCTCCAAGGGGGAGACAATCTCCAATGGGGAGGAAACTCACTAACATATAACTCCTGGTCAGATACCGGTATTTCGAAACCTGATTGTTTCTCCTCAGTGACCGCGGAAAGTGGTAAGTTGACTCCTCTGCCTTTTCAGTTTTAAGAAGAATGCTATCCCAGAAAAAAGGCTGGTGTGCATTACCGTAGTATGTTTGTTGAGTTTTCAAAAAAGCAACCAAAGGTGCCACCCTAAGAAGCAAAAGAAAATCATGAAAGAGCAAAACAAGCAACATTTTCTTGTAAAAAGTAGAAAATATAAAAAGATAACCTCTTAAGACACAAGTGCTGAGGGCCAGTTCTTCGAATGGATCCGCAAGGGATCCGCAAGGGGCTCATTTTGAGAAGCATTTATTATTCCCCATTCACCCTCTCAAGCACATACTGTTAGTTAGGCAGAATCATCTACCACTGCAGATATGAATGCGTATCTCCCCCTATTTCTTCAATCTAAGACATAAGAGCAAGCTTTGTTTATAATTGAATATATATATATATATATATATATATATATATATATATATATATATGAATACACACGCGGGTAAACATAGGCTGGTGGAATGTGGTCCTGAGGGGGGGGGGGGGGGGGGGTATAAACTTTGGCGGGGGAAGGGTACAGACATGGATAAACATTGTGGAGCATGTTGATAGGGGAAACATATAGACTTCGGACAAGGTAGACCTAAAGGGAACAGGCCTGGTGGAACTAAGACCTGGGGAGATAGAGACACAGGGGAAAACAGACCAGGGGAAACACAGACTTTGGCGGAGCATAGACAAGGGGAAACATAGACTTTGGTGGAGCATAGACAAGGGGAAACATAGACTGGCGGAACACAGACTATGGAAAAAATAGACTTTGGGGGAACATAGACTTGGGGAAATATAGACGTTGGGGGAACATAAACTAGGGGAAACATAGACATTGGGAGAACCTAGACCCCGAAGACCCCAAATCCTGCCTCAGTTTTTCTGTATTTGCTGGTGTTTCCTATTCCTTTTTCTCCTATATAAAGATATAAGTTAGATCTGGACACATCAATACGTGGTTGACATCATACGATAGATCTTTACCGGGTAATATCCATACGTTGAGACATTGACATGGAGCCAATATTATGAAACAGGTTTTGACAAGCACGTGTTGCCAAGTGAGCACATCATCAGGAGGACAAATCGATGCGTGGGCATATCGATACGAAGTTACATCGATCGATACAAAGGCGCATGGATGTGTTGTCCACACACACACACACACACACACACACACAGAGCAGAGGGTTGAGGAAGAAAAGAAGGGGGGAAAGAATCTCGTACTGAACAGTTAATTATGGAATCCCAGTTCTTCGTGAATGCGTCACTGCTCACTGCTGCGTGTTTCTCTCCATTAGAAACATCTCTAAACTACAGTTAGTCATCGCGTCATGAACACTTCCAAAAAGAAAAACAACAGTATTCAAAATGCTGTCAAATGCTATTTTGATCTTGCGCCGAATATGAGAAGATAAGTGGTTTCTCGTTCTTCGTTTTCACTGTCCTAAATGTTATTTGTTTTTGCCTGGTCAAGACCCAAGAGGTCGAAATGCATTGTGCTGTGTCCTGTACTATGTTTGTCTGTGTCCTTGGCGGTAACTAACCCCTTCTCTTTCTAAATTTTGCTTCGTTTTCCGCCCTCAGTCACTTCGTTTTGAAACTAACCCAGTTTGTGTCTGATTTTGTAGAGAAGGTGTCTTCTGTAACAGTCTGTAGCTCTGACACTGATTGTAGTGAGGGTGTCTTCTGTAACAGTATGTAGCTCTGACACTGTCTGATTGTAGTGAGGGTGTCTTCTGTAACAGTATGTAGCTCTGACACTGTCTGATTGTGGAGATGGTGTCTTCTGTAACAGTCTGTAGCTCTGACACTGTCTGATTGTGGAGATGGTGTCTTATGTAACAGACTTTAGCTCTGACACTGTCTGATTGTGGAGATGGTGTCTTATGTAACAGACTTTAGCTCTGACACTGTCTGATTGTGGAGATGGTGTCTTATGTAACAGTCTGCAGCTCTGACATTCTTGGTCTGATTGTGGAGAGAGTGTCTCCTGTAACAGACTATATCTCTGAGACTGACTGTGGAGAGGGTGTCTTCTGTGACAGTTGTAGCTCTGACACTGTCTGATTGTGGAGAGGGTTTCATCTGTAACAGTCTGTAACTCTGACACTGTTGGTCTGATTGTGGAGAGAGTGTCTTCTGTAAGAGACTGTAGCGCTGACACTGTCTGATTGTGGAGAGGGTGTCATCTGTAACAATCTGTAGCTCTGACACTGTTGGTCTGATTGTGGAGAGAGTGTCTTCTGTAAGAGACTGTAGCTCTGACACTCTCTGATTGAGGAGAGGGTGTCTTCTGTAACATAAACTATAGTTCTGTTACTGTCTGATTGTGGAAAAGGTGTCTTCTGTAACAGTCTGTAGCTCTGACACTTTTAGTCTGATTGTGGAGAGGGTGTCTTCGTAACAGTCTGCAGCTCTGACACTGTCTAATTGTGGAGGAGGTGTCTTCTGCAACAGACTGTAGCTCGGACACTGTCTGATTGTGGAGAGGGTGTCTTGTGTAACAGATTGTACCTCTGACACTGTCTGATTGTAGAGAGGGTGTCTTCTGCAACAGTCTGCAGCTCTGACACTGTCTGATTGTAGAGAGGATGTCTTCTGTAACAGTCTGCAGCTCTGACACCGTCTGATTGTAGAGAGGGTGTCTTCTGTAACAATCTGTAACTCTGACACTGTCTGATTGTAGAGAGGGTGTATTCTCTAACAGTCTGCAGCTCTGACACTGTCTGATTGTGGAGAAGGTGTCTTCTGTAACAGGCTGCAGCTCTGACAATGTTGGTCTGATTGTGGAGAAGGTGTCTTGTGTAACATAAACTATAGTTCTGTTACTGTCTGATTGTGGGCAGGGTGTTTTCTGTAACATGGAATATAGCTCTGATACTGTCTTGGAGAGGGTGTCTTCTGCAACAGACTATAGCTCTGGAACTATAAGTCTGACGGTGAAGACGGTGTCTTCTTTAAGAGACCGCAGCTCTGGCAGTGTTTGTCAGACCGTGACTAAGATGTCTTCTTTGACAAACGAGACGTTAAAAAAAAAAAAAAAAAAAAGACGGCAATCCGGAATAGGGTTAGTTATCGAGGGGACCTGATTCAGTGTGAAACGACAATTGAAACACAAGATGGGTGAAATTAAATAGGGGTGAGATGACACAGAGGCGATTGGAAAAAAAGGGGGGATCAGGTTGTCCCGGCATGATGACAACTGCATGACTGAACTGCCGAACCAATAGAACAAAACGAAACAAAACAAAACAAAACAAGGCCTGGGGGAATATAAATCTGGGATAGCAAGAAAAGGGAAAGGGAAGAAGGTGCGGGATGGGGAAAGGAAGGGAAGGGAAGGGAAGGGAAGGGAAGGGAAGGGAAGGGAAAGGAAGGGAAGGGAAGGGAAGGAGAGGGGAGATGTTACTTATATTGTTGTTTGCTTCTTCCATATGATGGGTTTACCCACTCATCTTTTTATCGCATAAGGCTTCTTAGCGTTTACACTCCGCGCTTAACCTCCGAGTCAGCATTCAAAGCCTCCTACGTGGGGTCGATCTATTGATGTGACCTAGAGTCAAGGTGGCGTGAGGTCAACATCTGGTTTCAGCTTTTAGGATACAAGGAGGGTCGCCAAGGACGGCGGCGGGGTAGGGGGTTGGTGGTGGGTGGGGATGGGGATTGAGGCTCGGTGGGGGGTGTTGGGAGGGAGGAGTCTTTTATGATGGAGGACCTGACCAGCTGTGGCTGATCGATTGGACTCCATTGTAGCCCCTTTATTTCTCGTTTACAATACACCAGATTACCGTCTCCTGACTGATCGTATGAGAGAGAGAGAGAGAGAGAGAGAGAGAGAGAGAGAGAGAGAGAGAGAGAGAGAGAGGGGGAGGAGGGGGGGGAGGGAGGGAAGGAGAGAGAGAGGGAGGAAGGAGAAAGAGAGAGGGAAAGAAAGAGTGAGAAAGGAGAGAGAGAGAGAGAGAGAGAGAGAGAGAGAGAAGCAGAGAGACAGAGACAGACAGACAACAGGCAGACAGGCAGGCAGACAGACATAACAGGCAGAAGAGACAGGCAGACAGAGACAGGGACAGACTGACAGACGGATGCATACACGGATAGACAGTTTGAGAGAGATAGGGAAAAGACGAGCAGACCCACAAGCAGAGAGAGAGAGAGAGAGAGAGAGAGAGAGAGAGGTGCATACTCGGAAACAGAAAGTAATGGTAGAGGTAGGGTTGTGGAGTTTCACCCCAGCGCTGAGTAGAATACAATCCGTTCGAAAGAAAGGAAGCAAGAACCACTGAAATGTTTCACTGCATGGTAAAATTGTGAAAAATTGATCATTCATTCACGGATTCGCTCATATATATTTGATAATCTGCTGAACAAGTAAGTCGTTGGGGGATAATAACAAATGCAGGCTACCAATACCTTCGTCACAGAAACAATGACCTGACAAAGAAAACAATGAAGGGCGGGAGGGGACATGGCAAAGATGGGCAGAGGAAAGGGCGGAGAAAGAGATAGGGAAAAAAGACGTTTGAATGTAAATATCAAATCGTTGGCCAGAAGTATAAGGGGACTATAGAAGTCTGTCTTGAATACAGAACCACTTGCATCGCCTGTCCAGGGTTGGCTTACGCCCCCTGATCGGGACTCGTCAGCGGAGCCAGGATGACGGGCATACACTAATGATTCTGATCTACACGCAGAATTCAATGGTTCCCCTTCCTCGTCAATTAACGATTCCTTGTATGTACCATAACGTCGTTCTCTTCATCCTATATCCCTTCCTCCCATCCAGCCCCTGTTCTTTTGAAAGGTTTGTCAGTCATTTCATTATGACCGAGGACTTGCTTACCTGCACTATGTTTTCACCTGTTATGTTTTTACTCCTGGTGTTTGTTTGTTCTTTTCCTGCCTGAAGAAGCCCAATAGGTCGAGAGGCAAGTTACCTTCATGTTTTTAACGTATATCTGGCGGTTCAGATCTTCAACATTTACTTGTATGTCTTGTGGAGGCATTCAGCTGATGCAAAAGTCTACCATATTAATCAATGAAAAAAAAATGATGTATCCCACCCAATTCAGAAAGCGTGTCATCGATGATCGTGTGTTGTCTAAGAGGAATGTACGTGAACTTTTCTATGAATAACTGGGAAAGGGAGAACATCAATTAAAAAAAGACATCGCATTCTGCAACTACTAACCGATCAAAAAATAAACAATACTTTTTTTTTTAATTCTAAGGCTCTTGATCAGTGATGCTATTCAATGAAACCTCTAGGATAAAACACCGGAAGATTTACAGATTAAGAAGTCATGGCGTGGGACAAATTGGAATGCTGTTTTCACCGAATCATTTGTCAAAGCAGACACAACATTCTCAGAATTGGCAGACTGTCCATCTCAAACTTAAAGCTAACACAGTATGATAAGGCACTGTTGGAAGATGCGTGAAGTCTTCTTAGCAGATGCTGATGAAAGCAAGATATTGTGTGATTACCATCAAGATCAGTTGTACAGGATGAACTAATTCAACTTGACTGTGCTAGGTGGTCTTTGGCCTGTCTAGCAGTCTGGCAACTGGACAGAATGAGACAGACAGAGCGTCCGAACTGGCTGGAATGTTGGCGGTGGTCTGGTCACCGACGGGTGAATGACGGTGATGGTCTTCCAGGAGTCAGGGCCGCTCCTCAGCCTGCTTAGAGCACAAGATCACACGGTGCAGCCTGTACCGGAAGTCAGGCCCGGGTGGGCTGAAGGGTCGTGTCCGCCCTCAGCAGCGGTGTTTGATGATCCTCCCCCCTGCAAGCGTCTTTCTCCACAGCTTTGACCTCGTTCTCCTCCGTCCCCTCCACCTTCTTCTCCACAGGCCTCTCGGCCAGCTCGTGACACTCACCCAGGGCCTTCTGGTTCTTGAACTTGTCCGCGCCGTTCAGTTTGGGGGACTCGACCCTGGAGAAGAAGCCCAGGACGTCGCAGCTGGCGGGCAGCCAGCGCCCGCGGAAGGCCAGGTTGGTCAGCGTGGACACCACCACGATGGCCAGGAAGCCGGACAGCATGGCCACGGACCGGAAGGGGAAGCCCTGGCCGGCGTCGGCGTCGTAGAAGGGGTACTTGATGACGGCGGGCATGCTGATGAGAGGTTCTCCGCTGAGCAGACGGAGCGGCAGGGAGATGAAGAAGCCGGCCAGACCGCCGTACGGGTTGGTGCCAGGGATGAAGAGCACGCTGGTGAACTGGGGGAACAGCACCACGTACATCAGGTCCGAGCACATCACGTACAGCCCGTAGATGCTCTGCACGCTGATGGCGATGGCCGTGCTGGCCACGCCCACCACCACGATGGCCGTGCGCAGCACCCACACCATTTCCCTGTCCGAGGCCTGGAAACCCAGCAGACAACGGATGGAGGTCTTTTGGAGGATCCCACTCCATCCCAATCCCATCCCACCCTCTCCCCACCCCCATTTCAGCTTCTCCCTCCCCTTTCCCCTTTTCATTACATATATTGATACAGACATACACAAATATACATATCAATATGTGGAGAGAGTGTTCTGTGTGTGTGTGTGTGTGTGTGTGTGTGTGTGTGTGTGTGTGTGTGTGTGTGTGTGTGTTTCTTTTTTTCCCCGTTCTACGAAAAAGCGTTAAAACAAAACGCCGCATTTCGCTGTGAAGGGAAATAAGTGAGCCTAGATGAAAACTAGCTACAGACGTGTTTCTCCCCCTTGGTGCGCAGTTTATGAAGTCTAGAGAACCCGCTCTGTGTCCCTGTCTAGACCCCCAAGTTTGGCGAGATCGATCGTTTCTCGCTCTGTATACTGTGTCTGTGTCTGTGTTACACACACACACGCACAACACACACACACACACACACACACACACACACACACACACACACACACACACACACACACACGTGTATTGCAAAAGGAGATACACACAAAACTAAGCTGACAACTATAACGCACGTGCATAAAAACCAGAGCTGTACACAAACTGGTTAGACGACGTTGACAAGCGTGGACACTGACAAAAAGAATGGAGATCAATCCGTCCATCAGTCAGGTCACGCTGCTGTTTATTGTGAAGGTGAGGGAAAAAAAAAAAAAATGAAAGCCGCTCACGTAAGCGCACGCCTCTGCCAAGTTAATTCGAATCCGCAGACAAAAATATATGAGAAAAAAAGATTAATGTAGCTCGGTGGAATGAGTGACTTCAGTTCAAGGGGGGAGGGGGGGGGGGGGTCTTTTTTTTTTTTTTTTTTTTTAACCATCGTTTACATACTTCTGTCATTTTTTACAAAGGGAATTAATAGAAGTCACGGACTAAAAGAGTTATTTCCCATGCAATTTCTGTAATAGGATGTAAAAAAAATTGTGTGGATTTATCAACCAACCACAAAGACTGCGGGGTGAACACACACACACACACACACACACACACACACACACACACACACACACACACACACACACACACACACACACAAGTTGACAGAACGCGTATTAGGTAACATACGTGTTGGGCTAAGGAAGCCGCCGATTTTTCAAAATTACATCGCGAATGGCATTAAAATCAAATTTCAATTCCCCTGCTAACAGACGAAACTGGGCGCAAATGCATTGTCAGAGGTAAAGACAAGACCACGATAAGGATGATGTCAGGCTCACAACTGGTCTCAGGGCGTTCTTGTACATGTTGTTGGTGAAGACGGTGGCCGATGCCAGAATGGAGGAGTCGGCAGACGACATGACGGCCGCAGACAGGGTTCCAATGCCCAGCACAGCCACGGCCGGCGGACAGAGGTAGTGCAGGGTGAGGGGAAGGATGAAGCTGTAGTCCTCGGGGCTCAGTGGTTCCCCGTAGGCAGTCTGGTTCCAGTCTACACACAAACACTCTGGTAGGTTTGAAATCATGCTCGCTTGACGCAGGGTGCATGAGGTGAGGTGAGGTGAGGTGAGATGAGGTGAGGTGAGATGAGGTGAATTGAGATGGGATGAGGTGAGATGAGATGAGGTGAGATAAGGTGAGGTGAGATTAGGTGAGGTGAGGTGAATTGAGATGAGGTGAGGTTAGATGAGGTGAGGTGAGGTTAGATGAGGTGAGGTGAGTTGAGGTGAGATAAGATGAGGTGAGGTGAGATGAGTTGAGGTGAATGAGGTGAGATGAGGTGAGGTGAGATGAGGTGAGGTGCGATGAAATGAGATGAGATAAGGTGAGATGAGGTGAGGTGAACTGAGGTGAGGTGAGGTGAGATGAGGTGAGATGTGAGGTGAGATGAATAGATGGATGGATGTTCAACGTGTTGGTGTTCAGTGGCTGGATGATCGTACTGGTGTTCTATGGATGGATTGTTGAATATATTTGTACTTTCATGGATGGATGGATACTGAATTCATTGATGCTAGTGGATGAGTAAATGGAACATAAGGTGTTTTGACGGATGGACAGGTGGATGGATGGATGAATAGATGGACAGATGAATAGATAAATGGTTAAGTGGATGGGTGCATGGATTTGAACAACTTGGTGTTTTGCTAGAGAAATGGGTGTATGTTAAACATTTGTGTGGTGACTGGTGGGAGGATGCTGAATGTATTTGTGTTTTAGTGGCGGAATGGATGTTGGAACATATTGGTATTTTGATGGAGGAATGAGATGTTGAATATATTGGTGTTTTGATGGATATTGAGTGTGTTGGTGTTTTGGTAGATCGATGGATGTTAAATATACTGGTGTTTCTGTGGATAGATGTATGTTGATCATATTTGTGTGGTGTGGTGTGGTGTGGTGTGGTGTGATGTGGTGTGGTGTGGTGTGGTGTGGAGTGGTGTGGTGTGGTGTGATGCAATGTTGTGTGGTGTGATGTAGTGTGCTGTGGTGTGATGCAATGTGGTGTGATGTGACGTGGTGTGGTGTGGTGTGGTGCACAGCAGTTTCGCAGTGTAGTGTAGTGTAGTGTAGTGTAGTGTAGTGTAGTGTAGTGTAGTGTAGTGTAGTGTAGTGTAGTGCGGTGCAGTGTAGTGCAGTGTAGTGTTGTGTAGTGTAGTGTAGTGTAGTGTAGTGTAGTGTAGTGTAGCGTAGTGCAGTGCAGTGCACTGTACTGTACTGTACTGTACTGTACTGTACTGTACTGTACTGCAGTGCAGTGCAGTGCAGTGTAGTGTAGTGTAGTGTAGTGCAGTGCAGTGCAGCTCAGCGCAGCGCAGTGCAGTGAGTGTAGTGTAGTGTAGTGTAGTGTAGTGTAGTGTAGTGTAGTGCAGTGCAGTGCAGTGCAGTGCAGTGCACTGTAGTGTACTGTAGTGTACTGTAGTGTAGTGCAATGCAGTGCAGTGCAGTGCAGTGTAGTGTAGTGTAGTCTGTACTAAAGCATGTCCGGCGGCGGGTGACCTACCAGCGGCCTTGCCGGCCAGTCCCATGATGGCGGGGGGCACAGCAAACAACAGGCACATGACAGCCGCCACACATGACGCCATCCGGGCACTGCCGGCGCTCCGACAGGCCAACACGCGTTGAAAGTACACCTGTACCCATACAAACACACATCTCAGTGCTCGACAGAGTGCATACTGTCTCATGATAAGTACACCTGTACCCATAAAACACATCTCAGTGCTCGATAGAGTGCATCCTGTACTTTGATAAGTACATCTGTACCCAAACATAGAGTACTCTCAGGTTGTTTCAGTGCATACCGTCAGATGGCAGTTCAGTACAAGCTGTACGTACATGACTCAATGTTTGGATCAGTCCACTCCTAAACATAAACACACCTGTACCCTTCACGTATTTTATTCAGCACTTAAATCCAGTCACATACTAACCAGATGGAAGTACACATGGAGGAGTACCTCAGCACTAATATGTACCCTGCATGCAGTACTTGGATACCTTCTCAGTCTCAGAGAAACCACATGCATACATCAGTCAAACTGTATTCGAGTCACTGAGTTCAAAGTATCAGACAGAAAGCACACATGCATGTATACAAACCGCTCACCGCTTTGCATCTTCAGGCGGCACTCCCTCAGGGTATCCCAAGATGTACCCCTTCCCTCACAAATCATTCCACTCCGCTGACAAAGTAAGATTCACATCCATAACCAAGGTCTGCTACTCCTCTCTCAAATTATTCCAGTTCCATTCCCTGGTATGCCACTCCCGTGTCACAAGGTATGCTACAGCACCTGCCAAATTATTTCACTTCTTTCCCAGAGTAAGTAGTTTCAGTTTTAGTTCCATCAATGAGCCGTCACAGAGTGCAGGACGATTCCATCCACGCGAGACCACAGTAGTTTAGCCATGAGACCACAAAAGTGCAGTGGGATGGGGGCCTACATGTAACTGAACGAATAAATAAATAAATAAATAAATTAATTAATTAATTAATTAATTAACAGCTAGGTAAATAGATAAGTAAATAAATAAACAAATAGATAAGTAAATAAATAAACTTCAAAGAAAAATTACTGTGCCCCCTGAGCGAAAGAAACAAACAAATCACACGACCAACACGAGACATTTCAATCTGTTTGGTCTTCCTCTGGTCTAGACAAACAACATTCCAGACAAATAGGGCACAATTTTCATTCCCCATCCATTTCGCGTCCAGATTTGAGGAGATAAGTGATTGTTCGTCCTTCGTTTTCATTGTCCTGAATGTTGCTTGTCTTGCCTGAGGAAGACCAAACAGGTCGAAACGCGTCGTGTTTGTCGAGAATTTATTTGTTTCTTTTGTTCGGCGGCATTGTAAGTTTTTCTTATAGAAGTTTGTTTCAGTTTCCGTCTGCAGTCACCTCACTTTGAAACTAAATAGATAAATGAATAAAGCAATGAATAAATGTGGAAAAAAAGAAGACATAAAGGAATAAATAAAGTAACAATTAATAAAGACCTGGAAAGTGGATCATTGGTGGGACTCAGCAAACGCCTGGACAATGCATAAATCCAACTGGCTAATTAGACCTCAAGAAAAAGTGAGCTTTACAAGTAGGTTACTCGTCAGTCAAACCATTCTACTTCTCGAACAAGAAAGCCATCGCTCTGAAAGGTACGCTGCTTATCTGCCAAACTATTCTAATTGTCTACAATGTAAGTCATCGCCCTTCTCGGCTGCTAAATTATTCCACTAGTGTACCAAGTGAGTCATCGCCCTAACAGGTATGTTTTTCGTCTGCTAAATTATTCCACAAGTGTACCAAGTGAGTCATCGCCCTAACAGGTATGTTTTTCGTTTGCTAAATTATTCCACTAGTGTACCAAGTGAGTCATCGCCCTAACATGTACGTTTTTCGTCTGATAAATTATTCCAGTTCTCTGTCAAGTAGGCCACAACCCTAACAGGTATCCTTCCCATCTGCAGGTATCCTTCCCATCTGCAGGTATCCTTCCCATCTGCTAAGTTGTTCCACTTATATGCCAGGTAAGCCAGTGCCCTATCAGCTATACTACTCGTCTGCTATATTGTTGCACTGTGAGCCATCGCCTTGACAGGTATACTACTGGTCTGCTAAATTGTTGCACTGTGTGGCATCGCCTTGACAGGTATACTACTGGTCTGCTAAATTGTTGCACGGTGAGGCATCGCCTTGACAGGTATACTGCTGGTCTGCTAATTTGTTGCACGGTGAGGCATCGCCTTGACAGGTATACTGCTGGTCTGCTAAATTGTTGCACGGTGAGGCATCGCCTTGACAGGTATACTGCTGGTCTGCTAAATTGTTGTACGGTGAGGCATTGTCTTGAAAGGCATACTACTGATCTGCTAAATTGTTGCACTGTGAGGCATTGTCTTGACAGGTATACTATTGGTCTGCTGAATTGTTGCACTGTGAACCATCGCCTTGACAGGTATACTGCTGGTCTGCTAAATTGTTGCACAGTGACGTATCACCTTGACAGGTGTACTACTGGTCTGCTAAATCATTCCACTTCTTTTCCAAGTGAGCCACGGCCTTGACAGATATGACACTGATCTGCTACAGTCTTCCACTTCTATGTCAATTGAGCCATCGCCCTAAAAGGCAAGCTACTTACCTACCACATTATTACTCCACTACTCTACCAGGCAAGACAATCTCCCAGCAAGGTGTGCAATGCCTGAGGATTGATGTTGTTGTACTTGTTGCGGTTGCTGTTGTGGTGGTGGTGATGGTGGTGGTGGTGGTAGTTGTGATAGTGGTGGTGATAGTGGTGGTGGTGGCGGTGGTGGTGGTGGTGGTGGTGATTAATGCCACCTTTCTGTTGACGTGTGGCGTTCTCTGGCCAAAGCAGGCTGCTCCCCGAGCCAGTTGGTCTTATTACGCCACTCTGTGCCAAAGCATCTCGGCTACACTACCAACATACACCTCTCCGTTAGTGTACCAAATATTAAACTCCCCGTATTAAAATATCTCATAATGTGTGCCACTCCCCGGCCAGGGTGTCACGCCACTGCCAGAGTATTCCGTAAACCATCTGCAGTGTGAGTCATTCACTTGCCAAGGTCAACTTGACTGGCCTGCCATGGTCACCTCCCTTTCTTACCAAGGTCATCCAAGCTCGCTGGTCAAGGTCACTTCCACTTTCCTGCCAAGGTTACTTCCAGTCACCTGCCCAGATGAACCCTACTCACCTGCCAAGGCCACTTTTATTTACGTGCCAAGGTATTCCATAGTCGCCTGCCAATGTAATCCCTGCCCACCTCCCAAAGTCATCACCACTTACCTGCTAAGGTATTCCACACACACTTGCCAACATAATCCCTGCTCACCTGGTTAAGTCACCACCCCTTACCTGCCAAGGTATTCCACACTCATTTGCTAACATAATCCCTGCCCACCTGCCAAAGTCACCACCCCTTACCTGCCAGAGTCACCACCCCTGACCTGCCATTATCACCAACCCTTACCTGCCATTATCACCAACCCTTACCTGCCATTATCACCAACCCTTACCTGCCATTATCACCAACCCTTACCACCAACCCTTACATGCCAAAGTCACCACCCCTGACATGCCAAAGTCACCACCCCTTACCTGCCATTATAACCAACCTTTACCTGCCATGATCACCACCCCTTACCTGCCATGATCACCACCCCTTACCTGCCATTATCACAACCCTTACCACCACCCCTTACATGCCAAAGTCACCACCCCTGACCGGCCAAAGTCACCACTCCTGACCTGCCAAAGTCACAAGGGGAGGTGACTCCCCTTACTTGCCATTATCACCACCATTTACCTGCCAAAATCACCACCCCTTACCTGCCAGAGTCACCACCCGTTACCTGCCAAAATCACCACCCCTTACCTGCCATTATCACCACCCCTTACCTGCCATTATCACCACCCCTTACCTGCCATTATCACCACCCCTTACCTGCCATTATCACCACCCCTTACCTGCCAAAATCACCACCCCTTACCTGCCATTATCACCACCCCTTACCTGCCAAAATCACCACCCCTTACCTGCCATTATCACCACCCTTACCTGCCATTATCACACCCTTACCTGCCATTATCACCACCCCTTACCTGCCAAAGTCACCACCCCTTACCTGCCAAGGTATTCCACACTTAACTGCCATTGTCACCACCCCTTACTTGCCATTATCACCACCCCGTACCTGCCAAAGTCACCACCCCTTACCTGCCATTATCACCACCCCTTACCTGCCATTATCACCACCCCTTACCTGCCATTATCACCACCCCTTACCTGCCATGATCACCACCCTTACCTGCCATTATCACCACCCCTTACCTGCCATGATCACCACCCCTTACCTGCCATTATCACCACCCCTTACCTGCCATTATCACCACCCCTTATCTGCCAAGGTATTCCACACTCAGCTGCCATGATCATCACCCCTTACCTGCCAAGGTATGCCTCCCAGGGCCACCACGCCCAGCAGATCCAGGAAACGACCCGTGTCCCCGGGTTTGACGTGGCCCACCCAGTCTCCCCCCAAGGAACTCATGTCCACGGCCGGGTGGTGGAGGCTGAAGGGGCAAGCGATGGCCTGCAGCATGACGCATCCCACACAATCACTTGGGCAGTGTTCCAGCCACCGGTCTTTGTCCTGGTCACTTTTGTCCCTCGTTAATGTCTAAGTCACTGTCGAAAATGTAGCTACTTTCCTAGGGTTAAGTGGGGGGGGGGGGGGGGGGGGGGGGGGAGGAGAAGAAGGGGAAAAGAAGAACAACAGCAACAACAATAACAACAACAACAGGAGTCGGTGAGTAACACTCGTGGCGTGCGGTCACGGATTTGTTCGCTCTTCGCCGTGCCGATTCGAGCTAAGCCTACGCGATTTTTCAACTTAGTGCTTTTCTTGTTCGCTTTTCAGTCTCAGTGTTTTTTCTTCTTTTTTTTTCTCTCTCTCTCTCTCTTCGTGACCGTTTAACGCGGATAAGAGCAAAATGTCTTCCGTCCAGCCCGTTTTTCTAAAAAATCGGGACATTCCGGACTCGGCGGAAAACCGCGTAACAGGACTGGAGCTGTGTCTGGCTGCGGAGCGTACGGCAGGCAGTGGCAGCATCGTTGGTGCCCAGGACATCAGAGGCCTTTGGAGGATCTACCCAGCGACCAGACAGGCAAGGAACGATCTTCTGGTCAAAGGTATGACTGTCCGGAATACTCTAATCCAATTAGCCAACACCAATCCATTTATTCTGAGAGAGGATTCCGGGGAAGAAAAACCTGCTACGAAGGTGTGGGTTGCAGACATCCCTATGTCGGTAGCCAACAGTGAAATAGAACACTCTTTAACTAAAATTGGATGTGAACTCCGATCTGATATAAAAATGGAACGATACAGGGATGCAGACAATAAACTTACTCGTTTCGAAACGGGGAGAAGATTCGTCTTCATAACCCTCCCCGCTAACCCTCTCGAGAAAACATTAAAAGTAGGTCCATTCACTGCCAAAATTTTCCACAAAGAACAGAAAAATGTTATGAAATCCGTTATTTGCTCAAACTGTCTACAGCCTAACCACCATGTGTCTGTGTGTGTGAATGAGGTTGTGTGTCGTGAGTGCAAGGAGCCAGGGCATAAGAGAGGAGATGTCCGATGTAAAGGCCGGCCAGATAGTCAGGTCAGAGACAAGGGGAGTTTACCTCCTACTGGTTCTCCTCAGACTCCTCAACCAGGCCACTCCGGAAGCAAGATTTCCGACCCATCCTCCACTTCTCCTGCCTCCAAATCAATTGGTAAGGGAGACACACGCGGCGGGAAAGGTAAGCCCGTTGCCAGTGACAAAAAAAGTCAAAGAGAAAAGTCTGATCGAGGGCGGGCGGTTTCTAAACGCCAAACAACCCTGCATTCTAGTATGGGCCCCCACTCAGACAATAGGAACCACTCAGAAACTCCAAAGCGCCAGCGATGTCGTGAGCAGGACAGCCCTTCAGCACCAAGAGAAAAACAGGCTAAATGTGATGCAGACACTGAAGAGGAAAGATCAGATGTTTCCGATTACGAAAAATAATCGGCTTGAATGTCAGTTTCATTTTTGATTACGGGTCGGCGTTTAGGCTTACTGTGTATTTTGGTCTTTTGTCTGTCCATTTGTCTGCCTGCCTGTTTGCTGCCTGTCTGTCAACCCCCCCCCCCCCCCCCCACGCTCCAATCCTCTATCCAACCCCCCCCCCCCCCCCCTTTTTTTTTTTTTTTCTTTTTTTTTCTTCTTCTCAGATAGAAATGCCTTTGTTGACTTTTGTGGGAGCTCAGTGCTTCGTTTTAGTCATTCATTTATCTTTCTTTGGTAGATAATGGAACAGTTTAGAATTTGCTCTTTGAACTGCCGGGGACTAAAAAATAAAATGAAGCGTAATAGTTTGTTCAAATACTTTAAAAATCAAAAGTTTGATGTCATATGTTTGCAAGAAACTCATTTTGTAGAAAAGGAAAAATCACAATGGGAAAAAGAATGGGGTGGAAGGATTTTTGCAAAAGAGGGTACGTCCCGAAGAAAGGGCGAAGTTATACTGGTCTCCAAGTATGTTAATGATGACATTGAACTTGTTTTAACAGAGGATCGCACTGTTGCAATTAACATTAAATTTGAGCAAATCCTGATCACCATTGTAAATGTGTATGCGCCTAACGATTCTATGGACAAAAGGCGTTTCTTCCACAACCTGTATGTGAAACTGCAAGATTTGGAAGCTGAAAATATCATTTTATGTGGTGATTTCAACTGTGTCTTAAACAACAAGCATGATGTTATTTCCGGAAATCCTTTCAATGAGGTAGAAGTTGAAGCTTTCAAGACCTGTGTACGTGAGCTCTCTTTGACAGATGTATGGAGGGTCTTCCATGAGAATGATAAAGAATATACCTGGAACCGCTTTCATCCTTTTATCGCTCGTCGTTTAGATTATTGCTTTGCTTCAGAAGATATTATTTCCTTTATTGCGTCATGTGAACATTATACAGTCTCTAATTCGGATCATAAAGCTGTAGTCACAGAGTTAGAAAACAGCAAGTTCATAAGAGGTCCAGGGTATTGGAGATTTAATAATAGCTACCTCAGACATGAAAGTTTTGTAAAAAATGTGAATGCGTTAATAGATCATTGTGTAAATAATAAGGAACTTATAAATTCTGTTGATAAATGGGAACTTACGAAATCCGAAATACGTAATTATTGTGTTGATTTTGGCAAACGATTAGCTTGTTGTCGAAGAAACGAACAGTTAGACCTGCGAAAACAACTTCATGACATCGAATTTCGCATAACAAAAAACCCTGGAAATGCACGCTTACAGAATGATTTATTAAGTACTAAACATAAACTAGAACTACTAGACATGCAAAAAACGAGAGGAGCCCAAATTAGATCAAGAGTGAAATGGATTGAAGAAGGAGAAAAAAACACCAAATATTTTTGTAACCTTGAAAAAGTAAGGAAAAGAAAAAACGTGATTACTCGTCTTGTATCAGATTCTGGGTTTACTACCACTGACCAGACCAAAATAATGAAAGAAGAGGTTACTTTCTATAGAAATCTTTACAATCAAAAGGCTGACGTTGCAAATGTGACTGAAGCTACGCACGACTTTATTGCTGGAGAAGATATTCCTCGCCTTAGTGACACTGACTCCAACTCATGTGAAGGTCTTGTCACTGTCAATGAAGCATCGTGCGCTTTACAAAGCATGAAAAATGGATCAGCGCCAGGTATGGACGGAATTACTGTTGAATTCATGAAATTTTTCTGGCCTAAATTAAAAGATATTGTAACCGCCTCTTTCAATGAATCCTTTCAGAAAGATGAGCTGTCTTATACTCAATACCAAGGTGTGATAACACTAATTCATAAAGGCAAAGAACTGGATAAAGAACATCTAACAAACTGGAGACCTATTACCTTAACAAACACTGACTATAAAATTCTAGCTAAAGTTATGGCACAGAGACTAAGTGGTGTTATACAACATCTGGTCAGCGAAGACCAGGTTGGTTACATTAAGGGTCGAAATATATCTACAGTCATTCGTACAATTGACGATGCAATCAATTACGTAAACAAAACAGGTAAATCAGGTTTTATATTAGCGCTTGATTATTCAAACGCATTTGATTCCATAACAAAAACGTACTTATTGAAAGCATTCGATGTTTTTGGATTTGGTCCCGATTTTAAGAAATGGATTCGAATTATGTTAAAAAAGGCTGTGAATCACATAAATCATGGGGGCTGGATATCGGAGAGTTTTGATGTTAATTGTGGTAT
>CM065715.1:17892541-17927541 GCA_033310375.1 Conus canariensis
GGGGGAGGGGGGCATACATCATTCCCCCCCCCCTGTAAACACAATGACACACTGTGAGCATACACCATATCCCCTGTAAACACAATGACACACTGTCAGCAGGGAGAAGGGGGATGGGACGTACACGATATCCCCTGTAAACACAATGACACACTCTCAGCAGGGAGAATGGGGGGATTGGAGGCATACACCATACCCCCTGAAAACACAATGACACACTGTCAGCAGGGAGAAGGGGGTGTGGAGGGACATACACGACACCCCCTGTAAATACAATGACACACTGTCAGCATACCCCCTGTACCACAATGACACACTCGTGGGATTACCCTCCCCCCCACCCCCATGTAAAAACAGTGACACACTGTCAGCAGGGAAAGGGGGGAGGGGGGAGTGGAGGGCATACACCATCCCCCTGTAAACACAATGACACTTGTCAGCAAATACCCCTGTTACCCCACAATGACACACTGTGGGCATACCTACCTCACCCCCTCCCACCCCCCATGTAAAAACAGTGACACACTGTCAGCAGGGATCAAGGGGGGAGGGGGGAGTGGAGGGCATACACAATCCCCTGTAAAAACAATGAACACATTGTCGCCATACCCCTGTACCACACATGAAACTGTGGGCATACCTCCCCCCCCCCCCAATGTAAAACAGTGACACACTGTCAGCAGGGATCAAGGGGGAGGGGGGAGTGTGAAGGCATTATACCTCCCCTGTAAACACAATGACACACTGTCAGCAGGGAAAAGGGGGGGAGTTGGAACATACATTATACCCCCAGTAAACACAATGACACACTGTCAGCAGGGAAAAGGGGGGGGGAGTTGAACATACGTTATACCCCCTGTAAACACAATGACACACTGTCAGCAGGGAAAAGGGGAGGAGGGAGTTGGACATACGTTATACCCCCTGTAAACACAATGACACACTTTCAACAGGGAAAGGGGGGTGGGGGAGTGGGACATACGTTATACCCCCTGTAAACACAATGACACACTGTCAGCAGGGAAAAGGAGGGGTGGAAATTGAACATACGTTATACCCCCTGTAAACACAATGACACACTTCAACAGGGAAAAAAAAGGGGGGGGAGGGGAGTGGGACATACGTTATACCCCCTGTAAACACAATAACACTGTCAGCAGGGAAAAAAGGGGGGGGGGTGGTGTAAAAGAGTGAAAATACATATTATACCCCCATGTAAACACAATGACACACTGTCAGCAGGGAAAACGGGGGGGGGGGGGACATACATATACCCTCTGTAAACACAATGACACACTGTCAGCAGGGAAAAGGGGGGGAGGATTGAACATACGTATACCCCTGTAAACACAATGACACACTGTCAGCAGGGAAAAGGGGGGGAGGAGTTGAACATACGTTATACCCCTGTAAACACAATGACACACTGTCAGCAGGGAAAGGGGGGAGGAGTTGACATACGTTATACCCCCTGTAAACACAATGACACACTGTCAGCAGGGAAAAGGGGAGGAGGGAGTTGTACATACGTTATACCCCCTGTAAACACAATGACACACTTTCAACAGGGAAAAGGGGAGGGGGGGAGTGGGACATACGTTATACCCCCTGTAAACACAATGACACACTGTCAGCAGGGAAAAGGGGGGGGGGGGGGGGAGTTGGACATACGTTATACCCCCTGTAAACACAATGACACACTGTCAGCAGGGAAAAGGGGGGTGGGAATTGGACATACGTTATACCCCCTGTAAACACAGTGACACACTTTCAACAGGGAAAAAAAAAGGGGGGGGGGGGGGGGGGTAGTGGGACATACGTTATATCCCCTGTAAACACAATGACACACTGTCAGCAGGGAAAAGGGGGGGACATATGTTATACCCCCTGTAAACACAATGACACACCGTGAGCAGGGAAAAGGGGGGGGGGAGGTGGGACATACAATATATCCCCTGTAAACACAATGACACACTGTCATCAGGGAAAGGGGGAATGGGGGCATACACCACACCCCCTGTAACCACAGTGACACACTGTGAGTCGGGAGAAGGACGGGGAGGAGGAGGGGCATACACCATACCCCCTGTAAACACAATGACACAATGTCAGCAGAAGGGGGGCATACACCATACCACCTGTAAACACAATGACACACTGTGGGCATACACCATCCACACTGTAAACACAATGACACACTGTGGGTATACACCATCCACACTGTGAACACAATGACACATTGTGGGCATACACCATCCACACTGTAAACACAATGACACACTGTGGGCATACACCATCCACACTGTAAACACAGTGACACGTTGTGGGGGCGTACACCATCCACACTGTAAACACAATGACACACTCTCAGCAGGGAGAAAGGGGGAGTGGGGGTCATACAATGTACCCCCTGTAACCACAATGGTACACTGTCAGCAGGGAAAGGGGGGGGGAGAGGAGGGCATGCAACATACCCCCTGTAAACACAATGACACACTATGGGCATACACCATACCCCCTGTAAACACAATGACACACTGTCAGCAAGGAGAAGGGGGAGTGGGAGGCATACGCCATACCCCTGTAAACACAATGACACACTGTCAGCAAGGAGAAGGGGGAGTGGGAGGCATACGCCATACCCCTGTAAACACAATGACGCATTGTCAGCAGGGAAAGGGGGAGAGAGGAGGGCATACACCATACCCCCTGTATACACGACATACTGTGAGCGGGGACAAGGGGGGAGGGGGCGCATACACCATACCCCTGTAAACACAATGACTCTCTGTGAGCGGGGAGAAGCAAGAGGGAGGAGGGTGGGGGGCGTGCACATTACCTACTCTCAACACTCCACCAGTTGTGAGGGGCGTGCAACGTACCCCTTGTAGACACAATAACACACTATGAGCAGGAGGAAGGAAGGGGGAGGGGGGGGGAGCGTGCGCATTGCCCTTTGTCAATATTATAACATCGTGAGGGGTATGCACCGTTCTCCCCGTCAACACAATTACACACTGTGATGGACATACACTCTACACTGCAAACACAAGAACACTGTGTGAATGGAGTAAACCATACCCTCTGTAAACCCAAGAATATGATGTGAGGGGCATGCATCATACCCCTTGTAAACAATAACACATTGTGAGGAACAGACGCCATAGGTTGTGAACATAAGAACATACTATGAGGGGCATATACACCATGCCTCTGTCAACTCAATAACACTGTGAAGGGCATGCACCAAAATTCCTGTTAACTCAATGATACATGGCGAACGCCGTAAATATATCTCCTGTAAAACTAATAAACTCTGTGAGGGCTGAAGTTTACGCAATAAATTTCCCTCCTCCTGTAAACGCATAAAACGCATAAGGTTCTTTCTTAAAAATCCATCACAAGATGACACGGTCTGTGCGAGACATGTTGGGGGCGGGGAGAGGGGGGGGCACACACCAGTCCTGCAACTACTGACGAGCGTTGTAAAAGTTTACCAGTATATGCTGTAAAAAAAAAAAAATGGAACGCAACAATTTCACTGAATTAATATGACTTTGATTAGGTTCTGTGACAAGATGCTGAACTTTCCGAACGGAATCATACGCAGATAAAATGTCTAGGTGCAAAACTTGGAACCCAGTCAAAGATTTACACATCTGTATTAAACGTTTATTTTCTTTATTTTCTAAAACATAATCTTTATTCAAGCGGAAACAAAATACTTGCTTTCCTTTTTCTTAGTGTTTGTGCCAGCCAGAGTAATACTAACTGCCATCTACCATGGTCCTTAATAACAACTCGCCTATTAGAAATGTCTATGCAGTAACCCATAGGAGATACTGTACAATAAACTCACCAACGAAGACCCATTGTAGTAGCTTATTGCAACCTTTAGACAAGTCACCCCATATCCGTGCTAGTGCAGTGGGCAATAGCACTCAGTGTACAAGAAACTCAACAATCACTCTGCTATGTAGCAACCTATTGAATCCGTATGCATGGCAGAACAGTTGTCTATAGGATCCAGTGCACAATAAACACTACTCTGAACATGACATTGTAGAAGTCAGTATGAGCCTTTGTACAAATCACCAATAAACATGCCAAGGCATCAGCCAATAGGATCCCTCCGTTTTATTGTTATTGTCACATGACAGTAGGTCATAGGTGATGCCATGCCGTTTGGCCTGTCCAGGATTTCCAAAGCTCTTTGCTCTCAGTCGTAGGCAACAAGGTAGAGGCGCGGTAACCAAGCAAAACTTCAATCAGCCCTTGAAGCGTCCACTCTCCACTGTGCCCTGTAGAATGGTCTTGGACAGGATGCCATGGCCAGATTTATGCCAACATGGCAAGTCAACGGTGCTTGATGTCTGCCAGCGAGGAGAAATTCCTTGTATGCCAGAATCCTCTGTATTGGCATGCTGCCTGACATATTCATTTGCCTTCAACTCATCGCGTGAGATGTGATCAATCTGTATGAAGCACCGGGTTTTGAACGCTTGAATCTTTCATTAGAAATCTACTACCATTCTCAAGCTGTCACACCAGTAGAAAGGAATGTGTATCACCAATGATTTGCAGAGTTTTGCTCTTCACTGGGACAGACCTGCAAGATGACCTTGAGTCTTGTCATGGTATGAATAGTCAGGACAAACTTCGTTTCAGCTTTCCTGGGGGGTTTTTCCCCGTGGGGATGCCGGGGACTTTTCAGTACAATTAGCTCCTCCGTCTTCTCGATGTTCTGTGCTAGCAACTTCCCTTTTCTTTAACTCTCCTTAATGTTGCCTTTTTTCAGTTCATTTTGTATTTCATTTTCTGTCATCTGTTTTTCTGTTGTTCTGCTTTTGTGAACCATTCTCATGTTTGTAGTCTGGCCGCAATGTAGCTATCCACTCTGCAATGTCTATTTGCACAAATAACTTTTCAATGTGTGTGTGTGTGTATGTGTGTGTGTGTGTGTGTGTGTGTGTGTGTGTGTGTGTGTGTGTGTGTGTGTGTGTGTGTGCGTGCGCGCGTACGTGCGTGCGTGCGTGTGTGCGTAGGTGCGCGCGTGCGTCCGTGCGTGCGTGTCTGTCATTTACATGTTTTTCATTACTTGTTTACGTTTATTTTCAAATCTGGGAGTGAAAAGTGGAGAAAAAAAAAAAGGAGAATTCCAGGTGTTCTCAGCACAGCCTGGATTGATATGCCATAAGATATCAACAGTTTGGCAACCATGTCATCAACTGCCTTTATTCTTTGGTTCTTTTTCCGGATATTTCATTTCTGATGGTCTGACCTTTTCAGGACATGCCATTTTTTACCTGTATAATTTTGACAACCGTGAAAGGCCTCTCCGTGGTCGGCTGGACTATTGCTACTGAGATGGTAAAACCTCGAAACTTGACCCCCTTTGTGAAGGTGTGGTCCTCGTGCAGATCGGACCCAAAATTCTGAAAGCGATTCACGGTTCACAGTTCACAGCGTGATGCTGACTGCTGTATGTTGGCAGGCACTGTTGACCAAGGTTTTTTTTTCTTCTTTTTCTCTAGTTGAAGATCCATGATGATGAATCACTAATGAATAGGTCAGTGCAACAACCAACAGAACAAGTCACCACTAAACAGGTCAGTCCAGCATGCAGTTCAGCCTCTTGTAACAACTCACCGAGTAACATGTCAAAACAGTAAGCAATGAGGTCTGTTACAGACAACTCACAAATAAACATGCTGTTTGAGCAGTCAATAGAATTCACCGTAAACATTTCCTCAGCACACACACCAGAGACGTAGCAAACAGGATCTGTTGAAACAACTCACCAACAAACATGGCAGTCCATTAGCCAATCAAATCCACTGTAATAACTCACCACTAACATGCATGCCAGAGAAGTAGCAACAGGATCCACTGTGACATCACACCAGTGAACATGCCGTTGCAGTAGCCAATAGGATCCATTATAACAACTCACCATCAACAAACCAAAGAGGCAGTAAACAGAATCCATTATAACAACTCACCATTAACAAACCAAAGAAGCAGGAAACAGGATCCATGGTAACAACTCACCATCAACAAACCAAAGAGGCAGGAAACAGGATCCATGGTAACAACTCCCCATTAACAAACCAAAGAGGTAGGAAACAGGATCCATGGTAACAACTCCCCATTAACAAACCAAAGAGGTAGGAAACAGGATCCATGGTAACAACTCAGCAGTAAACATGCCAGTCCAGCTGCCATTAGGATTCATCGGAATAACTCGCCACCAACATGGCAGAGCAGTTGCCAATAGGATTCATCGCAATAACTCGCCACCAACATGCCAGAGCAGTTGCCAATAGGATCTGTTACAACAACTCACCGTTAAAATGCTGGTGCAGTAGGCAACAAGATCAATTGTAACAACTGACCAATAAACATGGCAGTGCAGCAGCCAATAGGATTCATCGTAACAACTCACCAATTAACATAGCAGTGCAGTAGGCAATAACATCCATCGTAACAACTCACCAATTAACATGGTAGTGCAGCAGCCAGTAGGATCCATCGTAACAACTCCAATTAACATGGCAGTGCAGTACCTCATAGCATCCATTGTAACAACTCATCAATAAACATGCTAATGCAATAGCCAGTAGGATTCGTCGTAACAACTCACCAATAAACATGCCAGTGCAATAGCCAATAGGAGCCACAGTCCATGCTAGTCCGCTGGTGGCGATGATTTCCGCTGTTCCGTTAATAAATGCTCCTCCCACCATTGTTGCTGAAAATAAAGGGAAATGATATCTCTCTCTCTCTCTCTCTCTCTCTCTCTCTCTCTCTCTCTCTCTCTCCTCTCTCTCTCTCTCTCTCTCTGTTACACCTACTTTACTGACCTATTGAAAAAAAAATGTCAGCATATTGGTATCTGTTCTTTGCTTTGATTTTGTTTAGCTGTGCCTTATTTATTATCGAATGGGACTGTAGTGGGGGGAACGGGGGGGGGGGGGATATGTTTAGTGGTATGGGGGGAGGGGGAAGTGTGTGCGGGGGGTGCTTGTTGGGGGGTGTTTGTGTGGGGGGTGGGGATGGGGTGGGGGCGGAGAGGGGGTGGGTGGGGGGTGGGGTGGCAGTGGTGTGTGTGGGGTATGTGTGTGTGATGGGGTGGGGGACGGGGGCGGGGCGGGGGAGGGAAGGGGGCGAAGTGTGTGGGGTATGAGTGTTGTGGGGTGAGGGTGGGGGGTGGGTGGGGGTTGGGGAGGAGAGGGAAGGGGGGAAGTATATGGGGTGTGTGTGGGGGAGGGGGGTTGGGGAGGAGGAGGAAGGGGAAGTATATGGTGTGTGTGTGTGTGTTGGGGGGGGGGGGGGGGAGGGCTGGTGGAAAAGGAATTCATAGGGAGGCTGTAAGCAGAAACCTAACAGACCTAACACATGTAGCAAACGTTTGCACTATGCAGCGCTACCAGGGGTAAAGTGTTACACAATACTGTTGTGACATCAATTTGTTTTGATGTCATTTGTTCTTTTATGTTCTTTTTCGTCACTTTGACGTTTTTCCCTTGTGTTTACTGTTTAGTGTCTCTTGATGAAGGGTCTAAGACCCGAAAGCTTGAGTGTTCATTTTTTTTAAAGGACTTCAAAGTACTCATTTTTCATTATTGTCTTTATTGAAGTCCAGCAGTCGTTTTTAAACATTATTATCGTATACTATTTGTGGTTTCCGTTCTTCTCTCTCTCTCTCTCTCTCTCTCTCTCTCTCTCTCTCTCGTGTGCGAACACATACAACAGAATTCCACATGCCGCCCCTATCTCTATTCTTGTAGTATTGTTCTACTTAAACAATCATATTGTCCCCTGTTTCATACGAAGTGAAAAGTCCTGTTTGAATGGCGTTCACAATATTATCAAGAGGATTTAGCAAAACAACCACCGAAACATTATCTTTTACAAAATCAAAGATGTTAGATTTGCCGTTCGATCAATGCGTCTCTTTGACCACATCCTGTGTAGTGTTTGTATTTCTGTCAATTTCTCTTCAAAATCAGTCCTAGTATATGTTTTATCATTCGTAAACCAGCATTCACAGCATATGAAAGCAGAACATTTATTTGATTTGTGCCCCGAATAGACGTTGGGATGTTCCTGTGTTATGTATTTGCCATTGTATACGTGAAGCTTGTTCTGGTGAATGTGAATAAGTCATAATGTAATTTTGCAAAGCGACGTGAGTAGATATATAAAAATGTGCTCTGTTTAGATATCCGATCTTCTTCTTCTTCTTCTTCTTATCATTATTATTATTATCATTATCATTATTTCTATTATTTTTATATTTACTATGAATTATTATCATTATTATTATTATTACTGATATTGTTATCATTATTGTTGTTGTTATCATTATCACTATTATTGTTGTTGTTGTTGTTGTTATTGTGGTTATTATCATTATTATTACTATTGCTGTTATTATTATTATCATTATTGTTGTTACCATTATTATTTTTGTTACTATTATCATTATCATTACTTGTGCCTTCCTATCATTCCCTTTCCAAAATTGCACTCCATTTTCAATATCCAGTTTAACCCTGATATTTTAAAAATAGATTTCAAGAATTTTCGTTGTTTACTTTAAATGACTGCCTATTACCTTATGGCGTTTGTAATGTGTTATCTATGTGCTGACATTTTATTTTCTGTCCCCAGAATATCAACGTCCTATGTCCTTTTATTTTGTTGGACCATAATAGCCACTATGTCAACGCATATAACAATTACGTGTGACAAAACTGCATATAACGATTACGTATGACAAAACTGCATTTAACGATTACGTATGACAAAACTGCATATAACGATTACGTATGGCAAAACAGGAGCTACATCTCCTCTATCGTACATTATGGCGTACTTTTTCTTTTTTCTTTCTTGTTACCATATTGCTGTCTCAGCTTAACCTCATTCGTTGTGAATCTTTAAGAAATTAATGATTGTTAAAACAATAAATCTGTACCTTAACAAAATGTATTTGCTTACGTCGCAATATGGCGCTGAGTTATGTGGCTTTGATTCTGGAAATTGAGCAAATGCCTTCGAATACACTGAAGAATTTCCTGAAGTAAATGATAATCACCGATGATAAATTGAGAGAGGCAGAGAGAGAGAGAGAGAGAGAGAGACAGACAGACAGACAGACAGACAGAGAGAGAGAGAGAGAGAGAGAGAGAGAGAGAGACAGAGGCAGAGACAGAGACAGAGACAGAGACAGATAGAGACAGACAGTCAGACAGACAGACAGACAGTCAGAGGACAACACCAGTGTTGAATAAATGCTAATTGTGTGTGTGTGTGTGTGTGTGTGTGTGTGTGTGTGTGTGTGTGTGTGTGTGTATGTGTGTGTGTGTGTGTGTGTGTGTGTGTGTGCGCGCGCGCGCGCGCGCGCCTGCGTGCATGCGTGCGTGCTTGCATTTCTTCTGCTGTTGTAGTGTCCGTGTGTGAGCTTGCGGTATCAAACCAATCTAAGAATTTCCTTTTTTTTTTTTTTTTTTTTTTGGGGGGGGGGGGGGGTGGTGGTGGTAAATTTCTACATTTTGTTCTGTGTACTCCTTGTATACATGTGAACGGTGAATGGATACCGCAGTCGGTATTAGACAGGACCTATGTGCCAGTAGTTGTCACGCTTTTTAGAGCAAGAAGCCAACGGTAAGAAAAACTGCCATGCATTTTACGTGCAATTCGAGGAGATCCGCAATTGTTCGTTCTTCGTTTTCATTTTCTTGAAAGTTGTTTGTCTAACAGGAAGAAGACCAAAGTGATCAAAGCGCGTCGTGTTTCTCTTGCAGTTTGTTTGGTTCTTTCGTTCACCGGATTACTAGTTTTCTTTTTAAGTTTGGCTGTCTAGTGTTTGATTTAAAAACTGTTGTGAGCGTGGGTTTGGTTTTATGTGAGACGATGAGGGTGTAGCTGATACGAACGGTCTTTTTTTTACTGTCTGATCTTCTGTGCCACCTCAGTGGCATTGCACCCACGCCGCTCATTCCGACACCCCGTCCACAGACGCAGCCCGGCCCAGCCCGCCGCAGCCCCGGCACCGGCAATCCACAGGGAGCATTCAATAACACACCGTCAAGAGGCAACCCACCGGAGGAGACACTGCACTGCTGCCGGGTTACTTCGGTGGTGTTCGGTGGCGCCTGACTCACGTGTTTTAGCAAAATGCCGGTGGACTGCAGTTGACTGAGAAAGATCTCAAACGTTCAAGACAGCGGCAGAGTTACAGAACGTGAAATTCTCTGCATTGTATTCCAGTATTTCTCAGTAACTATTAATACACATTTTACACGTGTTACACCAAAGTCCAGGCGTGCTGTTTTAAGCATTTATTTAAAATCCCAACATCTGTAGCGTTGTTGTTGTTTTTTTAACTCGCGAGTTTTAATGCAGAACACCTTAAGTCACTGGAAATTCAAATCAGTTAAGGAGTAGAATTAAGTGACGACAGATACTGACTTATTCGACCAAAGTACTTCGGACGTTGTTCCTTTTTCAAACTCTGTTTTTGGATTTTAAAACGACAAAATAATGAAACAGCTTGCTGCAAAACGTTGCAACTGTGAAGTCGTGAGTTTGCTTCAGTTGTGAATCATATATTCTGTGATGGTATTATTCAATAATTGTCTCTCCGCCTTCAAAGGGTCTGCAGGTTTTTGTGAATCACTCTCTCTCTCTCTCTCTCTCTCTCTCACACACACACACACACACACACACACACACACACACACACACACACACACACACACACACACACACAACACGCACGCACAAACGCAAGAACACGCTTGCATTATTATATGCAATAGCAGTACATGAAAGCATGAAGCTGTTTGTTATTGTGTATGTGTTTTTAATGGAACTACGGTTTTGTTTGTTTTTACCCAAATGCGTACCTGAGGTGTGTTGGGACGAACACACACTGTGGACTGATACTTGAACACCATACACAGATTGACAGACGGACAGATACAAGAAAGTCAGACAGACAGACGGATAGATAGATAGATGGATAGATAGATAAATAGATGGATAGATGGATAGATAGATAAACAGATCGATAGACAGATGGGCAGACAGATAGATGATAGACAGACAAACAGACAGACAGATAGATAGATAGATAAGTAGATCGGTAGTAAGACAGACAGATAGATAGATAGATAGATAGATAGATAGATAGATAGATAGATAGACAGACAGACAGACAGACAGGGGGGGGGAGGGAGACAGATAGACAGACCGACTGATAGATAGATAGTTAAACAGACAGAGCGATAGGTAGACAGACAGATCGATAGGTAGACAGACAGATAGACAAGAAGAGAGAGAGAGAGAGAGAGGAGAGAGAGAGAGAGAGAGATGGATAGATAGATAGATAGATAGACAGAGAGAGAGAGAGAGAGAGAGAGAGAGAGGTCCGTGCACCGCATCTCTACTACGACCATCTAGATAGTTCGTGTAATTTAAAAAAGGAACAAAAAGATCGTACCTGACGGTCTATGCAAAATGGCATGGAGTCAACAGAGGCGAGATGAATGGGAATTGGGGGGGGGGGGGGGGGGGGGGGGGGGGAGGGGGGGAGGGGGCAGGGGGGGGGGGGGGGTGCGTGACTGAATTCTCTTCTGCGGTAGCATACTCTGCACGTATAATGTCGCGTTTTGGTTCTGGGCCTTTACCCTGTTGAATGCATGCTACCTCCTTTCTCGTCGTGTCACGATGCCCTTGTTACTGAGCGTTGGCGGAGTTGTAAGCCGTTGTAGTTTTAAGTTTGATAGTTTTTTTTTTTAAATTTCTTGTTTTGAATTATCTACGTTAAGGTGCGATTTCTTTTTCGAAGTATGGAAGGTGATAACTACATGGAAAACACAGTGTATACTTATGATTTTCCAAATTTGGAAATTTGGGGCTTACATGAAAATTCGCAGATGGAAAAAGTACATACGTATGCTATAAAGCGTTTCCTTCAAGTACCTATTCATTCATCCAACACCGTCTTATATGGACAAATGGGCAGATACCCTTTGTATATAAGTACATTTGTGAAATGTATTAAATATTGGTTGAAGATCTTGAAGCTACCCCAGTCCCGTTTGAGCAGGCAAGCCTATGATATGATGCTTCTAGAAATGGAAAAAGGTAAAGAAAACTGGGCTTATAAAGTAAAGAAAGTCCTTTCAGAACAGGCTTTTGGAATAGTGTGGATGACTCAGGAAGTAGGAAATGAGCAACAGTTCATTGCGGAATTTAAAGACAGGCTTATTTGTTCTTTTAAACAGAATTCGCACTCGGATATGGAAAGTAAAGAAAAATATCATTGGTTTTTCTCATTTAAGAATGTGTTTCATTCTTAAAAGTTTCTCAATGTCATAACAGATAAATGCCACAGAATAAATTACGCAAGATTTAGGTTGAGGACTTTAGGTTTTAATGCGAACAAAAGATGGTTTGAATGTGAAACATCCACAGAATCTCCTTGTCCTGCATGTAGACATATTATTGATGACGAAGAACACTTTCTGTTCCACTGTACTGCTTATAATGAAGTGCGGACAAACTGTTCATTTTTCCAGTTAGATATAGCGAAAAGACAAAATGTCGCTGATGTGTTATCATCAGATGATGAAATTGTAATAAAATCAGTGGCGAAATTCATCGCGGAAGCATTGAAAATTAGACGGATGAAGGATAGTGAAATTGAAGATAATACATTATAAGAGATATCTGAATGAATGTTATCATTCATCGCATGTTGAAGACATCAGTAAAATACAATGTCATCATTTGATTCAGCGGATGGTCGAGTCAGTCTTAAGGTGCTTTTTTTTTTTTTTTTTTTTTTTTTTTTTTAAAACCTTACTGCATTACTCCTGCGCGTGAGGTGAGGATATAACGAAATGTTACGAATATGTTTGTTTTTGTTAATTTTGGATTTGATACACACTAGGAATGAAAGTACTATTTGTTTGCAGGAAAGGAAGAGGGAAATGTTTTTGTTCTGTTACCTCTCCCCCCTTGTCAAAAGACCTCTTTGGTAATGACAATAAAATATCAAAGTGTCAAAAGTGTCAAAGTGTCTCTCTCTCTCTCTCTCTCTCTCTCTCTCTCTCTCTCTCTCTCTCTCTCTCTCTCTGTATGAGTGTTTGTGTGTTCGTGTGTATGTGTGTGTATGTGTGTGTGTGTGTATGTGTGTGTGTGTGTGTGTGTGTGTGTGTGCGTGCGCGCGCGCGCGCGCGTGCGCACGCACGCGAGCCCGCATACATCCCTGTGTGCCTGTGCATCTGTGTATTTGTGACAGCGAATATCCTAATGACTCACTGTGCATTCTCTCTCTCTCTCTCTCTCTCTCTCTCTCTCTCTCTCTCTCTCTCTCTCTCTCTCTGCAACCAGCAACTTCAGCATCATACACACTCAGCCTTCAGTGCTTCAGACATAAAGTCATCGTGACCTCAAACTTCAACTGAATAAAAACAAAACAGAAGTAATGCTGATATTCATAGAACGGTCTTTCTTTCTCCCAGTCGGCCCGTTTCCGTTTCCCTGAATGGACAGAATTTGGATTGTCTACAGTAGTGCACAGCCTGGTCGTAACGGAATGGTTGTCCTCAGCCTCTTTGATCAATCTCCCAGTCATTTAAACACTGCACGACTTGCTCTAAACGTCTTCTCACTGCAATGATGTTACCCCTCTTGTTCCCTCCAGTCACTGGCTCCTGGTGAACTAAGAATGCATCACTACCTCTTTGCTTTTTGTACTCCCAGTTCTTATAGAACAGGGAGTACTTTACAATGGGAACAAAGAAACGCTGTCTGTGTGTCTGTCTGTCCATGGTCAAAATGTGTTCCACTCGCTCCTGACAAAACTGCTGGGCCGATCTTTCTGAAAATTTGTAGGTATGTTCATTATGGGCCACGGATGATGCCCGGTGTTTTATTTTACCAGAATAGCCGTTACTAACGGCTATAAATAATAATTTTGTGATGTACAGTTTAAGCAATAACGGTTTATAAACTTAAGTGTAACTAAATCTTGTAAGACTTCGGTAGTATAGTGGATAGTGTCCCCGCCTGTTACGCGGGAGACCCAAATTCATTTCCCCGCCGGGGAGAGCAGGGTTTTTTTTCTTTTCTTTTCTCTTACATACAACATTTCTACCACCAAAAAGGGAGAAAGTGCTATAGTGACTGATTTATATATATTTTTGTTGTTGTTGTTGTTGTTGTTGTTGTACAACTACTTACTGGGAGTACGTTTATATGCTTTGCATCTTGTTATGCTTTAAATCGCTTAATGACCAGTCCCCATTATACCTCCCTGAGGTCTGCACTTTGTACACACCTCGTTACCGCTAATCTGCTAACACCTGCATCCAAAGGATTCTTTGTTTTAGGGCAAGGTCTTGTGTGTGTGTGTGTGTGTGTGTGTGTGTGTGTGTGTGTGTGTGTGTGTGTGTGTGTGTGTGTGTGTGTGTTTGTGTGTGCGTGCGTGCATGCGTACGTGCGTGCGTGCGTGTGTGCGTGTGTGTGTGTGTGTGTCGTGCGTGCGTGCGTGCGTGCGTGCGTGTGTTTGTGTGTGCGCGCACGCGCGCGCGCGCGCGCGTGTGTGTGTGTGTGCCTGCGTGTGTGTGTGTGTGTGCGTGTGTGTGTGTGTGTGTGTGTGTGTCGTGCGTGCGTGCGTGCGTGCGTGCGTGTGTTTGTGTGTGCGCGCACGCGCGCGCGCGCGCGCGTGTGTGTGTGTGTGTGTGTGGCGTGCGTGTGTGTGTGTGTGTGTGTGTGTGTGTGTGTGTGTGTGTGTGTGTGCGTGTGTGTGTGTGCGTGTGCGCATGCATGCGTGCGTGCGTGTGTGTGTGTGTGTGTGTGTGTGTGTGCGCGCGCGCACGTGTGTGTGTGTGCGTGCGAGTGCGTGCGTGCGTGCTTTCGTGCGTGTGTGTGCCCGAGTAGGTATGGATGTTGATGTATGCCCCTGAAATTTTCCATTTAAACATTTGACAAAAGTCCTTCGTTTTTGAATTTGGTATTGCTGCTGTGTTTGTGTGTAATGACCTAAACAGTCGTCGTGTCTTTCGACTGTAAAAGAATCAAGAGCAAAACTATCTTTCTCTCTTACTCCTTACAGTTTATTTCTCCCTTTCTCTCATGCCACGACAGCCACCAAGCTAAAAACAAACAAACAAACAAACAAACAAAACAAAACAGCATTACTGCCCTACTGTCCTTCCATTTAAGTGTCATTCGCTGCATTTCAGAGGGGTGATGAAGAATGCATAGCGCAGCCCATCTCCTCTCCAGTTGTCCTGCTTCATGTGACAATACCACTGTACAATGCAATACACCTGCCATACGACACAACACAATGCAGAACAACCTAAAATATTGTGCAAAAAATGGACATTGTAAAATACAATATTATGCATGCAAGAAAACAAATTCTTGAGGAAAAAAAAAGAAATCAAGATCCGGTTTCACAGACAGTTTACGGTGCGCATAAGATCTTGAACAGTCCTTTTAAGACTTGACACTCAGACAACCACTCGTTGATACCAAAAAAGCCGCCTTTTTTTTTCTTTTCTTCTTTTTCTTCTTTTTTTTTTTTTGTTTTTTTTTTTTAAGTGTCGTCTAACAGTGATATGATGTGCGTGTTGTTGAATGGTCTGAAACATTGAAGAAAGGGTAATTATTATTCATAAGCATAAGCGACATGATTTCCAACGGACGTGAGTGTTCGCTCCGACGTGTCGTTAAACAAAGGAGGACGTCACGTAGGCAGGCTTTAAACGTGACACTACAGATTTGGAAGGTGCAGCTGTGTGTGTGTGTGTGTGTGTGTGTGTGTGTGTGTGTGTGTGTGTGTGTGTGTGTGTGCGCGCGCGCGCTAGCACATGTATGTAAACGCGCGCGCGCGCGCGCGCGTGTGTGTGTGTGTGTTTGTCTGTCTGTCTGTCTGTGCATGTGTGCGTACCTGTGAGTGTATGTGTGTGTTCGTGTGCGTGTGCGTGCGTGCGTGTGTGTGTGTGTGTGTGTGTGTGTGTGCGTGTGTGTGTGTGTGTGTGTCTGTCTGTCTGTCTGTCTGTCTGTCTGTCTGTCTGTCTGTCTGTCTGAGTGAGAGATTTTTTTTTACGTAAAAAACTCGGTGTTGTATTAGCGGCTGACTTGGTTCCTACGAATGGTCTGTTAATGGGTTTCCCTAATGTTAGCTGCGCGAGGTCTCCCACTCCACCACCACCCCCCTACCCCTTTTCTCCCCCACCCCTACTCCCTCCCCACCCATCTCCAGCCTCCTACGGCAGTCTCCTCCACGCCATCCCTCCTCCATCAGATTTTCGTGTGTGAGTTTGTTTGTTTTGTTTTGTTTTGTTTTGTTTTTGGGGGGAGGGGGGAGGGGGAGCGGTCAGGGTTAAAGACCACCCACCCGCCCACCCACCCACCTTCGTCCCTTATTCATCAGCCGATGTATCGCCTTCAGGCTGCGGTGTAGAAACTTTAACGAAAAATTGGAAACCCCCCGTCTAGAACCTCCCCCCACCCCACCCCCCCCACCCCCTTCCTCCTCACTCGCTTTCTCCTCTCTGACGACACAAACCGGTCCGCCCCTGCACTGCGTGAGATACGGAGCATGTCAGTCAGGGTCAGTGTCCTTCGTCCCTTCCTACCTGTCAGGGTAAAGAAAGAGACGAAGAGGCCCATGTTCCGGTCGGCCAGGAACACCTGGGTGGCAGAGCCGCTGCGCGCAGAGTTGCGTCCCGCCCAGATGCCCACGGCCAGGATGACGATGTAGAAGACCACGATGGAGATCACGCCTGGTACGTCCACCGCCATGGTTGGTGCTGGGGCTGGCTGCAGCGGCTGGGGGCTCTGAAGAGTGAAGCGGTGGAATCAGATATAAACAAACCAGAAACAGAGAGCTGAGGAGTCTCGGTGATTTCGAATTCGAACATGCGCACACGCGCGCACTCTCGCACGCATGCACGTATGCACGCGCGCGCGCGCGCACGCACGCACACACACACACACACACACACACACACACACACACACATACATGTGCGTGCGCACGCACGCGCGCACTCACGCTCGCACGCACGCAAAAACGCACGCAGAAACGCATTATGTGTGTTTACAGACATTTCAAGAAACGCACACATACATACACACCATACACCCAAGTCACTGACTCATAATCGTCCCACACACACGTGCGCATGCTCTCTCTCTCTCTCTCTCTCTCTCTCTCTCTCTCTCTCTCTCTCTCTCACGCGCACAACACACACACAACACACACACACACACACACACACACACACACACACATTAGTTTTCCCCCACACTACTTATTTCTTGAACATATCGCTTGGTCAAAGAGAGCGAGAAAGCATCTGTCAGGAGATCCAGACAGGTAGAGGCTGTTTGACACAAACTCCAAGTGGCTGTCAGCACTGACGTGACTGACCATGATTAAGTTATTAAGCAGTGAAGCTGACCACTCGGACTGTTGACAATGACCTCCCTTTGCATCCTTGAATGGATCCTCAGGCACTGGCTCAAAGACTCCTCCCTATATCAATTACTCTTTACATAACCATGTTAGTGTTTCTGCACCTTATTTCCATACAGACTTCGATGGCTGCTTTGGGGTGCTGTTGGATTTTTTTTAACCCAGGTGTTGAGAGAATGACAAAATTACAGGTGATATCCGCCTTGGCTTAAGGCTGTGTCAGGCCAATTGACATAGGCTAGAACACCAAGGCTACATCAAAATGTTGTTATGCTCTGCATAGTTATGCGGGGATTGTCTTCAGTTGTGACAAGCTCCTAGCATAACATTGTCAGTCTCCAAAATCCCCCGAAGTTGGAATGTGGCTGCCCACGTGGCGGGGTAATCAAAAACGGTCACACACGTAATGTTCTCATCCCAAGCTGATGCATTTGTACCATAGTGTTCAAGTACTTCGGCTGTTTGGATGATCCCTGGAGTCTTTTAGCCAGGGTACGACAAAACAATAACACAGGTGATTTATCTCCACTTCATAAGGCAGGACTGACACAGTAAGCCGTGTACGACTGTTCTGTCCGAATCAGCGGACGAAAGATCTCTGACAAGCGATATGAATAGGTCTGTTATTAAAACGAACTATGTTCATCCCCATATGCTGTAGTAATTGCATTAATGTCCCTAATTCTGACGCTCGCTCTTTCAGCTCCGTTTTCTTCCTCTCATAACCTGGTTCCGTTGATCTGTCTTTCGTCAGTCTGCAAAAAAATCATTGTTATAATGACGGAGTCACTGTTAGCCCGCACTTGTTGACATATGTAATTAAATACCAGTACATTCCTGAGCTTGCTGTATGATAGGACTCAATATTTGTGTACAAATATAGTCTAAGATTCTGCAGCTTGTGTTGTGTAAAACCTCCTCCATTGTCTTGTACGTGCTTCCTGGAGACGGATTATTTTGGAATGTTTTGCCTCAATGCAGTATCATGTCATTTATGGTAAGTTTTATGCCACTGACGGAGGTATAATAAATCGTTCCTCCATTTTCTTATTGGAAGTGAAGTCGACGGGGCCAGGATTTATTATTTCTATTTTACATATCTACCTTTATTCAGTTAAACCTTCTGACTTATAAAGTATAATCCTCTTGCTATTTTCTAAAACTTTTGTGTGTGTTCGCGCGCGCGCGCGCGCGCGCGCGTGTGTGTGTGTGTGTGTGTGTGTGTGCGCGCGCGCGCGCGCGTGTGCGTGTGTATGGGAGCGCGCGCGTGTGCGTGTGTATGGGAGCGCGCGTACGCGTGCATGCGTGCGTGGTTGTGTGTCTGTGAGCGCGCGCGCGTGCGCGTGCGTGCGTACGTGCGGGCGTGCGGGCGTGCGCGCGTGCGTGCGTGTGTGTGTGTGTATGTGTGTGTGTGTGTGTGTGTGTGTGTGTGTGTGTGTGTGTGTGTGTGTGAACCTTTGCAGGGATTTTCATTCCTCGCTACTGGCTCCCGCATGTCGCGTCTTTCATATCATCAGTAAGCTGACATAGAAGGGGACAGAGGAGGATTTTAAGTTCAGAGGGCAGCATAAAGGAGAATGAATTGAAGTGGAAGCTAGAAAAAAGGGGATAGGGGAGGACAGACACATTTAGGATAAAAATTCATAAATAGGTAGATATAAGTATACATCGAAATATATGTATACAGATATGAGTGTGCGCGTGTGCGTGTGTGTGCGTGCGCGAGTGTGTGTGTGTGTGTGTGTGTGTGTGTGTGTGTGTGTGTGTGTGTGTGTGCGTGCGTGTGTGTGTGTGTGCGTGCGTGTGTGTGTGTTACTGTGTGCGCAGGCTTTGGACCACGAAGCAGGCGATCGTGTCTGTTTGTTGATCTGCAATATAAATAACTTTCAGGAAGGCCGGTGAACAGATGTCACAACATGTTATGGGGTAGTTTTTTTTATGTGTGGGACAGTCCTGCAGGAAGTGTTTCACTGTCATTGGGGCTGTACCGCATGGGCAACTTGAAGACTCGCCAATTTGGAAATTTTGTGAACATGTCATATCTCAGTCTGGAGTGCCCTGTCCTCAGTCTCATAATGCTCGCTTGGTCTGATCTTGGCAGCAGGTTGTATGCATTCTTCTCGTTGAAGTCTGGGTGCTACTCAAGCCATCTTATTTTCTGCTTTTCGTTGATAATGCTTTTGATTTCTTCAAAGGAGACTTCCTGCTCCAGTTGAAGGCGACCACACCGATGAGGGAAAAGCTTTATGGATTACTGGACGGCCTCCGCCGTACAGCGGCCTTCGTCAGTGCCTCTGAGGTTCCTGTCAGAGTGAACGAAAAAGAAGAATAAGCTCGCCCTGGTAACGACAATACTTGCTTGACCATGGAACCAACGAGTTTGAAAGGGGCTCTTTATGGGCACGAACGTCGAGAGAACATGAAAACGGTGGTCACCACGACAGCAGGCCACAAAACGCCACAGGGCTTTATTCTACACTTCCTGTCATAAAATATTTCAGCCTTAACCATTTCATCTATAATTAGTATAACTGGGAATGTCGTTTTTTGGTGTGTGTGTTGTTGTTGGGTTTTTTTGTTTGTTTATTTGTTTTGTTTTGTTTTTTTACCAAAAAGTCTGTGTTAACCGTGTTGTTATGTTCTGAATGGACTATCTATGTGCGGTTTGTTTGTTTTTTCGACTCACTCTTTTCCTACCCTGGCAAAGTTAATGTAGTCTTCCCTCAGCCTGTCATGCAGCTCCATCAAAGGGGAAGGCACTGAGGCACTGCATTCAAATCTTTCGGAAGCAGTATAGGTGGATCCGTCATTGCAAGTGGAAAGTATGACCCGGGATTTTCTTTCTTTTTTCTGCGTACACAGGCTGATACTCCTGCGGACACTGCCTGTATAGACAGGCAGTGGAGTTTTGTGTGTATGACCGTTTCTTATCCCGCCATTAAGGCAGCCATACTCCATCTTCGGGGAAGGTGCATGCTATGTGTAAGGTGTCATGCACACCAACGGCCAAACTGGCCTTCTCCTCCGAAAGTTGGTGATGGGATTTTACGTGTGTGTGCAAGATGTTGTGCGTGCGTTCACACACGGAACCTCGGTTTATAGTCTCATTCGAAGGACTGTATGGGAAATGGAGTCAGAACCAATGTTAACTCCAAGGGAAAAATCCCCCTGTACCGAAATTCGAACCCGCAACCCCAGGATCACGAGTCCGGCGCTCTACCAACTGAGCTATTCCGGCCCCCACCTGGGATAAATTCTGTGATTTCATTGTACTTATCTTCCCATAGGTGTAAAGTGTTGTTGTTGTTGTTGTTGTTATTGTTGTTGTTGTTCATGTTGTAGTTTTAATGATGAGGGATACTTCCTATCAATTGAAACCTGCAAAGAATTTCAAATATTTCTGGATTCCAAACATGCGAAAAATGTCAAGTGTTTTTGCATCCCAAACAATTTAGTAGTGACCTCCTACTGGTGTGCCGTGGGTGGGATGGATAATACGTGGAGAGAAAGGGGGGGGGGGGGAGGGGGCAAATCCATTCAGTACTCTGAGCACCGTTATAAACGACTTTTCAGACCCATTTAGAGTGAAATCTGCGTTGTCTGCAGTTTGACAAGTTTTGGATTCTTTGTCTCCTATCTGTGTACTTTTTGTATCATCGTTCCTTCAAATCATAAGTCATGGATTTCTGCGCATGCTGAAAATGAGCGAAGGGGAAATAGGGTCTGCCTGTCGAATTTCGTCATCAATTTCAAACCATTCTCTACAAAGTTTCATGCACCGAGCATATGCGCTTTTTTTTTTTTTTTTCAAACGAAAAATACGTATCCGTATTTTGATTCCCTGCTCTTTTTCTTCAGTCTGAATTTTTTATGATCAAAGAATGAGCAATAATGCTTTACTTTAAATCATACGAAAATACGAATCCTAGAATGTCCATGCTCTTCGCATAGTACATAATACCATACACAAGTCACGTTTTCTCCAAATTATTTTCCAGTCACAAATCCAGTTTAGTCATGTTTTCTTCTAAGTATTTTCCAGTCACAAATCCAGTTTAGTCATATGTTTTCGCCTAAGTAACTTCCAGTCACAAATCCAGTTTAGTCTTCATTTAACTCTGGCAATATAGTTGTTATTCTAGAGGCTACTCATGATGATGTCATATTGTCAAAAACGTAACAATGTTTTGTAGTGATATAGCCCTCCAGATTTTTAACAATTCTTTTTCTTTTTCCATCTTTTGAAATCTCGGGGGGGGGGGGGGGGGGGGGGGATTCACCAGAGGGGGGGGGGGGGACATTTGGGATAGAAGAAGCGGGATTGGCTCTACAACAAATACAAAGCAGACAGACAGACCCCGGGGACTTGTGGCTTTGGTGTTGAAGATTTTTTTTCTCTCTTTTCTGTGTGTATGTATAAGACAACTTAGTGTTTTGTCGTATCAGCGTTGAATGAATTATTTCGATATGATGAACTATCAGAATGATTATTTGTATACCCAAAGGTGACAAGTCGAGGGAATTCTTTTGAAGAAATGGAAACTAATTCTTTTGAAGAAATGGAAACTATGTTCTCTTCCAAAATTATGTGCAAAATAGGATAATATAGTGTTCTGCGAATAGATTTAAAACAGCATTGTTTAAGTTAAGAAACGGATTATTTCAGATTATTCTGGAACCAGTTCTGCTCTCTCTCTCTCTCTCTCTCTCTCTCTCTCTCTCTCTCTCTCTCTCTCTCTCTCTATCTATCTCTCCTCTCTCTCTCTCTCTCTCTCTCTCTCTCTCATGAAAAGGAATTTAAAGAGTGCATGTATAGCCGTATTGATTCTTAATATAAAAAAAACCCTTTTTTGTTGTCATTTTTTTGTAATACTGCTTTTTTCGTGTCTCTATATATCATAAAAAAAGTTTTTGATTAAAAGAAATCAAGGCTGTTTTCTTGAAGTGAAGTTCTTGTGTTCCCCGTGTGTCTCAGTAACTGTAGACCGAGCGGTGTCTGTACACTGATGACGATCCTACGGCTGGATGCACAGTGAGGCCACTGCAGGCGGACCCCCGTGGGGATACCGGTGGGGTCTTTTATACAAATAGTTCCCCCTCCTTTTGGACATTCTGTGCTAGTAACGTCCACTTTTCCTTTCGCTCTCAGTAACTCTGTCTCCTCCTTTGCTGTACTGTCGTCTACTGTCCTTTCTGTCTACCACATCTTTTATCTATCTTTTTCCACAACCTCTTCCCACAAATTTCTGCACTCAACGCAGTCGGAGTGAACTGACTAGACTCTCGAGTATAGTGTGAGTATCCCAACAGGGTAAAACGAGTTCACACGCTACCAGATACTGGAACACTGAAGAAGAAGAAGAAGAAGAAGAAGAAGAAGAAGAAGAAGAAGAAGAAGAAGAAGAAGAGAAGAAGAAGAAGACTGCAGGCGGAAATCTAAACAATTCTTAAAAGAGGGTTTGAAAACATGGACAAACGAATTACAAGACAAAACACAACGCGTTTCGACCTCGTAGGTCTTCTTCAGGCAAGAGAAACACCAGTCTTGCGCTGAATTTGACAAGATAAATGATTGTCCTGAGTGTCGTTTATCTTGCCTGAAGAGAACGCCTTAGAGATCGATTCGCGTTGTGTTTTGTCTTGTGATTCATTTGTCCATGTTGTTTGGCGTAGTTATTTCAGACACTTTTAAAGATCTGTTGGTTGGAGCCATTTTTTCTCTCGTGCGTTGCTGTAGCCCAACAGTTCTATCTGTCTAAAACAATGTTTCCGTTATCCTCCATAAATTCACTAACTGCCGTAAGCATCCATTTCTTCAGACTTGTTCTGGAGAGCAGAAAAAAATAATCTGGAACATCTCCGTGGCGCGTGTACATTAGCAACGAGGGACTTCCGGCGATTCATTGTGACATTCAATATGAGGAAGTGGCCGTTTTAAATTTGTAGCCTACATTCCGTGAAATTTATATCCAAACATATGTGTGTATAACACAGTCATCCCATGGGAATACATCATCGAACACTTACCCCACATGACTTTCACATAAGGTTTTTTGGTTGATTAGTAGGCTAAGTGGGTTCTCTGTTAAAGAGAGAGAGAGGAGAAAAGAGAGAGAGAGAGAGAAGAGAGAGAGAGAGATGACGGGGGAAAGAAAAAGAAACGCAGGTTAAGAGAAAAAAAGGAAACCGAAAGAAAGACAGAAAGAAAGAAAGGAACAAAGAAAACGGCAAAAAAGAAAGGAAGGACGGAAACAAAAAGGAAAGAACAAACAAACACAAAAAGCTGACTGAAAACAACCAAAATGACCACCTACCAACGACACTCCAAAGAGCAGAGCTGAGGAGGAGGGGATGCAGCCGAGAGGACGCGACTCCGCAGAAAGGACCACAGAGAGAGGCACACCGTACAACAGCAGCAACGGGCTTCAGTGCAGCAGTCACCCCCCCCCCCCCCTCCGCCACCCCACCCATCCCTCATTCACATCTAGCGACCACACCACACACAACACACCACACACACACACACACACACACACACACACACACACACACACACCCACTACACCAGTGACGGGAAGGAAGGCTGGACGCTCACGTTCAATGTCCCTAACCACACCTAAAGGCGTTAACAGACAAATTTCGTGAATTCGTCACCGATCTCGTAAAGCACTGTACTGGTTAGACTACCTCATATTGGTTGTGGGTTAGCCCCCCCCCCCCCCCCCCCCCCCCCCTCCCCAAACAAATTGTGACGAACCCTGACAGCTAAAACTGTACGCCACGTCAGTCCTACGACACACAGCAATGGGAGAATAGACATTTATAGGCTTCCTTCAGTCTCGGGAGACCCTGGATATATTATGCTTCTGAGAAAAGTGCGTTCAGATCGGTCCCCACCTTCCTTGTGGCGCACTGTGGCTGTAGACACCCGCATGGGGGAGACTGTCTATGCTTCAGTGTAGACATCCGCATGGGGGAGACTGTCTATGCTTCAGTGTAGACACACCCACATGGGGGAGACTGTCTATGCTTCAGTGTAGACACTCGCATGGGGGAGACTGTCTATGCTTCAGTGCAGACACCCGCATGGGGGAGACTGTCTATGCTTCAGCGTAGACACCCGCATGGGGGAGACTGTCTATGCTTCAGTGTAGACACCCACATGGGGGAGACTGCCCATGCTTCAGTGTAGACACCCACATGGGGAGACTGTCTATGCTTCAGTGGCTGAACTTTGTACAAGGTCTATCCCCCGTCCTTTGCCTCTACTTCCGGCCTGCCCACTTGTCTTCAGCAACTGGCGTCAGCGTGGTCTCCCCTCTTTGAAGCTCTCTAGTGAGCTGGCGCCTCTACTAATCACAGTCGTCTTCGGGGCTCCTCACTCACACCTCTCAACACCCCTACCCATTGCTTTTGTGTCTCGTCATAGACATCCTTAGAGAAGGAGAAGAAAAGGAAGACTCCAGCCGCCATGCTGCAACCGTTCGCGTGGCCAGCTGTCTCACACAACGCAATTGTATACACACAATCACAAACACAGCATATTTATTCCATATGCACGCATCGACTCCATTCGTTCAAAGGAGAGACTGAGGACATAAGAATTCACTTTGTGAGCTGCCTTTACCAAAATAAGCAACAACAAAAAATTAACACTGGCATACGCATGTGAATCTTCTGGCAACTTTCGTTCCGATTTCTCACAAAACACTTCAAATTATTGGCCATCAACCCCCTTTTTCAATATACATCACATAAGTATTGCATTTCTCGTTCGTTCTTTCGATGTACTGAAAAGTTGCGTAGAAAATGAGAAAATGTTTCTCTAGCAAAAATTCCAGCGGAGGGAATCAAGCTTCCAGGAGTTGGGTATGATCCACTGGTTGGACGCTGAGGTTTTCCTCAGGGAATCAATATTGTGACAAACAGAATCCCTAGCAGACCTCTGTCTGCGCTACATCGACCACTCTCTGGTCATTCGGAAAACCGTTTTCGATTTCAACCCCCAAGGTTCAAAAATATCTATCAGCTTGACCCAAGCCAAGCGACCTGTCCTCCTGTCTGGCAACTCCTGGTCTGATATGCAGATCGCGAACACACCCGTTCTACAAACGGTGAGCTTCTCTCACTCATCAAGTGCATCAGCGTCCAAGCAACAAGAAAACGTGAGGAATTCAAGAACTGTTCACGTAATGGTTTGTCATTTTTGTCATAAGTTCTCATTTTTTTCAAAATGGCCACCTGTACATATCGCTTGTCATGACACCAGCTTCGGACTGGGAAGTCGTGGGTTCGACTGCGGTCAGAGGCATTTTCTGTAGGATTTGTTTTTCCCTTTTCTCCCAGATCGGCTTCTATTCAGCGTGGACCGTGCCTAGAACTCCAACGTGAAGATTGAAATTAAACAATGGTGTTTGATATCCGTAGTGGATGTATTTCTGAGAACATCGTTCCTATTTCCTAACCTACACTGCAGGTATCCGTATTTCTTGGGCCTGTTGTCAAGTAGTCTCAGACCAGAATGGAGCTCTATAGCAGCATGCCTCATCATCCTCATCCTTCATGCCCTGCTCTCATCGTGACTTCAGTTTCGGTTTCCTGTCTGTGGCGCCTTTGTGTGAAAACATACAGTGTCTGCCAGCACATGGGGACTGTCATTAGATGGACGTGGTAGCGCCCACTAGTCTGGGACACCCACTGATTGTCGTCAGCAGTGGGCTTGGAAGATGGTGCCCTGTCTATGCTGGAAGAAACAGACACCACTGAACATCACCAAAGTGACTCGGCAGCCGTGCAGTGTCCTTTTATAGCCGGTTGTCCTGAGGCGGCCTGAAATTGATCGCTCGAAATGCTACGTTTTGTGTCGACCGTCCTGGAATGGAACTCACGACCTTTTGCACGTGAGCTCGGTGCCGTGATCAACTGAGCCTACCCATGCGCTCAAAGACTGCGTGAGGTAAGAAGTTCAGACTAACCTTTTCAAACCTACGACTGAAATGTGCAGCTCTGTCTCGGTGCATCTTTAAGGACAGGAAGACCACTAAAGACAATCTCAGTTGACTTCGTTGCACAGAACATCGCCATGAACAACAATGATATGTAGGACGTGCGCTAGCGCACGCGCGCGCGCACGCACGCACGCACGCACGCACGCACGCGTACGCACGCACACACACACACACACACACACACACACACACACACACACACACACACACACACACACACATACACACACACACACACACACACACACACACATACACACTCAGGAACGAACCACACATACACGCACGTACGCACGCACACATACTTACAAATTCATACAACATGCACACACACACACACACACACACACACACACACACACACACACACCACACACACACACCTCGACATCGACACCGGTTATTTACAGTCAGGTTACACGCCCATACCAAAAGGGGTGCTGCAGACTCGGCTACTCATCCCAGAAAGACTGGGGGGGGGGGGGGGGGGGGGGGGGGAGGGGGAGGGGGGAGGTGGGGGGGGGGAGGGGGGGGCGCTGAGAGGAGGCAAATATCTAGCCCTTTGAAATGTTCAGATGGCCAGCCAGTGTGGCCATTCATTTGTTTGGTACAGGCAGGATTCGAACACCCAACGACTGACTGTGAAGTTGGTGCTCTTTACTACTGAGCCCACCAGACACCCGTCTGGACACGGCAGGTCAGTGTGAAGCATTCTCCATGAGCAGCGGGACTGATATACATGTTCGGACTGTAGGCCTGTAATGATTGCTTTCCAGAGGCAAAGAACGCCGGCAGCCGAGAAAATCTCCGAGTGTAATCAGATCTTTCCTTTCTGACTCATTCAATATCTAAACAGCACACCAAGCCAGCCAAAATAATCGTTTTTGCGTGAAAATAAATAACGTTTCATTATTACCTTTGTCTTACGATATTATTATTTTTATCACCGGTAATAACAGTTCGATCGTGTAAACGGTTATCATGACCTTTTGAGGGCAAAGAGTTCTTATGCTGTGGCTGAGGATCAGTCAAGAAATGAAGAATGCAAAGGAAAGCTGGGTTGGGCAAGAGGTGTGAGGACATTGAGAAAAATCCACACAACGACGACGACAAGAAAGATTTTAAGATTGTGGAAGATGGAGAGAGATGTTCACTCGATGTCGAGAGGACGTGTTTTTGCGAGCTCTGTGTTTGCCTTCTAATTTTCTTGGCAGTGTTGCGTCTAGTGTGCTTTTATAGTGTGTGCTGCCTAGCTGATGCCACAGTCTTGCAGGATGTGAAGTTTGGTGGTGATTGGTGGTGGGACTTTCTAGTGTTGGTGAATTTTGTATTTTGGTGTTTTGTTGATTCCGACGCTTTTGTGTGTGTGTGCGTGTTTTTTGTTTGTTTGTTTTTTTCATTGGGTACGCCTTGAACAGGTTTGTGTTTTGCTTTTCCATTTGCACGTGCAGCTTGTGCTGAAAAATGTAACTCCAACCCAACGAATTCAGCCATTTTCTTCGTGTTTTTTGTTTTGTTTTGTTTTGTTTTTTGTTTCCCCCCCCCCCCCCTTTCAGCACCCTCCTTTTTTTTGTTTTTGTGGGGTTTTTTTTTTCTTCTTTTCTTTTTCTTTTCTTTTCTTTTTTCTAAAATGGCTGTCTCACAGCGAGTGGAGCCTGTTTTTTTTTTCAGGCATAAAGACTTACCTTTTGTTGATAAGACTATGAACTCAAGTGAAGATAGTTTTTTTTCTGATTTAGACGTTTGTCTGGCTGCCGAAAGAGTGTGCGGCAAAGAAACAGTATATGGTGCTCAGTGCATCAAAGGTCTCTGGAGGATCTACCCCTTGACTCGAGCTGCTAGGACTCAACTTTTGATTGAGGGGATTGTTATAAATGGATGTACTGTGTCTCTTTTTGACAAGAATCCATTCATTTTGAGAGGGAGCAATGGTGTTGAAGTTCCCGTTACAAAACTGTTTATTTCAGATCTTCCAGTCTCAGTATCGAATGACGATATAGAGAGTGCCCTTGTCAGACTGGGATGTGTTCTTAGATCTTCTCTCCTAATGGAGAAAATCAGGGACAGAGACGGAAAGCTAACCCGTTTTGTTACAGGTCGACGCTTTGTGTTCATTAACCTTCCATTAGTACCACTGGACAGGTTTGTAAAGGTGGGTAGTTTCACTGCTCGCCTCTACCACAAGGAGCAGCCCAAGGTGTCACGGAGCCCTGTGTGCTCTAACTGCCTTCAGTCAGGACACCACCGACACCAGTGTCAAAATCTGGTGACTTGCAGGGACTGCCTACAGAGTGGCCACAAGCGTGGTGATCCGGCCTGTGGCACTTTCCCTGTCCCCCAGGTGAGTGGACCTATCTCTGAAGCAGAGGCATGTGCTCAGATTGAGCATACAGAAGAGGTAAGGCTCACGGATGAGAACCAGCAGTCAGGAGACGAACAGGTAGGGGCAAATTTGTTTGAGGATGGGGAAGATGTTTTTGAAGACTCTCTAACAGATGTGGTTCCCGAAACTCAAACTGATAAAATTGACAAGGGCAAAGATTCGTCTACACCTTCGCCGCGGAAAAATATCCGGCAATACGGTGCGCGTGGGAAGGACCAGCGTTCACGCAGCACCGGTGGCAAGCGACAGAGGTCAGGTGACGAGGATTCACCTAGCCAGCGGCGTGACGGGCCAAAGGCTAAAATGCTCACCTGTTCGCGGCCCTCACCTGACCGCTCCGTGTCGAGTGGGCAAAGTAAAGGTGGGGGAGATGGTGAGTGAATCTTCACCGAGTGTGACGGTTTGACCTGACGGAGACGGCTTACGCGCGTTACACGGACTTTGTTTACGGGTTTGCGTTTGGATTTGAACATGGCTTGGATTACGGACTTTTCTTATGGCTTGTGATTCTGGATTGACTGTTTTTTCATTAAATTCACGGGGTTTGCGCTCGTGTTGGAAAAGAAAATCAATATTTAAATACTTGAAAGAGAAAAAGTATGATGTAATTTGCTTGCAAGAAACACATATCACTGATGATGTTTACGGGCAATGGAAAAAAGAATGGGGCAAAGGTGAATTATTATATAATAGTTATACTTCACATAGTTGTGGTCAAGTTGTTTTACTTCGGCACAATGTGGTTGATAATTACAAGATAGTACACAATTCAAGACGAATTTTGGCCATTGAAATAGAAATTCAGCATAAAAAAGTGGTCATTGTGAATGTATATGCTCCAAATAATGACAATGAAAAGAATACTTTCTTTGATGAACTGGGAGATGTTATCTCTAATGTTGAGTCAGAGCATTTGTTAATTTGGGGGGGGGGGGGGGGGGGGGGATTTCAACTGCGTATTAGATAACGATTCAGATATCATCTCTGGAGAAAAACATGCAGAGGGCACAGTAAAGAAATTCAATGATTTAATAAAAAGCCATGACCTGTATGATACCTGGAGACTGTTTCATCCAGATGAAAAGGAATTTACATGGCATAAAACTTCTCCTTTTATTGCACGTCGATTGGATTATTTCATATCAAATGATAATTTGTTTGACAAAACAATAGACTGTAATATTCATTCTATCCCATTCACAGATCACAGAGGTTGCTCCATCAAATTGAAATTCTCAAGCTTTGAGAGGGGACCTGGGCTGTGGAAGTTCAACAACTCATTGTTGAATGACTTAAACTATGTCACACAGATGAATAGTTTGATAGATGATTATGTATCTCATACGGACGAAAACGTCGATTTTCAAATGGAATGGGAAGTCCTAAAAATGAAGATTAAGAGTTTTACAATAATTTATGCTAAAGGTAAGAGCATCGACAGAAGGAATAAGTTAGTAGAAATACAATGTAAGTTAAATGACATAGATATTAAGATTGCAAAAAAAACCCTAATAATATTCATTATCAAAATCAGCGACAGCACTTAATGCAAGAATTAGAATTATTGGAAACTTATAAAGCACGTGCAGCGCAGATAAGATCTAGAATGAAATGGATTGAAGAGGGGGAAAAGAACACAAAATATTTTCTAAACTTGGAAAAATCAAGAGCAAATTCAAAGATAATAGAAGAACTTCGTGATGAAAATGGTAGATCAATTACACAACAGTCAGAAATAATGAAAATGCAGCGAGACTATTATTCGAAGTTGTACAAGAAAAAGGTAAGAGCAGGAAACATGGAACAAATGGTAGATAACTTCATATCTGATACCTCAGTACCACAGCTTTCTGACTCTCAGAAGGATAGTTGTGAAGGCAATTTGACAGAGAATGAACTGCTAATGGCTCTTAAAGCCCTCAAAAATGGTTCTTCGCCAGGAAGTGATGGGCTTACAACAGAATTTTTTAAAGTATTTTGGTGTCATATAAAAAGTTTGTTAACATCATCATTTAACTCTGCATTTGAAAAAGGGACGCTTTCTCCTTCTCAGAGAAAAGCAGTCATTACATTAATTCACAAAGGCAAAGATCTACCTAGAAATGTTTTAAAAAACTGGAGACCAATTTCGTTAACGAATAGCGATTACAAGCTTTTGTCTAAATGTTTGGCAAATCGTTTATGTCAAGTAATTAGAGATTTAGTAAGTGAAGATCAGGTTGGGTATATAAAGGGACGTCGAGCAGCTACGCTACTGAGACTAATTGATGATGTTATTGATCATCTAAATGTAGAAAATATTCCTGGTTTGCTTTTAAGTATTGATTATACACAAGCTTTTGATAGTATATCTAAAGACTTCATGGTAACAGCTCTCAAAAAGTATGGGTTTGGGGAAGAATTCATTAGATGGTTTCAAGTATTAATCGCTGATACTCGTAGTTGTGTTTTGTATAGTGGCTGGACATCAGAGTATTTTGCGGTTGAAACAGGAATCCAACAAGGATGTCCTTTTTCTCCCTTAGTATTTGTGTTGGCTATAGAACTGCTAGCAATAAAGATAAAAGACTGTAGAAACATTAGAGGAATTGATTTAGGGGGTTCAAGAGATACGCTTGTTAATGTAATCAAAATTGCGCTTTATGCAGATGATGTTACTTTATTTTTGACAGATCAGCATGACATGATGCAAGCATTAGATATACTCAATGATTTTTCTTTGTTTTCTGGTTTGGTTATAAATAAAAATAAATCAGCAGCTATGTGGCTAGGTAGTAGAAAACATAGTGCAGACAATTTTTATGGCTTTACGTGGAAAAGTAAACTAAAGATTCTGGGTATTTATTATGAGAATGATAAACCGGCATCTTTAGTTGAGGACAATTGGTTGCAAAGAATAGAAACTATTCAGAGAATTATTCACGCCTGGGAAAAAAGAGATCTTAGTATAATGGGTAAAATATATATTATTAAAACATTTCTTATTTCACAAATGGTCTATGTTATGCAAACATTTGTTATTCCTGATAAGATCTTATCAGATATAAATCGCATGCTTTTTAGATTTCTCTGGCATAAAAAAACATTGTAATCGAAAGGCATTTGAAAAAGTTAAAAGAAGCGTAATGTGCAGTGAATATGAAAAAGGAGGACTGAAAATGATAAATTTAAGACAGATGCAATCTGCTTTTCTCCTGTCATGGGTTGTAAAAATTTGTAAGGCCACAAACAATGAAAGATGGACTATAATTCCGAGAAAAATATTTCTGCCCTTTGGTGAGAATGTCACGTGTTTTTATGCAAATACTAAAAGCGCACTTTTCAAAGGTTTAGACAAGATACATTCACATTTTTGGAAAATTACTCTGAAAACATGGCTAGATCTTAATAAATATGAAGATGTCTCACCCTTTCCCTCTTTACTGTGGAATAACCAATACATAAAATATCGAGGAAATGTCCTTTTCTTCCCTGACTGGATAAAGGGCAAAATACTAAATGTTAGTGACATGTATGGTCCAAATGGAATGCTTTCATACCAGGACGTGGTTAACAAGATAGGAACCTCCCCTGCAAGGATCTTAGAGTATAATGTAGTATCAGCGGCCACACATATTTTTAATACTAGGGTTAGTGAACAAGATAGATATGATATAGATTTTTCAGAACTACCTCTTTTCTGTAACAAAAAGCAAATATCTTGCAAGGATTTCCGTGTAACTTTGTGTTCCCTCAGTTACACGGAACCATGTGCAGCCCGTTTTTGGTCTAATAAATATGGACTGGAGTTAAATGAAAATGTATGGAAGATACCCCGCTTGTGCACAAAAGAAACCAGACTGAGAGTTTTACAATGGAAAATTTTACAAAATATCTACCCGACTAATATAATGCTATGCAAAATGAAAGTTAGGGATAATCGAAATTGTTCATATTGCAATGATGAAATTGATTACATTGAACATTTCTTTTTTCACTGTCATAAGGTTAATTCGTTTTGGAAATTTGTCAGTCAATACATATTAGCTGTATACAACACAAGAATTGTGTTTTCTGAAGAAACTGTGCTCTTTGGAATTCTTAGACAAGAAAATATTGACAGTCATATACTACTGAAAAGAAACCATATTGTGATTACTGCAAAGATGTGTATAAGTATTTATTAAAAAAAACGGAATCTAGGCTGCCAATTTCAGTCATATTCGAAAATCAGTTGCAACTGAGGAAAATATAAAGAGATTTCATGCATGCATTCACTCTTACACACGCACGCACGCACGCGCACGCGCGCACGGAGAGGGAGAGAGAGAGGGGGGGGGAGGGAGAGAGATAGCGACATACACTCAGTTACAAAAACATGCACGTGTTTGTGCATTTTGCGTGCGCGCACATGCACTGTAACACACACACCTACAGGTACACACACATATACACGCACGCACACATACAACACAGTCTTGGTGACGTTTCTTTCATAAAGAAAGTGACCCCAAGGTAAATATGCCTTTTCGTTCTCCACTCCTCCGTACTTTCTTGCACTATTTCGTTTTCGTATGTGTAAGACTGTTGCACGTGGGGAATGTGGAATATGAGGGGGTTCATGTATGATTTCTTTTCACTATAGGATTGGCCTCATCGGGGAAGAGACAACTGGTGAGACGATATGTTACAAACTAAATCCCTAAATTCATTTAAAAGACGCCGTCTCTGTCCGCCTGTCTGCCTGTTTGTCTGCCTAACTGTTTGTCTGTCTGTCTATCTCTCTCTCTCTCTTTCTCTCCTTTTTTTTTCTTTTTTCTTCCTTCTCTCTCTCTCTCTCTCTCTCTCTCTCTCTCTCTCTCTCTCTCGTTGTGGGGGTGTGGGTGGATGTGCGGGGTGGGGAGGGGGTGGGGGTGGATGGGTGTTGGGGTGGGTGGATGGTGGTGGTGGTGGTGTGTTGTGAAGAGCGCTCACGCGCTTGGGTAGGGGGAAGGAGAGGGAGACGGGCAATAGGGACCAACGACACCCTTTCAGGCATGTGTATATACAGAATTGGTTGCTTATGCATAGTTTTTGCTTTGGTATCGTGTCGTGTATTTAACAGGTTTCTACTATTGTTAGCATATTTGAGAGAGAGGGGGAGGGGGGGGAGTGAGAGTATGTGTGCGGGTGTATGTGTAAAACAAAATGAAAAACTAAAAATAATTAAGTCCTTTGTTTCATCTATGTTGGTTCCGTTTCCGTATAATGCAACACATTATCAGAGTGAATGTGCCAGTACACCACACATTAGTACATTAACAAACCCAGACACTTTGTATCAATTGCCAAAACACTAAAATCAGCAAAAATATGTCCATTTGTAAGAGAACATACAGACTATGCATGGTGTGTAAGAGATTGGCTGGGAAAGAAAAGAAGAAGAAAAAAGAGTGAAAAAAAAACCTAGTAGTGGAAATTGTTTTTGTTTTTTTTTCCGCTTTTTGTTTTTTTTGGCAGATGAAGAGGACAGTGTGATGCACCCAAAAATGAAGAGGTGGATTTTGGCCTTAGGGAAGAAAAAAAGAAAAAATTTAAAAAAGAAAGAAAAAAAAAGTAAAAACATCACCACCTTAGGCGCTCCATTGATACGAGAACTGATGCCACAAAAAAAAAAAAAAAAAAAAAAGATTGTGGAAGACGAGACTACAGTGAAGCAAAGTGACGTCAGCACCATTCGGGGCAAAGACAGCGACTCTCTCACACAGGAAGACATCATAATTATGAAGATGGACTGAATATGTATGGCTCTAAACTCAATGACAAACAGAGCAAAGGAGATCCAAGTGTCTTAACAGCACATGATCCATTAAATGAGGATGACTTTCCGATACTCCATGAAGAAGTCTTAGCAGCATTGAAGTCGTTGAAATGTGGTAAGGCTGCGGCTGCCAGCATAGACAACAACCTTGCAGAACTGTTGAAACATGACGGAGAAGTGGTAACTGATAGTGTAACTGTCATTTGCAACAAGTCTGGCACTCTGAGGAGTGAACCACGCCATTGAGTCAATCTCTAATCGTCACCCTTCCTAAGAAAGGAATATTGCCAATACTGCCACAACTACCGCACCACCAGT
>CM065715.1:17937541-17952541 GCA_033310375.1 Conus canariensis
AGGTCCTCTCTCCTCTATTTAATTGCTATTTTCCGTGCTGTTGTTTCGCGCGCTCCTTTCCACACAAAATTAAAACACATTTCTTGCATTTTATGCACATATCAGGACTGTGTGGCAAGAGAATCCATAGGTACGCACAGGTACCATAGACAATGTTAACGTTAGCGACTCTTACATAGCTGTTCTGCCTTACGGCGTCAGAATTCATTTATCCGAATTCTAAGTGTTTTCCTCAATTAAACAAGTTCCTGGGGAAAAAACAGGGTTTGTAAGAAAGGAGAGATTCCGTTCGCTTGAGAAAACAATCCCCCAGGGAACTGTTGAAGGAGAGAGTCAGAGGGGCCTGTTGGCTCGCAGTGCTTTCCGCGTCTCCGGCTGCTAAACAGGAATCACTCTCAGAGGACCTGCAAATCAACACTAACCAGACATGGGCTCAAGCGAGGTGAAGAGCTCCCTTCCTCACTGCATCCCCAGGACGAAAAACTTTCATCATAAAGTCTGGGGAAGAGTAGTGACGCACGGTTTCTGCGCACATAGGCGAGCTCAACGGAAGTGCAACTCGTGTGAGAAGTGTTCACCGACACTCAGGTAAACAAGCAGACGAACTTCGGCAGTGCGACGCTAGGCCTTGAAGAGAGCGGACTAGCTAACTTGTAGTGAGCTGGGGAGTTCGACACTCGGGCTCGAAGGGAGCGGACCGGCTAGGACTAACTTATAGTTAGTTAAGGAGTTACGTCGTGCTGACAGTAACACTAGTGTTAGACCAGTGCTAGGGCCTCCAGGTTATAGGAGACAGTTTTGCTCTAGCACTGCGACAGTACAGCCGTAGACGGTTACAACTGCTAAGACGGCTTCGACAGTACCACTGCTGGGCCCGGAGACTGACAGTGACTGTGACAGACTCAGCTTGGTAGTTCATGCCAGTGAAGGGCTTGGGTAAGAATCCTGACGAAACCCCCAAGCCAGAGTCTGGACTGACCAGGTAAGGTAGAGTGCGTGTGTGTGAGTGCGCAAGTGCTGAGTATATAACCGAACTTCTCTAGAGTGTTGGGAAAACACTTCAGCTTTCAAGCGAGCCATGTCACCAGCAAATGTTAGCATGGAGGAGAATGTGTTGATGTTGTAATTTGTGAGGAAAAGAGGGAGAGAAAAAGAGAAAAAAAAAGTGAAAGGAACGGCAGAACATTCTGTGTGTGTGGGAGGAGTGAAGTGTGTAATTAAGCAGAACTGGATCAAATGACTTTACCCGAAAGAAAAAGTGAGTAAAAACAATGTTAAAAAACAGAATTGTGAAAAAAAAAATGATTAAGATGTCAGTATAATAATATAATGACAGTTCAACAGCAAAAATTGAAATCGAGTGTTGTTTGAAACAAAATGCGGAGGGGGGGGGGGAGGGTTGAGAGGACAAAATAAAGAGAGGAGATTGGGGGAGGGGGAGGGGGGGGGTTGGAGGTGTGGAACGGGTCCGCTGTTGAGGGCTGGGGGAAGGACAGGAAGGAGCGATTTTGTACTTTTTGTTATTTGTTTGGCAGCAGGTGCACACACAGTGAACACATGCCCACATGCACACACGAATACATATACACCCACACATATAATGCTGAACAATTAAGTAGTGGGGGAAAACAAGTGCAGGCTAACAATTCTTCGGTCATTATAATAATGACTTCGCAAAGATTTGAACTTTTAGAGAGAAAAAAAAAAATGAAGATGAAGAAAATGGGGGAAATATATTATAAATATGAGAAACCCTTCACTAGCTGCCTGAGGGAACCATCGTGATCCCTTCTGAAGGCAGATCTATTTGTATTGCCTGCTCCGAGGCCTTTCGTCCGCTGGATCGGACTCATCAGGGAGACACGGCTGATTGTGTCTGCACTCCTGGTGTCAAATAGACACCCACACATATGATATAAGTACACATGGATGCATGCGGGCACTTATAATTGGGTGTTAATGCGCGCGCGCGCTCGCGCGCACGCACACACACACACACACACACACACACACACACACACACACACACACACGTAAACAGGGGAAGAGAGAGAGAAAGAGGTGGGGGAGGGGGGGGGGGAGAGAGAGAGAGAGAGAGAGTCAATCTATATCGACACGTATACACACGTAAGGATATATAAGCACATACTTTTGGAAATACAAGTACACGTGCACACTGACGCGCGGTTACACACACGCACACACACACACACACACACACACACACACACACACATACACACACGCACGCGCGTGCACACACACACACACACACACACACACACACACACACACACACACGCCACACACACACACGCACACACGCACACATCTTGTGCATTGTGACATCTACGTCGCGATCATTATCCAGCATAATAGACTGGAACCTTGATGACAAAATGTCCACAACATAATGCTTTAGAGGGTGGGCTTACTGATTTGATTACATAGCGTGGGAGTGAATACACATAAATTCAGCGACTGATAACATGCTTACAAACAATTCCGTTGCGTCGATTACCATCAAGGCGTTATGCGATTACCTTCTCACAAAAGACAAGGGCAAGGGCACTGTAAAGACGGACGCCGCAACAGCTGTCACACCTCTGACAGAGAGAGAGAGAGAGAGAGAGAGAGAGAGAGAGAGAGAGAGAGAGAGAGAGAGAGAGTCTTTGTTGTTCTTCTTCTTCTCTCCCTCCCTCCCCTCTCTCTCTCTCTCTCTCTCCTCTCTCTCTCTCTCTCTCTCTCTCTCTCTCTCTCCCTCCCTCTCTCCCCTCCCTCTCTCTCTCTTTCTCTTCTCTCACACACACACACACGCACACACACCAACACACACACACACACACACCGTTACTGTCATTGTGTATATGGTTTGTGTGTCGCCTGCGCGCGTGTCACAGTACGCGCGTGTGCGCGCGCATTGTGTGTGTGTGTGTGTGTGTGTGTGTGTGTGGTGTGTGTGTGCATGCGCGTGCGTGTGTGTGTGTGTGTGTCGTGTGTGTGTGTGGTGTCAGTGCGATCAAACCTGGTCTGAATTTAAGTCTTAACGGCTTAAATCGTTCATTGAGTCAATCTTCGTTTCATTCCAGTCCTCCATAATATGACCATTCGCCACATCCCAGGCCATACATATATTTCAATAATGATCAAAGAAGAAGATTTGGGAAAAGAATCAGTCAGTGTGTGTGTGTGTGTGTGTGTGTGTGTGTGCGTGTGCGTGCGTGCGTGCGTGCGTGCGTGTGTGCGTGCGTGCGTGCGTGCATGTGTGTGTGTGTGCGCGCGCGCGCGCGTGCGTGCGAGTGTGCCTGCATGCGTGCATGTACGCGCACTCGCGCGTACTTTCTTGCCTACGTTTGTGATTTGTTTCGAATCGGTAAACCTGAACATACGCTGTCAGCTTTCTCTCAGAAAACGAAATTAATCCACTTCGGTACAGAAACTGGATTGCATTAAAATACGCGCGACAGCTTTCCATTGTGATTGCGGTCGACATCATTATCTTTTTATGTGAAGTGTATGTTAGACCTCTGCCCAAACTGTAACGGACGCAGCTACGTCTATCTTGTTAAGGCACCGTTCACATTGCGCGTCAGTCCAAACTCAACAGCTTTCGAACGGGTACGCATCGCTATGAGATAGTGATGACTGTGTGGGAGTTTCCAGAGGCTGATTCCTTTGCAGGACGAAGAGGGAATGGGGGGAGGGGGAGGGGGTGGGGCTTAAGGGAGATGCTCCTTTTCAAGTGTGAGTGACGCTGTTTCGGAATCATTAAAGTGTGTCTTTTTTTTTTTTTAACTGATACATGGGTGGGCTTTATTATAACTTGAATGGAAATAAAAGCTATCGTGAATAAAACTTAAATCATTGTGCTTAGTTAAGAAACAGAGAGAGAGGGCAGACAGACAGACAGACAGACGGAGAGACAGATAGAGAGAGAGAGAGAGAGGTCGGGCAGGGGAGGAAGGGACACCAAGCTAGAGATGGGCTTGTAGTCAGGAAAAAGTCATCGTAAGCAACGCCTACAAATATACGTGAAGCTAAATTCAGTTTTAATTTTGCATTGCCAACAAAGAGAGAAAAAAAAACTCCAAATGTTTTCCTTCCTTTCTAGACTGGAAGGTTTTTTGTTGTTGTTGTTGTTGTTGTTTTAAAGTGTTTTTGCTAAGCTGCTTGATTCACAGGAGTAGCCAACTGATTCTGTAGTAAGCCAACGGAGCCAAAATTGAGGCTTTCAAGAAAATCATACTGAAAGGAAGGGTACGTTTACATGCATTGAAGTGTTTCTTAAATTGTTGCGTTTAGAGCTAGATGATATTGTTTACACAGAATTCGGAAGGTATACCTGGGACTCATATATCAAAGTGCGTTAAATTTCGGCTAAAATGAACCAGAACCAATGTAAAATCTCATAAATATCACTTTTATGCTGGAACTGAAAAACTTAATGTAAGATGTTACAGTAAGAAAACATGGGTTTCCAATGTCCGACTGTGCTTTAATTCTTACTAATTTGCTGAAGATGACCAAGGTGTATGAAGTATATCTGGCTTCTTAAAATGCTTCAGAAAAGTAAGGATTATTGACTGCTGGCGACAGAACTGGCGTGATTTTTTGTGTCATGGTAATAGATTGGTACAATAGATACTTGTGCGGTTTAGCAAAGGGAGACGAAATTCATTCGTATTACATTTTTGCACCACATAGTCATTAGAACGATTTCTTTATGGGCACACAAGAAACAGATTCCACTACACGATTGTGACAGTGTGTTCAGATATGAAAGGTATGAAACATGTCACATACAATTTTACACACACACACACGCATATATATATATATATATATATATAAACATGTAAACAAAGCTTGCTCATGTCTTAGATTGAAGAAATAGGGGGAGATAAGCATTCATATCTGCAGTGGTAGATAATTCTGCCAAACAGTATGTGCTTGAGTGGGTGAATGGGGAATAATAAATGCTTCTCAAAATGAACATTCAGCAAGTTTATAGTCTCCAAAGCGGAGACAATCTCCAATGGGGAGGAAACTCACTAACATATAACTTCTGGTCAGATACCTGTATTTCGAAACCTGCTTCTTTCTCCTCAGTGACCGCGGAAAGTGGTAACTTGACTCCTCAGTTATCAGTTAAGGGTGAGATTTACGTCCTATCGGCCTGAGGCTCTTAAGGACAAGGTTTCTTCAGACTTTAGTCTGTGTAGACTTGGTGCTGCTGCTGTCCTCTGTGGTGGTTTGCTATCGTTGGTCGTCTACTCCTTGCAGCAGTTACCCTTCCCTCCCTTTTCCTCAGTTCCTGTCCAGGACCATTTGATATGGATCCACACTTGACTCCTTTGCCTATTCGATTTTAAGAAGAATGCTGTCCCAGAAAAAGGCTGGTGTGCAATACCGTAGTATGTTTGTTGAGTTAAAAAAAAACAAACAAAAAAAAACAAAGGTGCCACCTAAGAAGCAAAAGAAAATCATGAAAGATCAAAACAAGCTACATTTTCTTGTGAAAAGTAGAAAATATAAAAAATATAACCTCTTAGACACAAGTGCTGAGGGCCAGTTCTTGGAATGAATCCACAAGGGACTGAATTACAATAAACTAAGAAATTCCAAGGATATATATATATATATATATATATATATATATATATAAGCTACGCACAAAAAGTTAAGGATCACTTCCACAAACATTCATACCTGTCAAAATAAGAAAGTCAATGCGTTGAAGTTTGGCCAACATTTAATTCCATTCTTTAGTGATAATGATACACAATTGCCTTCAATCTCGAGCAATCGTTTGGTGTGTACATTTGATTAAAGTGGGTACGTATCCAAATTTGATTTCCCAAAGTCATTGAAATCACAAGACGGGGCATACTGATGCTCCCAAAAGCTCAGTAATGCATGTAACCACCATGGCTGTTCTGGCACGCGACGCAGCGAGTCCTCATCGAGTTGACCAGGTTGGTGAAGATCCTCTGTGGAAGCGCCTGCCACTCAGCCTGCAGCATCTGGTAGAGGTGTTGGGCATCCCTGGGAGGGGGGTGGGACCTCACTTTGCGATCCAGCTCATCCCAGAGGTTCTCAATCGGGTTGAGATCGGGACTGCATGCTGGCCACTCCATTCTGTTGACTCCAGACTGCTGCAGGAAGTCGTTGACCACCCTTGCCCTGTGGGGGCGAGCATTGTCATCCTGGTAGACAGCCCTCGGTCCCATCTGCTGCAGTGTAGGCACAGCCAGCGGTCGAAGGATCTCATCCCGGTATCGGATGCCAGTCAAGTTACCCTGTACATGATACAAGGGTGTTCTGTGGTGAAGGCTGAAGGCCCCCCAGACCATTACAGAACCTCCACCAAAGGCCACCTTTTCTTGGACAGTGGCGTCAGTAAAGCGTTGCCCTGGGCGCCTCCAGACCCTCAGTCGGCCGTCGTTGTCGTGAAATGTGAAGCGTGATTCATCACTGAACAGGACCTGGGACCATTGCTGACGTGTCCACCTCACGTGACGTGCGCAGAAGGCGCGGCGTGCTGCCCTATGGGCTGGAGTTAAGCGTGGCCATACTGCTGGGCGACGAGAACGGAGATTAAACCCATGTAGGCGGTTCCGTATGGTCTGCTGGCGGATGTTGATGTTAGTAGCCACCCTGAACTGCCTTTGAATTATGCTGGAAGAGGCTGTTCTTGTCTGCAGGGCTTGTCGTTCAATGAGACGATCGTCACGTGGGGTTGTCTTCTTTGGTCGACCAGATCTGCATCTTTCATGGACAATCCCAGTGGCTGTGAAGCGTTGAATCAGTCAGACAATGACCGAGATGGACACATGAAGTCGCCTGGCCACTTCTCGCTTGGGAACACCATCTTGGAACCATGCAACAGCTCATCCCCTATCCAACTCGCTTAATTTTCGTCGTGGAGGCATTGTCAGATCAGGCCTACTACTGGTGGAATGTCTTCTTATATAGCCAAGCGAGTGACAGCATCTCACACATAAACAGCAGTGCTTGCACGTGCATAATGGTTTTTCCATCTGGCAAGTGCAATGTGTTCAGGCAGAACGGTACAAAACAAGGTCATTTTTCGCAAGTTTCCGCTTTTCCGTTTGCGGCCCAGCTCAGTAGTAGAGAATCCCGTGCAATTTTCGCACTAACACAACATCGCCCACTTACAGCTGAACAAGAATTCATGACAATTTGGCTGGACTAAGAAATAAATAACAGTAGCGAACTGAGTTTATTATGCACCTGTTTTCACATACCGATCCTTAACTTTTTGTGCGTAGTATATATATGCAATGATACAGTAATATCTTATCATAGCTTTCTGCTAAGGTTTCAAGAATGCGGACAACATGTAGGCTAAGCAGAAATTTTTCAAAGTTATAAATTAAGAATTATAACATGAATCCTCTGATAGTTCAATACATGAGAACCATTTAGTCCGGTAGCTTGCATAATTCTGTTGTCAAATGCACGTTTCTCCGTTTTCTGTCAGTAGCCCAGATCATTCACAGATTTATACAAGCTGTTTTATTTCATTAATTCCGCAAATGCCAAGGAAATATTTTTTCCATAAGAATCATCAACTCTGGCATGTTGTCTGTTTTTGCTTTCTCATTGGTGCCAAATGATATCATTTCCACGTTAAAGGAGAATTTTTTTACAATGTGAACATCTATTTTCAGAATAATTTCAAGCTCTTCCCAGAAAGCACGGGTAAATTCACGCATTAAAACGAAATTTATCTCGCCTAAAAATGCCGCTGAGGCAAGTCATTTCAGGTAATATTCCATTTGTTGACAAAAAGGAAAACGTCCTTTCTAATCCAATTGTATAAATCGATGTCATAGAAAAGATGCTTTATGTTGTCACGCTCTCAGCACACTTATACACCGAAAGCATAACATTTCATGATGGATTTGTTCATTTATGTTGACCTGTGCTACATTTCATAAATGTATGTTTATTTGAACACCTCTTCAGGATGAAACCATACGCTTCAATAGTCTAAATTATTATTCGTAAAGTCTACTCGTATTCGCATTCTCTATCTGTCTGTCTGTCTGTGTCTCGCTCTCTTCTTCTCTTCTTCTTCTTCTTCTTTTTCTTCTTCTTTTCTCAATCTCTCTCGTATTCTGATGTTTTTTTTGGTCTTTTTTGACCCCAGGACTGGGTTGAAAAAAGCACTTCTAATTTGCTTATCTCATTACCGTTGTAAAAATACTATTTCGTTCGGTCGGTCGGTTGGTCGGCCTCTCTCTCTCTCTCTCTCTCTCTCTCTCTCTCTCTCTCTCTCTCTCTCTCTCTCTCTCCAGGTAGCAGCTTACGCTGAACTAAAATGGAAACATGTGTGAAGTATTTCGCGGTCAACTGATACTTAAATTCTTGTCAATGTCAAATTACCCTACATTAAATTAAAAAGTGTCTCTTACACACACACACACACACACACACACACACACACACACACACACTCTCTCTCTCTCTCTCTCTCTCTCTCTCTCTCTCACACACACACACACACACACACACACACACACACACACACACACGCATGCACGCACACATACACATGCACACACACTCGCACGCGCGCACCCATGCACACACACACGTGCACACGCACACACACACACACACACACACACACACACACACACACACACACACACAGAGTTCAAACATTCAGACCCATACAAAATCACAAAAGGCAGCCTATGTCTCCAGGCCCTGCAGAATCCTTGTAGCCTCATTAACCGACGTTCAAAATCGGGCAGGACAAAAAGGAGGAGCGAAAAATATGAAAACGACATACACCGCGTGTCTCCAGTTGACTTTCTGCTCATCAAATGATGTCATGTGAATGTCAGGATACAATCTCCTTGTGCCGAAATAGGCTGGCAACACGGTATTCTCAGTGTTTCCCGTCTGATCCATACGATTATGTTTCATCTGAATAAGCAACTTGATTTTTTTTTAATATATAAAAACGCATCATTTATATATGTCAGGTGTCGACAAATAGTGTGCCATGTTATATTCACACGCTGTTTACAAGGCTGAAGAGCAGGTTTTGGTAACAGAAATATTTCTCAACCTACCCATAATTGATCAATGGGGCCTACAAACGAGGCTAGTTCTGGACTATATGACTGGAATTCCGCTTTTCCAGCTGCACAACAAAATACGAATTCATGAAAACATTTCAAGAAGAAGAATGATGATGACGACGACGACGACGATGAATGAGAAGAAGAAGAAGAATGATGATGGTGATGAGGAGAAGGAGGAGGAGGATAATGATGATGATGATGATAGTGATAATAATTATAATGATAATAATAATAACAGTAATGATAATAATAATAATAATGATAATAATAACAGTAATGATAATAGTAATGATGATAGTAATAATGGACATCTAAATAGTGCTTTCTGAGCTCAAAGCGTTTTACTAGACTTACAAAATGTAAAAGATAATAGATTATACCATGCAACAGGTTTCAAACATTTCAGACATGAAAACATTGTAATGCACGGACTACAGGTATGAATCCGTCATGCATATCAACACAAAACGCACATGGCGCATTGTCACACAGACACACACGCACACGCGCGCAATCACACGCACGCACGCACGCATGCACTCACGCACATACTCACACATTTTCTGTTTTCTCAAACTGTGCGTCATTTACACTAACATTTCATTTTCAAATAATTTCGAATTATTTTTTTTCTTTTATCCCCTGTTTGAAAACTCGTCTACTAGATACAGGCCTCGTTAATACGTTCTAAAACGTACACGCACACACACACACACACACACACACACACACACACACACACACACACACACACACACACACACACCCCTCCCTCACACACCCCACCCCTACCATCCTCTCCCTCAGCTCCACTCGCACCTCGGCTTCCATTCCATGTCACTCTCTCTCTCTCTCTCTCTCTCTCTCTCTCTCTCTCTCTCTCTCTCTCTCTCTCGTTGTTGTTGTTGTTCCGGTTTGGTTTTGTTCACGTTCATTTTCCTTTTTTATGCTCAAAATTTCATTTCTTCAGTAATCTTATCTACGACTACCCGTCATTTTGATGTTTACAACGCTGTTACGTTGATTTGACTGTATTAATTATCTACGACTGCCAGTTCTTTTGATGTTTACAACGCTGTTACGTTGATTTGACTGTATTAATTATCTACGACTGCCAGTTCTTTTGATGTTTACAACGCTGTTACGTTGATTTGACTGTATTAATTATCTACGACTGCCAGTTCTTTTGATGTTTACAACGCTGTTACGTTGATTTGACTGTATTAATTATCTACGACTGCCAGTTCTTTTGATGTTTACAACGCTGTTACGTTGATTTGACTGTATTAATTATCTACGACTGCCAGTTCTTTTGATGTTTACAACGCTGTTACGTTGATTTGACTGTATTAATTATCTACGACTGCCAGTTCTTTTGATGTTTACAACGTTGTTACGCTGATTTGACTGTATTAATTATCTACGACTGCCAGTTCTTTTGATGTTTACAACGCTGTTTGACTGTATTAAATATTTGTATTGTGTTGTGTACAAGGCAAGGATTTGGCCCAGTGATCTTAAAACCTTCACCTCTCTCTCTCTCTCTCTCTCTCTCTCTCTCTCTCTCTCTCTCTCTCTCTCTCTCTCTCTCTCTCTGTTCCATTATGATTACATGGCTGCTTTGTTTGTTTGTTTGTTTGTTTGCTTTCATACATTATTTCATTTCACTGCATGTTGTATTCCCTACTCAGGGCGAGGACTGGATTTGAAAAAAGCGCGTCAGTGCTTATCTATTATCCTCGTAAATAAAGAATTCTCTCTCTCTCCTCTCTCTCTCTCTCTCTCTCTCTCTCTCTCTCTCTCTCTCTCTCTCTCTCTCTCTCTCGGTGACCAGACACCAACACCTACATTCACTCAAGCGAGCTGCACAAAAGAAATACCACCAGGATCTTGCTTCTTGCAAACAAGACTCAAAAGTCAATATGGAAATATATAAATGAATTTACGAATAAAACATTCCATTCTTATGACCCGTCATATCAGCAACGTCATGCCCAACGAACTGAACAAACATTTCACAAGCGTGGCAGAACGTACCGTAAATCAAAACCATAGTCAACTAGATTACCAAGAAAATTTAACGATGTTCTGCAATTTAGAAATATCCATTCCCAACTGTCGGTACCCTCAATGTCTGTAGGCTTAACCGATGTTTACTATTTCTCGAGTCATTCGAATTAGACAGGAAATCGTGGATTTCATTTAACTGAAGGTAAAATCATAGAACATTCAGCTTTATAACAAACATGTCGAATATGAATATATGCTGATGTACTTGAACATGGCTGCCTCGTGAATCACTGTTCATTCCTCCTCAGGCTATGTCGATAACACTAGTTTGGTGGTTAATGATTTTCATATCCTTTCTGCATAAGAATATTATACACTACGTGTGTGTGTGTGTGTGTGTGTGTGTGTGTGTGTGTGTGTGCGTGTGTGTGCGTGCGTGCGTGCGTGCGTGTGTGTGTGATAGACACTTTTAGTGTGTACGTACATTTTCTTTAGCGTTGATATGAATTATAACTGTTCTTGTTATAATTAGTTCTTTTACTTTGTGACAAGTATTCTATGTTACCTCAGTCCCCGAAAAGATGGTCAGATGGGAAAAAGTATCTTCTTAGTTATCAAATTTTCGTTAGTAGGAGCGGACAAGGATTAGATTTATACATCTGTGATGAATAAATATCTTTCTGATTTTACAAGGAAAAAAAAAACACATGAACTCAATTTTGATACATAATGATAATAGGAATAAGGACAGGTTGTCGTGAAACAGGGGCGCAACTGAAATCCCAACAAGCAATTTTTGAGAGGTTGAGGTTATCTCCCCCACAGAATGCGGGGACGTCTCCCTATGCAAACTGCATACACAAAGTTTGCTTTGAACACCCACACACACAAGCACACATCAACACACACACACACACACACATACACACACACACATACTCACACACACGCGCGCGCGCACACGCTCACGCACATACACGGACGTATGGACACACATAGACTACGCGCGCGCATGCACGCGCACGCACGCGCACACACACTCTCTCTCTGTCTCACACACACACACACGCACGCACGTACACAAACACGGATGCAAGAACGCACGCACGCACAGGTATGCATGCATGTGCATGCATGCACTCATATGCACGTGCGCGCACACGCACACACACACACACACACACACATGCACGACATATTTTATACATATATATATGTATGTATAAACATATATGTGTGTATGTGCGTGTGTATGTGTGTTGATGTGTGCTTGTGTGTGTGTTCAAAGCAAACTTTGTGTATGCAGTGTGCATAGGGAGACGTCCCGCATAAACAGAGCAAGCTTTGTTTATAATTCAATGTATAAATATATATATATGTGTGTGTGTGTGTGTGTGTGTGTGTGTGTGTGTGTGTGTGTGACGAGATGGATGAGTGGTAGGTGGGTCCTCTAGGGGAAGGACTTGGAATAATTTCTCGATGAGAATTATCTTAACATTTCACCTACACCCTCTCTCTTAGTAGTGGTGGAAGGAGCAACTTTCCGGTACTAGTCATCAAAGAAATTTTTATTTTGCTCCGGGACTTTGTAAAATACTGAACAGTGGCTCTGAAATAATTTTCCTTAGGCCTGTACTCTTAGAAGTACTTATAGCTCCGAGAGACAGAACTGAAGAGAGAAGTCCAAACATTCAACATTTGAACAACAGAGAACTGACACAAGTTAAGTGCACTTTCACACATCAACTTTTATTGCTTACACATAGATAAGTATTGGCAGGTCAATTCCATAGGCTAGGGTTTAGTTCTCATTGGACTACCACAATGAGGGGCCGTCCCTCACTCCTACTTTACTCGCTTGCACTCAGTGCAGCAAGCTTAACTTGGCATACAAGGGGTCTGTCTAAGTTACACTGAATGTACATGGTTATTATACATCCACTTCGCTTGCAAGCACCCAGTGTTGTAGCCAAAGTGGTACTCATAGACAGGTTCTCACTGTTTCATCATAAAGTGAAGGCAAGGGACTGATGGGTTTGAGTCCAGGTGGTAAGCTAACTTAGCTTTGCGTCGGAGAGGGTAGTTGATCTCTCCTGTGGTTGGTGACTGCCCCACTGGTGTAGATTGGTTGTCTGGTGTCGCCCTGGTTTGGGGCGAAGTCCCAGCTTCTGGTCCAGCTGCAATGTGTAGCGTGACCAGGATCCCAGTTCTGCGATAAAGAGAACTTGGTCTGTAGGTGAGAATCTGATGGCTGGTTTGTCGAGTGCACACATTTACCCTGGTTTACTTTCAGCACAGGTGTGAGACTCAGCCAGCAAAGTTTTCTCTATGGTAGAGTTTCTGCTATAACTATTAATCTCCACTTTTGTTTAAAGGCTAAGTTAAGCTTACAAAAGGGTAGGAGACAGTAATACAATGTTACATAGTGTCAGTCAAACAACTCTTCCGTGTTTCTTATGAATTAACTCACACTGACTTGGGCTACACTTAGTCCAAGTACACATGTGGTGTAGACTTAAAGTCATATACTACAAATCATTCCAACAATCACCAGTATTTATAAATCAGAGTAGCAGTTTTTAACCTAGCACAAGTATACTGTTTTCCTGACCAAAATTAATCATTGAATTATTATCTTAACAGACAGAATTGCCTACTGGCGAAAGTCAGGGTGAACCCAAAGAGCAGTGGTCAGATTGTTAACAAAGAATCATAACCGCTGGGAGAGAGTTTTTGCCATATGATGGCAAGCAAACTACTACACAGAATAATCATTCATCAGTTTGATACATGTTGCTAAGCATTTGTACAAAGTTACAATGTTAACGCACACAGCATACATAAAATCAATACATAGATTCGAAAATGTAAAACAGAGTTCCAACTCACTCTTCCTGGGAATGAACAGTGAATGACTTGAGATCAAAGAGGTTACCAGGAGTTTCCCAGGCCTTCACTAGTTGTCTCCTTTTTCTTCCACTGGTCTGGTCTACAGGCAGTCTTGAGGGGTCAGTGAAGTTGCGCCCCTGTGTGTCTGGTATAAATGTATTCTAACTGCCGAATTCGGTTTTGACAACCTGTCATTCACACATCAGGGGTGAGAGGGGGTGGGATCTAGACAAAAGACAAACACACAGAAACAAATACAAATAACCTCAATTTAATCAAAACAAAATCGGAAACGATAAACAGTAAACAAGTTGGGTATTTTTTGCTCCCATAAGAAAACCTAACACAGAGTAACTTGTATTCAAGACCGGCACAGCCTTTTAAACTTGAATAAAGTCGGACAAATACATAGACAAACAATCTAATAGTGGGGGAAAAAACAAGCGCAGGCCAACAACTGAACTATCTTCATAGTAATGACTTGGCAAAGATTTGGACTTAAGAATACAAGTTACTCTGTGTTAGGTTTTCTTATGGGAGCAAAAAATACCCAACTTGTTTACTGTTTATCGTTTACTGTTCCCTGCCTCATTTCATTTCCGATTTTGTTTTGATTAAATTGAGGTTATTTGTATTTGTTTCTGTGTGTTTGTCTTTTGATCTCCCTTGCATCTTTGGGTGGATCCTCAGGCGTAGGCTCAAAAATTGTCCCTTACATTTTATACTATTTGCATAATGTCTCTAGTTTTTCAGCAACTTTTTTCCTCCCCACACTTTCGTTTAGTTTCGTTTACTACTCTTCGCTGGCTGCTTTGGGGTGCTATTGGATTCTTTTTTGCACCCTTGGTGGTGAGAACACCACAGTATTATGGACTGTGGTGTGTCTCTATTTGACGCCAGGAGCGCAGACACAACCAGCCGTGTCTCCCTGATGAGTCTGACCCAGCGGACGAAAGGCCTCGGAGCAGGCAATACAAAT
>CM065715.1:17957541-18012541 GCA_033310375.1 Conus canariensis
CGTAGTGTATTATGATCGACTTGCTTTGAACGTTTCCAACGGGAGGGGAGCAGAGTTAGCTTCCCCCACCCCCACCCCCCACCCTTTTGGGGAAAAAAAATCAATATGGTCAGGATAAAAAAAAAAAAAAAAAATGCATCGCCATGCCATTGGCCCTAAAATGGCTCATTTCATCTGAAGCAGAAATCGAACAACATGAGAAGAAACTAAAACTAAAGGATGGTGCTTGAACACTATCTAGTATGTGAATATCAGTTAATCACAACAAAGAAAACTGAACAAGTACTTTAAAATCAAATGCATTTTTCACTTCTTTTTTTTGTGATTTGGAAAGTAAAACTGAAACATTTACTCTTGTTGTAGTGCTTTCATTAGAGATAAAAGATGACAATTTTACGGGTACCACCACAGATCAGCTCATGCAGGAGATTTGTTGTTGAGTGTTATAGGTAAGTGGTGGTAATTATTTCACACAAATGTGTGTCTCATGCACAAAATTTACATTTAGATACACTAGAATTCAAACCAGTGAGTCACAGAAAATATACACAAATTTTCTGTATACACCTATTGACCATGTGCTGAAGGACGTGTGACTGATCCCCTAAGGTCAAAGTTGATAAGAGCACTTTTCACAAACATTTTTGAATGTTCAGAACAGAAAAAAATTACTTCTGCTTGAGAACTCATCTACACAGAAAACTCTTTAAAATATCCTATCCAGTCTATGATAAGACGTGATTCAGACACTCCTGCAGCGTGCACACACACACACACACACACCCCATACCACAACCCCCACCACACCTTCCTTACAGTCCCTACTTCAAACTCTGTTCTTTCTTAACGCTGCGCACCCCATGTATGACAATAATGATCGATGGTCATCAACAGAAGAAACTGCACTAAGCAAGGTAAATAAATCTTTTCATTATCATAATAGACAGTTCAGCCATGGCATACTGAGATCTGACCTGGACATTGGGCTAATGTGCAAATCATTTGTAGTCGGTCGAGCATCTGATACCAGAGGTGCAGCGAGTCCCTGCTTTTGGGCACATGGGTGTGTATTTGTTTCATCATGGGAGCAAGTGTTATCTCCCTTGTTTTGACATTTTAGGCTGATGATTTGGGGCATGTTTCCTTTTCTGTCATTTGTTCCTTGTTTTGCCTTCACTTCAACAAGTTGACAAAGCTTGAATGATTCTTGTTAATATATTTGAGCTTTTTTGAAGGGCTAAAAATTGATATTTTGAGAGGGGGGGGGGGGGGGGGGGGATATTGTGGCTGTGCATCATTTTATGTATTTGCGCATGTGTTTGTGAACTTGTCTCTCTACCGTGACCAAAAAAGTTTGGTTTTGAACTTTCCCTGTTCCTTTTTTTTGTGGGATTACATGTGGTTGCATTATTATACAAGGAAGCTCTGTCCAGTCATTTATTGCAGTCGTGCCACAAACTTTGCCAGACCTACTGCCTATAAGTATGTCATGAAATGTGGTCCTAAAAGTCGGAGGTTTGTCTTGTGATGCTTGACAAGTTTCCTGAAAAATGTAAGATGTTTATACATTTTAGGCCGATGTTAATTTCACCATCTCTTGATCAATTCTGGAGGGTGAAACAGCGTTTCACTTCATGAATAAAGTGTATTCTGTGATTTGTTCAAAAGCCCTGTCGTGTCCATACTTACGCAGTTACCTAAATACATTTTAGTGTTTTATACTCAGTTTATAAATTTCCGACATTTTCCAGTTCCCAGTGGGTCGTATACACCGTCATTTGAAAACCCGAACAACAAGCCATGGACGTGTTGGTGCTACAGCGGCTGTTTACAGTGCTGCAATCCTTGAGTACTTGACAGCAGAGGTAAGTAAACGTGTGAATCGGAGCTTATTTTTAGGCCATAGAATGTTTTCTTTGATTACTCAACAGTAAAAAATTTATTTCCAGGCTGCAGCTTGCTAAACTTGCCCACAAACCATAGTCCCAGAAATATGCAGATGTGGATCGGTTTTACACATTCCAGGTTTGATCAACAGTTAACCAAGGAAAAAGAAATGTAATGGAGCTGTGTACATCTTGAATATTTAATAGCATCCAGTGGGATGTTGTCGGAGGCCCATGCAGTATAAATTGTATTCTGGTCTAGATCATCTGTGGGTAATTTTTCTTTCCTTTGACTGACTTTTAACTTTGCGCCCCTGCCTCTCTCTCTCTCTCTCTCTCTCTCTCTCTCTCTCTCTCTCATACTTTTTTCCCTCTTTTCAATTACATGCTACCACTTTTTTTGTTGCTATCTGGCAAATAATTGTTGCAACGAAACTGTATAATGAAAGGATAGCAGGAAAATGCATTTCATTGTGATTTTATTGGGTGCTGAGAAAGGGTCAGAATGAATGTGAGCAGGACTAAGAACGCCCCATTTTTCATACATTCTTTTATCTCATGAATTTGCCGTCCACAGTTGTCTTGAAATCGTAACAAGTAAACATTTAAAACATTGAAGCCTAATAACTGGACTGGTGTGCGCAGGTGTTGGAGTTGGCGGGCAATGCCAGTAAAGATCTGAAGGTGAAGCGTATCACTCCTCGCCACTTGCAACTGGCTATTCGTGGTGATGAGGAATTGGATTCCCTCATCAAGGCGACAATTGCTGGTGGTGGTAAGTACATATGCAGTGGAAACTATAAACCTGCAAGGAGTGAAACCCAGGAATTTAAAGAAAACAATGGAATGAAAGTATGGGTCCAGCAGGGCATAGGGGTGCTCACCTGTTAGGGAATGTTGTCCCATAAAGATGAGAATCTTTAATAATTGAAATGGGCATCGAGGCATATTCTCTATTCTTGCTAGGTGATATTTTACTCTTACCTGTTTTCAGGAGTTTGCAAGTTATAGACCTAGTTTGAAAACTGAATGGTCTTGCTATGCTGAAAGCACTAGTTTTGCTGCAGGCACTGAAGTTCAGCTATGTCATTCCCAAGTGACTTTGCTGTCTGCTATGAAATACTTGTAACTCTTGGTATGTCTTTCAAGGCCTGGCTTGGACCTTGGGTCATGTGCTAGGGCATTTTCTTGGCAGATGTGATGGAGCTCTACATGCATAACAGTACATTTATTTCTCTTCATGGTGGAAATACTCTCCATCCAGTCAGTTTTCGGTTTCAAGCCAGGTCAGATAAAAAGGCATTTCTTCGTGAGAGCTCTAGGTTTATCGAGCATAACGGGGAGGGTAGGGCTATGTTTTGCCACAAATGTTGGATGGCAGTGCCCCACACTGGTTCAGGGTGAAAAAAGTTATTGTTCAGAACATGTACTGTCGCACAACTTTCTGAGCTGCACGAGTTCTTGATTTTGTAGGTTACTGGCAAGCTGAACCTTTCTTTTGAGCACAGTAGCTGACCATTTACTTCCCAGCCCTCGAGGCTGGTTTGAGCATTCAGACACCAAACATAGTGTTCCTTTTCCTCTGACATCTTTTCCATCTTTAGTCCACTTTTTTTTTTTTTTTCTTTTTTTTTTAACATTGGTATCAATGGAATCTGCATCATATTTTTCACACCAAGTTTGAAAATGTAAAGTTGCCGTGGATGTGAAGTCCACATGAGAAGCAGCCATTCAGCCTGCAGCAATGACCAGAAACGAGCATTTGCTAAGATCTCCACCTGCCAGAAGAGGGCTTCTGTTTACGGCTAACGTAAACTATTCTTGGGTCAAGCTGAAACTTAATGCGTTTGACCCCAAATAATCAAAATGGATTTCTGTATGGGTCACTTTATTAAACAAAAAAACTATGCCTACATAGTGTTGACAGAAACTTTTTTTGGTTTCACCTTCTCCTTATAACCATGCCCAAACAGTATCTAAACAATACTGATGTGTGCAAATGCTGTGCTCACCAGTCTGAATTGTTAATGAAAATCGTATGTCATTTGTGTTTGTGGTACTATTTTTGAGTGATCTTTTTGACTCTTTCATTTGGGAAACAAGCCTGCGTAGCTGTGCCATAAGGTGATCATGCTGGCATGGAAGTCTCCCTAGCCTACAAGAAATGCATGTGTTTGTGCTGCGTGGTTACTGTTATTCAAACGAGAACCATGGGTTGTGTATCATTTCACAATTTAGCTGGCTATCTGATAAGAACCAATGATTATTCAGTGGTTTTGTTTTGTTTGTTTGTTTTTTTTAAAGTTAAATTGCCTGGATTCAGGCGGGTTGGCAAGGAGATGATGTAAATAGCAATGGTGTGTGTATTAAAAGTCATGGTAAACAACTAAAAATGTTGGTCACCTTTCACCCTGGTGTGTGAGAAGCTCACCTCTTCCCCTCCCCCACCCTGTTATCAGGTTGCCATCAGAAGATAAGGGCAGTTCATTGCTTTGTCCCATCTGTAGTTAAAATAAACCATGAATGCATCATAATTTTATTACGGTAAAGGGTATACAGTTTTACCAACTGTTTCAATTTTGGCATAATTTATTACACCAGATGGCAGTGCAAAAGCCTTACCACTCGTCTGCAGGAAAAATGTTTTAGCATACTAGCCCATAGGCAATGTCTCTACAAGTGATACATGCACACTTTCTGAAAAGAGCTGTGCTGCAATGTGCAACCAAGTGGATGCATTCTTCTGTCAAGAACAACCAGTAATGGTTTTTGTTTCAGTAAAATTTACAGGCAAAAGCCATGTGGTGGCTCACTGTACAGCATCTTTTCACAAAAAAAAAAAAAAAAAAAAGGGACGATGCCATGATGGGAAAAATTAATGTGCCTGTCTAAAAGAAACCACCTGTCCAACAAGGGCATATCTATGCCACAGAGTTGCAACATAGTTTTTTTTTATGCCCACTAACATCTGCATGGATTTTAGTTTGCACATGCCGGCATGTTTGACATCAAGAATAAAGGAAAAAATTATTTTCACTGATTTTATTGATAACCTTGGAAAAGCTTTGTTATAGATGCCAACTCGCTCGCATTTTTCTGGAATTTGTTTTAGAGATCATCCCTGTAGAGATCATCCCTGTAATCTTGAATTTTTGATAGATATGCCAAAAAAAATTTAAGTTTTACTAATGGGTGATGAATGTCTGGTCTTTGTTTAACTAGGGGTGATAAAGTATTGCAGAATGAAGGTCCAAAAGATGTTTTAATATGGACAGTCAAAAGTCATTAAGCATGAAAATGCATTTTCCTGTCAAACCCCATGTTTGTCGGCTTAAGTGTGTTCAGCCAAAAGCCAACCTGCCCCCTCAGCCCGCCCCACCACCTTAACCCCTGGTTCCCAAATTTTTAGTCCAGAAGTTCGACAGCTGTACTCAATGTGAGCGGGTGGACAAGTTTAATTATATACTGTTCAAAAAAAGTTAAGGACCAACATTGAGAATGCACAAAAACTTTTAAAAATTCACAAAAATTCAATTGTACCGCCTTTGTGGTCCAAACAAATTGAACCACACGCACAAATTGATAGTGAATGCGGCAACTGCAATTTTGTGGCACACATTTCTCAAGCGCCTTGAAAAACACGTGTCGCGACTTGTCATTTTTGGAACAAATTGGGGTGAATTTCTGATGTGTTTGGGATCCGAGGAGCATGTGCTGAATCAAAATCATGTGAAGCACGAGCTAAATCAGGCTGTAGGTCATAAAGTATGCTCAACCAAATGTCTTTAACCTTCATTGTCCTGTATTTCGTATGACAGAAGTCACCTAGACTACTAAGTTTATATTGGAATTCGCTGCCCGAATTGGGGTACTGACATTAAAAAATTGTAAAACATAAACTAATGGATATAAAGACTTCAAATTTTCAGCAAAAATCTATGGAAAGCTGAACTTTGGTTTGCACTTATTTCAGGGGGATGTGAAAATATTTTTATGATTCAACACTCGCACACCTGATTTTACCTGGGAAACACACCTACGTCAGTGAAATAGGTGATAGGCAATATAACACCCATCAACTTTATAACACCTACCTTTTTGGTGGCAAGTGGTCAGGTTCACCATCTGAAAAGAACTGATGGGTGTTGTGAGGTGTTAGTAGTTACACAGGTAGCTAGGAATATACGTAAAATTTTTGTGACGCTTTTAAGTCACCTAGCAGTTACATAGCAGGAAAAAAATAATATAAAAAAAAATAACGGGTCAAAATCATACCATACTTACTGAAAATGTATTGGAGTGCATGCTTTTTGATCTGCATGAGTTAGTTTGTGAGAAAAAGAATTCCTATGACTGATAATATTTCTAACTATATGCAGGTGTTAGTAGGAAGGAAGAGAGGCAGGCATCACAACACAAAACAACACTCAAATATTTTTGTTGTACTCACCATATGGTTCCAGATGTAATGAATTATATAATCCAAATGTGATCACACACAAACAACACAGTCACTGGAAATGTTCTTGCTTTTGATCACTTTTGTCACACACAGATCACTGACATGAAATTTTCTTTCCGTTGTGCACTTTTCTTACATGCACAAACTCCAGTACTTTTGTATGTGGCACTTTCAATATTTAGTCAACCCCAAAACAGTCTGTACAAAACAAAAATGACAAAGTTCAGTCCTTGATTTAGTCAAGTATCAGGTGTACTGCTAAGAATGAGTGTGTAGGAACCTACTCACTGCTGGTGAAAAGAAAAAAGCAGCCACGATCCTTGCACAAAGCCACCTTACACATCACACACTCATGTGTTGACTGGATGGCATTGCCTGCTGGGGTTTTCCTGCCTTCCTTCTTGCAACAGACACAGTCCTTCTTGCCTCTGGCAGACTGGATTTTGGAAGGAGTGTGTTTGTGCTTGTCTGGATTGTCGTGAACGACGCGACGGCCGATCCGTTTTCGACCCTTGAAACCATTCACCATGCCCATGACAATCTCAGTGTGAAAATCCACATGCAGTTTCAGTGGGGCATCTGCAGAGTTTTTGTAGTTTACAAAGGCATTTACTGCAGCAGTGTCCAGGCAGAAGAAGAACACATATTTCCACCACTTCATGAATTTCTGCTTGGAACAATAATATGATCGCAATTGATCATGCTTGTCAACACCGTTGTAGTTCTTGGTGTAATCAGCCACAGCCAGGGCCTAGAATACCTGGCTTTTTCAACACCCCCTGCACCTTTTCTGACAAGCTCTCCATCAGTTCCATCATGGACAGAAGTAAGAAGGGTGACCTTACGACGGTCAAACCAAGCAACAGCCTGAAGCTTGCCCTTCAAATCATCATAGCCAATCTCACGAAACCAGCGCTTTGTGTCCCCAGACTTTTTGACACATTTTGCTGGCTTCATATCCTGTGGCAGACCCTTCCTGTTGTTTCGCACAGTCCCACATGCCAAGGTTTTCTTCTGAAACAGATATTGAATGAGGGGGACTGACGTGAAATAATTATCAAAGTAGACGGTGTGCCACTTGAAATAATGGGGTTCTGCCAAGTGTTTGACGACACGATCCCCTAGAGCATCACCTGTCCCAGCAGGCACATCATTGGTCTTCCCAGTATATACTGAATAATTCAGCATATAAAAAGAATCGGCATCACACAAAGCCCACACCTTGAGGCCCCACTTTGTTGGTTTTGCAGGCACGTACTGCAGAAAACCACAACGACCCTTGAACTTGATCATTGCCTCATCTACTGTGATGTTTTGCCCAGGTAGAAACTGCATAGCAAAACATTCTTGAGTCATGGAAATGAGAGGTCTGACTTTGAACAGGGGGTCATACCCAGCCTGACCTCTGGGAACAAAGAGTGGTATCAGCGAGGTGAAAATACTGGTTCAGCTGTTCAAACCTGTTCTTCGACATGACACTCAACACCCAGGGATTGAAGAAAGGAGAAGAGTCTTTCCAATAAAAATCACGATGAGGAACAGGGGCCATGTTCATAAACATGAGAAGACCAACAAAAGCTCTGATTTCATCCACAGTGGTTGGCTGAAACTTATCCTCAGGAAGACCAGCAGCCATGAGCGTTTGTCTTGCATACAGGTTGGTTTCCCTGACCATGAGATGGAATGCGTCCGAAGGAAAAACAAGTGAAAAATAATCAAAAGGTGTTCGAAGATTCACTTGTGGACGTGGGGGGGCCCCTGTATGCATCAAACGCACGAACTTCAGTCCGAAAGTTGTCGTTTGACCACTGCGATGACTGTGCACATCCACCGACATCAGTAGCACCTGCGTCGCCTATGTCCGAGTCACTGTCACTACTCGCATTCACTCCTTCTGCAACTTCATAGTCACTGTCGCTGTCTACAGAGTCAAGATCAATGTCCGATTGATTCCAGTCATCATTTTCGGTCGGCAACACATTCATATTGAACATTTGGTCCACAGTCAAGCTCATGTCACTGTCACTGTCGGAGTGCGACATTTTGATCGTAGTCGGAAGTCGATGGGATGACCAAAAAAAATCGATTAAAAATCAAAAAAGCCACAAACCGCTTTCACAAATGGCGCTGAGAAAGGTAGGAAAGACCCGGATAACGACCGGTTTGTCTTATTACTGTGGTCAACCCAAATAAGGGAGGCACACCGAGACAATCAGCCTACTGAGGAACGGGCGGTACAGGGCGGATCAGGAGCCTGACGGGTCGGGCGGAATAGGGCGGAACGGGGATAGAAAGGTTAAAAGCCACTGTACTGGCGAAAAATGCAATGCAACAGCATGCCTCCACGTCGAAGACTGAACGAGCTGGATCGAGGAAGAGCAATAGGATGGCTCCAAGAAGGAGTTGCAGTCCGGGAAGTGGTACGGAGACTTGGGATATCACACTCTGTTATCAGACTCGGACAACGCTTTCAAGACACAGGAAGAGTGCAAGAACGACCACGCTCTGGTCGACCCAGAATAACAACGCCACGAGAGGACCAATACATTGAAAGGCAGGCCACACAAGAAAGAACAGCAAGTGCAAACAACACCAGACGTCGCCTTAGAGATGCCACCAACACTTGTCAGTGATCAGACCATACGAAACCGCCTACACGCCGCTAACCTCCGTGCTCGACGACCAGCAATAAGACCTCGTTTGACCGATGCCCACAGAGCAGCACACCGAGTATGGTGCACGCAGCACGTGAGATGGACTCATGAACAGTGGGCTAACGTGATGTTTACAGACGAGTCGCGGTTCTGCCTGGATCCCACCGACAGACGGAACAGGGTCTGGAGACGCTGTGGGGAGTGTTTTGCAGAAGAAGCTGTCCTGGAAAGGAACCGCTATGGTGGGGGATCCGTTATGATTTGGGGCGGCATAAGCACACACTACAGAACGGTTCTCTATAATGTGGCAGGGAACTTGAATGGTGTTCGCTACCAGAGATTTTGCAACCCCTGGTGCTGCCAGCCCTTCAACAGCTTGGACCTCAGGCAGTCTTTCAAGACGACAATGCACGGCCCCATCGCACCAGAGCAGTAAACACGTTTCTCCAAGCTGCTGGTGTCAACAGAATGCAGTGGCCCGCAAACAGCCCAGACCTGAACCCCATCGAACATCTTTGGGATGAGCTGGGCCGGAAACTGCAGCAGCGTCGTCGTCCTGCTAACCTGGGTCAGCTGTTTGAGTCACTCCAGCAGGAGTGGGCTGCTGTCCCCCAGGCCTTTCTGCGCACATTGGTGAACTCTATGCGACAGCGCTGCCTTGAATGCCTTGCCAACAACGGGGGACACACACGTTATTGACCATGACATTGAACAAACACTCCTCCTGTGACTTTCAAATTTGGGGGTGGGGGTGTTTGTACTGCGCTCGATTCCAGTTTGTTGATTCCTCGGACTTGTCATTGTCTTTACACACTTTTCACATATTCAATAAATTCATGTTACACTTGGAGATTGATCACTTCCCAATTTTCTTTTTTATAAGTCAGTGAAATGTTGGTCCTTACCTTTTTTTGAACAGTATATAAAAAAAAAAAAATTATTATTTTTTTAAAAGTTGAATTGTAGAACATATTTCAGTCACCATACCTGCCAACTGGTCAGGCGAAGGCTTCCTGACAAAAAAGATACTTATGTAACAGAACAAAACTACAATGGTCAAGCAAAAAGATGCCGATTTTTTTTTTTGTATTGTTTTTTGTTTAAGAGAAGACCTTGCGTAAAGTGGGTACTATTTATGTTCAGCAAACCCCGCGTAAAACCCGTTGCTGGTGTCTTGCATGGCAGTGCACCATTCAGTTTCTAAAAATACAGCAAATGTTGATAAAATCTGTCAAAAGAACCAAGAAAGTAAATCAACAAAGCCTTGCCTCAATTTCACAGGATTTTTCTTGATAGTTTTTTTTTTTTTTTTTTTTGTCCCATCTGTAAGGGACGCAAGTTCATGCTTGCCCAACCGCATACTTTCCTTGTTTCTCCAGTGTAGGAGCTTGGGCTTTTGAAGCTTTTTTAAAATGCAGCATAGTTTTAAGAGCTTTATTAATGTACCTTACCTTACCTTAATGTACATAGCTGCAGGACTGCAAGTGATCAAGCCAAGGCTGGAAGTCCAGCTTAGGAAGTTTTTGTTTTTCCCCAAATCCAGCATTGGAAATGGTTTTCTTTTCCCCCAAATCCACTTTATGCTCTCCTCTCTCTCTCTCTCTCTCTCTCTCTCTCTCTCTCTCTCTCTCTCTCTCTCCTCCAGATTACAATTACATGAAAACTTTTTTTCTCTTCATTTTCAAAAGAAGGAAATAATGAAATTGATCTAGTTAAAACAGCAATTAGAAATAGTGTGTATCTGTAACTTGTCTACGGATTGAGCGCTTAGATGAAGTTGCAGTAGATTACTCTTCTCTCCATTGTTTTATCGGCATCTGTCAGTTACCCAAGTCAGTTGTGAAGCAAGAGGTTTAAAATTTGTGGGCATAGACATTGGAATGATGGAAAAACATGATGGTACAAGGGGTTGACTTGGTTGAATTTTGTGTGTGCAGGTGTGATCCCTCACATCCACAAGTCCCTGATCGGCAAGAAGGGATCCCAGAAGGCAGCATAACCACCTCATGTGTTCCACTTCATCCATTACCGCCCTCCCAATCACCTAGCCTCTTTTATCTCAGCCTGCAATACACCAACCGAGGGCTTTTTATTTCCTTTAATTCATGTTTTTACTTTCATAATATTAAAGATTTTATTCTTGGGCTGAATTTGTGTGACTTGTCTTTGTGATTTTGCTTGACTGCTGTAGTGGTGTGCGTGATGTCATAGCATACATGCCTACCCCTACGAAACTTCCGTATTTTCTACGGCATTTTAAAAAAAAAAACAAAGTAGCTATGACGATTACGGAAATTTATTTTTTATTTTTCTTTACGGTAAAAAGGTTTTTCAACAAAATTTACTTAAAAACGATCGCGAGTTGAAGCAGACGATGCTTTTGAAAGCAGAAGCATGACACCGAATGGTAAAAGGGATGTAAAGCCCTGTCTTCATGAAGCGGATGAATAGCATATGTCTCCAACGGCTGCTGCTATAGAGGGACGTTAAACTCGGTTATTCAAGCAAATGATGCTTATGAAAGCGGAAGTACTTAACTGGATATCGCAAGTAATTGAAGTTTTGAGAAACATGGCGTCTAATACAAAGAGAAGGCGAATGGATGTGCCAACTGGTGATGCCAATGAACCTGCATCAAAAAAGCGTTGGCCATCACAGAAGTTCCTGGACAAATACAGTGACGAATTTCCCTTCATTGTGAAATTGGACTCTGACGATTCAAAAGCAAAGTGCGTGATTTGTGACAGTGCATTTTCTGTCAAACATGGCGGTATAGACGACATAAACAGACACACTGAAGGTCCGCGTCACGAAAAGAATGCGGCAGCTTTGGAAAAGAAAACGAAAGAAATGAAAACTCTGAAACCGAAAACGGGGTTTTGCGTCGAAAGAAACAAATCATAAACTTGACGTAATTAGTGCCGAAACAGGAATGGCGGACGTCGTCGCTGATTTTAATTTGCCTGTGGCGGTGCTTGACCGTTTCAATAAACGCGTCAGTAAACTGTTTCCTGATTCCAAAATCGCAAAAGATTACAGTTGTGGACGGAGCAAGGGAACTGCTATTTTGAAATTTCAGCAAAAACTATTGAACAACTGGCTGAACGGATGAGGAGCCATCTTTTCACCTTACCAACTGATGGTAGCAATGACAAGGAGGGAGTGAAACTTTTTCCTCTGATTGTGAGAACTGTTGACAAACAATGCAAGTGAAATCAGATGCTTTTTCTGTATCTGGGATTGAAGGTTCTGCTACAGGTGAAGCAATTTTTGATTTGATCAATGGCGAGTTTGAAGTTCACAACATTCCTTGGACAAACTGCTTTGGCTCAGATAATGCTTCAGTCATGGTGTCCCCACAAAATGGTGTTTATGGTCACGCAAAGACAGTCCACCCTTCAGTGCATAGTGCAGGCTGTGCGTGTCACTTGATACATATTGCTGCAGAGAAAGCTTCTGCATGTCTTGAGCTGGACATTGACCAACTTCTCGTTGATGTGTAGTATCTTCTTGATAAAAGCAGTAAAAGACGGGCAGTGTTCAAACAGTACCAGCTTCTCAATGAGTTGAAAGAGTCGAAGATCATCAAACATGTATCTACTAGATGGCTGAGCATTCATGCTCGTCTTCCGAGGATTCTTGAAAACTGGGACGCATTGTTTGATTTCTCCTCTTCTGAAGAGGAAAGTGTTAAAACACAAAAACAGAAAGAAAAGGCACAAAAGCTCAGGAAAATATTTCAGTCGCCTACAAATCGCTTGTACTGTTACTTTCTGGAAGACGCACTGAGACCATTTGATGCTGTCAACAGAGTTAGACTGACAGGCCTATGATCCCTGTGCTCGGGAATCGTCTGATTCAGCTCATCCACAAACTGTTGGTGAGATGTGTAAAATCAAGTGCGATGCTGTACAAAGATGCTTTAAGTGTTGATTACAATCGAGCTGTAATATCAAAAACAACAAAGACCTCATTGGTCAAAAAGCTTCAGATTTCATGGCTCAGCCCAGATCAAAACTTAGGCAAGAAAGAATTGAAGAGTTTTTTGGCAACGTGAAGAAATTCTTTAAAGCATCCATTGAGTACCTGAAGAATAAACTGCCCTTAAAGTTCTGAAACATGTTGAAGTTGTCAATCCAAGTAAACGAACAGATGCTTCATTTTCATCATTGAAACACTTTCTGCAAAGGTTCCCTGTGCTGATCCCTGACGGCAAAACAAGTGAAACGATTCATGAAGAATTTGCCACATACCAGGTTACTGACATCTCGTCATGCATTGACCCCGACAGCCGAATGGACACAACGTGGGCCAACATTGCCAATTTGAAAGATGACGCTGGCAGTCTTCTCTTCAAATATCTTCCACAGATAATGGCTTCAATTTTGTGTATTCCACACTCTTGTGCTCATTGTACGAGTGTTTTCACAAGTTGAAAAAAAAATCAAAACTGATTGCAGAACCAGAATGGGCAAAGAAACCCTTGAAGCTTTGATTGTGGCAAAATCTCGTCCTGCTGAAAAGAGTGAACAGGACTACAAGAAGGAAGATCTTCAGGACTTCAAAAGTGCTTACTATAGGTCTTTGAAATCTAAATGAGTTCACAAGTTAACATTTAGTTGCAGTGTAAATAAGTTTTCAGTGTAAATAAGTTATTAATGTTTACTGAACTATGACTGTCAAATTTTGGTAGCAGACGCTGCTTAATAAGAATGAAGATGAACTCTCAAGCAGGGAAAAAATGAGAGTATTCTTAGTTCTTTGTCTTTTATTTAATTTTTTTTTTTACTGCAAAGTTTTGTCTTTTTTTTTTTTTTTTACTGCAAAGTTTTGTCTTATTCTGTGCATAGGTTGAGCCGATACACCCTGACCAACTCTTTCCACAAGCTGTTTCAAAAGAAAAAAAACGAATGTTACTGATTTTGAGTCCGTGCTACTGAAATTTGAAATTGGTGCTACTGAAATTTATTTTTAGGGGTAGGTATGTATGTCATAGAATAGTGTTGTGCATTTTAGGCAGTTGGATTTATTCACTCAAAGATCTGAGAACCCTTTTATCTTGAGCAAGGGTCCGAAGTAAGCCAATAAACCCTAGTGCTACCATACCTGCAAGATCCCTCCAGGAATAATGACAAACCATTCTGAAACGGTGCCCATTGACCAGATCGAAGCCACCACAAGTCTTCAGTGTCTCCTTGGGTTCAAGACTAGAACTGACAGTTTCGCATGGGGTCTAGGTTTTGGTTTTTACTCATGAAATCAACACAAAGGGCAGGTCCAGGACTTGCTTAATCATCACAGAAATAAACCCTCTAAAAACTTTTTGTGCACATAGATAGCAAGCCTCAAGATGACAGGTGTAAGTGTACACCATACTCGCAAAGAACAACCTTGCACACCATACATGGTGGGCATGAGAACATCTTCCCATGCTTACAGAGACCGGTTCTCACCAGAATGCATGCTGCATATGAAAAACAGTTTTCATACATCATGGATGTGGGCATACATGCATACAAGCAAACATTGCCTGTAATGGATGTGGGACAACCATGCTTGTTTTAGATGGGCTACTTTGCGTATTCATGGCATGGCTATCGCTGGTATTGTAGCACATTCTGTCACATAACCTGACCAGAACTTGCCTGCCTTTTTTTTTTCCAGTTACCTTGCTTGTTGACTTCCACCCTTCAGCTTTGAACAGTGACATAATGTAATGCATTCCAGAAAATATAAATTGCTGTATTTTTTTCTTACGGAGAAAAAAGGATCCAGTAACATACCTGTTCACTGGCTGGATGACCTGATCTTGAAAAAAAATCTTGAAAGGGAGACGGATCTGTAATACGTTTATTGTATATATTACCTTGGTTATAACTGTGGGAGGGGGGCAGTGTTCCCTATAGCATTTAAAACCCAAGGTTTTTAGGAACCCTCTGTAGAAAAATCTGAGGGTCCCTACAAAATAAAACAAGTCTTTAATTTCACACTTGTCCTTTCAACAATGCAACATCAAGGCACACAATAAAAGCCCTGAGATGGCCTTTTGCGGTTGGCTGGGCTATAAGCAACACACATTGAACTGCTATCACATCAGAATCGAGCAAAAATGGGTAAAAATCCTGTTTTTGAGCCGCCCGCCGCCCCCCCCCCCCCCCCCCCCCCCCCCATTCCCTCGCATTAATTTGAACCTTCTCATGAGGGGGGCAGGGGGACTTGGAAACTGATTATATATTTCTTCAGAGCAACCAACCTGCGTCTGTTGATAGTGTTGTCCACCACCATACAGTGACCTCTTTCAAAAGTTGGAATTTAGCATGAAAGGGCATTGCTGGTAGAATGAACACTGCTCTTTTTGTCAGATTCTTCAACGAAATTCAAAACTGTTGACAAACATAGCACCAGAAGAAAAAAAAAATCCATAATCTGTTCAGGAACTCTGAAGAAGAGGAATAGAGTACATTTTCATGAAAATAGGTGACTGATCTTGCCACCAGCAAGTTTATAGAACCACTGAATCTTTCCTGCTATTGAAGTGAAGACTGGTTAGTCAGGAGCCACAACTCCATGATTAAAGTTAATGAAACTGAATCGCTACATCACTGGAAGAGTTTGCAACTTCGGACTTGGAGCAAACCTGCAACGAAAAAAACGTGTGTCCCTGGGACTCTGTGTGCAAAAATCTGTGTAACGTATATCCAAGAAATTTGATGCTGAATATTTTTGCCATAGCAATACACATGAATTCACATTAAAGATTTGTCAAAGAGTGGGACAGCATATGTTGCAGAAGTTGATATGTGACTTTGGGAACAAGAGTTAACATTGTTACAAACAAGTCGTTCATCTTGCACATGTACAGGAAGAAAGAAAGTCTTTCTTTTTTTTGCCATGTTGCCACACGCACACACCCTGGGGAAGGACCCTCGGGCCTACCCTTTTTAATATCGTTCACATTTTTCATGCAACAGGGTCATAGGGTCTTGTTCACTGAAGTAAAAGGAGAATGCATACACCCAAACGCATACATTTGCTCTCCCTGGCAAAGACTGCATTTTTGCCACATTTGTGGGCCCACCCTCCCCACACTAAGGAAGACTTCACATTATACTGAGCATGTTTTTACTGTTGAAAATGTTTTTGAATTATTGTATTTTTTAGTATAAAAATGCTTAATGTTTTCGCTAAAAGATGTCACAAATTCTGAAAAATGTAAACACTGCAGAAAGTCGGTCATCAGTTTGCTGACATGGTTTTGTTTTTTAATTGCATCCATAAAGTTTAAACCTGGTTAATTTCAAAACATGTGAAAAAATCTGATGACCCATTTACTGGGTTTTACAAACAAGTGCACATGTGTGTGAAGGTTTTGGAATTGGAGAGGGCAAGATAACGAGTGTGTGTGTGCGTTCAACTTGATAAAGTGATGATGTAAGCCCTATCAACAGCAGGTCACCCAAGGCTGAAATTCATATGGTTACAAGTGGCTGGGGGTGGTGTGATCAGATGCACTGTGTTGCATGTTAGAACTTGTTTATCAGTTATATATCATCTTGCAGCTGTGATACGGACCCTTGTGGTCGACTAGGATATCAACAATGTGAATTGGTAGTTGCGACAGTGTCTGCAGTACCAGTATAAATGTACTGGTTGACTTCAAATGGGTAGGTTTCTGCACATGGCTGTCAGTGTATTATGCACATTTTGTGACATTAAGTAGATGGGTCTGCATTTGCACATTATTCCTATCAATTTATTTGTGGGTGCTTTTTCACTGACTGCATTTGTAGCTACACAGACATACCCACATGCTACCAGCATATCCACATTCATTTCATTTGAATGTACAACCAAAAAGCCTAAGACCAATTGTCTAGATACACATTCACACCAGTACACCTGTGCCAGCCATGCAGGAATACTTACTCTTTCTCCCAATTCCTATCTTTCATACTCGTGTGCACATACTCGCTATCGTTCACATGTGTCCTCCACTGGGAAGAAAAAAAAAGAGATACAGAACACATGCCAAACTCGTGAGTACCAACTCAACTGCTGGTCATGTATAGTTGTCTATAGAATGTTTACCATGGGCTACATAGAGTGCAATTTTTTTAATGTGAATGCATATATCGGACTCGAGAATAAGGCATATGTACCGCAAGGTATTGACATATGGCAATGTATTCATTGCTTTCTGCATATCCATGACACTGGAAAAGTGTTTAAAATTGGAAATGATTAACAAAATATTCACTTATGAAATCACTGAGCTGTACCACTTGACACCACACTTCGCAGACACCAATATTCTACATAAGTAGTGCTGGAATTGGCTCTGTTACGTTAATGCTTGAGTATCCTCTTTTCATTTTTTTATCACTAATTGGCTCTGTTACATTAATGCTTGAGTATCCTCTTTTCATTTTTTTATCACTAATTGGCTGTTACGTTAATGCTTGAGTATCCCCTTTTCATTTTTTTATCACTGCTTATTGTGAGGAATTGGCTCTGTTACGTTAATGCTTGAGTATCCCCTTTTCATTTTTTTATCACTGCTTATTGTGAGGAATTGGCTCTGTTACGTTAATGCTTGAGTATCCCCTTTTCATTTTTTTATCACTGCTTATTGTGAGGAATTGGCTCTGTTACGTTAATGCTTGAGTATCCTCTTTTCATTTTTTTATCACTGCTTATTGTGAGGGAATGGACAGGAACTCGAGCCAGAATAATCTCTGAAGCTGAAGTGACGACTATGGGATGCTTTCGAGTGATGTGCACCCAAGCTAAAATATAATCTGCAGAAACACTTTTGAGTTTTTATAAGCGTGCTAATGTGTGAAAATGCATTCTTTCGGTTTGTATGGATTATGATTTGCAATGATAATAAACCAACTCCATTCACAAAGTTTATGTCATGGTTTCATTTTATTTGATAACCAAACCCAACATCATACAAAAGTTTATTTGGGTTTCATTTTACTTCATATGTCATAGTCAAAGTAAAAAATCAATATTCACAAATTTGCAAAATGTCAGAACACAACTACTTGCGTAACAATGACTTCTCAACTTTTTCTATTGACATAAAGTATGTAAACAAGATATGTATTCATAAATGACAAATGTACACATGCAAAACACTTCCAATAAAAAAAACAACACATCTTTGGTCATTAACATAAAATGGAGTCCCAAGAAAATCAACTGGAGATGAATTTTTGCTTTCTTGTATCCAAGGTTTCTCACATCAGAAGGAATGCCCCTCACATAATTTTTTAGCAACACATTTCTAATGACCAAGATTTAAGAAGCAACTCTTTCCATGTGAGACCCTTCTTTATTTGATCTCCTTGACATGCTCTCTTCAATACAACTGTGTCGATCAATTTTTAGTTGTTCTTGAAGACTGTAAGTATGAAAACATTCTCAAAATATCTCTCCCTTCAATACAACGTGTCGATTAGTTGTCAGTTTTTGTTCTTGAAGAAACTAAGGATGAAAATATTCTCACAACAAAAGCTATGCAACACAATTTTCTGTTCATTAGCGCACGGTTTCCATTTCCTGAATCACGCAGAATGAAAACCGCCCTTTGGATGCAACTGACATGACATGCCTTCTAAGTATGTATGATTCCTGTTTTAAACTTTATTTCTTCATTCCAACAACCATCAACAATCATGCAACATATTTTGATCATAATAATTATAACATTGGTTTGAAGATTTTTTAATGGAACTGAATATCTGAAGAAAAAAAAAAATCAAAATAACAAATGAAAAGTGAAATCGCAAATCAAGATCCCAAACAAAGACATGATCAAATATATCTGAAAATTTTAAAGGATCAAAATTACATTAACAACTGAAAAATACATCACTGACCCCACCCCCCACCCTCAACCCTTCCCTTTGAGGCAAAATGAACACTTGCATTCATTTAGATTTAGTTATATTGTTCATTCCTTTAAACAGTGGATATATAACGAACATTTTTGCAATCAGCATTCACAGTGATCTCTATATGTATGCATATTTTCTATTTAGCTGAAATTATCCATTCTCTCACAGTTATTTTTCACAATATAATCCAATACAATACAAGATAATATCAGTGATCACAATAGTAACAATACTATAGTATTAACATTGATTAAAAAATACTGGTAATAATAATATTGATATACTAGTAATGGTGATGATAATAATAATAATGATTATGATAATAGTTATAATAGCAGTGACCAACATATTAGCAATAATAACATCAATATCAGTGTTATCAAGAACATTCAGTAGTCATAGCAGCATGTATGTATGATTCCATTTGCACACTCAATGTCTGACTAGGGTTGATAGTAATGGAAATAACCTGACAAACCCTGTCTCAAAGATGAGCACTACCAGGTGTGAAAAAATACATGATTTGATTTATGCCCAATAATGGAAAAAGGAAAAAAATTCATCAATACAAAATGATGGGCTGTGGACAGAACAGGGGAAGCTCAGAAGAACCTGTTCAAGTAGAAATCGCTGGGGTGGGAAGGTGGTGGTGATTTTGTAATGCTTAAGCTGCTCAGATTTCTATATTACTGGTCACAAACACATGCATATACACACATTGATAAACGCGTGAATGGTAATACCATTGAAAAAAACAAAATGAGAAGCATGCTCAATGAAGGCATTACAGACTTCACTTTTGAACTGAATAGCACCATGGACAAAATCATGAAAAGACACAGATACACTTTCTCACAATCAAGGTTACTGGGGGAAAACGCCTGATTGTTTGAATACTTTCACAGAACCAAGGCTTTCTTTACAACCGAGGCCAGTCATGTTCTGAGACAGGAAACTTTTCTTGTATATGTAAGCATTTATCATGCCAAGTTTCTAATAACTATGGTGCTTCAGTCATACAAAGAAGATCCATGTTAAGGGAAAAATTGCTCTGCAAAAGGCAAGTTTTCTTACAAGCAAGTTTCTTGTCAGGTAAGTTTTAAAATGCATGATGCACAAAATGAAGAAAAAAAATGCTTATGTCAAAACATGCAGGCTACTCACTTTTTTCTTCAAAATGTATAAAATACCTGGTGAACAGTACAAATGTTATCACTGAACAGTATAAACTGATAACTGAAAGACATTGGCCGGCCAATACACACACTGGTTGAAACTGATCTTTTATTCATTGACTTAGCCATTTCACGAACTGTTAAATGGAACCAAGAACTGTTCAAAATCACTTGAAGATCCAGTGTAAGATGCTGTCGTAGCAGAATTTGGGGGCATCAAAAGCCCAGATGAAGTCTAGGTGCTCCCAAGACGGAACAGTGTAGTTGGCCAACAAGGCTGGGGCAATTTGTTTCAAAAGCCAGTCCACATCATCCGGGTCGGCTAGGTAATCCCGACCTCCAGCATAGGTCAGAACGGGCACATGAAAATCCGACAAATTGTACACGGGTGGAGTGGGCTGCACGCAAAAACGACAAACTGTTAAAAAAGTGGAAACAGCAGAGACAATCATACATGTCTAATCAAACAATGAAATGCCCAACATTTAAATCACAGAACATCAAACCACAACAGACAATGCCTAATGCTGTCATCCCAGAATACAAAGATCTTGCAGCTGCCAAGTGTCGGCAGCTTGTAGCTTAAAATTCACAGAAAATCATGTTTTCATCTAAATATTAGACAAATGCCTCCAACTACTAGACAGAAATGTTTGTGCAAGTATTTTTTCCTTTTTTAATCATTTTGTAAACAACTACCTTTACTTATAGCATCGCCTATTCATGCACTGTGGGTTTCACAGACCCACACTTCATAAACAGGAAAAATATTGATATTTCTCATTCCTGCATGGTTGATTTCACAGACCTTGTACACTTTCTAAAGCATTATCATCCATCAGGTCCTTCCTGTCGCCTTTGGCATGTCTGCATTACACTCTTCCTCAAATTCTCATGCATGAATCAAGCTGTCTTCTGGTGGATCAGTTCCACTCTCATTCTCTTCATACAGGGGGTGAGTGTATGAGTCGGGATATGAGCAGAGAATGTTTAGTAGTATTGTAGGCATAATAACTTGGTCAGAGTAGCATACATGACTTCATTTTATAGTTGTAAAGCCTGACAGACAAGGCATATCTTTATGACTTCAAGAGTTACACAGGCGGTATCTAATGATCTGTTTGTCATTAACTATGGGACGATTTTTCTCTTTTCAAACTAAAGTGAGTATGCTGGCATATGAAAGTGTGTCTGTACATCCAGCCACACAAGACTATTCACACATCAACATGGTATTCTAACTATTCATTCTGCACTGTTCAAGGAACCACATTTCATTCTCCCTTGGCTTTTTTGGAATTCCACACGGCCACATGCCTGACTGCACTTCACTGAAACATTCAGAATGCCATGTTGTCATCTAGTCAAAGTCTCCCTCCTTCCACTCCTGTACTTAACAAACATTTGGAAAATGAAAACAACATACATACACGCCTTCTTGTGCAAACATTCAGAAGACAAAATCCCATCATTACTGACACTTTATTACAACAGCAAGAATGCTACGCTGTTGTCTGGTTCAAGTCCTCCTCCTCCCTCCCACCACCCATGGTTTTACAAACATTTGGAAAATGAAAACAACCCCCATCCCTACACTTCTACAAACATTTGGAAGATGAAAGCAACCCCCATCCCCACACTTCTACAAACATTTGGAAGATGAAAGCAACCCCCATCCCCACACTTCTACAAACATTTGGAAGACGAAAACAACCCCCATCCCCACACTTCTACAAACATTTGGAAGACGAAAACAACCCCCATCCCCACACTTCTACAAAGCAACCCCCATCCCCACACTTCTACAAACATTTGGAAGACGAAAACAACCCCCATCCCCACACTTCTACAAACATTTGGAAGACGAAAACAACCCCCATCCCCACACTTCTACAAAGCAACCCCCATCCCCACACTTCTACAAACATTTGGAAGACGAAAACAACCCCCATCCCCACACTTCTACAAAGCAACCCCCATCCCCACACTTCTACAAACATTTGGAAGACGAAAACAACCCCCATCCCCACACTTCTACAAAGCAACCCCCATCCCCACACTTCTACAAACATTTGGAAGACGAAAACAACCCCCATCCCCACACTTCTACAAAGCAACCCCCATCCCCACACTTCTACAAACATTTGGAAGACGAAAACAACCCCCATCCCCACACTTCTACAAAGCAACGCCCATCCCCACACTTCTACAAACATTTGGAAGATGAAAGCAACCCCCATCCCCACACTTCTACAAACATTTGGAAGACGAAAGCAACCCCCATCCCCACACTTCTACAAACATTTGGAAGACGAAAGCAACCCCCATCCCCACACTTCTACAAACATTTGGAAGACGAAAGCAACCCCCATCCCCACACTTCTACAAACATTTGGAAGACGAAAGCAACCCCCATCCCACACTTCTACAAACATTTGGAAGATGAAAGCAACATAAGTGGAGGACCAAGAAGAGAATGATTCACCCTAGAGGCTCAGATTTGCGTCTGACTGCACCATTTTGTAAGTTTCAGCATTTTTGGGGGGGTGGGGTCCACGAAGCATACCCCTGGACACACACACCCTCCCTCTATCTGCCCCTATCCTCCCCCCCCCCCCCCCCCCCCACACACTCCTTAGAATTTCAGCAATTTTCACTCTTCTGCTGTGGGAGTCCTGAAAGTATCTACAAATTCAGCTAGGACACTTAACCCCATCCCGAGCCCCTTCCATAGAACATGGGGAAAAGATAATGGAAAGGGCATGGGGGTAGAATATGATTAAACAGTAACCGCATTTTGCAAACAATACCTGATGGTAATGATTCATATTGTCTCTGGCTGATCCGTAATCAAACATCTGGAAGTCGTCCGTGTTCACACCCTGCAATCCAGTTCATCACTTTGAGCACAAAAATTTCTTCATTTTGTCTGCTGTCATTCTGTGCAAGGCCAACAACATAAAAGACACCTTGCTGTCGCAAAAAAGAATTCACTGGATTTATACGGTACGGACTGCAGAAATACATATTTTACAGGAAATACACTAAAATGGAAGCACAAAATACATAACTTTCACAACCCAACTGGACTAAATGTTTAAATTCAATGCACAATGAACCCACTAAAAAACAACCCCTTGTGTATAACTTTTCTTTATTGATTTAAAACTTGGGGCTATTCACTTTGATCAGTAAGAGCAGAAATCACTCATGTGATTTCATCTGTTATTTTTCTTCGTCTTCTCTCTTAACTTGGTGGGGAGTCACAGGGCCAGCACACAGCAGAACAGTTCCCCAGGTTCCTGCAGCTGTGCTGATTGTGTGTCAGGGCCTGGTGGTCAGTGCTTTCCCCTGTCCAGTCTGCAATGTGGATAGTTTCTCCTTTTCTCTGTCTTCCCTTCTATCACCCTCCTTCAATAGATTCTGGAGGATTCTCTGTCCCCCTGCCTCAATTCCTTGGAGGATTACTTTAGAAAAGCCACTGGAGTTTGTCACATTGCTGTAGCAATGTAGTTTTCTCTTCCTGACTGATGTAAGTAGGTCTTAGTATAGTCCAATTTGCTGCCTGATGGTCTGACACATGTGCTGCCTGACAGTTTAATGCGCTTGTCAATTGTGATATGATCAGTGCATCTGATGGTTTATGTCACGCGGTAACATCTCATTTCCATGGCCTGGACTCTTCTTTCCTGATCCGCTGTGACGGTCCAAGTCTTGCATGCATACAGGAAGATCGAAGGTATCAGTGCACGAAGAAGCCTGATCCTGTGTTTCATACAGATGTTCTTATCCTTCCATACAGCTGTTAACTTGGACAGTGTTGTGGTTGTCTTTGCTGGCCTTAAGAGGATTTCTACTGGATCCCTTACAGCTAATGATGGATCCCAGTTAAGTGCACTGCTGAACAGATTCTAGCTTTTGGCCGTTGACGGTTACACGGCAGTTGACGGTTATGTTGTGGCTGGCCATCCACTTAGCCTTTTAAACCGTGATTTCCTTGCTATGTCTTGCTGATGTTTCATTCAATCACTGGCCAGTTCTTGTTCACTGTCCGCTAGGCTATCAACGCCATCTGCAAATTGAAGTTTGTGCTGGCTCTTCCTTCAGTTCTGATTGTGCTGACCTGATCTACAACATCAGTCATGATGCATACCAGGAATATGCTGAAAAGTGAGGGAGACAGAAGACAGCCCTGACAAATTCCAGCTGAGCTATGGAACTAACAGCCCCCTGTATGAGCACCGCATTAGTTGCTTTTGGGTACAGTTTCTGGATGTGATGATAAGCTTCTGTGCTATTTTAAATTTTTTCATTGTGGCCCTTAGCGTTCCTGCCGATAGTGTCAAACACTTTCTTGAAGTCTATGCAGATGTGATAGAACTCCCTCTGATGCTAGAAATATTTTTCGCAAGGGGCATGTAAGTGAAAATTTGTTTGATGATGCTTCTGCCTTTGTGGCATCCAGCCTGCTGTTTAACAATGGCGGTATCTCTAAATGACTAAATGTTCAGGTACTTGCTTTGTGAATCCTTGCTGAAAACTAATTTTACATGTAACAACCACATAATCCTTTTTTGTTGTTGTTGTTTTGTGCTTTTTTTTTTTAAAGCGACAACATCAATTCTACAAACTTTCACAAACCCAAGTCAATTTTTGCAGACTTTTAAGGCATCACAAAGGGTACCTCAGTTTCTCAAAACTCTTCCAAACCTTTTATAGTTCTTATAATACAAATCCGAGTTTGATAGACACAGGCTAAGCATGGGTCTTTCCAGATCTGGTTCACTGAAAAGGGACATAGCACTCAAGGTAGTAAAGTGTTTGCATAAAGATCACATGGAATCTCTTGAACGGCCAATAACTGTCAGAACAAATTAGTAGACTGGTGAACCAGTGGATAATGCACTTGCCTAAGAAATGACAGAATTCTTGGTTCCAACCTTACACAGGGCTTCCTTCTGTTCGTTTGTTTTACTCAAACTTTGTTTGGATAAGACAGTAAACCAATGTCCCATGTGCATCAAGCACTTTGTGCATTAAAAAAAAGAGAGACAACAGAGTTGTTCTTGGTCAGACTTCTGTTGCAAATACCTACTTTGATAGAAAAAGAACATGTTGACAGAAATGGGAACCCCGAGTGATAGAGAACTGTGCCAAGAAGCTGGCAAACTACTTTCCCACAGACACACCTGTTGTGATTACCAGGTGAAACTGTTGTGATGTCTCCAAACAAATTAATACCTGCATTTAAGAGGAAAATCACCAACAATCAACACAGTAGAAGTCAAAGTTAATCATTAACATTTACAGTCACAGTAACAAGACAGTCAATCAGTCACTCTTGTGGCAGTAACACAATAACAAAGACTCATCGCCCATTAGCACGGCTGCACCTTCATGTCTTGGGAAAAGATAACTGATAGTATCTCTCTAATTCAGTTCCTACTAGCAAATAACTCAACACATGATCGTTTGCCTAACTCAAGACATACAGCACTTAACTATATACAATTCTTGTCGCAATAACGATAGCTATTATTCAGAAACTATATATCCACATACTGACATAGACACTCACCTGAGCAAAATGCAAAATGTTCTGCACAGACGTACCACCTGGGTTGTGGGCCACATATACTGGAACTCGAGTCTGCAACAAGTACACATTTACTATATCCAAAAACACAAACACAACAGTATTGACCAGTTCATTAACCAAACACAAGCAATCAAACGATATGTTCGCTTTAATCACAACACTCCGAGTAACCATGTGGTCAACACTCGGGTATTGGTTTGTCCATGTTAACCAACCTATTTGTGTTCCATACATCATTAACAAAAAAAAGTAAAAACAGCTATCTCCACTTTATACATACCAACACACAAACCATTAGGCTCTGTCATGTCCATCCTCTCACCTGGTTCAGATGGGTACGGTCAAATCCTCCCAGCAGGAACAGAATGTTCTCACACAGGATGTCGCTGATGTCCCTGCAGACGTCCACAGCCAGGAAGTCCATGATCTTCTTATTGTGTGGCAGGAAGTCATAGTGACCCAGCAGATCAAAGGCCAGCTGTACACACAAACACACAGAAACACTGATCCCTGGAAAAACCTAACACACACACACACACACACACACACACACACACACACAGAGGAAACCACCAATCAAGGAAAAAGCACACACAGAGGAAAATGCTGATCTATGACTAACACACACAGGGAAACAGATCTACAAAACCTCTCTCTCTCTGTCTCTCTCTCTGTCTCTATCTCTTTCTCTCTCTCTCTCTCTCACACACACACACACACACACACTCTTAGGGAAACAATATTCTACAAAACCTCTCTCACTCACACACACACACACACACACACACACACACACACACACACACACACACACACACACATACACGCTCAAGGAAACACAGATCTACAAAACCTCTCTTTCTGTCACACACACACACACACACACACACACACACACATGCTCAAGAAAACACAGATCTACAAAACCTCTCTTTCTGTCACACACACACACACACACACACACACACACACACACACACACACACACACAGTGATTCAGGAAACCTATACTGATTAGCAGGCAAAATGTATAAAACGGGCATGCCAACTACCAAACCAATATACTTCCAAATATTCAGTTATGTTGATTCATTGTGTTTTCAATTAATCCTCCATAATCCATGGGTCTAAATAAGTCAAGAGAACATAAATGTTTCCCTATATTTTATTTGCAAACAACTGTTGATAGCATTTCTTGTCACCATTTTTCCCCCTCTTCCTGTAAATTTTTTTATATGCACCAACAAAAATCAAGTTCACAGAAACACTGAAAATCACATGCTTGATTAGGAAAATAACATGATGTGCTGTCAATGTCGAAGTGTTAGATATTTCATCTTTTTTTTTTTTGGTAAGCACAAATCTATTCAAAATTAACTGCATGTCCTCAACTCAGAAAACAAGACAGCCTCAGAGACATAAAGATCAATGGAATATATACACCTGCTCTTTTTCCCTTTGTGAATTATCAATCTGGTCCCATGATGTGTGCTTTATCAACCAGTCACTTTCCTCCTTCTCCCTAAGTTCCTCTTTCACTGACGACTCTTCCAAGAATGAGTTCATGCCCATGTGCACACCATATCACACATGCATCTAAAATTAATGCTCATCTACATCCTCACAATATCACACACACAGTAACCTCCCATTTTTCTTTTTCATTTACTAAAAACTTCATGAAAAAACAACCTACAGATGACCACACACACACACACAACAAATACACATGCCTAACACTTTACAAACTCACAGCCAGATCATTAGCGAAGGGGGAAAAGAGACGGACGGGGCTCTCAATGTGCCGCACTTTGGCCACTGGGGCCAGAGCGTAGAATCGCTTGATGAAACTGGCCAGGGTGTGGTTGATGCTGAAGCCGGCGAACCCCATAACAGTACCTTGTGAATGGCCCACGTAATGCACCTGTTTAGCTCCTGTCGTTCTCACCACATGATCCACCATCGCCGGCAGGTCTAAGGCTGCCATCTGATCCCAACTAACAAAAAAACAAACAAAACAGACACTTCAGTTTGGACATAATCAAAGATCGCCAAAAAGCCTGGTGTACCGTCTTGGATATTTCTTTGTAATTCCAATATTTGGCAACAATCAATCTCTCTCTCTCTCTCTCTCTCTCTCTCTTCTCTTCTCTTCTCTTAAATTTCTAACTCTGAGAATCTGAAAGCTAATATACGAGTTACGACTCAGCGCTTTTGAAATGTGCTCTATGCAAAGTTTTTGCAACAATTCTTTAACACCCATATCTGTACACTACCTCTTAATGTTTCAAAAATCCCCTAGTTTATGTACAACAATACCACAGTTAAAGCATGTTTCACTGATGAAAAATATGTATAAATTATATCACTTTACTGATTTCCTGAGACAGGAGACTCATGTTTCAAGTTAATTATTATAGCCCAGCTGACCACACAATGCACTCTCAGGGCTGTCAAACTTGTACAGGGAAAAAGTCACATCGTGCATCATGCAGACACACACACACACACACACACACACACACACATACACACACACACACACACATCCTGGAAAACAAACAATAAAAGCTGTTATGACATATAATACCAGGCGAACTTAATGTTTGAGTTCAAAACTGTTGCATGTGCAATTCTCCAATGTCAAGGAATGACAAAAACAAATGCATATCATTAGCGAGGAATGCACATCATGCAATGCTTTTGTCATACAAGGCTACAAAATAGTCTCAATATATTGTACTATTGCTTCCCTTTTCCTCTTTATGAGGCACTCGAGTCTTAACTAATGAATCCAGACATGCAATGTCTGCCTGTGAGGTTTACTTTAATTCTGACATTTCAGAGTTTCCAATGTATACATCTCTAGCATATGCAGTCCCAGGATTGATGCACTGAAACCATTATCATTATCATGTCTGTTAACTCTTTCATTCCTACCTTTCCATGAACCATTACTTCCTCTTGTCCCTAGATTCTTATAATTCTTATTCCCTTCATTCCTAGATTTAGAGAAAAGGAAAAAGAAAAAAAGTGTAAAGTGAGAACTGCCACGTATGCAGTAGCAAACCGGCCAGAATAGAGCGGCAACTACTTTCCCACGCTGTAGGGGCTGTCTGGCATCCATTCCATTCATAAACACTGCCCCGCAAGCGACCCGGTCGTGACGTGTACTGATGACGCGACTTGCGCAAAGTTCAAAGCGCTTACCGCGAGAACCGATTTTCTGGGCTGCAGGAAGGAAAGGAGGGATTTTGTGCTGCCCGGTTTTCCGGGCTGCAGGAAGGAAGGGTATGATTTCTGCAAACCGGAAAACCGGGTTGTAGGGATGAAAGAGTTAATACAATTAATTGGGTGTTCAGCACCTCTCTTGCCATGGACTGCAGAAGTATCATACTGTACATCAATGCTGAGTAATTAAATCAAAAGTTAACCACTCCACCATCACGAGTCCTATGACTCCTGTCAGTTGAAGTGTGTATCTAACATCTACCCACACCATCAAAAATGTTCTGTTGATCAGAACCATGTATTTAGAACAAAATGTTTCTCCTTCCTCCAGTCAGCAAATCACACTTGTCAAACATGACATTATCCTGTTCTTATGGTTGTTCTGTTATCCAGGGTATCTGTCATAAAGTCTACTTCTCCTAGTCGATAAAGACCTCCTGAAATCCTTCAAAATGAAAGGGGAAAGGGTAGTGACCAAGTGAGCCAAGTTGTAACTGACTGGAAAATCTAACATGGACAAAGAAAAAAAAATGACCCAAGAAAACAAGTCGTCAATGCTGGTAATCTAAATAAGGTCAGTCTGTACTGTTGGTTGGCTTTCTGTACATGGCATTCAATGTTCAATATGTCAACTGTAATGGAGCACACAACTACAGTCAAATATATTCCTCTACTGTCATAAACTATGATGCCCACAAGTCCTGTTAATCAATGTAATATACCCAATATGGAGTACTTTCACCGTCTTTACGCATTTCACTGTCTTTACGCATCAGTCAGTACAGTTGTGGTCGCATCAAGAAGGTATAACTACAAGCAGACTAGTCAATATATTGCAGATGTGCCAACCCCAAAATCATTCCTTCAGATCAAATTATATAGAAGTCAGCAGCAGCGTGCAGCTTCTAAACAATTTCCAAGTATGCACTTTATCCTTAGGAATGAGATCCACAACCATGATGACCAGAATGGTCATTTGTCTGTATGTTTTTTTCAGTAACAAATACAGCTTTTCAGGACAGAAACCATGCCTGCATATGCCATGAAACATATGCCAAGTCACAATTTCACAATGCGTAAGGGTTACAACTAAATAAACAAACAAGTGAAAAGATAAAGAAGGAACGGCTTATGGGCAAGACTATCATTATTAAGTGCACTTACACAGCACCTATCCTTGGTTAGAGACAAAACTCTCAGCGCTTTATATTACAGTCCATGTTTTTGTTTACGTAATGGGCTGCAGACCTGGGCAGAGCCGACTGAAGAGCTGCCTGCTGGCATTACATTCAGTTGTTTCCCATGTCAAAACTGATCACTCAGTTTTCTACCTTCATTCTTTTGCATTTTTCACACAAGGACTATGTTATCCATACCAACAGCCAAACAAGCCTCCTCTTGCAAACGCTGGTGTTGGAATTTCACGTGTGTGCAAGATAGTATGCATGCCGTTAACACATGGAACCTCTGCCTATAGTCTCATACAGAGGACTTTTCAGGAAATGGAGACAGAAGCAATGTTAACTCCGAGTGAAAATTCTCTCTTTACTGAAAAGGCCCTATGATGATTCGAACCCACAACCACAGGATTAAGACTCCTGCATTCTACCATTTCCAGCCCAAAAATACTAAAGGTTAGTAAATTTAGACAATTCATATAAAGACATCCGACAAATTACTCAGAAATGAAGAAACTGTTAAGAGTGTGATCAAAATGTATTTGTACATTTTTAAGTAGTAATATTAACTACAGAAAGTGTCATCGACAAATTATTCAGAAATGAAGAAACTGTTAAGTGTGTGATCAAAACATGTTTGCACAATTTTAGGTAGTGATATTAAGCAACTACAGAAAGTGTCATTAATTTGGGATAACAAACTGGATGAAACTGCAAGAATATTTTCAGTCCAGAACACTGTAATTGGTGGCATAAGTATATATATACCAACCTCACAAGCATATATACAAGCTTTAAAAGTGGTTTGGTTTTTTTTATTAATCTAATACATAAGAACCCTAAATAGGAAGAAAATCTTAAACACAACATTCTAGAAACTGATTCAATTGACATGTATAGCCCCGAACTATTTTTTTGCAAGTGAAACAGTTTCTGGAAAGCTATTTTCAAGTGAAACAGTTTCTGGAAAGCTATTTTCAAAGTTCAGGCAAAGTTTTTGAAGGAAGTAAGATTGGAATGTGCAGAGGAAATGTTAGCAAAACCTCTTTTCTACAGCAGTAAATCAAATCTGGCTGAGAAACCTGCATGTTTCAATTCATAAGCAAACAAAAGCATGCTATAACTTAAGAATGCCTCTGACAATAATGGATACTTTTTTAAGTCACAAAGAATTTCCAGAAAAATATGGTATCAAAGATATCTTATGTTTTTAGCTAGGTGGGATGCATACTGGTTATAAAAGCTTCCTTTAAAACAACAGCCATTAAAACAGAAAGCTTAGTGTGTCGTAAAAAACAACAGCACTTCAGATTACATCAAGAGAGGGAAAGGGAGCTAGAATATTAAAGACTACTGTGAATGAAAGACATGTCCCTAAAAGCTTTAGCTGTGAGGACGTAAAACTCAAATATTTTCGGAGCTAGAATATACAATATTTTTATAAAATAATGATCAATGGATTTGGGGAAATTGCTGTGAAACAAATGAGAAAAAATTAAAGAAATGAGACTAAAATAGTTTCAGATTAGAATCCACCATGATATTTTGGTTACTAACAAGTATTCTGAAAAAGATTTTACAAATAGTGACAGGTGTACTTCTGAAAACTTGTCCATAAGGGCCTCCAACTGATAAGATGTTTAGAAATTAAGAAAACATAACAAGTCCAAACTTTTAACCAAATCATTCCATTGGCAAAATACTGTATCTATAAAGTATGTAAATTAAATTAATTGCATGCAAATTAGTCTACAAAATCTTCTACAATATTTAAAGTATGCTTACCAACTGGAAAAGTATAGGCATTGTCTGGAAATGAAATCTTACGATTTTTGTAGGAATTGGTACCCTTACCAGAGACTTACAGATTGTGAAGACTAAAGATTAATACAATTATTTCAATCGGTCCAATATTGTTTGCTTCATGTTTTGGTATCACTTTTTCTTTAATGACCATTTTTTGTACTTTTTGCCATCCATGTACGTTCTTCAGATACGTGCTGTGTGTGTGTTTCCTAAATGTGCCTTGAAAAGAAAGAAATTATTAAATAAAAAAAGAAGTATCTAAAGCAAAGAACCTCCAAGCCCAGAACTCTTCCTGATCAGGTTTGAGGAAGGTGTGATTCGTGGAGTACATATTGCCCCGAACGTTGCCCAGCCACACGTCCGCCCCTGCATCAGCCAGCATGTAGCCAAGACTCTCGTTGACTAGATTATCCAGCCAGTTGGAAGATGACGCTTCCAGGCCATGCTGAACTATCACCACTGGCTTCTCTTGCCCTGCAATTCAATTCAATTCATGTTGTATAGGGCCTAGCTGACCACAAACTGCCATATCACAACTGGCACCTCATTACACTCACTTTCTATACAGATGTTAAAAAAAAAAAAAATTCACATACACAAAAGTCATAATAACAGATTTTCTAACGAAAAAAATAATAATACTGATAAGAAAAAATAAAAGGAAAACTCAAACTGCTTTGAAATCTGATTTCCATTAAAAATCTTAGATTAAAAAAAAAATGTTTCTTCCTTTAGGAACTCATAATTCACATCAGGTGAGACATGTCTAACAAAATTTTCATGGAGTCTGCTGCAAAAGTATGTTTGACATGTAAGTCCCAACACTCTATAAGAACATGTTTTATAGTCACTAATACATCATGGAATGCACCATCAAGCTTCTTCACCTATTTAAAGATACAAGTGGGTGTAAAATTTGTGGTCTATGAGTTCATCACCACAAAGCCATTTCTTCTTATAAACAGCCATTGGACAACAGCAACAAACGACATGCAGACAGCTCAGAGTAGGTCCTCAAAGCCTGCAATTCACATTTATTGTTGTAACTATTCCTACCATTCATTCCTGCAATGTGCAAGCTAACCATACATAAGACAGTTTTAGGTATGAGCATAAAAACTTGCGTCTCTGAAATGCATCTGGCTTTTCCATTTATATGTCAAATGTTCTTTTTGTGTGTAAATGACAATTTATGTGTCAAATTTTCTTTTTGTGTGTAAATGACAATTTCCATGGTTCTTCAAAAATTCTGGTAGTGCTCCATGTCATCAGATTATCAGTCTTCTCTTGCCCTTCAAAATCAAGAGTTGAGTATGCAAATTATCACTTTGTTTGTTTGTTTGTTTGTTGTTTCTTCCAGACAGCATTAAAAGCTATCCACTACAAACATCAGTACAAAGGATGAACAAACCACCATATGTATCTTTACAAAGGATTTAAACAAAAAACAAAACTAAAATGGCACGCTTATATTATATAAGTTGGGTAATCTACTTTAAGTCCATGAGATAGGCTCACCAACTTCACCTTATATAATCCTTGTACAAATCAATAACTGAGGCAAGATAGTGTTACACTTACTGACTTATAGTTCCGAGATATAGGTTCAAACCTGACAAGAAGCATACCATTGTGAGACTTCTGCCCTAGTCAATTTTCATTCAAGGAGAGAGTGATTTAGGAATAACATGTCCTGAACTACCTGTCATGTATCACCCACATTATCATGGTGTGCCTTTCAGATTATTGTTCATACTTCTTGACAAATCTGCAGGTGACTGCATCTTTCAGGATCAGCTGGAATTAGGAAAAATAATGAGAAAAAATACTCTACAAGAATGTCAAATACTTTGAAACCAAAATAAACCCACTAGCATTGCTTATCATCCTATACTGCCCTCATTATCTACAAATTTTGTATTAATTTCTTCTTTTTTTTAAGCCCTGGATCAAAATTTCATTTGAACCGTCACTACATGAACTTTGTACAGGCTGTCGTTAACAGAGACACTAATCTAGTCTGGCTTCACAAGTTAGCAATTTCCTACAGGGGACTTTGTAATACAGTAGATAAGGTAGCATGTGAATCACAACAAACACTACTGATCATTAAAGCAACCCATTATAATTTTATTTTTAAAAGCTCAAGATTTGCCATTACTTCTCACGATCGTATGTCACATATACCAGTCCCCGTGTCTTTTTGTCAGAACAAAATTACAGCCTCATTCAAACCTCTGCAACCAAAGACTAGTTCATATGCCGACCTGGTGCAGGGTCTGGGTGGAGACCATGAGGAATACGTTGCATGTTGAGGATGAAGCCATCCTGGGTAGTGACATAGTGGTTCTCACAGGGATACCCCTTACTGGTAATCAACTCTGTCTGTTAACACACACCCAAACACACACACACACACACACACACACACACACACACACACACACACACACACACACATTTAAGTCAAACATTTAAGAACACACACACATATATATACAGACCTTTAATCACTGTCTTGAATGAATGCACATACACATAGATCTTCTAAAATGGACCCATTCTGAAATTTCAAAATGTACATGTCCAATTTACATGCGGTGATGCTCGTTAATTTGAATAATCTCATCCATAGATCTCTTCACTGATGACATAATACAATATTCCCCTTTATCATAGTGCTAATAATGCGAACAAAGTCGAACACCAATATCTGAAACCACTGGTCAATAAAAGATGAACATTTTTCATTGTTTCAAGTATGTATGACTCTACAGTTCCTTAATGTACCTGGCTGTTTGTTTATTTTGATGATCAGATTAAATTTTTAATTGTTCTAATTATTATTCAATTGCACGCATTAATGTGGAACAAATAAGAAGAGGGGAAAAACAGGAGTAGAAGTAGTAGCAGTCCCAGCCACAGCAGTAGTTTGGAGAACTGGATAGTTCTCAGCATTGGTCTTGCTGCCTTTTAAGAGTCCACTTTTCTAGTTTCATCAATCAACATACTTTTTTTTTTTTTTTTTTTTTTTTTTTTTTTGCTGTCCCAACCTCTGCGCCACCTCAGAGGCAGTGCACCCACGCCGCTCATTCCGACACCCCGTCCACAGCCACAGCCCGGTCGGCCCCGCCGCAGCCCCGGCACCGGCAATCCACAGGGAGCAGTCAATTTCAAGTCGTCAAGCAGCAACCCACCAGAGGAGACACTGCACTGCTGCCGAGTCACTTCGGTGGTGTTCAGTGGCGCCTGTTCTGATCTAACATACGCAGGATACCACCTACTAAGCCCCCTACTGACGACAATAATTGCTTAGTCGCGGAGCCGGCGTGAGTGAGCTCTCCCTCCGGAGGGCGCCACCACGTCCGTCCAACGACAGCCCCCATGGACTCGCCGATACCGGTGACCCCGACGGAACCAAACCAAGGCCACAGACGTGGAGAGGACATCGAAATTGAGGTCACCATGAGAGCAGGGCATGAAGGGCCACAGAATTTGAGACATTTTTTTTTAATGCTGATCGATGACAATGAGGATGATTAAGATGATGCTACGGATTTCCATTTCGGTCTGAGACTACATGACAGGGCTGTACTCTACGCTTCCTTTCATAATATATCCCAGCGTCAACCAGGCCCGAGAGATACAGGCACCTGCAGTGTTGGTCAGGAAATTTGAGCAACACTCTCAGAAACGCATCCATTAAGTGGATGAAACTCGACTGTGTGGTCCCAGTCTTCCCAACTGAGTCCGCAGCAACTCAACTCTGGGTAGGAGCCGGTCGGGGCAGAAAAACCCACATGACTTCTGATGGGATTCGAACCCATGACCTCCCAGCCGGGAGTCCACGACGCTAACCACTTCGCCATGGCGGCTGGTCTCAATCAACATACTTGGTTGTGCTGGGCATCTAAGGTTTGTTTGTTTTTCATCAATTGAAAGATTTTTTTTTGTTGCAATATTGGATCACTGTCCATGTGATTTCTTTTAATGTATATTACATATAACTTTGTATAATAATATCTGGTGAATCTAATCTGGACAGGGAGAATACTCCATATTTTTCGCAATTCTGTTAAATGTTAGCAAGTGAGATGTGTGTGTGTGTGTGTGTGTGTGTGTGTGTGTGTGTGTGTGTGTGTGTGTGTGTGTGTGTGAGTGAGTGAGTGAGTGAGTGAGTGAGTGAGTGAGTGAGTGAGCGTGTGTATGTGTGTGTGTGTGTGTGTGTGTGTGTGTGTGTGTGTGTGTGTGTGTGTGTGTGTGCGCGCGCGCGTCTGTGCGTGTCTGTGCATGTATGTTTCTAATTAAGTCTTACAGCACCCTAATACAGTTTTCTTGTCAACAAAGCTTTTCCATCATAAAATGTTTGTCAAAAGTTGCAAATACACTTACATAATCTAACCTGATGCAATTTTTCGTAGGTCTCAAAACTTCTCTTGCAATCTAAGTCAACTACCCTTTAACATGTTGATTACACATTTTCAAGTCTTTCATTATAACTCAACCCATTTCATTCCTTCTGCAGTCTTGTTCCTCTTCGCTTAACTTTTTCTATGGCTAGAGATGGTCTTTTCTTAATAGAAGAATGTCATATATGAAATTCCATGTAAGATATGGGTACTTTGTAAAGTTTTAGGAAAGATGATTTCATCAAGATATGAACATGTTCTTGTATTAAGTAAATTGTCTGATTTGTTTTATCAACCACTTTGTGGATTTGCAAGTCAAATAATAAAGAACTATCAAAAGTCACACCTAGATCTATCCTTCTCAGTATTACATGAATTTAATAAATACATTCAAGTTGCATTTTTCAGTTCATCATGTAAGATTATTTTATCAAGTCCTTCTTACCTATAATTATATACAGAACTTAATATTTTGACACATTAAAACAAATCTCAGGACCATTCCTCTACTCACTTTACATGCTCTATAATTTTGTTGCACACAGCTGTCTAAAACACTTCCAATACAGTTTTGCATAAACCGCACAGACTTTGCTGTGTTCTTTTCACATAATCTGTGAGGTCACTGATGATTAAGTCCTGTACAAAATATAGGACCTAATACACCATGCTGGACCTAACAGCTGGATGACTTTGCATCAACACTAATTCTATTTGCACTTTCGTCTGTTCTTCCTGTCTGAAAATTTATGGCCCATTTCAAAGGGAAGAAAACGTTACTGCGGTCATGACACAATGACTTGGCAAAAGCTATGGGGACAGGAGGTGTATATATGTGTGTGTGTGGGGGGGGGGGGGGGATAAGAGGTGACGAGGGAAGACACTGGGAAAAAGAGGGATTTGAGTGAAAGCAATTGCTATAAAGAGTAATACATTATAAAAAAAAATAATAATAATAATTATTTTTTACTCTCAAACAATGGACGACAGTATTTGCTTTGCATTCTAACTGACTGTAATTTTCTACTGTTATTATTATTAAATGGATATTAAAATCAAATTTGAATATGCAATGATAACAACATGTACACTTTCTATGTACATAGAGCTATGGGTTTTCTGCCATATGAAATGCCGCGTCCCCTCCACAAGCCCCATCCACATTATCAGTGTATCACTTCGATATTTCTGCTGTTCACTTGTGTGTGACGTACACGACTGTAGTCTCAACTGTGCAATAAAACCTTGCATTTATGCAAAGGCATCAAGTACGATACCATTGTCAGAACGTATCCTCAAACTCACTTTCATTCAACAATCTTCGTTCAAGTAGACTTTACTCACCGAGTCCATATACACCTCTGGGTCCACACGTCCATTTGGCTGCGGCAAACGAAACCATTTGAGCGTCGATCCGTCTGCAACCACTAGAACAGACGAACAGATCAGCAAGTAGCGTGTCGGGCACAACATTTGGGTAATTATTACTCCCTTGTCTCTTGGGCGAATGGGCAATGTACAGAAATCGGACCGGTGTGACCGTCCTCTCCAGCTATTACGTGGCTGTTACGCCGTCGCCTGCCAGCCAAATTGTGAGATTGAGGAAGCATTTGGTTAAAAACCTGTCACTTATCAGCCTGTTATCTGTTCAATGGCTCAAGACTCACGATACGCCGATTTTCTTGTTTGTCGTACCATATCGCGTTAACGATGGGCCACATGACCATCTGACTCATTGAAATGGCCACCTTTGTCCCGTCCCCATTTTCAATGGCTAGCGCAGTTTGCACACCGACTCGGCTGTGATAGGCCCTACGACGCAAGTAAACTTATGAGCCTATTTTTAGACCGAGCGAGTGCGAGAGGGAAACCCCCTAAAGGCTGCAGGTGCATTCGTTGAATCCGAGTGCGTGCGATAGACTTGTGTAGACTGGCATTCACTGGTAAAAGAAACTCTGAATAATAACAATTTAATGAAATGACACATACATTGAATTAGTGACATACACATAGAGAGAGAGAGACTGAGAGAGATAGGTTGGCTGATTGATTTATAATCTTCGTTCCCAAGGGTAACAGATAAGGTGCAAGAGAGAGAGAGAGAGAGAGAGAGATCACATGTTCATTTTACGTATAGTATGGGCAGGTGCGCGATGTCCCGTGATTCAATGTCACAGCCCCAAGTTTGCACTGACAATACACACAAAAACAAATTATCATGGTGGAACAAAATTCTTGATTAGATACAAACATACTTGTCTCAAACAAAAATTTCAAAGAACGTTTGTAATAGAAGCCTATGGCATTTACAAATTAGAAACTGTGAATTAATGGTCATGTATACTTTCATTTAACTGTTTCCAAATCATATCACACTCGCAGACACAAACCATTCACAGTGTGACTATGGTTTCTACGACAAATCATGAAACAATCTCTGACACACCAATTATTTGAAAATGTAGTTGCCATCTCCATCAGCAATAGCTATCATTAGTTGTAAAACATGGAGAGGTTTAATTTGCTTGGAAACACACACACACACACACACACACACACACACAAACGCGCGCGCACGCTCAGAGAGAGAGAGAGAGAGAGAGAGAGAGAGAGATGAATTGGTTTTGTTCTTATCGGGACGAACATCTAAAGTTGTATTTCTCAATTGCCCCACCCACACGTCGTTTGTGTGTGTGTGTGTGTGTGTGTGTGTGTGTGTGTGTGTGTGTGTGTGTGTGTGTGTGTGCTTGCGCATGAGAGAGCATGCTTGTAAATGGCGAGAGAGAGAGAGAGAGAGAGGGGGGGGAGGGAGGGAGAGAGAGAGTATATTGTGTGTGTGTGTTTGTGTGTGTGTGTGTGTGTGTTCCTGCGTGTGGTTGTGTGTGTGTGTGTGTGTGTGTGTGTGTGTGTGTGTGTGTGTGTGTGTGTGTGTGTGCGTGCGTGCGTGCGTGTGTGTGTGTGTGTGCAGTGAAAACAACAGTGTTCAGCCCCACCTCTTCCATTATACGTGTATGTGCATGGACGCGCCTACGTCTGCGTGTATGTTGTTGCTGTTGAGCACAATCTACACATCTAAAAAGGAAATATTGGCTTCGCTTTCCTGAAATATGTCTTCGGTTTCTAGGGTGACAGATTTATGTCTTAGCCTTGTGATATCGCTCTGTTTATTTACCATACCTGTTTATTGTTCATTGTTTTTTCATGTTTATTTATGTCACTAATGTATAGTTAGTCAGCAGCACGATTGTAATTTCTAAGAATTGAGATAATAAAGTATTCTTGTATCTTGTAGTTTGTTTTTTTGCTCGTGTTAAAAGTTACTTCCTGTTTTACTGCTTTTATTACGTTAATTTGAGCTTAGTTTTTTTTTTATTTTAGATCATGTGAACACTCACTAGGACGTTCCAAGTTTTTCATCTACATGTGTGTTCATGCATACACATACATACGCTGAGAGAGAGAGAGAGAGAGAGAGAGAGAGAGGGGGGGGGGGGCACACAGAGTTACAGACATTGAGGGAGCAAATTAATTCAGAAATGCTCTGCGCGCGCACGCACGTACACACACACACACACACACACAGGGAGACAAGAGAGAGAGAGAGAAGCACTCTCTAGGACGCACGTTTTTCAACCATAATAGTATGTGTGTGCATGCACACACACACACACACACTGAGAGAGAGAGAGAGAGAGAGAGAGAGAGAGAGAGAGAGAGAGAGAGGAGAGAGAGAGAGAGAGAAGCATCAGAACTGAAGACAGAGCAAATTAATTTTTAAATGCAATGTGCGTGCACGCAGAGAGAGAGAGAGAGAGAGAGAGAGAGAGAGAGAAGCACTTTCTAGGACGCAAGTTTTTTTTAACCATATGTGTACACACACACACACACACACACACACACACACACAGTGGAGTGGATGGCTTGTTCTCCCCATTTTAACTGTGAAGCTACTCATCCTGCTTTCTGATACCTGTCCGACAGGCTGCTGGAGGAACAGGACAGCCAGAAATATTATAGTAAAAGGGAGGCTGGGAGTGTTGCCTGAAGAAGTCTTAAGAGGTCGAAATGCGCCGTGTTTTGTCACGTGATTCGTTTGTCTACGTTTTTTGGTGGTGCGTTATCAATAACTTTTCAAATTTGTTTAGATTTCCACCTGCAGTTGCCTCACTTTACAACTAGATCTAATATTTACTGAAAGTTCGAGGGCAAGTGCGAGGATTCGTCAAGCTGGACTCTCGGTTGCTTAGCTACAAACCAGGTTCTGTAATTCCTACAGATCGGGATCCTGTACTCCATGTCACTGGGCCAACACAAGATCAAAAATCAAAGCTTCCACGTGGCCAAGCAGCAACTTATCAGCTTGCTTTTCAGACTGGTGGCCCAGTCACCAGCTACAGGAGAGAGATCCACACACCTCTCCAGCTAAAATACTAAGTAATGGAGAACCCCCAGGACACAAATTCAAGTTATCGAAACACTCCCTTTATGATGAGATAAACAGAGGAGAATTGAATATCTAATCATCTGTACATTTCACTCTTGTATACACATGTGAAGTTCGTGTGTGAAATTGAACTTGCCAGTTATTTTTTGTTCACGTATCATTTCATGTTTGTGAACTCATTTCTAATTCTTTCTGTCACTCGGAGCTCAAACACTTTTAAGTGCGCAAGCCTAAGATAAATTAGTCCTGAACCACGAATATGTTTTAACGATCCCAAGAAATTTTTTCTTTTTTTCCAATGAGTAGAAACAGAAGGTTACTCCTTCCACCAGAAGCAAAGGAAGGGCGGAGATGAAATTTTGATATGAAACCTATTCTATAACTCTAATTGAGAAAACATTGCAAGTCCTTCCCCTACAGCACCACATCTGCCACCCTATCATCACATTGACTCTAACAACTGAATAAAGCTAACATGCATGATCAGCAACTAAGTGTATTGAACTACGTCAATTGACTTGCGCCTGTCCAGTACCACCTTGTGATGACCAGGTACCTATTGCCTCCAGCTCACAGCCGGTGCTAGGTTGTGAGGAGATAATCTGGGAGTGACAGCATAAAGCGAAACTGGAATGAGCAGCATGGAATGTACGACCAGAAAACAGACAGACAAAAACACTCTGTTTTGGCAGTTCAATTGTTCATTCAATTGTTCATTTAGTTTTCTGTAGTTTACAACCTATTTCACGTCAGAAAGTTTAGATTCATGCTACCTCGGTTACGCTTTCACAGCTGTCCCCCCTGAATTCTTGACAATGGCCTGTTATGGCGTCAGCACTGCCTTTCTTTCTTCTTTTCCCAATCACAATTCATTACTGAATCCAGAATATGGCAAAACTGGAAGAGTGGACATGTATGAATAGAAAGAGTTTGTATGAACAATGTAATCTACAAAAACTTTTTTGTGCATATATTAAATCCACAGTATCCCATTCGACAACTTCACAATTCCCCAAATCTTGAAATCTCTGTTAACTGCTCTTATCAGGGTGAAGTTTCAGATGAACACACAAGGGTGCAGAACTAAAAGTAGGAGAAAAGAAAGAACCAGCAGATCATTTATAAAGACAATCCAGATGTGTTGAGTTATATTCAGAAAGAGACGCTGACACCATGCCAATTTCACATTTAAATTCCCTTTCATGTATTCACATGCACAACAAACAAACTACCACCCAGATACATACAAAATCACAGACACACCCTTTAAAAAAACAACAATATTTATACAGGTTTTAGTTGCACCTTTATTTTTTTTTCCATTTCATTTCTTTTTTTTTCTTTTTTACAGGAGATAAAAATGATCCTAGCGATTTTTATGTGGTCAATCTACACAATCGGCATGCATAATTTAACAGATGACCAATGAAATTATGAAATGGAATTCATGCGACATAAACAAAAACCAAAAATAATCAGCTAACACCACAGCCTGCCTCATCCAACCCTCCAAGACTGCAGAAGTTGAATCCACACTCAGAGACAAGTAACAAAGAAAACTGAAGTGTGTGTGTGTGCATGTGCGCACACACACAAAGACACATGTCCAGCAATCAAGTATTCCTCTTTATATGTAGGTGTCATTGCACACTACAATTAGAAAGACCCTAAACATGGCTGAGAAACCCATTTGTATTATCAAAGCACAATTTTCTCATATATCAAATCCCATTATTCAGTTATGGTTTAGTAACTTTTTTGAAATTCAAAGCAAGTCACACCTCAAGCAGTGGTGACAGAGTTTACTTAGTGTTTGTTTTCCATCTCTGCACACTCTCCTCTCATTGATAAATGGGAAAAAATGGGAGTGCCGCCAATTAGCCAAGGTCTTGGACCCTTGCAATGACTTAGCTTTGGAGGTAAGATCCCAGGAGAACCAAGTTCTAGTTCAGCAGCAAGCAAAATGACCAGAGGTGAGAACTCATCACCTTCATGTCTTTTTCTCTTGTACATCATCCAAATTGCTGGTGCTGCTTTAACTCACCTCTTTTCCATCTGTAAATTGTTGCAGGAGACTGTTAAAAAAAGAAAACCTCAATTCCAGTCCACAAGTTAGATTGGGAAGACAAAACAGTACTTTCTTTCTATTACAAGTCCATATATTTCAATATGAACAAACACATTCAACCTTAAAAGAGAGAGAGAGAGAGAGAGAGAGAGAGAGAGGGAGAGGGAGAGAGCAAGCAAGCAAACACTAACCATTGACAAATGGGCATAATAAGACTAAGAGTTCAATATAATCCTGACAACAGCAGTTCCTGTTCAAGATAAAATATATACTTACAGAGACTGTTAACTGCATGGTCGACAGATGATTACAGTTTGTGGTAACAGGCGAAAAAAAAAGTGAGCAGAATACATAATCCAAAAAAAAAAAAAAAATGTTTACATGAACTCAAAATTAAAATCTAATAACAATACTCATGTATGGCTTATTGATGACTTCCACACAAGTCCAGCATACAATATCAGTGCTGGCTTTTCTATTTCAATGAAAATGGTCAAGGAAGAAAAAGAAATCATAAATCACAGTAGCTTGCTTTTGTTATGGAAGGCTGGCTGAGGTGTGTGACAAGCTTAGCAAGCCACAGTATATACATTTACCATATAGGTACAATCCATGACAGAGATTGTACTAGCAGGCAACCAGGCAATAAGTGATAGCTTGGTCTCACAATATAGTCTGGTCATATTGGGACTCTGTCAATGTTCATTTTACAACTGATGGGAACAAAATACAGACTTGTAATTCTGTAATCTGACATCTTCATGGAATACAATGTAGGCAGTTCTGCACTAAGAAAAGGTCTTGCTGATGCATGTCATATTCACAAGCATTGCCCACAATGATACATATTACATACAAGTGATAATCTTATTATACATTTAAGATGTATAATGTGAGATGAATATGATATGCCGCATAATAAATGACAAGTAAAAAAATACAAGGAGGTTGAATAATACACTTTCAATATCAGTGACACCGCACAAGCAAAATATATCCATTCTTTCCAAACAGATTTGTGTAGTTTAGGACACAGCAAAAGTGAAGACAGGTAAATGATGTAAACTATCATGCAAAAGTATCCACAAATTTTATGCATTTTGGAACACTGGCAAAGAACGACCGTTTCATGATACGCTCGATTAAAGTAACCACACTTTCTATGCTATCTGGTACTGAACAAATTGAGACTGCTGAATAAGATACAACCTCATATAAAACACCTGTGGACCCCTTCACTCTTCAGGAAACAGCAATCCAATGACTGCTATTAGAAACATCCACAGATATTTTCTTAGCTAAGGGCAGCAAAAAGCATGGCATGCAAGGAAAATGCCTCCAAGAGATGTTTAATGATGGCCAATGATGACCAGTCCCACCTGCAATCCCATAGAGAGCAAACAATCCCCAGAACCCCATATGGACAGTCACTACTACTTCACTCATTCCACCATGTACACGGACACTGCTAACAGTTCCGACACAATCTGACAGCCAACAGAGCAGAGTTGTATAAAATCAGTCAGCAGAAAAGAAGCAGAATTGGTTTACAAGCCTAGCAAATATATGCTACACTGAAGGGACTAAACTCATTCCCCATATTGCTTTACAGTCTTCCAGTCTAAATTACAAACAAAAATTACGAAAACAGATAGACATCTATCTTACTGGTGTGCCTGGCTTATATCTGATGATGTTGCCCTGCATCCCCAATATGCGATGACGATGCCTTGAACAGGACTTGTACAAAGAATGCCAGCAGGCAAAATTCGGTTTGGTTCACCCTGTAGTGAGTGAGCACACTATGTTGATGAGGTGAAGTTCTTCCTCACAAAGTTCAAAGCGCTTGCCAGAGAATCTCAATGGGATTTAGATAAATGAGGCTGCCAAAAAATGCAGGATTTCTGCGCCTTTGCTTCAAATCTTCAATTTCAGGTAACTTGTAAATGTCTACTTGCAGATACCACATCTAACACGGAATTGCTCAGCAATCAACACCAAAAATGTATCTTTTAGCATGCTTGTGTACTCTGGTTTACTTCTCGAGTCCCCAGGTTCCTATTGTGAGAATTTGAGTCTTCAAGAGATTTTAGAGGGTCCCACTTGCATTATCCTGGTGCAAAAATGGGGGTTATTATATAAGATAAATCTCGAATGAGCAGTTTGATTCTCACAGCATGTGATGCCATGAACAACACTGATGAAGCTGCATATAACTGCCAACTTTGTTGTGTACTACCTTCATGTTCTGGAAGGAGAAACTGCTTTTAGACGACGCACAAATGCAACGCCTGAACTGGTCCACCATAACTTGTACAGATTTCGATCGAACTCAATTGTATTGATAAGTGCATCCCACAGACTTCTAAACCAGACTTTTGGGGCACCATTTCAGTGTTCAGGGAGACAGGGATGCTTAAATGTGTGTAAACAGATGCACTGTTAGAGCATTGTTCATTGTATTTGCCACACCACAAGTCGGCCAACTCAGTTGTCAGTAACCGATTCCCACACCATCGCAAAGAGTTGACTCCAACAAAGCATGATCGTAGGATAAGCAAAGACTGACCGCTTTTCTTCAACTCCTCTCCTCAGTTTTACATGCTCATCCGGTTTGATGACAATAGTCATTTCAGAACTGAAGATGATCTTTTTCAGTGGTTGATAACACTCCAAGAAGCCTTCCTCTAAATTAAAGCAGATTCTTCTTCTCTGTTAATTTTATACACTCCCAAACCTTTCTGCTTAAATGTGCTTGGGGTATCCAAAAGGATAAAAAAAAATTTTTGTCACAGTTTCTTTTCAGCCTTGGAAAGCGCAGAGACACGTTTTTCACAAAACATTGTTGACAGCTAATTCTTAGTTTATTTTCAACCCTTTTCCTGCCACAATAGAGAGGGGTCTGGCATTTAACAGGGAAGCTTTCAACAGTATAAATTTCGAACTGTATTCAGTGCCAAGACTAGTGATCCTTCTGGGCATAGTCATCAGTTTTCATAATTTCCATTTTGATTTTCTCCTTTTCACACAGTGACAAAAACCAAAAACCAACCAACCCCCATGCAGACAATGCAAAAAGATCCATGTCCGTCTAACCCAGTGAACAATGGCACAACTGGCTAAAATCCCTCTCTGGAACATTAACTCTTTGGGGCTTTTACGGTGACTTTTTTTCTTTCTCTTTTTTATTAACACAAAAACCAAAGTTCCCTTGAAGGGCACAAAGAGGTCTGAGTTTTTCAAATTGTAAGAGAATGACACGACCTCTCCTTAGAAGATGAAACCATCTACATTCTCTGAATTTCTTTGAACTGCAGGGGAAGTCTAGAAGTCCCTCTGACAAACAAAATGTTTGCCATGCTAAAATCTCAGCATTTTGTGGAGTAGGATTACTTTCTTCCCTACCACTTTGGCCTGGATCTTTCTTTGGGCTAATGCGAGACTAGACGCTGTCCTCATTATCCCATCAGGACTGGACCCCTCCAAAAATTTATTCTGATCAAAGTTCAAGTGTTGTTACATATAAAATACAGTGCTACAATAGTAATGAAAATTCTCTTGTTTCATTTGGAAAACAGATATATGTCACAGCTGAGCAAACACGTTTGAATGGACTCTTTCAGAGAATAAGCAAGAATCTGACAAAATCCCCAAATCAGTCCTGAAGACACTTAACACACCAAGTCTTACTACCAATCAGTTACATTTTTTTTTCCCAAGAAGAAAATGACACACAAGACAATGACATTCTAAGGCTATTTGAACCATGACATACTTGGTGTAGAGTAAAAACATACATTTCCAGTTTCATTTTCATCCTGCCAAATAGAAACATCATGTCAACATGCAAATCTGTAAGCAAAAAGGAAAAAAAAAAAGATATGATCAGTTTGTAAAGGCATTACTCTGGAGACAAAACAAGAGTCCTGTCAGTGAAAGGCATCCACTTCGTTGCTGCTTATATGGCCAATGACAATCACGTCTTCGATTTCTTTATTTGTTCTGTTATCCTTAAAATTTGACTGAAGCAGTGGGTTCAGAAAAAGGTGGGTGGGCAAATGGATTTGTGGGGGTAAACTCATGTCACAGAAGGCGATCTGTTCCTAAAATGCTAGCTCTTGTGATCCTTCTTGCTCAACAGGAGTAACCTCCCAGATAATCGAGCACAAGAGGAGAAATAGCCCATTTTGAGCCGTTGAACATTTTCAACTTTTCAGGCGAGCTACTACCAAAGCATAAGTTAACTTTTTTTTCATCAGAGCAATGGTGAGAGATTATGTGCTCCCTAGCAAAGAAGAAAGAGGGCAACAGAGAAAGTGAGGTTTCCATCATCCAATACAATTGTTTTCAATGAACTGTACCATGAGCATTACCCTCTCTGGAATATTCATTTCTAAGATTACAGGGACAGACAAACATGATTCTATTGTTGCTCGAGTATTCTTTACCAAGATAATTAAGTCAGAACTCTTCCAATGACAACTGAATAAACAACATGGAGAGAATTGTTAAATAGAAGAATGAAATCCACACAAAATACAACAGGTCACATGACAAATTGATCTGCACATTCCTTTTCATCTGGCATGTTGAGGGGAGCAAAGAGCAAATGTAAGAGCAAAGACCTGACTGACAGACTGGCCTAGTGTGACAAGGGCTTGCAGGCTAAGCGAGACAGCAGACATAGGTTTGAAAACTTCTTGCATATTTTTTGGTGACACAGCTGGAAATATGAACGACGAAAGCAGAAGGCATGATGCCGAGTGCTGGAATGTTGAATAGCTGCTGAAATAATTCACTTTGCATAAAAAAAAAACTAAGGCAGAAAGGATGCATGACAAATCCAACTAAGCCAGCCAAGTGACAAAACTTGCTATCAGTTGAGCACTTGTCAGTGATGGAAAAAGCAAATTGTGCTTCAAGTGCAATGCTGCATTATTGTTGCAAAAAGACACGGTTCCTCACACATAAGTCCATAAACAAAGAGAAATAACTTAACAAAAAATACTAACACATACAGTTCACACCTTCAACTTGTTCAAGTGTTTTTCTCTCCAAAACAGACGCTTAGAGACAACAACACAGGCCTCCTTCCCCCTTTTCCAGTTGAGGAATGATGGTGATGGTTTTGTGTAACTTTCAATAATGCGAAAATAATGCAAACGCCTTCATAAGATGTTGCTGATCCTATGAACTCCTTCCAAGGCAAGAGTAAAAACAAATTACTGGTGATCCATTGCCACGTTTTGCATAGAAAAAAAATTGTGAAACCACCTGAACTTTATCTCAGCCACTTATAAAACTAAGACATGTATTTTTCATCACTAATCAATAAGCAGATGGTTCAAAGACAGGACACTTTAAAGGGCAGATTGTGCTACCAAATTATCATCACTGTTTGTATTATATTATATACTGTGAGAGACCTTTTTAAGCATAGAAGATATCTTGGACAAACTCAACCAGTGTATGTGGCATGTAAAGGCATTTGCATGATATCAAAATGCAAATTTAAACACAGGACTGGAAAGAATACTTATCATTATTCATACTGATTCTAAGTACAAAGTATCACATTTCTTTAATATCCAGTTAAAAGCAATGGATCATGTACCTGTTACAGCAGATGTAAGTGAACAGAGTAACGCTGACAGTTGAGAACAGACAAATTATAACAGTTGTGTGCAACCCTGTTGTTATGATAAGAGTAGCATTCGTATCTTCAGATGACAGACTTTTCATAAAATGTGCACTATTCTCTTTTTATTTATGATGATGATGTTCTGAAATCACATACCAGTAGTAAAAAGGCAACTCGTCCCCACAAAAGTAGTTTACTGCTCTCCAAATTAAAGTGGGTTTGCATATATGTAGATTTAAACCGGTACCCTCACCCTCAGTGCCCCAGATAAACTTCAGTTCTGCCTTCAAACTCAATTCAAACATCTTCCTGACAAGGCATCATCATGACAGTAGAGTTATTTCATCACATATACACACATGATCCTGGACCATGTCCTAACCATTCAGTTTGTCACTAGGTCAACAAAAGAACTTGCATTTTATTGCATTTTATCACTGTTTCAATTTCGATTCCTTTGTGTACTGGCTTAACTGTAATGTATGAAAACAATGTAATTTCTTCCTCATTAACAGATTTTTCCCAGATGAATCTGGCTCAGTCTACATATGCACAGCATGGCACAACAATGCAGCACTGCTCATTTACAATATGTATATATTACTGACTTTCTGTCCACAAAATAGGATTTCTTTTCTTACAAAATTAGCCATCTTGTGGACTGTTTGAGCATATTAAATGTATACTGCTAGTGGTCACTTACAATATTCCCATGTCAAAACAATGGCAACTTGCCTCTACAGTCTGAGGTGGAATGCAAAAATTCTTGCTGTTTAGAATTTAAACAAGGAATGTCTGTATTCCTCTTCAGATGCTCCAGCACTGGCCAATAATGGGTTTATTACCTAATGTCTTACTTTCTCAGCAGAGGCTCAAACAAGCAGCAAGCAGCAAGATTTATGACCCGATTCTGAGGATGCTTGGATCTTAGTCACTAGTGTGAGAGGTTTATAACTCCATGTCCTGCTTTCTCTGAAATTCTGACACAACGTAGTAGAGGGTGGGATTTATGAATTTATGCAAATCTCCCATTAGGGTCAAGTTGTTTTAAGAGCCCCCTTCACCCACCCACCCACCCCTAACCGAAAAAGGATGTCCATGTACTAGCCTTAACTTAAAATTTGCAATCCTTATTCAGTGCTAATCCCTAACCTTCTTTCTCAGAATTACCTTCGACAAAACAAGAGAATTAACATGTAAATATTTTTACTTTGCATTATCTGCATAATGTAACTTTAATGACAGCAATAAATTATATACACTTTTGAACCCACCTCCCTACCCAAAGTGAAATAAACCTGAATGGCAATGAAAACTATAATTTCAAATGACTAGAAACTTTCTGTACAATGGATAAATCATATACAGATCTGTGCTTCCATAACCAGTATGACAAGAGCATGCGACACTTCATTTTAATCAAACGAAAAGGGTGGTTTCTGATAGAAAAATCATTAAGGGCTACTGTAAGAAATGATCACCAGTGGCAACAGTCCAATCAGAAACGAAACACAGTCCAATCGGAAGCGATATACATTCTATACAAACAAGTTTAAAACATGACACTTATCAGACAAGAAATGAATGCAAGCATATGTTCAATACTGGTCTGAAACAGACATAATACAATGTCTGCAAAAACGCATTAAATATATTTTGACTGCGGTTGACAGGCCAGTGAAACACTCTCTCATTGCTTGACATATTAAAGCCCGATTCTGGTAGCTTTTAATGCCCCCCCTCCCAAAGAGAAAAAAAAATCAACATATACACCCACATACTTCTCACTTTTTTCATGTCTGTTTGTCTGATTTAAATGACTACTAAACAAACGAAAATAACACACACACACACAAACATGTTATCAAACATCTGCACACAAACAACAAACGTCTGAATGACTAAGAATAATTATACTAAAGTGAGTTTATAGAAGTCAGTAGCCATGTCTAAAAATAACTTTGATGGAGCTCAGTGAGAGGTTTCCCTTTGTGTGGAAACATGATTTTCATGAAGTTGTAAAGCTATTCTGGTTTTCTTTATTTTTTGCTTGTTCTATCACAGGCACTATATACTCTTTATGAACATTGATATGCTATGTCTTGGTACACTGTAACGTACAAAGTAGATATGAAGCTGGGAGCCCACAGTTAAAGGAAGCGACGAGATTTCTAAAATGAATTACAGATGACTGCAGGATCTGAACAGGTTAAAACGATACCAAGGAGGAGATAAGAACACTGGTCCCAAGAAATGGATAACAGCAATATTTCCAACCATGCCCGTTTAAGTATCTATGTTCTGAAATTGTTGCTGGTTTCTATCCTTTGGGACTAATGTTCCTATCTTTTCTTTGGTATTGTTTTTACCAAAGTGGATCATTAAAAACCCAGCAGGATATTTCAATTTACTCTTCATAAAGGAGAGACTATATCATCTGAAAAGCATTATCTGAAAGATAAGTGTCAATCTTTCTTTTTTTTTCTTTTTTTTTACATTTACACATGCTTTACCATTGCTTGCCTTTTTTTCTTTTGTTTGAATGCTGTCTATTGATCTGTAAGATACTAAACACTTTATTACTGAAGAATGTGTTCAACATTTAACTTTGTTGACTTCATTAGGAAAAAAAGCTTTCAACGAGTCGTTACCTTTACATTTAATGACACAGTCAAGAAAAAAATCTAGACAGTGGAACAAATTAGATGCTGAATTTATCATACATGTATATGGATTCATCTCGCCACAAATTCTTTGAATTTTCTGTTGTTTTTTCATTTCATGTGTCATAAGCCATCACTTGCTGACAAGGCAGTGCTTGTGACTACTTTCTTTTAAGTCAAAAGCCTATTTCAAACTACCTTGGAATATGAAGCACACAAAAAAGTCAGTCTTAGACTCTCAAATCCTATTTAATCAGTGTAGGAATTATTCACAAGACTGTTCTTATGTTGGTGGTGGTGGCGGCAGAGTTTTTGCTGACTTTGCTGACTCTGGCCTCTATTTAGGTTTCGCAACTCGCATGCCCTCCCCTTCAACCCCCCCCCCCACCCCACCCCCCTAGCTTCCTAAACACAGCAACACCCAGCTTGTCCAATCTCAACCACAGCAAACAAACAATATCAAGATGTCATGAGGAAACCCATCACACGAAACACTGCGCTGTTGTCAAGTCGCTTCTGTGATGTTAAATGGGGCTTGTTCTGACCAAAAATATGCAAGACACTAACTACGAAGCCCCCTACAGGTGGCAATCAACTGCAAAAAGACTGTTCTTCAGTTTTCAAACTTTAATGTTGAAACTGCCAACTCAAATTTGTAGAATTTACACAATGCACAATCATAAACATGTCCCACGTCCCTTATCATGATAACTGTGTGTTGATTTAGCAATGGACTGTTATCTGACGACAACTGAACTAAATGACAGACCATAACGTAGCTAGGAGCATCAGGTACTAACACCATCAAAGCTGATTTCTTATTCTACTACAAAGCTCAAACTCTGTGTTGTTATTTTTTAACATGGACACTTTTAAAAATCATAATCTAATGCTGCTGGAGTGCCAAGTCTTTCGCACAGACTCATAGCTGTCTTTTACAATCACCAAAACGTAAGAATCAGAAGCTGTAAATTAGAATAGGATGATGGGGTGCATTGAGGACGGGGGGGGGGGGGGGGGGGGGGGGGGGGGGGGAGGGGGAGAGAGGTGAATCTTTTACCCGATTACTGATTATGCCAAGATTCTAAGATAATTCTTTAAGAACAATTAAAACCATATGTGGACAATTAAGATATTCTTCATGTAAAGATGACAGTGTAAATCCACATTTTAGGCTTTTGTTTCATTGACTAACAAGATTAAAAAAAAAGGAAAATAAAAATGGATCAGCTTTGGATCAACTTAATATGCAGAAACAAAAAACCACCACCACGAACAGGAATTTTACTGTGCAATGAAACCAAGGTAAACTATGAACCAACCTGCACACAAGTCATCAATGTTCACTGCATCATACTTCAAAGTACGTTGTAAATGGAAGGTCGGAAACACAACAGATAAGACAATTGTTCCCATTAACAGCATGATGGGTGTTGCATGGTCTCCCTGTAGCTAACATGGACACATCACTAAAACATAATCACTAAAACATTATACATTCAGATTGTACAGTCTCCCTGCAGCTGACAAAGACACACTGTATGGATCTATTCCAGTCATGTCGGCATCATATGCTCTCCACATACTCCACCACTACATCAGGAAACCTTACACACTCATACACAAAGCACACATCAAATCCAGAAATTATATTCCCTAAAAATTCAACTCTTTCTAAAACCACTCGCTGACAAACTTTACTATAAGTTTGCTTTTCTCTTTGCCCCTACCGATGCATGAAACAAGCCCCAATGAATTTACTCCTAATAAAAGCTACATGGCCAAGGACATACAGCACCTTGTGCTCCCAAATCATCACAAGGTAGGCAGCCCCACGCTGTCTGACGCACAGTGACAGCATTACGGTATCAGCAGTAAAGACAACTGGAAAGCGACTAGAAAGAACTCAAATCCACACTACAGACATTTCGGCAACAGGGAAACAAGAAAGCCAAGTGCACACAACAGATGGGACTGTTGGACTGGTCAAGACCCACAACCCCCCTGTTCGTTCATTGCTCTCTCAAGAATTTACATGGCACAAAACCCCACAGGGCTCTGGCAATGAGACATAATTGATATCCCACCAGTTTCACATGCAAAGTACAAAGTCATGGAGGGGGAAGGGATGGGAGATTTTGTGTGAGGAGTCCGGGATGTGGAGAAAGGGGGGATGGGATCTAGGAGATGGCATGTTCACCAATGTATCACCCATCATGCACAGCTGTGTGTAAAGTTTATCTGTCTTTCATCTCTTTGGCAGTAAGTTTGTCAATGAGTTCTTGCAATGGGGCCAGCTCCTTGCGATCAATAAGGTTGAACTCTTGCACAAAGAAGATAAAATGTTTGAAAGAGGTGTTTAGGTGGGCCTCCTCACTCAGCTGTACCACCTCCTTGAAGTGCTGGTGATAGATGTGGGCATACACACGGAACAGCCGCTTCAAGATGGTCTTGGCAATGGACAGGAAGTTCTTGGGGAAAGGAACACCTGGAAGTGCAGCAAAGCAAAATAAAATAAAGCTGACATCTACCATAAACATCTAGATACATTTTGAAAAGATCTTTCTCCTTTAAAATCAACAAAGACATAAGCCTAAAGGATTTTGTGATTCTGAAAACAACCAACCTGTCTAATTGTTATGATCACTCATTACATTACAAAACACGCCATGTCACTAATGCTGTAAATTTTCATAACTTTTGCTTTTGAATGTGATGTACACTTCAGCATTTTGAGATGTCCCTGAAGCACTGTGATTTCAGAATGCATACAGAAAAAAAAACACTTAATAAGGATCCACATGACAATATTTTGTGAAAGTATATCCAGGTAACACTAAAATTCAATTCTGCATTAGTGTTTTAAATTTTCAATATTTTCTTCTCCATAAAAGCTTACACAAACATAATCCAAGTTGGTCTAGAACAAAAAATTACAATTTGCCAATTTCAGAGTGCCTTCATAACTTTACTTCTACCTTTAAATATAATGAACCAAGACTCTAAATCAATCTACTACAAACTATCTAACAGAAGTAACCCTGTTGCTAACATTCCTTCCTTAGCAAATCAGCTATCCCAGTAACTTTCTGAATCCGATTTAAACTGTTTACAATGAAATTCAGAAAAAGGTTCAGAGTAGGTAACTTCACATTTTGTCCAGGTCATTCACTGTGATGTTTATGAAACTGGCACATATGCTTCACCACAAGAAATAAAACCACTCCACAAAGCTTCGCTGTCCCCAAAATGACGGCATTTTCAGCACCCATGAGCGTTTTTGTTCTTTTTGGGGGGGGGGGGGGGGGGGGGGGGTGTTCTTACTCTATCTGAAATTTTACTTAGTAATATCTAAATGTACAAATTCATAATGTGACAGTGGGAAGTTATGAACACGACTGTGGTTGCAGAGTATCTCTCAATAAGGTTTATGTTTAAAGAATTTGGTTGTTCCTTTGGTTACAAATATGATCTTCGAAGAAGCAGCAATACTTTCTGTTACTGTTGGGGAAAAGTATGGACAGTTGGATGGCTACAAGATCGAAAAGATAAGACTCCGTCCTGAGAAGAGCCAATGTGAAAAATCTCTGAAAATGACCAGGGTCCAGGGAATACCTCGACCCTGGTGGGGTCCAGGGTCAATGCCCCGGTAACAGGTCAAAGGGAATGAAGCTCCCTGGCCGAAATGGAATTTAAGCAGTTTTGAAGATCCTTTCATGTCTCTCATGACAGGCAAGTAAACAAATGAAAAGAAAATAAGTGCATGCACACAATATCACACACACTGAGGCATGCACACTTACATTTCATAAATGTCTACAAAAATAAAATTGGCGCTTAACTCGGTCAAATAATACACAATTTGGTAATGAAAGAACA
>CM065715.1:18017541-18107541 GCA_033310375.1 Conus canariensis
CAGGCTGGCCGTGTGCTCTGCATGACCGCAAGTTCTCAGAACTAGCCTCGCTTCTTGCATCGAGCGTGTCTGTGTTGCCCATTCACACAATGAGGCCACAAAGTCTTGACTAACAGGCTGCAATAAAAATAGCTGCACGTCATCGCTCTAGTTTAGATGCATGTTTTTCATTGGTCAATTATCTGATCCCTAAGAGAATGCTAGCACTGTCTCATTCAAAGAGTCTGGCTCCTCATTTTCTGCGACTGGCGAAGATGGCATCCCTACTTCACCAGTGGTTGAAACGAAAACCAAATCCTGACAACAATACAGAGGAAGACCGTGGGAGTGAACGGAAAAAATCTAAAACTGAGGAGACGACGACAGATCAGATCGTAAAGAATCATGGAACTTTTAGAAAAGCATGGGTTCAAGAGTTTCCACGGCTCAAATTAGACTCAGTATGCACTCCGCCAAAAATGATCTGCACAGTGTGCACGGCGGCAAGCCAGAAATCGACTTCCAATCTGTACAAGCAAAATCCGTTTGTTGTTCGGTCGACAAATTTTCAAAAGTCAGCCTAAAGTCGCCATGACAACAGCAAGGACCATTTGTCAGCTTCACAGACCAAGAGACTACAGATGGACATACTTTTGCTGCCAATTGAGCAACAACTTGAACAAGCAGTACAGCAGGTGTACCAACTCTGATCACATAGTGATATTAAAGTAAAATTACAGCACTCACTCACTCACACACACACACACACACACACACACACACCACACACACACACAGTGACACACACACACAGTGACACACACACACACACACACACACACACAGTGACACAACACAAACATGAGAAAATCACAAAGTGAGAAATGAAAAGTAAAGAGAATTTGCTAGTGTTTGGTGTGCTCATTTTTGTTGTATGAATGATTCTTTGGTACACTACTTTGTATTAAAAGAACCTGCACATGTTCTGTGCATTTGGTACAGAGACCAGTCACCAAGAGTATGATGTAGATATTGTTTAAGTTGCGGCAAGTCTTAATAAAATCACCCTCTAAAGTTTGAAAGTGAGGGTGAAAATACCCTCTAGAATTTCAGATAGGGGGTGAACCCACCCTCTTCACCAGCAGCTGATGGGGAGCCCTGAGTGTTGCAGTAGATTAATCATGGGCGTGCATATGGTCCAAAAACCAGTGCATCAATGTATTTCCGGCTAATCAAGATAATGCCAAATACAAATCACGAACTGATCAACAAGCACAGTAAATCAAACACATACACACACACCAATAAAAGCCTACACAAAATTATTCATATGTAATTCCATATAAACCACTTTTACATCAGCCAAGCAAAAACAAAAATTTTCAAAATGTAATTGTATCAATAACTATAACATTTATGATCAGCAACATGCATTTTAAGTCAAACTATACATCCATCTCTCTCTCTCTCTTTCAAACTTTGGCTTGTTCAAAACACTCATATTTCAATTGTATTTGATGACATTTAGTTCTTGTTCAGTTCAAGCTGCTTTGAGCCCAGCCAACCACAAAGGGCCATATCAGGACTATCTGCTTGTTGAAGCTAACACTTAGCATAGGCAAAAACACACACACATACACACAAATAACTAAATGAGATTTTCTAAATATCTCATAAAAACCTATAAAAATGTACATGAAAATGTTTCTCTCTTTCAGAGTTTTAAAACATCACATCAAGTGGGACACATCTCTGAACAAGGTTTTCACATCTGCTGTTAAGTGTTTATGACTGGCATCATCTATGCCCAAACACACTAAAAGAACATGAGTTATTGCAAGCGGTACACCAAAAGGAATACACCATGGAGCTTCTTCACCTTTTAAAAGATACACGTGGGTGTAAAAGAAGTGGCCTGTGCTCAAATAGCTCAAGATTTTCTTCTGTAGGTCCCCTAGCGGTACACAGTTAAAAACTCTTTTATGTTTGGGTGGAATTGTAAGAGCGTTACCTGCCTCTGAGTTCTATTCCTCCTGCCAGCAGTATCTGAAATTCTTAACCTTCAAAATTCAAGAAAAAGCTTCACTCAGTTGCCTTTGTAATCCAATGACCAGCAACATGGCCTATTTTTCTGAATCAGAACGAGACAAGCAGCAAATTCTCCCATACTGCACATGCATCTTCTTTCTTCTGCCAGCTTACCCCTCTAACGCAAAATTGTTCTGCATTTTCATTTAATCCACTCCTCATCTTACTTTCCAATAACTGTCTTCAAAATATTCCATGCTTGAAGACCTTCCTTTGGTTCTGGAAGACTAATTTAATGTCAACTATAATGAAGGCTTTCACATTTATCAATATATCCATAGGGACAGCAGGGAAGATAACTCTTGGTATCCTCATCTGGGCTTGACACTAACCATTGAATGATTCCGGCATAATAGTGCTGAGCTGTGTCAGATAAGTCAAGTTCATTCTGAATTTGCCAGACCAAGTGAAAATTTCAACATCCACAGACACGCACACACCCTCCACTCCCGTATTATGACTCCAATGCAGTATGTTAAAAAAAATTTGCCAAGTTACATGGACAGACGCATGTTTTGCACACTGAAAGAGAGGCTAGTCTACAGAGAGGGTTCCCAGACTGCCAAGAACAAAATTCAAGGAGTTTTCAAGGACTTTTCAAGGAGCGTTTATTTTATTTCAAGGCAAGAGGTAGCTCGGAAATCAAACCATTGTTCTTTTAAAACTTCATTTTTTTCTATTGTTTATGTTAAAAAAAAAAATATAAAAAAATTTTAAAAAAACATATTTCAGCGATTTCAAAGCTCTTGTGTGATTTGGGGACCACAAATGAGGAAAAACGAAAAAAAAAAAAAAGGTTCATGAGAAGAGCTGTATTTGTATCATAGCAGACAAGTTAGGCACTTGAACATGACTTTTCTTGTTTTGCTGAGCTATAGTAATGCAGTTACAAAAGGATTTTTATATATTGTTTTGCTGAGCTATAGTAATGCAATTACAAAAGGATTTTCATATATCTAAACTGCCTTTTTTTTCAATAATTTTTTTTCCATATAGTAATGCAATTACAAAAGGATTTTTATATATTGTTTTGCTGAGCTATAGTACCGGTAATGCAATTACAAAAGGATTTTCATATATCTAAACTGCTTTTTTTTCAATATTTTTTTTCCCATATGGTGTCCATCAGGCTTCACGTTTCATTGCTTTTGAATTATTCCAATAGAAATAGCAAATGATATGTGCTGTTTTGACTTAAAAATAAAATATATATAATTGCATACAGAAATCATTTCTGATCAAAAGAACAAAAATTACCAAGCCAGCTGGCTTGGATCCAGAGATATTATACTCCCTGCACATCAACTGTTGTCGAAAAAAGTGATTTTGAGAAAAAGGCGTTCGAAAATAAAGAAGTTAAGCAATTTTCACACACACCTCCTTCAAATAACGTCATTTTTTACTAAGAAAAATGTGAAAACAGACAAAATGAACACCACAGATGCTTTCAACACACTTTCTTGAGCACAGAAACACATAAAACCCAAAACATGATTTCTGAAAGAAAATGGTCAAATTTTCATGCCACCTCTCCCCTTAAGGCTACACTACTTGCGTAAAAATTGAAAAAAGAAATAGCGGTTTGAATTTTCTGCGTTCAGGTTAATGAAAAAGTATTTTAAAACAAATTTTTACAAACATCGTCGCGATCCTGGATTCTCGTCGGCAATTTTTTTACTAAGGGAGATAATTTGTAACTTCAATTAGTTACAAATGATCTCCCTCGGTAAAATCGCCAACGACAGTCCAGGATCGCGACGATGTTTGTAAAAATTTGTTTTAAAATAGTTTTTCATTAACAAGAACACAAAACAACCCAACTGCCATTTCTTTCTGCCACATTAAAGATTTTTGGAGCTGACGGCTTGATTTTCAAAGGTTTCAAGGAGGTTTGGTCAACAGAACCACATTTTATTGATTTTCAAAGGTTTTCAAGGTCTTGAAATTCCCTGTCAGAATTCAAGGAGTTTCAAGGAGCGTACGAACCCTGTACAGAGTTACATTAAGAGTTTCATGAATTTTCAGTGCTCACTCACTGCTGTCAACAGGCTTCCAATGACCACTACAAGGTGACTGGAATGTCAAGCTATATTTCAACGCTTTTTTAAATGGCTCTTGTAATGAAAATTTTGATAAACACAAATGTGAATGATGATCAAACAGCACATTTTGGATATCAAGTTTCACAGTTAAAATCCTGACTGTATATGTGTCGTCTTTCTTAACTTTAGCTGATAACATATAACTAACCATGGCGCAAAAGTCTAGATTCAGTAAATAAATGATGTTAAGCATAATCTACAATATCCTTAGAAAACCGATCATCATTTGCTGCTTTTTTCCTTTCAATCCATTTCTGCTTCTGTGTGTGTGAACCAGTCACAGAGACAGAGAGAGAAAGACACAGAGAGACAGGCAGACAGAGAGAGAGACAGGCAGGCAGGCAGACAGAGAGAGACTGTACGCGTATGTGTGCATGCGTGCATACGTGCGCACATTTTCAGTACATTTTCTAGCCGTTATAAAATCTGATCCCGTAAATATCCAGGTGAACCCTGAAAAGTTGGAAGGAAACTTACAAGTTGAGTGTGACCCCGAAATACTAAGTAAATAATTATCACTTAGATCCACATCAATGAACAACAACATTTTGCTTTTGCCTTATCATGTTTAGCAACTGTAATAATATATACTCCAGTAAACTCTTGCTGAGCCGGAAAATACCCACACATACCTTGCTGATACAGAGGCGAGCAAGATTTATGGGGAGGGGAGCCTGGAGGAAGGAGTGCATGTTCTAGATTTGAGGTTTATTCTGGAGATCTGCAACCATGTGACTGACAAAACAAACAATTCTGGCAAAGTCCTCTTCTCTTCTTCTTTTTCTTTCCTTTAACCATCTTGTTTTGTGCCCTAATAGTGGCATTAACTCCCATGCCACTCAGTCTGACCATTCCATACACAACTAGATCCAGGTTCCCCAAGTCACAGCCAACACCAGCAGCAACGCACAGATAGTAGTAAATATCAGACTGTCATGAGGTATCCCACTGAAGGATCTTTGCAATGTTTTAACACTGAATATAAATTATTAGCGAGATAAGACAGGTACTTGAGCATAAGACTGAGTGAACTGAAGAGCAATCAAATGGTCAGACTTACTGTTGACAGCTACCCATTCATTGACATCTTCGCCTTCAGGTAGCATGACTGCCAGTCGCAGATTGCCACTGCCCAACGTCACGGCTGCATGTTTCATTAGGTCATACTGATGGCTGCCTTCTGGGATATTCTTCTTGGGCTTGAATGTTTTGTTGTTTCGGCTTCCACTGCAACACAATCATCTGAATGAATATTCAAATAATACATCTAATATAGTAATAGTCTATATCAAAGTGAAATCAGTATGACAGCTTTGGAAGTCATAACTATTTGTAAAGGGATATGCTGTATGAATATGAACTGATGAAGAACACGGATACCCCCTTCTTCAGGACCAAGATGATCTACTAAGATGCCACTGCTGTCTCCCATGGAAAGGCGGCAAGTGGGAGGTGGGGGGTGGGGGTGGGAAAGACGGAAAACGATGGGAAGGACAAGGTGGGGCTGCTGATGACTGCAGACCCATGGATTGGTCTGAGAGACATTTTTTAGCTGACAGTTTTGGCCGAAATAAATGGAAAGGGAGATCCTGTCATCCTTGGTGGGGGCAGGGGATATGGAAATGGGGTGGTATCAGAAAAGGTGATGGTGGGGACGGGGAGATGTTGGGGGAGAAGTTGCATGCCTCTTGACTCTGAGGGTCTTGGGGCTTTTCATACATGCATGTGGGAAGCCGCAGCAGGTTTGTGACTGAGGGGCTCTTGGCTGGTAGTGTTTTCAATGGATACATTCTGAAGGACACCAAATAGAATTTTGGAAGGTATATAACTTTCTGAGAATCAACCAATTATATAAAAAAGAAATATATCATGTCCAATACAGACTTAATAAATCAAAAACATAAGACATGAAAACACATCAAAGCTTAAACATCAGAAATCTTGTTAAAGGAGTGGGGGTGTGGGTCATGAATCACGCGGGTTCAATCCAGATATCATCACCCTCTCAAAATGGTCAAAGTGGGTTAACTGACAGAAGCTGATGCAATAAACAATGGACACACCTCTGTAATTGTTTCATCTGCCGCTGGGTCATTTGACCATGTTTTTAACTTTTGTGCGTCTGCAGGAGAATAATTCTGAACAAAAGTATGTGTGTGACTTGAGCAGATAACAAAAATATTTCTTGCTTGTACCTGTTGTTTTTTTTCTGTTATATCTATAAACTTTGCCACAACAGATGGTGTAGCAGAGTGTATAACTACTACACTGAAGGAAAATACTTGCATATTCTCTGCTACGACATAAACCTGTTAGTTGCACAATGACCAACACAGTAACAGGCTAGTACATTTGATTTTAAAAGCATTTCATCCAAACAGGGCACCGAGTGAGGTTTTCATGTGTCAAGAGTTGAATTTCTGTGCTTCATATCTGGACACATACATTTTGGGGAATACTGGTGGCACTAGGCTGGGCAACTGATTCACCCCTTCCAGCACTGGAGGAAGCTTCAGGATTAGAAAATTTTTTTCAACTTTATTCAAGATAACTTTTAGCTGTCCTGGGGACAGATAGATACCAAAATTCACTTTTCGCCCTTATTTCTACTTGTCCTCCCTACGGAAAGAGACACTGAACAAAATAACTCAGCTTGGCAGCAGTGCAATAACAACTATGATATAATTCATGTTATCTGAAAGACGAATGGCCTACATGAAAAGCTGATCTGGATCACCACCAATACTACAATGGCGTTTTTCTCTCTTTTTTTATTTCTTTTTTATTTTATAGATGAATCATTCATGACTTTGTTACGTGACCTCTGAAAGTGTTCTTTTCCTTGTCAGTCTTAGTCATGTCATTTTTTTTCCCCTTATCTTCTCTTTGATTAAAATCTCTGATTGGTCTTTTTTCCAGCTAAAATTCAGGAACTGTAAAGACCCAACTAGAACTTGCAACATTTTGTTAGCTGCTCTAAAGTGTGCAAAACACGACTAAATATTCCAAGCCAAAGTCAATTATAACATGCCAGTGAAGTCATTTCTGCACACAGATAATGTATGCCTGAGACTGAGAATTAAAGGAATTAGATCAAATGTTTCTGCGCTAATCAAGTGCACTACATGCATGCTTTTGGCACATTATCATTCACATGAATTATAAACTTGTTTATGTCTCATACATCATGCCATGTCTAGGAGGCGTGAAATACAATCTGTCTGCATTCAAGTTAACGGCTCAGTTTCCCTTTCACCGACACTAAAAAAAAATGTGTTGCCTGACGGAAAAGTGGAGACAGTAGTTTCACATGTCTGCCAAAACATTTGGTTGTCATGGGCAATCAGATGGGTGACTATTTCGAGCCACGAGTTTCCCAGTTGGATTCCACTCCCATTCTTAAACTTAAAGCTGTGGTATGGCTAGCTATGTTATTCACTCTCTGGGCTACTTGGTGGTTGGAGGGATGGCCGACTTCTGTAAAACTGTCTCCGTCTTACCCAGCATGGTAATTTAGTAGACCCATTCTGCACAAGTTGGCCACAGCAAGTGCCCATGATTTTGTTAGCAAAAAGCTTCAAGACCAAGAAGGGCCCTGACTGTCCAACTTGGCCGTACCTGACAGGGGCAGCATTTTTACCCTCAAATCACTTAACGAGGCCTCTTCAACCATCTGAATGAAGAGGTCAAATGGGGACATGGAAGCTGAGAGGTTAGCGTGACGGTGGTTCCAACTTCCCAACATTTTCAACAAGAGGATCTCGGATGCCAGAAGCAGATGTTTTATCTCTATAATTCCTACTACTAGTACTAGTGCATTTATTACTTTTCAAGAAAACTGAGCATATTTTCTATTCCCCCCCCCCCCCCCCCCCCCCCCCCAAGAAAAAACTGTTCATATTCTCCAAATTTTTGTAAAAGTGGGGGCTGGGGGCTCCATCTTCCAATTTTTTTTTTCAAAAGCTGAGAAAGTGATTCGATGTTATCACATGCCATTATGAAACTTGAGAAAGGATTCCTGATCTTGTAGTTGTACTAGCTGTAGCAACAGTAAATACAGGTTCTTGCAAATGAGAAAGAGGGATTCCTGATCTTGTGGCAACAGTAAATACAGGTTCTTTTAACACAAATTACTTTCAGACCCAATTCATCAACATACTTTTGCAACAATTTCATGCTCTTTGCCCGGTTTTTTTTCCTGTTTTTTCAGGGCCTGTGATCGCCATTTCTGTTCCTACATATTGGCATAGTGTGAAAGAAGCAGATACAGCCAAATGCTATTTTGCACACCACAGATAGCCACAGCAGTCGTTCTTTGGTCAAAGTGCACCAAGACTTCCCCACAGTTACATGCAAGTGAAAATACTGCACAAAAACATCTCTATATTTTTCTCCCAACATTTTTTCTCAGTTCATCATAATTCTTCTCTTTTTTTTGCCAAACATGTCCAATTTACTTTTTAAAAAAAAACAACAGCAAAATCGTATGGGTAAGCAGATTTGAATGCCTGGCTGAGGACCAGGAGGCATACCAAAGACAAGTCACCTCCCAAAAGGCTAGACTACAAATACCAGCAAACTTCAGCTTGCAGCTCACAGCCAGGCCGCTAAGCGCCCAGAGCCATGATTTTCACTTGACTAAATTTTTTAAGCTATCTCCATGTAAGCTTATGTCTTGATCAATAAAACATGTTCCCTCAGCTTTATAAAATTTGTTTGTCAAAAAACCAACAGTATAAATAAAAAACAAAACTGGCACGGCTTATTCCTTCAGAAAAACTAAGGTATGGACAGCTTTGATCTAAGAAAAAGAAAAAAAAATAAAAAATCCCTGGAGACGCACAACCTAAAGCAAAGCTCTTTCACAAGAAGCATGGGTCGGTCCCCAGAGTCCCTTGATACGACACACAAAATTTTTCGCAACACAAGGCCAAGGTACAAGTTTTTTTCACCTTAAAAGATGTATGCAACATAAAACTTAAAAGATCATTCTGTTTTACCTTCTTCAATGGTTTGTTTAGCATGTGTGAGCCCTCATGAAAATGTGATTTTGGGTTTGTCACTATGCTTAACTCTGGCGCACACTTGCATGGCACATACATGAATGACAGCAGAAATCATACTGAAATGTTTTTAGCTTTAATATGTTGCAAAAAAAGTTTCTGATTCGATTTGAATCTGAGCCCATAGAGTAGTGAGAGAAGCGGTCATGGTGGTGGTGGTGGTGGTTTCAGGAACCTTGCAAATGAAGTAGTCAAATGAAAAAGTGATCTTTCTTCTTTAATGTCGTATGGAAATTTGTTGTGTCCGTGACATCAGCATGGAAATCCTGCAGACTGATGGTACCTGCTCACAGATTTGCCTATTCTTACTATAGTGCTGAATGACAATGGCTGGATGTGTGGCAAATATGATCAACTTTTTGAAGCAACATCAAGTATGATAAAGAATAATCACAGATCTTATTCACACAAATTGTTCAGACACTACTACTTCATTTCCAAGTGATTTCTTACCATCATACCACATTTGAAAAAGCAGTTTAAATGTCGATTCCACCTGTCCTGGGTAAACGGGTTTGCTCCAAGTGACTGATTATCATAATATTGGAACTTGAGAGATATTACTGAAAGAGAAAGATTTAAATGCATTTACTTATCATCTATGACAACTTCAGTTGCATGTAATTGAGGTTTATATAAATCAGAGCATAATGTCTGTGGAAAACAATGCTGACTGAGAACGGGAAGTGGATTTCAATGCGCTACTGCGGCAATGTAAAAGCTTGACACAAACATCGGTCAACTGACTTCGCTTCAACTTCAAATCAAGATGTACATCATTCATTGAATAAAACTTGAAGAATCAATACTGTGGAAAACTGGACACACTTAAAGTTCGTTAAAAGTTCCATTTTTACAACTAGACTAGTGACTGTACAAGTGGGAACTGTAATAACTTGCAAACATACTGGTTATTACAACTTGTAGTTGCTGCAACAATTATTTCGATGAACCCACCGAAACTTGCCAAAATGAAAATAGATAGGCACAGAATAGAAAGTCACTACAAAAACTAGTTGTTTAAAAAAAAAACCTACGCTTCGTAATTCAATGCATTATGTTTTTTTTTCTCTCTCTTTTTTTCATTTTTGTAGAAACTGAAACTGCCCATTCAAATTTATGGCAAATTGTTATGAAAAGACCCAGAAGAGCGAAAGCGGAAATAAAATAAGCATTCAGACATTAACTTACAAGAAGAAACTCATATTTGCTCTTGCCAGCTATGATGGTTCTTGTTCGAAAGGTGAACTTTAAAATAACGATAACACAATGTCAGCAGAGTCGATGAACAGTCATTCCCTCCGATAAATGACGATCTTGCACCCTACCCTCCGTCTTACTATCCACAAAATGGCGTTCTAGTGTTTACTATTCTTGCAATCAGAACAAACGAGAAAATTTGCAACATTAATAAAAAATAAGGTTTTTATATTAAAATATTTCCATCATTCATTTGAAACTACAACTTAAAGTAAACTAAAGAAATTATATGAATATTATCATTTAAAAAATATCCCGATTTGCCTTCTATGTAAATTCAGCTTGTCTATTCCTCTTCCGGCCATCATAGCGCGGTACGATCGCTCACGTGTCTGAGTGAAAAACTTCAATTATTCGAATCTGTTGTACGTAAGTAAGTTTCTTTTGAGTCATTTGGGTATTTCATAGTCGATAAAACTTGTTTCTGCTAATTTAGAAAAAGAAATACTCCAGGTCGTGTCCGAAATTAAGTTCAACTTAGGCCTCGATGTTAAGGCCAGGGTGTCGGTCTAAAGCAACAATGACTGACTATCAGTTGGCGGCAGTGACACGGTAAGACATTTTGACCAAGTGCAGTACTCGCTCGCTCAGGCAAAGGGGTCAAAAGTCTTCAGGCATGGCAAAAATTCCTTCGTATGGGGGCTTTAGAATCCAAAGAATGTAAGAAAAAGAGTGTAAAGGGGGGAACCTGGAGCGTGCGGGCCTCCAAACCCACAAACACTGCTGGATGACTTCCCTTTGTTTAGTGGTAGTATTGCCACTACCTCGAGCCTAGGTAGCTTTCATTCAACGTCCATTTTGTGCCGAATTTGAGGAGATAAGTGATCGCTTGTACTTCGTTTTCATTGTCCTGAATGTGGTTTATCTTGCCTGAGATAGTCTCAAATAAGTAGCAACTTTGTCAGTTCAGGCACAAGAAAGACGGCCAGGCCATGCAGGAACAAAAAAAAAAAAAAAAAAAGGGAATAAATGATGAAGCATTTTACAAACCAGTTCTTCAGTAGCCTACAGCAAATTGTTGAAAACCATAAGAAAATTTACTTGAAATGTGTATTACTTGATGAACTCAGTGAAGATGGTATGATCTGGTGCAGAGACAGTGCGTTAGTCACTTGCTGGCTGTGTCAGAAGATTGACATTGCTATTGTCTGTGGCATGTGCCATGTGGGGGAACTTTGAAATGCAATTCCAGAAGGGAGTAATCATTCACAAAGTCATGTAAATGACCCACTACACATTAATGATGTGATGATATATCGAGGAGGGGGGATCAACGCAACAGACCTCGTGTACCATAAAAACAAAGGTGAAGAGATTTATTGGCATGGTTAAGGTCTTTGGTTTGGTTTGGTTTTCATGTTTTTTGCCTGGGTTCCCTTTGCTTTAATCTCCAGTGGATCAAATCAGACTAGTATTGTTATGACATCTGGGTTTCAAGGACAGCTGTAATCTGAGATAATGTCAAAAAATGCTTTTCAAAAAAGTTAATAGGAAAACATTGCTGTTTGTCATTATTTTTGCCTTTTTCATCTTTTCTCCTCATGTCTAAAAAATGATTCTGTATGAATTGATATGTGCATTTACTTAGATTTTGGCATACTGCAGTTTAAATCGGCTTTAGTAAGCATGTTACTTGATAACAAGAATTGTTTTTCTGCTTGATCAGAACATGAGATTTTACATTTAAGGAGCAAAGATAGATTCTGTCACATATCTTGAATGACACTGTATGATTATTTTTTAATTGTTCTCATGACAGTGACATTCTAACAATGTTTTTATCATCCCCTGTGCCACACTGTCAATTACATATTTCACAACAGCACACAAAAACTTGCTAAGGTGAAAAAAAGGTCTGTATGTTATCAAAACGGTAGTCTACAGCAAATTTGAATCCTCTCAGTATGCAACTTTTCACATGCTATTTGTGACACAAATACATGTGATGACAGATTTGTTGTCATGTCACTGGTAACATTAAGAAAAAGTTAAACAAAAAATCCTTTACTGTACTTGGATTTCATGGAGCCTCCTTTATATTTCAACTACTGTTGTTAAATTGTATTGAAATGGTCTACATCGCTTTTGCTTTCAAGATTCTGTTTAGCCAATCACATGCAAAGCAGTCTTCAAAACTTCATAGTTAGATTCTATTTCGGCCAGTATTCTTCCCTCACCTTTTTCCCTCCCTTGCGCACAGATCTCTCTACCTGTCTCTCTCTCTCTCTCTCTCTCTCTTCTCTCTTTTTTTTTTTTTTTTTTTTTTTTTTTAACCACACACACATCTATCTATATATCTAGGTGTGTGTGTGTCTCAGAGAAAAGTTTCAGGATACCATGGCATATTATTATGAATTTCTGGATTGGTGGGATGAATGATATAATCACAGTCCAAATTTTGGGACTGTGGAATGGATGGAATGGTAGCAATCCAAATTTCAGGATTGGTGGGATGGCCCTAACTTAGTTTGATGAGAAAAGTAATGTTTTCATTGAAGTTCAAAACTTGATAGTAAAACAAATGTTGACGTTTCATCTTTTACCATTTCTATTAGAAAAGGAAAAGGGAGGGGGGGGGGGGGGGGGGGAGAGGTCACAAGTAGTAACTCCTTCATTCCATATCAAGTGTTAGTTACACCAGATGGTGGTATTTTTTGTTTTAACTCACAAATGACTCAGAGAGCATGTTCAAGATTTGTTACCAGTTGGTGGTATTTTTTGTTTTAACTCACAAATGACTCAGCATGTTCAAGATTTGTTCAACCACAGCTCTCACATGCACCTTCCTAATTTGATAGAAGTAGGCAGTTTGTGACACGTAATGGAGTTTTTACTCTTAGCTGCAGCAGATAAATGGGGAGATGGGTTATGGATTTGATAGTAGGGACAAATATGGAATGGTCAAATTATTATTGTGATAAACAAACACCAGTTGGTGATGTTTTTTGTTTTAATTCACGAACTGAGTCGGAGAGCATGTACAAGATTTGTTCAGTCACAGCTTGCACGTGTACCTGTCTAATTTACTAGCAGTGTACAAACATTTTATTACACATAAATGGGGTTTTTGCTCTTGGCTGCAGCAGAGTAGAGGGGAGTAGGAAGATGGTGTTAAGGATTGGATGGCAGGGACAAGTAGGGAATGGTCAAACTATTGTTATGATTTACAAACTTTGCAAGGGGAAGGGGAGAAGCTTATGAATTATAGGATGGTTTTAAAGTTTCATTGTATGTTTGTGCTGCACCTTTATTATTTGATAATTTTTACACAAATATCTGGATTGTCATGATAATGATAATGTGTATTTTGGCCTCACAGAAAGTGAGAAACCATGGACGGATGTGTTGTTCGATTGCGGGGACTTCCTTGGTCAACCACACCAGAAGATGTGGCGAACTTCTTTGAAGGTAGGTGTGAAGGTCATTTCTGCTAGTTGCATCCAGTATTGTAGACATTCACGTAGGAGTTACTGATTTCACTAAAGTATTACATGCAGGCGAAATAGGAAAATGTGAAAGAGAGAGAAAGAAAGAGAAAAGATTTTGGTTAGAATATAGAATACTTCCAAATTCAGAGTACGATGAAAAAGATGCAGCAGATAAGGTGTGTTTGTGTGGGGTGGTGGCAGTGATTTTATCTTCATATTTTTATTTTCAGGTGCAGAATCTAGTTCACATCCAATGATATAAGTATGCGATAAGTGAACTTGTTCTGTCTGAAGTTCCTAATGCCTCTGGTTGTTAAGAGTGAAATGTAATTAGACTAGAATGTAATCAGTCAATACTTTGGTTTTGACAGCCGTAACACAGAAGGCTGTGCAGGTTTTTTTATGGGGAAAAAAAGTGTTTATAACTTTTGTTTCAAAGAAAAGGATGAACTTTATTTTTAATGGTGTTGGCACCTTCAGTTTTATGTTATTCATCCTTGTTAGCATTCAGTACATCTTAGCTCTTGATACTTTTACTTTTCATTAAGTAACAGATTACTTTTTTCTTCTCTCACTCTCTCCCCCCCCCCCCCCCCCTCTCTCTCTCTCTCTCTCTCACTCCCTCCCTCCCTCCATCTCTCTCACTCTCTCTATCAGCATGCGGAAAGTAAAAGATAAATGATAACTTACAGTTTCACAGAAATACTTTTTCTCATTCTCGACTCGGACATGATTTTTAGATCCAGGAAGGGTATATAGCTGCAGTTAGGTATTTTAATGGAGTGTTCACTGACAAGGTTTTTAGGTTAATTAAGCTTCGCAAATTTCACAAACAGGTCCTTGTAAGTAAACATGAGATGTGACTGAAAGTAATCTCACCCTTTCCAAGATTCAAGGTTTTCACAAAGGCAAATGTCTGATGCCGTCATAGCTACAAGGTTTTCACAACAATAACAACAAAGGGAGGGGGGGGGGGGGGGGGGGGATGATATAGGGACATGGTTGATCTTTCCAGTTTTTCCAAATGGTAAAAAGTGAATGTGATAGATTTATTATGGACTGTGACAGTATGACTACAGGGTGTGGACTGAGAACTAAACAGCTTTCTTTGTATATATTGATGTTAATAGGATGTGAGACAGCTGGTGGAGAGGCAGGAATCCATTTGACACAGACAAGGGAGGGCAGGGCCACTGGAGAGGCCTTTGTAGAGTTTGTATCTGAGGATGATGTGAAGAAGGCCTTGGAAAAAAATAACCAGCACCTGGGATCGAGATACATTGAAGGTGAGACTTCCTCTTGCTGGCAAGAGACTTAGGCTCCAATGATACCTGCTTCTTTTGAGACAGCAGAAATTGTCACATATGTTTATTATTATTTTGTATAAAACACGGTGGCATCAGACTTCACAAAGTTGTTCATTTTAGGTGTTTAGTGAGCAAGCGTTATTGGTTTTTTGTTTCTATTTGTCTGTAAAGAATTGCTGAATTGGAAATAGCATGTGGGCAAAAAAAATCTGGTGCATATTAAACAGCATGTCTTTGATAATATAGATCTGTGTTTTATTTTGGTTTGTTCAGACTGTCTCGCACTATATACATGATAATGAAAGAGTGAGAAGTAACAAAATGCTGATCCCGTAACTCCAGTCTTGTTTTGTCTGCGTTAGTGGTGGGGGGAGGTGGAGCTTCATGTCATGCATTGAAAGAGCTCATAATATACTTGTTTACTTGTAAGTTAGTCAAACTCTGATTTGATTAAATTCCTATTATTTCTTACTTATGGCATATTTACATCCATGAAGGATGAAACGAGCAGATTATTGAGGAATTTTTTATGTTTGAAGGTATGATCAATCATACTGCAGAATTTTTATTCTCCTGGTCATGCTTATTGCAGTGTTTCGGTCTAAGAAGAGTGAAATGGACTGGGTGGTGAAGCGGTCAGGCGCTGAACACATCAGCTCAAGTGACGCTTGTGTCAAGCTGCGAGGTCTGCCCTTCGGTTGCTCCAAAGAAGAGATCGCCCAGTTCTTCTCAGGTATTGCAGCTGCTCTTTAACCGATATTTTAAAACCATTTGACCAAGCGTACCACTCTCAAGCCCGAAGAGAACCAATCAGAACTGGGGGCACTGAGAATCTGCCACTGGTTCCAGGTTTCAGTTAAACATCAGGGGTTTTTTTTGTGTGTGTGTGTGTCCTTTGCTCCTTTATGGTTGAAAATGGAGTATATATGGATTATATATGATTGGAATCAGAAATAAGTTTTTGATGAAGTGATATAGAATGGTTAAAACGTTCAAACAAAATAAAAGCAACACCATTACTTGAAAGTAAAAGCTGATCTATGATAGTATTGTTCTGTAAAAATAGCGTGTATGATCTATGTAATGGAATTTTGTAGACTGACACAGACCTGTTTACCCATACGATTTTGCTAAATTTAGTACATATGTTTAGCAAAAATATGGAAAGTGCATTGAAAAATATTCTAGAGATAAAGACAGTTCTTGTAGTAATTATACTTGCGGAGTATACCCATGGTGTTGTCATGGGATGCTTTGACCAAGGTGCAATAACATCTGTTAAATCTGATGGAGAAATGGTGCCTGATTGTGTCTGTCTCTTCAATATCATGCCAAAATGTAGGAAGAGTAGTTGGGACTACTGGCCCTAAAATGTCAAAAAACAGAACAAAAACAAAAAAGACAGTGAGAGAACATGAGTCATGGTGTGAAACTTCTTCAGTCTGAGGACAGAATCCGTTTTATGAAATTATTTGAGACGGAATTTTCCGTTTTTCGTAAATCTGGGAAAAGAAAAAAAAAAGTTTTTCAAAACAGTCTCTAAAATTGCGCAAATTACGTATCGAGTGCGTCTTACCATAAAATGGAAGTGCTGAATTGGAAGTACTCTTTATTTTAGGGAACAAAGATAAAGCACCATTTGCCGAAATCTAGATTTTGAGTTTGGAGTTCGTTGGAAACCGTGAGAATGTCTTATCTTAAAGAAGGTGATTCAGTTGAGGAGATCAACGCTGGCATCACTGATAGGTGGCGATGGGCTTGGCTGAACGAAATAGATGATGAAAAACGACAACATCGTGTTTGGTGTTTGAAAACGAACAAACCTGGTGTAGCGTTTAGCCGCGTGTGCAACTCGGACCTTAAGTATAGATCCAATGGAAAATCTCGGCTAGCAAAGCATGTCAGAAGTCCGGACCATATTAACTCTCTTGACAAGCATGCACCTGCTAGCGCCCGACCGGAAATCACACTGCCAAAAGGCTGAGTGCCTGCCAGCGCCCGGTAAAACACCTGGCAACAATGGGCGCCGCCATGTTTCTCGTAGAAAAGGAAGTCTCGCGAGAACGTGACTTCCTTCTTCCTGTAGCCATTCACTTCCGTTTGCAAAAAAACGCGAGTCAATGCGTGCCGTAGTTCTCGAGTTATGAATTTTTAAAGTTTTGTGGTCGAAATGCTGTTTTTCACCATGGCTAACCTTGATTTCTGCCGTTCTATAATCAGGGTTCGTATGCCCCTTGAAGACCCTTGAAAACCCTTTAAATTTCAACTGGGTCAATAAGGCCCTTGAAAACCCTTGAAAACTGCAGATATCCCTACCATCCCTTGAAATCCCCTTAAAAAATCGTTTTCGGACCAAAACTGACCGTAACATTTGAAGACGAATCGGAGAACAAACGCGAACGAGACTTCAGACATCGATTTTCGCCTCGCGAATCTTTTTGTGTGTCGTCTGCTTTTTAAGCAAAGGGAAGCAATTCAATAGTTGGTTATCGTTTGCGCATGCGCAGTTCGACTTCCGACAAAGAGCGCCATGCTCCCTCATCTTCGGCGAAGTCCAATACTGTTGCGTCTGTCATCATGCCTAAGGGAAATTGCGCGTTTGATCTGTTGTGGCTACAGAAGGAAGAATATCGAAGTTGGATCACTGAATGCAGAGACAACAAACGTGTTTTTCTGTAAATTGTGCAAAAAGACCGTTGATGTTCGGGCAATGGGTGAATCGGCGGTTGCAAGTCACGGAAAGAGGAAAAAATACGTGGAATTGGAAAAAGCGAGTAGGCCGGTCATTAGTCTTAAGGACTTTGTTCAGCAATCATCAAATTCATCAACATTGGGTCAGACCCTTTCCTCAGTAAGAATCGTCAGCCAATCCACAATGACAGCAAGTTTGACAGATGTTGTTGAAAGCTGAAGTGTTATGGACGATTCATGCCATCAACAATCAACACAGTTTCCGATCTGCTGAAGTCAACGCGAAACTGTTTGCAGCAATGTTTCCGTATTCCTCGATTGCGACGAACTATCGGTGTGGGGAAACTAAAAGTAGATACCTTGCAACTTTTGGCATTGCTCCCTTTTTCTGTCAGAACTGAAAAAAGAGTGAAATCACAGACTGAATCTTCAAATCAATCGTCACGTCGTCTCCATAGACTTTAAGTGACTCGTGTGTGCGCATTTGTTTAAAGAAAAAAGAAAAAGAAAATCCTACTTTCTTGTTTAAAAGACGGCATTCATACGACACCTCTCCCCCCTAACTTACCTACCAGCTAGCCTACACACACACACACACACACACACACACACACACACACACACACACACACACACACACTCAAAACAAAACAGCAATATCTATTTTATTCACTTAATTTTGTTTTTTATTACAGTTACTTTCATTTTATTCATCTACTTATTTATTATAATTACTGCCACTATCATTATTATCCCTTCTATATATAAATACAGACCTGCCAACCATTACGCATTTCGCATAATTTATTACGCCCAAGTGATAATTCTTACGCCCTTACGCACTTAGCCAAAAAATTACACATTGAAAGTTTTTTGGGGGGGGGGGGGGGGGGGGGGATAGACAAAAAAATCGGCTTATGTACAGACACGCACAGCGCCGTGCATATAACCAGTAATCTTCAAGAAGTGTTTCCGGTCATGCGCAGTTCGTTTCACCATCTTTACCATTCAGCGAAGTTGGCGTCCTTTTGAAGTTTTGGCTGCGAAAATGTCGAGATGTGGAGCAGAAAGTTCTGGACAAGATGCGAAAAAGAAAAAACTTGGTCAAAAGTTCCATAAAGAATACTGGGAAAACTTCCCCTGCATACGACCTTCGGCTAAAGGTGTAAATTGTGCACGGTGTACCACTTGCGAGTCGGACTTCACAATTTCCCATGGCGGGATGGTGGATGTGAAGCATTACCTTGAGTCACGCAAGCACATCGATTCCTCTAACACGCCGAATTCTTCCAGCAACACACACACACACACCTAACACACACACCACCACACACCCCAACACACACACACACACACACACACACACACACAACACTAACACACACACACACACACACACTAACTCGTGGGGAGTAATCAGGAAGGGAGAAAACCATGTAACTTCACACAACAGAGAGGGAGGGAGGGAGAATACTCATGCAAACGAACGCATACATACTCAACAGTATGTGTGTTTCCAGTGTATTCTACATTTTCATAATTTGTGAAGATTTCTTGTGATACTTAAAAGAAAGGCTTGTTTTTGAAGAAAAGTAAAGTTCACAAAAATTGTGCGAACAATTTCATCGCATCGTGTTTGTTTGAAAAAAGGTAAGTGTCGCGCTTGATTAGTCTTAGCTCTCTGAAATTACACATTTCTGCCTCACTGAGCTTCAATTCTTACTCATTGGTCTCTTAGGGGGTTGGCAGGTCTGTATATATAAATTTTATATATATATATATATAAACCCCCCCTCCCCTACTTAGCATTATTATCAATCCACCTTAACCACAACCGTCACAAGTATATCATACCACCCCACTAAACCAGCTACACAACCCCATTGTTTCACTCCCCCCACGCACCCCCCTCCTTTTCCTCTCCCATAATCCTCTCTGTCGTTTCCATCTGGTGGCCATTCTTCCTACCACATGGACAGATAAGTCACTCTTCGTTCTTTGTACTGTCCTAAATGTTAAATGTGATCTTTTTTTTTTTTTTTGCCTGAAGAAGACCCAAGAGGTCAAAATGCATCGTGTCTTGTCCTGTGCTTTGTTTGTCAGTGTCCTTCGCGGTAACTAACCCCCTCTCTTTCTAATTTTGTGTCGTTCTCCGCCATCAGTCGCCCCATTTTGAAACAACAAAAAAATGGTTAAGTGTGGAGCTGCAGGAAGGCTGCCCACGTTCACCTTTTCAAGAGGGGTTATCCCGCTCCCTATCCTGCCCCAGAACAAGCATTAGGCTAGTCCAGGCCCGCCAACCATTCACACACACTTCCACACGACAACGCATACAGTGGCTGTATTTTAAAAGTAAAGTTTGCTGAGCTCCCTCCTGAAATGTGCCAGAGAGGGGGCCTCGGCTGCAGCTGCCGGTAGAGAATTAATGAATATGTCATGCTTTTTGATGAATCATTGAATAAGGACTTGAAACAGAAGCAGCTGGACATTCATGCCAGATACTGGTCCGGAAAGCAGATTGAAAGTTTTCTTTTTCTGATTTCTCAATTTCTGTGTAAAGACTTCATTTTTTATTTTTTGTATATGATATTGAGTGTGGAAAAGACTACAGAAGTGTAATCACCTTGGAAAGTTTTCTTTTTCTGATTTCTCAATTTCTGTGTAAAGACTTCATTTTTTATTTTTTGTATATGATATTGAGTGTGGAAAAGACTACAGAAGTGTAATCACCTTATCATCATGGCTGGATTACATGTGTAAGGTTATTATTCACTCTTTTTTTTTCAACTGTACGGCTAAATTTGCCCCTTAAAAATTAAAATATCCCCTTTAGAAACCCTTGAAAAACCCTTGAATTTTTTTCCTGTGAGGAAGTGGGAACCCTGTATAATGAGATTTAGTAATGAAGATACTGTGATTTGTGGGATTTACGGCATAAGACTTAGTGGAAGTGCTGGGTGATGAAGCTTACAGTGACCTAGATTTCAACTGGGATTAGGTTCCAGATATGATAAACAATGATTCGGAAGAAAGTTCTGAAGAAGAAGATTTTTTTTCCCCAAGTAAATGGCTCATGTGACATTCTTCAAACTTATGATATAGCAACATATATATTCGTAGGAATTTTTAAAATGATTTTCATTTCATTATTTACTTTCCTCTCTTTTAAATTAATTTTTAAATGGGTAACCATATTTCGAATTACAGAGTTACTTATCTTGCCGATGGTTTTCGGCATAACTAAGCTTAGGTAAGTGTATACTGAAGAGGGTTAAAAGCATGAAGGAAAGAATTTAAGTAAAATCTTTTTCAGCAGCCCTCCAGCCCCCCGTGACAAACACACACACACACACACACACACACACACACACACACACACACACAATTGCATTTGCTCTACAAGAGAATATTGCTGTGCTCAGACAAACAACACTACAGTCTGTTCTCCATTCTTCCAACTGTGACAACATAGAGGAGTTTATGATCCATTCCCACCAGAAAGGAGAGAAAAAAATCTTGAGTAACCACAGAGTTCTACTGACAACAACACTCTTCTCATGGCTTCCAATTTACTAATAGATTTCCTGTTCAGGAAATATGTTGGCTTGCAACAGGCTTGCGGTCCTGATGTTGATACCCTTACTGCCCATCTATGTCCAAGGCACCAATTAAGCTGGTTTGGGGGGCTAAGTTTTTTTGTTTTTATTTTAAATTTAAAACGATGACTTTTTTTTCACATATAAGCAATAAATATGTGTTTCAAACAAGGCTTCAGCTCCAAATTTCCTTTCACCAGAGGCAACGAAAACTGAATTTTTCAAAAAAAAATCCATTTCGGCCGGGGGGCTTTGCCTCTGGACCCCGCCAGGGGCCTAGCCGGCCCCTGGACCCCGACCTTTCAGTATTTCAATTTCTTTTCCAGTTTCACCCATGATGAGTTTGTGCTAAAGAATGCTGGTGAATCGGGTCTGAAGGTGATTTGTGATGAAAGCATGTACTCTTACTGTAGTTACTGCAAGATTAGATATATATCTCTACCCTCTACCCTCTACCCCCACCCCTGCCACCTCTTGCCTTCCCCTCTCCTTACTTATACGACAGCTTTGAAGATGAAGTGTGTGCATGCACACTCACACATACACACACACACACACACACACACTCACACTCACTCACTCACTCACTCTTACTTTTGACAGATTTGTTCACACTTTTGTAGAAAACTCATTCACTTTTGTTGGAAAATAGCAGTATTAAGGTTAACAGGTCTACTGATGAAAATCAGAACAGTTTCTTGTGCAGGCTGGAGAACTGTCCTCCGATTCTAGGGTTTCCAAGGAAACCATCTGATTTTCAGAGGAAAGAAAAGCAAACATCCGAGAGAGAAAAAAGTCCAGTGAGGAAAAAAAAAAATTGCGAAAATAGTATCCCAAGTCTCATACTGTATCCAGTTTTTCCAGTCCAGGTTTCCATGATTGTACATTCAGCGCTGTGCTGCCCGCGGTCGTTATGGTGTATCACGGCGCTTCTTATTGCATTAATCAGAGCATTTCAGTGGTGAGCAAATTTGTAGGTTGACAAACTTGATTCCGCCATTTTTCAGGTTGTCAGTCTTGCCGAGGCTTCTTTTCAAGGGAAAATATGTCATCTGTGTCATGAATCCTAAATCAAGATGAAACATTTCAAGAAAGCACAATTTTCAACGTTGGGAGATTTGATTGAACTGAAGAGATTACAAAAGTGAGCTCTCTCAGTCAGCTGTTTTCAACTTGTTATCGGAAAGTGAACTAGCTGGGAACAGCACATTACTACTTTTTTGGTTTGCTAAAAAGGGCTGAACTACACCGATCGTGGTTTTAACTGTGCTTTTAGAAGATGTGCATCACAAGAAGTGTGTAGATGTTTCAAGAACGCAGTTTAACTGCAGTCAGAACAGACTGGATTTCTTGATCAGATTGGTATTTTAAAAAAAGAAGAAGAAAATTGTTTTTCCCCCAGTGATAAAAGAACGTGCATGATTTTTTTCATTTTGACAGTGAGACAGCCCACATAAATAATATGTCATGTACCCCATGGTGGGCTTGGTTACGAACAGCAAAAAGCGAGATGCATAAAGTTACTGACTGTGTTCACAGTATTGGATATTCTTCCGTGTGGGCTTGATTATGAACGGCTAAAAGTGAGGTGCATAAAGTGACAGTGATTGTATTCACAGTAAAGGATATTGTTCTTTCGTTACCAGCTTATATACATGACTGCTGAGATATGCACCATTTCTTTTCTTTTCGTTTCTTCTTTTATTTTTCCTAGAAATTCGTTAAATATTAGTGTGCATGCTTCTGTATGTGTGTGTACTATTTGTGTGTGTGTGTGTGTGTGTGTGTGTTTTCTTATGATTTCTTTGCTTTCTGCATAGCAATTCAGCTTCCATGAGAGACCACGAAACAATGTTCAAAACTGCTTAAATTCCACTTCAGCCATGAGGCTTCACCCCTTGGGCACCTCCTACCAGGGTGTTCCCCCTGGACCCCACTGGGGCCTTGGTGGCTCCTGGACCCTGGCATGTTTCAGAGATTTTTCAAGTAGCTGTTCTCCAGCCTGTCTCCCATTATAAATATTTGTGGGATTTTTAAGCCCTGAATGGTTCTCTTTCATAGAGAGACAAGAAAGACTCGAAATTCAGTGACCTAACATGCTTGCTTTCATGTTTTGATTTCGTCTCCACGACTGTGCCTTTGGTGAATTAGTGGGCTGGTTGTTGGCAAGTTCATAGCGTCTGTCATTGGACAGACATAGTGGTACCCACTGAAGGGAGATACTCATGCTTGTTCCACAACTAAGTTAACTTCAGTTGTCAGAAGAGGGGTTAGTAGTAGGGGTCCTCCTTATATTGGGTAGAACAGGCATCAGTAAACATAACCTATGTGACACGGCTGTTCAGAGCAAGTTACTTAGTTTTGAGTCGCAGGGGAGTTTACAGCTGCAGAGGCCAAGCTGTGAATGCAGGTGAGGGAAAGGGGTGTTTTCTGCAGGCCGCTCCCCACCAGCCAGCTAACCGCACTGTATTCGGCCAACTGAATGTCATCTGTGCATAGCTGGTCTGGCAGCAATGTGTTCGGCAAGGTTGAGTGGCCATTACAAATGGGGCTATAGGTTTGATGATTAGTTATTGTCATGAAAAATGTAATATATCTGCGCTATTGAGATGACTGGATTGGCGAATTCCCAACAATTCTTTTAATACCAAACTCGACTGGGTTTATTTTCTTGTAGATAACGTAGATGCGGCATGAAAGCTTGTACGCAAGTGGTCAGGCAATATTAGAACAATGACAACACACACAATATTGTGCAAAAATGACATCATCACTTTCTGGGAAGTTAATTTTCCATAGTTAAGTAGTACACAAGTTTGATACATGCCTCTGTTCAGACTACAGCAACAAAAATGTTGGATTACAAATGTGTAGAGCCTTGTTTGTTTGCCCTTTCACTAAGTGTCTCATTCAGGACGGAAAAATAAAGCTGTGGTGACTTCAGCAGTACAGTGTCTCCTCTAGTGGACTGCCTCATTGACTGCATCTTGTGGATTCCCTGTACCAGGGCTGTTGGTGGCAGGAATATGTGGTAGAGAGTGATGGTACTGAAACAGCACAAAAGATGAGACTGCAGAAGAAAGACACGCTCTTTAACTTAGTTTAAGTGTCCTGTATATGAAATTATGGTTTTCATGTGTACAGATACTGTGCATCAACTGAAAATATATTACATATTTTTAAACTGTTAATTTTCTTTTACTTGTAACATATGAATAATCAAGGATGCTGTGCTAGCATCATTTTTTTCACTGCAGACATTTGTTCTGACGAAGAAAAATGAGCAGTAAATTTTATGTTCACGTGCGTCCTCCCATGTGTTTTATGTATGATTTGATTTGATTATAGGTTGATGACAGGATGGTGTGCTGCAACACTATGGCATGTCTTTTAACATGCGCTATACCGCCTTTGGGCTGGGTGCTAACTGGTGTTGTTTGTTGGGTGGGTACTGTAGGGTTGGAGATTGTACCCAATGGGATAATGCTTCCTGAAGATCGTCTGGGGCGCAGCACGGGGGAGGCCTTTGTACAGTTCTCGTCCCAGGCCATAGCAGAAAGGGCCCTGGGTAAACACAAGGACCGCATAGGGCACAGGTGGGATGATCGGGCCTTATGGGCACACGCTCAGACCTTCTTTTCCTCTCCTCTTTTTTTTAGAATTCAAATTTAGCAGGTGAATTCTGGAAATTAAGGGAAGAAATTATTGTGATCGACTCATTGTGAAATTTGTGTGCTTTCGTAGATAGAACATGTACACATTTTTAGTGATTCTGTTAGTACAAGTGTCCATTACACACTGCATTACTGGAGTGTTTTGCTTGGTTCTTAATTATTTGTCGTGGGTTTTTTGTTTTTTTTTTACAAGTATTCATGTGACATTGTGTCTATAACCTATATTCCTTTTTAGAGCCATAGCCGTTGACCTACTTGATTACAGGTGAAAAAAAAGATGAACAACTATATGTTAACAGGGACTAAGAAAAAGAAGAAAGGGAGAAAAACTACATGTTCATTGTTAGACTGGAATATAGACGTCCTTAGACTGCGTTATCTGTTCATTATTGTGCCACCCATTTACACAGTGTAACTGTGGTTTTGATCCTCGTGACTCGGTGAACCTTTGAAAGAAGCAGTAAATGTTATTGATAAAATGCTTTTCACTTGCGTTGTATACAATCTTATGTAGTATTCACGGGTATATAGAGAGTCTTATGTAGTAGTCACAGGTATTTTTAAAATGATCCTGACAGACCTCACTGTCAGAAACACTTGTCCTAAAAAGTCTGCAATTATACGTCTGTGTGAGAACTTCCAAAAATCCTATCACATTATTTATAATCAGCACTGTAAGCCTCTTGCAAGAAAGAGGATTGCTTGTCAGAAGGTGCAAACATAGATGTAGAAAATCTTCTCGTATGAAAATGATAATAATTATAATGAATAACCAAGAAAGGCACTTTATGTATTTTTACTTGAAACTCCTGTGAGTTTTCAGAAAATATGTTTTAATGAGTTTTGTATGTATGTTTTGATTTTTGTTTTGTTTGATCTATTTTGAGAATAGACTTCAGTTAGGTGATAGCCCTGACATGGCTCTTTGCTGTTGGCTAGTATTTTAGAAATGACGTCAAACAGTTCTTTTTGTTGTGTCCTAAAGGGTTCATCAGCAGCTAAAATCTCTAGGCATGCATATGCCCAACTTCATCTTTTTTTCCCATGAATTTGATTTGATGGGAAGCATTATCCTGAGACGTGTTGGGGAAAGGACCAACAGAGGTACACACTAAAACATTTGCACACATGCATGTGCTTGCGCAAGCATGCACACTTGCTTGTGTTACACACACACACACACACACACACACACACACACTCACACACACTTGTTCTATTATTGAGTGATGCAAACAGAAAAGAAAGATGGAGGAAACAGTGGAGACAGTAAATTAAGAGAGAACTAATTTGAAAAAAAAGAAAAAAGTAGTCTTCTTCTTCTTCTTCTTCTGTGTATGCAGGCTGATACTCCTGCGGACACTCCCTGTATAAACAGGCAGGTATTAATCCCATGTGTTCAACAAAGGGAGTGGAGTTTTGTGTGTATGACCGTTTTTTTTATCCCACCATTAAGGCAGCCATACTCCATCTTCGGGGAAGGTGCATGCTATGTGTAACGTGCCATCCATACCAACAGCCAAACTGGCCTCTTCCGAAAGTTGGTGATGGGATTTTATGTGTGTGCAAGTTGTTGTGCGTGTGTTCACACACGGAACCTCGGTTTATAGTCTCATTCGAAGGACTGTGTCGGAACCAATGTTAACTCTGAGGGAAAAATCCCCCTGTACGGAAACGGCCCGGCGGAGATTCGAACCCGCAACTCTTGGATTACGAGTCTGGTGCTCTAGCAACTGAGCTATTCCGGCCCCCCAAAAGTAGTGAAAAACAAGACCTTGAGCATGTTATGCTCTGGGTAACGTTTGCCCCAGCAGCCTGAAAATCACCAACAGATGACTGTTCAGAACAGCTGTTCTCTAGGCTTTTAAGCAACCACCGCCTTATGTTCTGTGACTTATACATATTTCATATCCTTACAGAGTATTCTATCCCCGCTATATCTTGGCAGGCATACTCTAATTATGGGATGAAAACAGTTCCAGGTGGTTTACATTCACCAGATGCTGCAGCTTTTGTTTCCTTGAATAGGTCCAAAGTCTAGTTTTTCTTTTGTTGAGTAGATCTAAAGCCTAGTTTTTGTTACCTTGAGTAGGTTTAAAGTCCAAATGTGATATTTATAACACTTTATGTGCTGCAGCAGTTTTTTTCCCACTTTTTTATACTTATTTTTATCTCCTTCGGAAGAGTGCAGTATATAAGGGGCATTGGTGTAGCTTTTGTAAAGATCTCTTATTGTTTAAAAATAAGTAAAACTGTTAACTGCTTTTAACTTGTACCAGTTTGCACTCTTGGTTTTCAAACTTTTACATTTACTCAGCATTTTCCCATTGTTTCTGCGTCAGCAAACTAATCTAATGTAATCATCAGGAATAATCAAAACCCAGTTCTGTTTAGAAATCGGCATGAAAATGTCAATCTGGTAAGATTGATATGGCTTCACCTGCTTGAATCATCTTAAATATTAACTATAATGTCTGTCTAAGGTACATTTGGCAAAATTATCTATCTATGTATCTATAGCCGTCCATCTATATAAGGCTTATCTTCATTCAATATTTGGTTATGTATTTATTCATATCTGTTCCTGTGCTTGGTAGAAAGCGCATTGAATGATCAGATCTTAATACATTGTTTAACTTTAACAATTATGCACACAACATTGAATATGACTTTTATCAGTGTTTTAAAGTATAACTATAACAATTAGACAATGCCACTGCTCTAATATTGAAAACATTGATCACAGATTTGTAGTCTTCACTATTTTGATGTTGACATCTTCATGGTGGGGATGGTTTGAAAGGCCATGTGTATAATTCTGTCAAGTTTGGTTGTGCTACAGTGTTGAAGTTTACCTTGGACAGAAAAGCATGCACATGCATGCATGCTTGCAAAAACAGGGTGATCATATACTGACTTTACTTACAAGTACACATTGTGAATCAAACATATGCAGTGTGGAATTCAACACTACCAGTACCATTGTATGAATTACCAGGAGAAAGCATTGCATGAACTAGAAGAAAAAAAAAAATTGAGAAGCCTTTTCAAAGAGGCAGGCCAAATCCTTTCAGAGAAATGGACATTGTAGGCATTTGTTAAGCTGTAAATTATTGCAACAGTACCAGACAGGAATTCGAGTTGAAGCAGCAATGGCTTAACTGCTTTGTGCGGTGTGTATACTGGACAGTAAATTGGATGCATGCCTGCCTGGGGTAGGAAGGGGACAGTAGGGTGCATAGGGTATGAAGGATAAGAACATTGACACACAGACAACCATTTGGGTGTTTTTTGTTGTTGTTTTTTTCCCCCAAATTGTAAAAAAAAAATTGTAAAAAAAAACAAAAAAAAACGAACATTTTCTAAAATGAAGTAGGCAGCACATGTCATTTTGAAAATAAACATTCAGCCGTCTTTGTGTGCATACAATCTTCATAATAAATGTCAAGCGCATGTTTCAGAAACCTTATTGTCTGATTAGAACACCTTTATGTGCAAGGTTTGCAAAGCTTTGACTCCATGAAGAGTTACAAATACAGACTGTACAGCTTGCAACATACTGATTGTGATGAATTACTGCTTGTAACTTTTTTCTTCTTTTTTTTTTCTTTTTTTTTTTAACCCTTCCAGGTATATAGAGATTTTCAAGAGCTGTCTGTCGGAGGCCAATGCAGTTACTGGCAGAGAACGATTTCGCAACATGGGTCGACCTGGACCCTATGATAGAGGTGATCGTTTTGCTGGGGCCAGTGGAGGTCCAATGGGCATGGGATTCAACAGAGGCCGAGGAGGCAGGAATGTGAAAGGTCAGATTTTTCTCAGTTTTGTTGTTGTGTTTTGTTTTGTTGTTTTTGGGGGGGCTTTTTTAGCTTGTTTGGTTTTGTTGTTGTTGTTAGTAATTCTACCAGGGATTTCTTTCGTTGACTTTCTGAATGCTTACATGTGTTTGTTTTTCATGATATAAAATCAGATGAAAACCTCCAGCACATGACAGTTTATTTCCATTAGCACTTTAATATAGACATGTTGTTGAACAATCTGTACTCTCCAGAAGGGTGACCTGATATTTCTGTGAGTGTAGAATAGAGTAGAATATTCTCACGGGGACTTGGTATTCACCTCTGATTAGAATATTGTTGCAGGCATTGATTGTACTATGACCACCCCTCACCTCTTACTCAAAACGTTTGTTGCCATCAGTATTAACATCGACAGTGGTTGCAGACACTGAAAAGCATCAGGGACATTATTCTTATAATAAGAATTCAGCATTCTACCAGCCGCTGTGGCAAAGTGGTTAGCGTCGCGGACTCCGGCTGGGAGGTCGTGGGTTTGAATCCCATCAGAAGTCATGTGGGTTTTTCTGCCCCGACCGGCTCCTACCTGGAGTTGAGTTTGCTGCGGACTCAGTTGGGAAGACTGGGACCACACAGTCGAGTTTCATCCACTTAATGGATGCGTTTCTGAGAGTGTTGCTCAAATTTCTTGACCAGCACTGCAGGTGCCTGTATCTCTCGGGCCTGGTTGACGCCGGGATATATTATGAAAGGAAGCATTGAGTACAGCCATGTCGTGTAGTCTCAGACTGAAATGGAAGTCCGGAGCATCATCATCATCATCCTCATTCTCATCGATCAGCATTTAAAAAAAAAAAAAAAAAAAAGTCTCAAATTCTGTGGCCCTTTATGCCCTGCTCTCATGGTGACCTCAATTTCGATGGCCTTGGTTTGGTTCCGTCTGGGTCACCGATATCGACGAGTCCATGGGGGCTGTCGTTGGATGGACGTGGTGGTGCCCTCCGGAGGGAGAGCTCACTCGCGCCAGCTCCGCGACTAAGCAATTATTGTCATCAGTAGGGGGCTTAGTAGGTGGTGTCCTGTGTATGTTAGATCAGAACAGGCACCACTGAACACCACTGAAGTGACTCGGCAGCAGTGCAGTGTCTTCTCCGGTGGGTTGCCTCTTGACGACTTGACATTGACTGCTCCCTGTGGATTGCTGGTGCCGGGCTGCGGCGGGGCCAACTGGGCTGTGGCTGTGGACGGGGTGTTGGAATGAGCGGCGTGGGTGCACTGCCTCTGAGGTGGCGCAGAGGTTGGGACAGCAAAAAAAAAAAAAAGAAAAGAATTCAGCATTCCCTCTTCTCTGCCAATTTTCAGATATTTGTGAAATGTAAAAAAAAAAGAGCGGGGGGGAGGGGGAGGGTCTGTGAGAAAGAGAAGAAAAATTTGGAGAGGGAAAAGTGGCAGTGGAATTCAGGAAATGCTGGTCCCATTTTTAGTATGTCATCAGACGCACATTGATGTTATGTGAATTTTGGGGGGAGAGCAGGTACTAGCCATTTTGTGTACTTAGTGGAAAGCAAAATAATGTCATCTTGTGACATCTCGACTGGCAAGAGGCAGCAGAAGGGAAAGAAGTTGATAGAAGCTGTAGGTATGAATAGATCTGGGTGTAGTTAAACACAAAAGTAGACAATGCACCACCCGATGCTCAGAGTTGTGCCAGATTAAATAATGTGAACAAGTTTCAAAATGAGGCATGCCCCTTGGAACCCTATGTAATTTCATGGATTTTTGCTGTTCTCAGTGGGAAGCCCTGGAATGCTGTTCAAGCTTGCAAATTTTGTTTTTGTTCGTTTATCGTTTCTAAGATATTCTTCAATGAATCTTTGTGCCTGTTGCAGGATTCTTTGGTGAAGACAATGATGGTTTTGGTGGAGGGGGCTTTGGATATGGGCGTGGAGGAAATGGGCGCTTTGGCATGATGGACAGTCGTGGGGGCATGAACAAGCCAGGTCACTGGGTACGCATGAGGGGCTTGCCCTTTCAAGCCCAGGAACAGGATATCTTTGAGGCAAGTGATACATTGTATGTTACAGTTGTGATACGATGGAGGTAACAGTGACATGGTATGGAAAATGATAGAGATATACACTGAAATTTATTTTTGAGAAACATGGATTCTTGTACAAGTTTGTTTTTTAAGGGTACCTTTTAACTAATTGCCTGTGCTTTTTCCTTGTATGATTACAAAATCATTGCTCTAGTATTACTGTAGTGTGTAATCTTCTTTTCCATGGCATAATTATTTAGTAGGTGTTCTCATTCTCCTCTTGCTCTAGTGTTTATTCTTCAAAGCAGGTGACTTCGGGTGCTACTGATATGTCTTGAATTTGAATGGGTTGCCATTATTATGTTTTCATTATTTTTATTTTCAACCCATGTTTGATGGCATGTGCATATACATGCAGGGACATGAACCAAATGCATATGCACCAGTGTGTAGGGAGCTCAGATATCAGAAGGGGTATATACCAGAACACTTTGCATGTATCCTATGGTCACCACTGTTCAAATAAAAAGCACAGATCTTGTACTCATCACACACTTTAGCTGTCTACATCAATGGAACCAGGATTGGTTTAGCAACAGTTTTATAGGAAGTTGCCTGGAATTTGATTACATGCTTTTTAGAAAGAAAACAGAAAGATGAATCAACATGGTCCGTTGAAGTAAGAATGGAGAGTTGGATGGGGATGTTGAAATTCAGTCCACAAAAATCTTGACATTATGTATGATAAAAGTTGCATGACCACTACCACTGCCCACCTCCTCACTCCCTCCCCCCCCCCCCCCCCTTTGTCTCCCCCCAAAGTTATATCCATTTCATTTCTCACAGACTCCACCCCCACCTTATCTTTCATAAATACACACAAGCATGCACACACACACACACACACACACACACACAACACACACACACACACACACACACACACACACACACACACACACACACACACACACAGAATATCTCATGGTGTGCAAATTGTCACAAACACACACACACACACACACACACACACACACACACACACACACACACACACACACACACACACATTCATACACATATGCACATGCATACACAGACTAGCATCTTATGGCGTGCAAGTTACATGACAGTTGCTTCAGATTCCCAAGAGAGAGAACCTGTGATTTCTTGGGGGAGGGGGTGGGGTGGTCAATATTTAGTAAACAGGTGTTGATTTTCTTTGTATGTGTTTGCAAGATATAGATAGGAAATGGGATCATGTTTGTGATTATCACCAGGGTAACTGAACAGTTTGATACATTTACAACAAAACGGGGAAGAATACAAACAGAAAGTTTGCGCGCGCACACACACACACACACACACACACAAAAAGGTGTAAAGGTATTTGACTCGTGAATTTAGATGCAAGAACTTTTTTCCCTACAAGAATTAAATAAACTGGACTGACATGTGTAGAGGAGAAAATTTGCATTGGACATTGTGTTGCATCTGATTTTAATTTATATTGATGGGTCATTTTGCAGTTTTTTGCACCTTTGCAACCTTTGAATGTCGACATAGAGTACACAGACAGCGGCCGGCCAAGTGGTGTCGCCAATGTTGAGTTTGCCAGCCATCAGGATGCCTTGCAGGCTATGAAAAAACACAAGTCAAACATGCGTGAGTGTTGGTCTTTTGTGCCTTCCTGTCAGTCTCATCCCGTACTTATCTAATGCTTCTTGCCTTGGTGCCATTACAGGTCATTCAGTGATAGAGGACTTTTGCTTGGATGGGTCTGGGAAAGAAGTATGAATAATATCCTTACTCAGAAAGAATAATGTCTGGAAATGCTGTTTTGTCTCAGTCCATGTCTTAGATCTAGTTGTCGATCTTGCATTGAAGTGAATGAAGATAAGTGATTGCTCATTCATTTTCATTGTCCTGAGTGTTTTGTATTTTGCCTGAAGAAGACCTACGAGGTCGAAACGCGTTGTGTTTTATCTTGTGATTCGTTTGTCTACGTTTTCTTGAAGGTTTGCTATTAATTACATTTTTTTAATTTTTCATACATCTTGGTCAATCAGTGATAGAGGACTTTTCTTGGATTGGTCTGGAAGAGGGGTATGAATCATATCCAACTCAGAAAGGCTAATACCTGGAAATGCTGTTTTGTCTCAGTCCATAAAGCTTCCAGTTGGTTCATTGAGTGTGATGTTTTATCCCAGTATCCACCAAAGCTCATATATGCCCTCTGTATGTGACACACACACACATGTAGATATACACATAGATACATAAACTTTGCCTTGTACCAGCCGCCGTGGCAAAGTGGTCAGCGTCGCGGACTCCCGGCTGGGAGGTCGTGGGTTCGAATCCCATCAGAAGTCATGTGGGTTTTTCTGCCCCGACCGGCTCCTACCCAGAGTTGAGTTGCTGCGGACTCAGTTGGGAAGACTGGGACCACACAGTCGAGTTTCATCCACTTAATGGATGCGTTTCTGAGAGTGTTGCTCAAATTTCCTGACCAACACTGCAGGTGCCTGTATCTCTCAGGCCTGGTTGACGCCGGGATATATTATGAAAGGAAGCGTAGAGTACAGCCCTGTCATGTAGTCTCAGACCGAAATGGAAATCCGTAGCATCATCTTAATCATCCTCATTCTCATCGATCAGCATAAAAAAAAAAAAAAAAAAAATGTCTCAAATTCTGTGGCCCTTCATGCCCTGCTCTCATGGTGACCTCAATTTCGGCGTCCTCTCCACGTCTGTGGCCTTGGTTTGGTTCCGTCGGGGTCACCGGTATCGGCGAGGAATTGTCGTTGGACGGACGTGGTGGCGCCCTCCGGAGGGAGAGCTCACTCACGCCGGCTCCGCGACTAAGCAATTATTGTCGTCAGTAGGGGGCTTAGTAGGTGGTGTCCTGCGTATGTTAGATCAGAACAGGCGCCACTGAACACCACCGAAGTGACTCGGCAGCAGTGCAGTGTCTCCTCCGGTGGGTTGCCTCTTGACGACTTGACATAGACTGCTCCCTGTGGATTGCCGGTGCCGGGGCTGCGGCGGGGCCGACCGGGCTGTGGCTGTGGACGGGGTGTCGGAATGAGCGGCGTGGGTGCACTGCCTCTGAGGTGACCTCAGAGGTTGGGACAGCAAAAAAAAAAAAAAAAAAACTTTGCCTTGTGCATATTCTTGTTGAGGTGCAGTTGATGCTTTTTCTTCTTCTTTTTTTAACTGTGTCATCTGATTCCCACTGGCATTGCACCCACACCAATCATTGCCTGTTTAAGCCACAGCGTGGCTTGTATCACCACAGTGGTGGCACCGGCATTCACAGGGAGGAGTCAGTGTAAAGTCATGAGGCAACGCTCCAAAGGAGGCAACTGCATTGCTGCCAAGTCACTGCAATGGTCACCAGTCACTGGTGCTTGTTCAGATCCAACATAGGATAACACCTACTGAGCCCCCCACTGACAACAATAATTGCTTAGTCTTGGAGCCAGCATGAGTGAGATGTTCCTCCAGAGTGTGCCACTACATCTGTCCAACGACAGTCCCCATTAATTTGCCAGTACCTGCAACCCTGACAGAACCACACCAAGGCCATCGGCATGAAAAGAAAATGGAGACTGAGGTCACCATGAGAGCAAGGCATGAAGGGACACAGAATTTGTAACATTTTTTTTTTATGCTGAGCAGTGAGAATGAGATAATGAATATGGTAATGTGGATTTCCATACTGGTAAGAGACAGCATTACAGGGCATTACTCAATGCTTGCATTCACTGTTTAGCCTTGCATCAACCAGGCCTGAGAGATGACTTGCAGTGTGGGTCAGGAAATTTGAGCAACTTTCTAGGGGGTCCATTAAGTGGGATGAAATTTCACTGTGTGGCTCCAGTCTTCCTGGTTCACCCCATTGCAAACTGAACTGGAGGAAGGAGCAGGTCTGGGCAGAAAAGTCCCACAGATTTATAAATAGGTGTGAATGATGGGAGTCAAATCTACGATTTCCCAGCTGGGAATCCGCAGTGCTGATCACTTTGCCATGGCAGCTAGTTCCAGCTGATACTTGATTCCTTTGTATCCGAAAGGAAATTAATTTGCCAAGAATATTGTAAGAAAGTATGTGCCGTTTCCTTTTTTCCCATACCAGTCAAAAAATAGAAAAAGAAGTAATTACATGTATGTTATAACAGATGAATTGTTTTGTGCAGATCATCGCTACATTGAGTTGTTCCTCAACTCTACACAAGAAGAAGAGAGTTACGGTGGCTCAGGTATGGGTGGTGGCTATGCGATGAGCAACATGGGAAACTCAATGGATAGTGGAATGATGGGAAGCAATTTCAACAGTGGCATGGGAGCTGGTAACAACATGGGAGGGAACTTTGGAGATCAGTACAGTGGCAGCAGTGGTTCATACAACAACATGGGCAGCAGTGGTTATATGGGCAACGCCACCAGTCAAACCTCCACCTATGGAAATCAAGGTTGGTTCATTATTTCATTGACTTTGAATTTCCTGTAAGTATATGAGAGACACCAGTAAAGTTTAGATCAATGGTTGCCGCCTGAAATATATATATGTGTGCACTGATTGTCCCTAACAAGTGTTTGCTTAATTCTTTAGAAGAAAGCTGATAAACACTGAGGCACAGGTATTTTGAAATGGATGTGCTATTGTTTGAATGACTGGACTGACCAGCCCTGGAAGTTTATTTTACAATTTAAAAAAAAATAAAAAATACTTTCAGTGACTGAAATTTGCATAACACTGAATGAAATTGCTGGAAAATTCATGAGTAACATATATGAATATCTTTAAGAAAGTAAAGAATTTTAGATTAATAGCACATGAACTTCCTTTTTTCTCGGGTTTCATGCTGTTTGAATTGGATACAAAGTGGGTATGAAGCAAGAGAGGTAAGCTAAATACATTCAGAAGGGCTTCTGCCGCATACTTTGATAAACAAGTCATGAAAACATTTAGCTTTCCACTTGATGATTATTTGTCATGCTTTGCATGGTTTGTTCTCAGTTTCATGAAGGCTGTGAACACACATTCATCTAGAAATATCAATCCAGATCGTAAATGCAATTTGAAAGATGTATCTTCCAACAGGAAAAGAAATGCTTCTGAGCAAAGGCGATAGTCTTGAAGGAATAGAAGATTAACATCAGCGAGTAGGGTGTGGTGGCAAGATTCCGAATACAACATAGGAGGTGTTGGGTTTTGATTAGATGGAGACTGTAAGATTTCAGAATTTAATTGGGGGAATGGATATAGCTGTGAGCTATGTTGTCATTTTTAAAATTCCAGGATGCAATTTGTGAGGTGGAGAAAGTCATGTTTCCAAACTGGATGGAGATTGTACTGTATCAGGATGCAACTTAGGAGGGTAATATTTTTGGGTGCAGCTTAGGAGGAAGAAAGATGGATTTTGAACAGTGATGTTTATTTGATTTCAGGGTATAGCATGGGAGGTGGAGGAGGATACAATGGCATGGGCAGCAACACCATGGGCGGTCTGGCCAACTCCAACTACACAGCTTTCTAGAACAACTTGACTCACATACCTCATCCTGCACCACTTTCTGAAGACATGGACATAAAACTGTCATAATTACCACACACTGTCTGAACAGAGTAACCCAGCATATCTTTCTTTAGACAGATCTCTGTTCTGTCTCATGTGTGAGAAATTGGGAGCCAGGGTAGGAGGAGACGACAGTGGCAAGGCACTGACTTAATTGGTTTTTGTAGATCTGTCCAGCAGTTTATTCCCCCCCCCTCCCCCCCGGATCCACAGGTAAGGAATCCAGAAGAAAGTTGCCTCTGGTCAGTTACGCATATTGGTATGTGGCTTCAACACCAGTTCAGAGCATCCTTTTAAGGTTTATATGGATTAAGCACAGTTCACAGATTATAACTTGCACATGGGTGGCAGAGAGGTGTATTTGGCCAGTGATGGTAAGGGCCACCTCTGGATTGCACACTGTTAAGAGTTGTTCCAACATCTTCAGGTTTGGTTCAACTGTGTATAAACTGGTACTAAAGTAGTAGTAGAAGTGTGTCTGTGCTGTCCATGCAAACATAATAAGCCCTTATGTAGTGTGTTTGAAGATTGTTACTGTTTATCATTGTTTCTTTGTGGACCAATACATCTTGTGCACCATTTTTGTTGTTGTTGTTATTGATTTCACATTGTTTTGTCAATCAAAATGTCAAAAATTAGTAATAAAACCATGTTTGATTGTGTAGAATGCTTTTGTGTTTGAGAATGTTGTCAATGGTTGACAGTTATTTTAGGAGTTCTTTGAAATGACTTCCAAGTCCTAACATATCCCAAGTGCTCACACTTGCTCACACACACACACATGCACAAGTAGAGAGAGACTTTTTTTTCCTATTCAGGGAGAGGTTTCTTCCCCGTACCCCATCCTGATCCACTCCTCGTTTCCTCCTCCCCCCCCCCCCCCCCCCCCCCCCCCCCCTGGTAAATGTGTTTGATGTTCAAGAAACTTTGAATACATGCGCTAAGTAACAAAAGGCACAACTGTGAACACTCCCTTCTGGAAAAATTGTGTGTTCTTTCTGAAATAGTGCACTGAAACAAACTGGAAACTGATAGTTTGTCATTTTTACAATGTTGCATGCTTCTTGATCACATTCTCTTCAAAAATTAACAAGGGTGAGTGTAAAATCATACCACAGACTTAACAAAAGTTAAAGATGTAACAGTGAAATTTGGTTCAATTATCCTGTTTTCAAAACTGGTTTTCAATGGTTCATGCATGTGAGAGTGATTGAACTGCTATGTTATGTAGGCTGCTATGAACTCATCAAGATTAAAACCTTTTACTATCCAAACTGCCTATATTGGCCCTCACATTGAGTCTCACTCTCCCTGGAACTGCCTTTGTTAACCAATCAGAGGTTACTGCTAGTCTGTTCCTATTGTAGAAGATCTGAAGTGAGAGACATGCTCTGAAAGTGTGTTATGGGAAGTAACTGCCTTCCTGTCGCATTTCAGGTTCAAACATTGTTTTGTATTTTTCTTTTCTTTTTTCGTTTTTAAACCACTGATGAAATACCTGACATTGTTGACTGCTCCCTGTGGATTGCCGGTGCCGGGGCTGCGGCGGGCCCGACCGGGCTGTGGCAGTGGACGGGGTGTCGGGATGAGCGGCGTGGGTGCACTGCCTCTGAGGTGACGCAGAGTTTGGGACAGCAAAAAAAAAGAAAAAAGAAAAAGAAATACCTGACATTGACCAGTCACTTATTAGTGATAGTTTAGACCAAGAAACAGATCGTAATGATGGCTAAACTGGATCATTGAAGTTTGAAGATAACAAAGTAATGGTGACAATGACTAGGAACGACGTGAGTCAAACATTGGTTATGACAGTGACTCAGGCATGTGGGGTTGAAATCTCAGGTGTGTAGGGATGGAATGTACCTTTTTATTTTTTAATGCTATTAGTAAAAGTGATGCCTTCATATAACACTGACATGCATAACATTGCTTTGCAGACAGTTTTCAACTATTCAAAAAAAGAAATGTGTGTGTGTAAAGCTGCATACCCCTCCTTCAGTAGGTTTCAGTCTCTGTCAGGAAATGATCATACATAGGAAGAAAAAAGGTTTTGCACCTAGGGACTTTGGATATATGAGGATGAATACACCTAAGAAAGTGAAATAATTTTAACATGATTAGGATTTTTTGTTTGTTTTTTTAACTAGTTCTTTAGTTGTCTGTAGTAACAGGCCAGTGAAAATTTTTAGCCCTAGCCTCACGCTCCCTCCACGAACACCATTTCTCATCTTTTCTCTAAATCCAAATATTAATTGCATGCTTTTTTTTTCCAACAATGATAATGTATGTACATATATTTTGTATGAAATGGATGTTGAAATAGTCCTATAACCTCTAGAATTAGGTTTTAAGAGCCTGAGGTGCTTGTTCGTACAAGGTGTATGAGTGAATAAGGCTGCAAGTACATATGTCAGAATGAATGTTTTCAGTGAATTGCAACAAACTTGACAGACTTGAGGGCTGTAGTGGATGTGGAGTGAATGAAGATGTAATGGATAACAGGAATAATAAAAGTCCCATTTGATAAGAGATCAATGTCTGCTGCATCTGTTCAAGGCGTTGAGTGAATAGCTGGGAGAATGGTGGTGTGTGTGAAAGAAGAGCTCTGTTACGATGTAGACCATGCAGTTCATCTATATCATCCAATACCTGACTCGTCATCATTTTAAGTTTTCTGGACATTTCAACTTGCATTCTGGAATCTAGAAAGGGATTTAGAACAATGGGAGTCCAGATTGTGTTGACACAGAGTCAATTTCACAAATGGATAATACAGAGATTGGGACTTCAACCCCATTTAAAATCACTGTAAGACTTCTCTTTTTTTCCTTTTTTTTTTTTCTCCCACCACCCCGCGCTGCTTTGCTCTTTCCGTCCTGCTTCCTCCATCCATATATTACTGAATACAGACCTTTGCTGCTGAAGTTACCCAATCAGCATACAGGAACAACACACACAAACAACCACTTAGTTCCCTTAAAATTTCCTTTTGGATGCTTTTGTGGTGTGATAAGCACCTGATGTCTTACAGAGCTTTTAAAAAAGCATCGAGCTAACTTGAAATCAGAGTGAATTCTCATGTGACTGCTGTCAAAGTGTCTCAGAAGTGCAGATTATACAGTGAACACGGCTTAATTTCAAGTGACATAAGATGTGCAACTGTCTCTCATTAACTTTCAGTCATCAAGTAGGGTAGCTCTTGCTTCCATGATTAAATACTTGCACATTTATAACTCCAAATGAATGCTGCTTACAACAAATCACCTAGCAGAAATGTCAACACAGAACAAACGAGGAGACATCCCCAAGTTCCAAGCTTTCCCATATGCCATGTATCTGACACAAGTACATGGCAACAACCATTTGAGAAATGAGCAAACACAAATTGACATTTATTCAAGACTTGTTCAGCCTTTTCGATCTTGAATATAATCAAATTAACAGACAAACGACAGTAACAATTTGGTGTCATAAATGACATTTGCTAGGAGTTGTGTTTTAGTATTTCATCATGTGAGCATGAGTTGCACTATTTGTTTGTTGTTTACTATTCCCTGCCTCATTTAAGATTTCCTTTAATACCAATCTGAGATTACCTGCATTTGTTACTATTCATTTAAATGCAGACAAAATTAATGAAATGGGTTTAATGTCATGTCTATCACAGACCATCGGCATCACCAAGGGAAACCTTGGCATGTTTACAAAATGAAATAGCGTCAGACTTAAAGAACTTCTGCTCCAAGCTGACTACAATCGCTCAAAGATATGAAAAATAAAGCAGAAAATTAAGGGCTAGACGCAAGCACATCTGCAGCTTTCAGACAGACTGATCATGAACGAACAAGCTGTTGTCAATGTGTTGGCCTCCACCATAGAAATTAACTCTTTTTCATATGTTATATTTTTTTTTAAATAAACATTGGGAAAAATCCAACTCCCCCTAACCTTTTCCCTGACAATAATCAGTCCTTTCTTCCTCAATCTGTCTTTTTCCTCAGTGAATTCAGTTCAGCTCCTCTGACCTTTTAATGACTCTGTTCCCACCCTAGAAATGCACTATCAACTTTTGAAACATATTCCTGAAAGCTATCTACATTATTATGAAAGTCTAAAATCATGTCTGGATTACACTTGCCCGGCCTCCACCCCCCCACCCCCCCCCCCCTCCATTACACCTTTTCCGCCTCCTCCTACCCTCTCCGAAGGCCCTGACTATTCAGATTCTAACACCTCCAAAGATCAGGAAAATCCCACTTGACATTTAATAATTATGACCAGCTACTACAAATTAATGGAACAAAGACGGGAGAGGAAACCAAGCAAATGGCAGAAGAAAACCTGCAGATCATAAACCAGTGTGTACTCCCTGGGAAAAAAAAAAAAAAAAGGGGGGGGGGGGGGGGTCTGCTGTCTGCAATTCATGCTGATCCTGAAGCTTCTCTGGCCTCTATGGAGGCTAAAATCAACAAATTCACGAGGAAAATAATTGGCTTGGTGTCTCGCCCTATCTCGGTGATGTTGCACTCTACTTCCGCCAGTCGAAGCTGAAAATCCACCGTCTAGGAATACAAAGTGGGTAAAGCAAGGTAACTAACCATGCTTTAGGACTCTAAAGACAAAAGTTATGAGGTCAGTCCAGCCCTTCCTGTCAATAATCGGTGAAGAAAACAACCTGTCCTTTTCCCCTCAATTTAAGTTGGCTCTTCAGACATTTAATGATTCTGTTCGCAGCCTTCAAATTTACTATCAAGTTTTGAAACGTCTTCCTGAAAGCTATCTTCATATCATCTTAAAAATCTGAAATCACATTTAGATTACACCCCCACCTTCCCCCATCACTCCCTTCAACCCCCTACCCCCTACCCCCGCCACTCACTGCCCCGATTGTCCTGACAGAAACCCTTGATTATTCAGATTCCATCTTCTTCTTCAGGGTATACGGCCACAATCATCCAATTGATTTTTTCGCCGTTTTGTGGGGGTTGTGATGAAAGAAAAACAAATTATAGAAAGCGATAGCCCTAAAAGTGAGGATAAAAACCTAGTCCTGCTCTAAGTGGGTTCTCCAGCAGGCTACTGTTACTTCACTTTTCACCCCCCCCCCAAAAAAAAACAAAAAGTAAATAAATAAACCACACACACACAAACAAAATCAGGAAAATTCCACTTGATATACAATAGTTATGACTAGTTTCCTTAAATTTATGGCTCAAAGACAGGAGAGGAAACCAAGCAAATGGCGGAAGAAAGACTGCTGATAATAGACCAGTGTGTGCTCCGTGGCAAAAACAAGGTCTGGTGTCTGTAGTTCATGCTTATCCTGAAGCTTCTCTGGCCTCTACTGATTTTTGATATCAGCACTAGCACAGTGAAAATCAATGGAGGCCAAAATCATCAACTACGCATTGAAATGGCTTGGTGTCCCACTCTGTCTCACTGACATTGCACTCTACTTCCGCCAGTCGAAGCAGAAAATCGATCCTCGAAAAGTACATAGAGGGTAAAGCAAGGTTACCAACCATGCTTGAGGACTCCAAAGACAGCTGTGAGATTAGTCCAACCCAGACTAAAGACTGGTAGAAAATGGAAAGTTCAGCATGCAGCGGACATGGCAAAGGAAAGCCTCAAGATCAAGGAAATAACAGGTCACACACAGACCAGCAGAAAGGGCCTGTGGTCAACGAAGATGAAATGATTTTCAAAGGCAAAAGGAAAAGCAAAGAGAGACATGGTAATCAAGGAACTGAAGAAGAAAGAAGAGGATTCTTAGTGAATCCAGAAGGCAGTCCAGCAAGGCCAACATGGTCAATGGATTACGTAGGAAAATGCATTCCAAAGAAGTCTCACCTGGTATGACACATGCAACATGGCACCTGTTAGAGCCAGCTTCATCCTCAGATCTGTTTATGACCTCCAACTCATGAATTCAAACTGGTCAGGAAGGGGAAATCAGATAATCCTACGTGTCCACTCTGTCACAGCAAACAATCTGTGGAACATGTCCTGAGTTCATGCAAAGCAGCGCTAACCCAGGGAAGGTACACATGCACAACAAAGTACTCAAGGGGATCACACATTTGGTTAATACCACTGGAGGAAGCGCTTCGCCACCAGAAGCTCAAACAACGAACTTCTACACAGCAGGAGGCCACAAATCATGTTCTGGAACACCTGTGATATCAAGAGCATGGAAACAGGGTTTACTGGATGGAGGGGATGACTACGAATGCACTGCAGACCTTCCAGAATGGGAGAACTAGCCAGAGACCATCAGGAAGAATGGCACGAGACCGGATACTGTTCTCGTCTCCGGTTCATCAGTACAAATGATAGTGATCGAATTCACTGTGCCATACGAAAGCGGAATGTAGCAAGCTCACATCTACAAGAATTACGAGTATGCTAGCCAAACAGCTTGAGGGAATCTGGCTTCCAGGACCAATTCCTCGCCATAGAGATTAAAGCATGGGGAATTATTGGCTTATCAGCCTATGATATCATGAAACAGCTTGCAGTTTCTGGTAAGAAGAGGACCAGAACCCTGAAGGCAATGGCAGAGGCAGCTGAAAAGAATTCCAGATTGATCTAGTCGAATGGGAACGAAAGTTCACTTTATGAGGCTTAAATTTTTCAACTTACAACAGGTGTCCTTCAGCGATGGGGGCAAAGGATTCGTCAAAAAAAGCAATCCTCCAGACGCTCACCCATCCAATAGGTGTAAGTTCGAATCCTGGGACCGTCAGGGGAAAAAAGTTGACAGCAGAAGAGCATCTGGGAGTCATGACCTGGATGAGGTCCCCTCAGAGAGTAAAAGGTTCAGAGCCAAAAAAACTCGTCTGAGGGTTCATAGCCGAAAAATTTATCTTAGGGGGTTTCTTCTCTTAAGACCTTCTGCCCCCCCCCCCCCCCCACACACACACACACACACACACACACACACACACACACACACACACACCACCCTTAGAATTTGGAGTTTGGAGGCCGGAAACGGATGGCCTTTTGGACACGGACAAGAGTGGTTTACGCAAGAACCATATATGCTATTGTTTGCGATTTAGCCTATCTAGAAACGATTACCTGCATGCATTTAGTAATAAGCAACATGCTCTCTCTCTCTCTCTCTCTCTCTCTCTCTCTCTCTCTCTAAAGCTTATGACATCATCTGAAAATCGGGTATCCTCAAGGAACTTCATGATCTGAGTTTTTGAAGTTATCTCCCTTTCGCCATCAAACATTTCCAGGACGATCGCGTGTTTCAAGTTCGTGTAGGCGCAATGCTGTCCGACAGCTGAAGAGTAAGGTGTTCCTGGCATATCAACATTTTTAAAGCTCGAAGAGGTTCCATGCTCTTTAATATCTATAAGTGAGAAACGGATATTTCTTCTAGTAGCTCGACAGTTTTGAATTCATGTAGGCACCATTGGATGTCATGCTCTTTGTTAACTATAAGTGGGAAATTGAGTGTTTCTTCTAGTAGCTCGACAATTTTAAGTTAATGTAGGCACCATCTGATGTCCATGAGCAGAATATGGGTGATCCTCAGGGAAGGCATCCTTTCCCCTTTCTGACGAAATTTAGCCAGCCGCACAACCATCCAGCCACCTCTCCTCTACCCTTGCCCCAAACTCCCTTCTCTCTCACGCTCCCCCCCCCCCCCCCCCCCTGTGTGTGTGTGTTTGTGTGTGTGTGTGTGTGTGTGTGTGTGTGTGTGTGACATTTGTTACCAGTTATTCATTGGCCTTGTTTGTGCTTAGTTTTGCTTTCTATACTTCTGCTGTGGCATTTAAGGATTCCTACGGAGAAGCGCTAGTCTAGCTTTGATCTCAGCATATGAAGTTTCCGAATTCTTCTTGACGAAATTGCGTCAGAATGTTCTCAACGAGTGACAGACACTCCCCATTTCCGATCGTGTTTGCGTCAGTATGAGTAGGCCTATAATCTGTCCCGTGCGTGCGTGCGTAGTAGCAGTAGTTGTAGTAGTAGAAATATGTGTGTGCGCGCGCGTCTTCAATCAGTCAACAAACAGCACATAAAGGACGGATCAGTTTATCACAACTGCTGCAACACCAAGTGTGCAAAACATGCGCTCTTCAACACCGAAGTGTGGTAACTAAAACAAAGGCCGGGGGCGGGAATAGCTCAGTTGGTAGAGCGCCGGACTCGTAATCCAAGGGTTGCGGGTTCGAATCTCCGCCGGGCCGTTTCGGTTACAGGGGGATTTTTCCCTCGGAGTTAACATTAGTTCTGACTCCATTTTCCCATACAGTCCTTCGAATGAGACTATAAACCAGGTTCCGTGTGTGAACGCACGCATAACATCTTGCACACACGTAAAATCCAATCACCAACTTTCGGAAGAGAAGGCCAGTTTGGCCGTTGGTATGGATGACAAGTTACACATAGCATGCACCTTCCCCGAAGATGGAGTATGGCTGCCTTTATGACGGGATAAAAAAAAAAAACGGTCATACACACAAAACTCAACTCCCTTTGTTGGATAGATGGGATTAATACTTGTCTGTCCATATAGGTAGTGTCCGCAGGAGTATCAGCCTGCGTACGCAGAAGAAGAAGAAAAAACAAAGGCCGTTAAAATCACAAGAAAATCGGCATGACTCGGCAGAGTGCTAGTGGAAGGAAAGCCAGCCAGCCAGTCCTGCGCTGCTGTTCTGAGATAAGGTCACGGATCGGCGGAGGAGATGGGGGAATGGGTGGGGATGAGGGCAAGGAAAGGGTATGGGAGAGGAGGGAGCACTTGCAAAATTAGCACAGAAATGCGCTTTAGAGAGGTAAACGAGCTAGGTTTCTCCTGCTGGTAGAATACGTTCAGATTCAATTACATCGGTAACTGTGAATATTCTTCTTTCTGCTTGTATCTTGTAAATCTACAAAGCGCTGGTTCGCCCGACCCTGGAGTAGTCCTGCCAAGTATGGGACCCCTACCAGGAAGTGGACGAAACAGCGCCTGAAAAGGTGCAACGAAGGGCGGCACGCCGGGTAGTCAACCGCGATCGTCAGACTTCCAGCGTGAGTGCGATGTACGAACAACTTCACCGGGCACCGCTTGAAGACCTACGGCGTCAGATCCGGCTGTCGACATTCTTCAAATTCCATCATGGAGACATCATGATCGACTCCATACATGTTCCTCCTCGCCACACCCATCACTGTGACACTCGTAACTCCCACGTGCTACAGTATGCCATTGAGTCCTACTACAGGAACTACAGGAAGAATGGCTTCTTCCCATGCACTGGGGGAGAATGGAACGACCTTCCAGCTGAGGCACTAACATCAGCCTCGCTGGAGGGCTTCAAATCCTGGATATAACCCCCATCCCCATCCCCCTTCCCCAACCCCTCTCCTGTACCCACTCACCCCTCTCCCGCACCTGTTGTCCTTCCCACCCACTATGGAGAAAGGTCTACTTTTGCCCCCACTCCCCTCCTCCCCCCCCCCTCCCCCCGAGGCCTGAACACATATTGTAGGTGGTCCTAAGCCTTTTTTCCCTTCTCCACCCTCTTCAAGCTGTTGATCTAGGCAGCATCTTCATATAGCCTATTCTGTTATTACCCGTTTTTAGAGTCAGAATCTTCAACTGGTTGAAGGTGGACAACTAAGAAAGAAGACGAAGACATCTCAGTGCTGGGTTTTGAGAAGAGTTGAATTCTCTCTCTTAAAAGGATAAAAATTCAAAGCCAGTTTGAATGTTCGCGTTGATTTTTTGTTTGTTTGTTTGTTTGTTTGTTTGTTATTTTTTATGCATTAAATTTTAAGTTATGTGAATTACCTATTGATATTGCAACCCCCCCCACCCCCCCCCCCCCCCCACCCCACTCCCTTTCGTATTAAACAGACCTTGGCGATGGATACAAGATGCCTCCTCTCAAGGCCTTCATGGATGACACTACAGTGATTTCATCCAGAGAAGACGAGACACGTCATGTGCTGGAGAGGCTGGACGACATAGTTGCCTCATCCAGAATGAAGTTCAAGCCAAAGAAATCACGGAGTCTCTCACTGAGGAAAGGAAAAGTGGCCGGATCTGTGGTCTTCAGTGTTGCCAACCAGGCCATTCCAACAGTCACAGAAGAACCAGTCAAGAGCCTTGGAAGATGGTATGATGATACGCTGAAAGACACACAAAGAGCAAAAGAAACCAAGCAGATGGCGGAGGAAGGCTTGGAGACCATTGACCAGTGTGGGCTCCCTGGCAAATACAAGGTCTGGTGTTTGCAGTTCATGCTGATACCAAAGCTCCTATGGCCTCTGATGATATACGACATCTGCACCAGCATGGTGGAGGCAATGGAAGCCAAAATCAACAAGTTCACAAGGAAATGGCTTGGTGTCCCACCCTGTCTGACTGACATAGCGCTGTACTGTCGCCAAGCAAAGCTGAAACTACCACTGAAATCCATCCTGGAGGAATACAAAGCAGGGAAGATCAGACTTCAAAGCATGCTGGAGGACTCAGGAGACAAGGTGGTAGAAGCAATCAAGCCCCAGCTGAAGACAGGCAGAAAATGGAAAGTTCAAGAGGCGATGGATTCTGCAAAAGAAAGTCTCAAGATCAGAGAAATAACAGGACACACACAGACCAACAGACAAGGACTGGGGGTGACCAAAACTGAATGGTGGTCAAAGGCCAAAGGAAAAGCCAAAAGAGACATGATGATTCAGGAGATGAGAAAAGAAGAAGACCAAAAAAGACTCCAAAAAGCAGTCCAGCAGAGCCAGCAAGGGCAATGGACAACGTGGGAGAATGCACTCCAAAGAAGTCTCACTTGGAATGACATTTGGCACATGGCCCCTCTCAGGATCAGCTTCATTCTCAGATCTGCATATGACCTTCTGCCCTCAAATGCAAACCTGGTGAAGTGGGGGAAAACAGACGATCCTGCATGCCCCCTCTGCCATGAAAAACAAACAGTGGAGCATGTCCTAAGCTCATGTAAAGTAGCCCTGGCTCAAGGAAGGTACACATGGAGGCACAACCAAGTGCTCAAAGAGATTGTACAAGTAGTCTGGGCTAGTACCAACACCATAAAAGGGAAAATCAGGACTCCAAAAGCACCCGCAACATTCTTCACGGCAGGAGGCAGCAAATCATGGCCAAGAACAACAGTGCCACTCGAAACATGCAGGCAGAGTCTGCTGGACGGGGCAGATGACTGGGAGTGCACTGCAGACCTCCCAGAATGGAAGAGTCACCCAGAGATCATCAGCAAGAGTGGCATGAGACCAGACATAGTAGTCCACTCTAAGTCAACCAAGCAGCTGATCATGATCGAGCTCACGGTGCCATATGAGAACAGAATGGAGGCAGCTCAAATCTACAAGACTGAAAAGTATGCTGATCTGGCAAACAGCCTGAGGAGAGAAGGCTATCAGGTCAAAATCCTCACTGCAGAAATTGGAGCTAGGGGGTTTGTAGGAACGTCTGCATACAGCCTCATGAAACAGCTCTCAGTTGCAGGGAAGGAAAAAACCAGAGCCCTGAAAGCAATGGCAGAAGCGGCAGAGAGGTGTTCAAGCTGGATCTGGTCAAGGAGGAACAAAAGTGAACTTCATAAGGCTTAATTTCCCTACAAATATCAGGTGTCCCTGTGGTTCAGTGGTTAAAGCGCGAGTCATTAAGTGGAAAATGAGCATGTCCAGAGGGTCATGGGTTCGAATCCCAGCCATGGCTCGTCCCAAGATGGAAAAAAAAGGGGCAGCAGAGGGACATCCGGAGTCATGAACCGGGTGTGGCCCAACCCCCCTAGAGTGTCAGGAGATAAGGGCCGAAACACTTGCTTGAAGGGGGCTTCTCTTCTGAGGACTCTCTGCTGCCACGCTCTCCACGAGTTTCTTTCTACTGATGCATGGGTAAACCATTGACTTCCGGGAATAGGCCGGAGGACGTCCGGGAAAGACCGGAGGACACTGGGAAAGACCAGAACCAAGGGCTCTGTGGGCTGGCTCCCCACTTTGCCTTAAACATGTGGCTACTAAGAATAAAAGGAAAAGATGCTCCCAGGATTCACCGAAAGGGGGAGAGAATGATGAATCCATCGGTGCTCAACCAATCATGACTGCAAATCCCAAACGGACTATGAACATGGACCAAATGGAATATCCATGTGTCTGTGGAAAGCGTTTCGCTACCACCCGTGGCATGAAGATCCACAGAACAAAGATGGGATGTGTGAAGACTCATCTGAATGAGCAGCAGCGCACTGCATCAGCAGATAAGACGTCGGAAGACCAAGGCCAGGATTTAAACCACAGTGCCAAGGACATCCACGCTGTTGGTTCGGATGAGGAATTTGCACAGGCCCTCGATGCCAGGCGCCTGAAACTCAACCTGCCACGAGCAAACGAAACTGAAGATTGGGAGAAACTGGATGCAAAAATCGTCCAAAGACTCGATGCACTGATAGGGAAAAGCACCCTGGAACACAAACTAGCCACATATGGGGACATTGTGTATGCCACATGTAGAGACGCCTATGGAGCAAAACTACCCAAAGAGAAAACACCTCCAAAGAAATCCAGACGCCAAGAAAAGATGGACAAGATCAGGGTCCAAAAGAAAAACCTCAAGATGCAAATGAAGACCGCATTGCCAGCTGAAAAACAAGGCTTGGAAAAACTGTGGAAAGACCTGAAAGAAAAACACAGCGCCCTCAGCAAAGCAGAATCTGCGAGGAAGAGGAAGAGCAAAAAGAAGAAGACACAAGAGCGCTTCTTCAGAGACCCCTTCCAGTTTGCCAGAACACTGTTTGAGCAGCCAAAATCTGGGACCCTAAGTGTGGACAAAGGAGTTCTTGAGCAGCATCTGAGGAAAACATACTCTGACCCACAGAGCAAAGCACCACTCGACATTCAAGGTCTGGTGTGGCCAACCAACCCTGAGGAACAGTTCAATGGCAAGCCTCCAACGTTGGCGGAAATCAAGAAGGTGGTCGACAAAGCCAGAGCCAAATCATCACCAGGGCCAAACGGAATACCTTACCAGCTTTACAAGAAATGTCCCAAGGTGCTGGAGTGGCTCCACAGGCTGCTGCGATCGGCTTGGAGAAACCAGAAGATCAGCGGCCAGTGGATGACGGCAGATGGTGTGTACATCCCCAAAGAGCAAAACTCAAGTGACATCAGCCAGTTCAGGCCAATATCACACATATCTGCATGCTGACACAGACACATTGCCTTATTTGTTTAATTTATAATCGTATGTTTAACATCCTACAAATGTGTTCATATCATAGTATAGTATTAAGAGCGATTGAGGCTCTACTTTTAAAGAGCCAATTCGTCTATCTAATTCTAACTTTGATTTTTAGCATTGCGTGCAAGCTCAGTTTTTCAGAAGTTATTCTTGGCAAGTAGGTTTATATATACAATGATGGTAGATTCTTCCAATGTTCATCAAGTCTTCTCTTGAAAGCATCCACTGATGGTGCAGAAACCACTGACTCTGGGAGATTGTTCCAAGTATTATTGATCCTGTTCGAGAAAAAAAAATTGCTGTAACTGCTAATTTACTTCTACTCTTCTTCAGCTTCATTGAATTTCCTCTTAACTGGCTTTTTTTTTTTTTTTTTTCCTTTTCAAACATAGGTTCCTGGGTGTTGTACATTCCATTGAGGTACTTATAAGTTTCAGTCATATCACCCCGAAGACGGCGGTGCTCAAGACTCGGAAGCTTCAGAATTTTCAGTCTCTCGGGGTACGGTTTGTCTTTGAGATGGCTCAGTGTTTTCGTTGCACGACGTTGCACATCCTTAATGTCACTACATAAACCTTTGGAATGCGGTTGCCAGACACTGTGACCATACTCCAACAGTGGCCTGACCATGCTCTCGAACAAAAGTACAAAAGTTCTTTCGGACAGATGATCAAAAGATCGGCGTATAAGTCCAACTATTCTGTTGGCCCTTGATATGGTCTGAGCAACCCGCTCTTTGAACGAGAGTTTATTATCCACTACGACGCCTAAATCTTTTTCCTTTTCAGTTTCTTTTAGTCTCACTCTTGTTTTGTTACCATCTGACTCTTTCCCCATGAAATACTCATTTCCATTGTTCCGACCAAGCTTCAAAACACAACATTTGTCTGGGTGAAAACGCAAAAACCATTTGTCGGACCATTCTTGTAAGCTGTTCAAGTCGTCTTGGAGATCTGTCGGACCGTTCTCAGTATGGCTTCTCACATAAAGTTTCGTATCATCTGCAAACATCTTAGCAGTAGTCTTCAACCCTCTAGGCAAGTCATTTATGTAGATCACAAACAGCAGCGGCCCAAGCACAGATCCTTGTGGAATACCACTTGTCACACTGCCTTCTGATGAACTGTCTCCGTTGAAGACGACTTTTTGTCTCCTGTTACTGACAAAATCTGTTACCCAGTCTAGGACTTTACCTTTAACTCCACTTGCAGACAGTTTCTGTACAAGCCTCCTGTGTGGGACAGAGTCAAAGGCCTTCTGATAGTCCATATAAACCACATCAATTGAGCCTCCCTCTTCCAGTGTACTCCTCCATGAACCTAGGGCTTCAAGCAGTTGCATGGTACAGGAGCGTCCCGGCACAAATCCGTGTTGATGCTTTGATATCAGCTCGTTGCTGATCAGGTGGTCCAAAATTTGCCCTCTCACCGTTTTCTCCATAACCTTGCACACTACACGTCAAACTCACAGGGCGGTAATTGTTCGCTACAGCCTTGCTACCCTTCTTAAATATTGGGGACACACAAACGCCATTTTCCATTCCTTCGGGAGCTGACCTGTGTCAAGCGACTTTCTGAACAGCATGGTTATCGGTTGGGCTAATTCTTCTGCTGCTTGTGCTAGGATACTGGGTGGGATGCCGTCTGGACCGGATGCCTTGTTCTTGTTTAACTTAATAAGTATCTTTTTGACTGATTCTGTTGTTATTTCAAAGTCTTCAAGTTCACTTTCATACTCACATCTTTCAAATTCAGGGAGTGGTCCTGGATCCTCGACAGTAAAAACACTCTGAAAAAAGTTGTTTAGCAGCTCAGCCTTCTCCTCATCCGTTTCAGTTTTCGTGCCATCACTCTTCTTTAGGTCTGCAATTCCAGTCTTATTTTTCAACTTAGAGTTAGTGTAATTATAGAAGACCTTGGGATTCGTTTCAGACTCTGCAGCTACTTTCTCTTCATATTTTCTGTTTGCGTGGCGGCAGTCTTTCCTCGCTCTGTTGTTTGCTCTTGTGTAGGCCTTTTTATCCTTATCGTTGTCACTTTGTTTACACTTTCTAAATGGCTGGTGTTTTGTTTTTACAGTTGACAAAGTATCTGGGTTCATCCATGGTTTCCCTTTTCTTCCTGATGTTCTTACCAACGGTGTCGATTTCTCCACTGCTTTCACAATGTTCTCTTTGATAAAGTTCCATGAGTCATTTACACTTTTATCTTTCAGTTCAGTCTCCCACTCAACGCTTCCCAGTTGCTCTATCAGTGTCTCAACATTTGTTTTTCTGAAGTTCCTAAGTATTTTTCTAGGTGTTTCACCTGCTGCTAGGGATAACTTCATCACCAGGCAAAAATGACCACTCTTTCCAACAGCTGCTTCAACTCTCAAATCAGTAATTAGTTCTTCAGTGTTTGTGAAAATCAGATCCAGGGTGTTAGCTTTCTGGCCTTCTCTGTAACGGGTTGGAGTCTTCTGGTGCTGAATGAATAATGCATCCTTTGTGGCATTCAAAAACTTTGTTGCTATGTGGCCTTCACTAGCTGTACTTATTTCAGTGTTCCAGTCGATTTGTAGAAAGTTAAAATCCCCCATGATTAACTTGTGTGTGGCCCTTCTTTGGGATATAGTGTCAAAAAGGTCGTTCAATCTAGCAGCATTTTCTACTGGGCTTTGTTCACACCTATATACGAGTCCAATGAGTAGACTTCCTCCATCTTTCAGCTTACATTCCACAAATACTTTCTCAGTACAGGTGCTGTCTATATCATCACATAATGAAGGCTTCAGGGTGCGACGAACATACAGGAGTATACCACGTCCTTCCTCTTCTAAGTTATGATACATTTCATAGTTATCCATAGATAGCTGACTCTCCTGTATAACATATCTCGCATTCTTGGACTTGACCTCAGTGATTCTAATAATGTCTGGCTTACAGATTTCAATCCCAACTGAAAGTTCGTTTCTTTTATTCATAAGCTGATCTACGTTGGTATACAAACAAGTACAGTTTTCAAAGTTCTGTACGCATAATTTTGAACGAAAGTTTGAAGAAAAACAAGAAGACGAACTGGTGTTAAAACTATTTGCAATCTTGGGTTGCATGAATTCTACTCTTTTACTGCCCCCTTCTGCTCCTGCCGCCCGCGTGGGTACCTCCCGATGTTGACGACCCGGCCGTTCCTTCTCACCCAGCGAGCGTACTCGTCCTTCGAGTTTTTTTTACTCCTCTTTCTTGTTCTTAAGTTCCTGATACAATTCTTTGTCTTCTCTTTTCTCTTGCTGTGTCATGTCCCTCCTCATACTAACTGTCAGGTAGAGCCTTCCCTCTTCTCCTTCACGGTCATCTTCATCAGCGTCTTTCTTGGCTGCAATAAATTTTCTCAGCATCTCACCCCTTGCTCCTTGGTTTTCTAATTTCAACAGAATTGGTTTACATGACTTATTGTGTCCCTTTGCTTGTGCTCCCTCAGATTTTTCTTTCTCATCGTTTTTGTTGGCTTGTAGCTGTGCTCTTTCAAGCTTGTTCTTTCCTCCTCCGTCTTTTCTGCTGAACAGCCTCCTCATGTCAATAGGTGGCTTAGTCACTCCTATCTCATCCATGATCTGTTCAATCTTTCTCCAGTCTTCTTTCTTCCTGTCTAAACCCTCTTCTGCAGTGCTTTCTGGAACATTAAACACAACCAAGTTTTTCTGTCTTCTTGCTCTGTCTTCAGTCTCAATCTGATGCTCCTTAGCCTTTTCATCCATGCAGCATGCATGACATGCAGCATGGAACCATCTCTCACAAAACTCACACTCAATTGCTCTGTCATTATCTGTTTGCAGTCAGGACACCATATCATATCATATCGGTGGCATATTAGGCTTTTCAGCCTTTAGCCTGCTCAGTGTGGATAATTATATGGTTTTAGCGAGAAATATTTTGGTCTTATTTTCGCACTTTTATAAAGCACATGCGTGCTTTAAAAAATGCAAGTCAATATTTGTTTGACACATAAGGCGTATCCAGTGTTTATTAAGACAATTTTTGAAAGTGTTAACAGTTTCTGCTCCAACAACATTGACTGGCAAGTTATTCCAAGTATTAACAATTCTGTTAGTGAAAAAAGTTTGCTGCTTTTGAAGTTTTAGTAATGTTTTTTTTTTTTTTTTTTTTGTTAGTTTGAAGAGGTGCCCTCTAGTTGTAGACTCTGAAATAATGTGCAAGTGGTTTTAATGTCATAAAATCCTTGTGTAAGTAAGTTTCAATCATGTCGCCACGTAGGCGCCTGTATTCCAAACTTGAAATTTAAAAAACTGAAGCCTTTGTTCATATGAATACTTCTGCAAACCACATATAAATGTGTTCGCCGGTCGAAATGATACGTTGGAATCTGCTCGCGATTGATACGTTTTTATCTCTGTTCACGTGGTTAGGCTCACGTGTTGAAAATTGAACCGGAAGTTAAATATTTACCCATAGGCCTGTTCGACTCACGCATTTGCGATACTTCCGTTTATACCGGTAAGTGTGTAAGACATTGTAAGATTTTTTTAAATTTTGATATTGTTTTCAAATTTTGCGCCTTTCACATGTAATCTTTTGATTTTTTAACATTTATGGTTGTTGTTTCATTATCCCTTTGCTCAACATACGCACCATGTATTGTGTTAAAACCTTCGATCAATGACAGACCAGTAGCTGAATGACTCGTCAGCGGTTCGCCGGTGACGGTGATTGTCATTGTTGGATTCCGAGCGACGCATGGCGGCGTGTGGTCTAGATTGAGCCGTGATGTGAGTGTGTGTGTGTGTGTGAAAAGAGTGCACTGTGGTATGCTTAAAGGTTTAAAGCCCAAAATAAAACAGTTTTATGTATATTCAGGGAATATGGTGTATGAATGATATATTCAGAGATACGCTGTCCTGAAATTTTTATTTTTATCGTAGCAGTTGTGTATGTAAAAGAAATTGCTTTTCTTAATACATCAAGCGAGACTACCGGTCCCGAAACCCAGGCTTTTTAGCAGGTTTTTTTAGAAGGCGAACAGGCCTCAGGAGAGGCCTAAATCGTCGATCCAGTCAAGTCAAGTCAAGGCTGTGTCACAGCTACACAAGACATTGGCTTCCCATCGCTGCAGGAAAGAAGACGACAACACCGGCTCACCTTACTTAAAATAATTAAAGGACATCTTCCTGGCATAGAGGCAGATAAATACCTGGTGCCTGTCCGAAACAAAAGACTTTTAAGACCAACAAGAGTGGAAAATCAAGGAAGGAAAACATTGTGGAGCAATATGCAAGGGCATATAGCGACATAAGAATCAAAATGTTGATTGTGGTCGCACTATGGAAGAAGAACCTCCAGCACTGCTTTAACCCTGACAGTGCTCCGTATATCAGTTAAACTTTAAAGAAATGTAGTTAAAATCTAGGACGGGAAACTTGTCACACACCACACTTGAAATTGGGCTTTTGACTTACTTTTCAAATATTTTTTTTTCAGAAATTTTCTCTGCTTATATTTTGAGGTCAGTCTCCAAGTAGGCACCACCTACAGTGTTTTCAGTTAATGCACTAGATTCTGCATCTAGGTCTATAATTCAGCATCCGGACAATCAAATTTCACTTTATAAGGAAATGGGGTTTGTGCAGGCTTGTCTTGAAGCTAGTCAGGTAAAACTTATATGTTTTTGTAAACTAGAGATTTTATGAGGAATCTGAAAAAAATAATTACAAGACAGTACCCTGATGGCAGCTGAAGATATTCTTCACGGTGTAATCCAGAACATTGGCGAAAAGGTAATCCAAAACGTCAGTCACATTGTTTGATTCAAACTTTGAAACACCACAGTTTTCCTGCTTGAATGTCAAAACACTTGAAACTTGTGAGAAAACAAGAAGAACATGTCCTTGAAATATACGCAACAAAGTTAGGGCCTTGGTCTACTGTGCAAGGCTGAAAAGCACTCGGGGCAGAGTCCCACGTCACATCCAGAACATTCCCAGCCAGAGCGCACACGAGTAGGACGGCCAGCAGCACAGTTCCTCTTTCTTCACCTTCTTCACTCTCAGCATCACGCTCCTCTGCAGTAGTGCTTCCAGATTCTGGATCACACAAGAAACATATATATCCTAAGTCTTCTGTTCATTTTATTGTTTCATAATGGTGCAAGAGTTGTTACAGAGAGCTTGACTCAGTTTCCACTAATTATGATTTTCAGAAAGAAAAAAATATGAACAGCATTACTTATTCATTCTATGAACAATGAAGTCATGCATAAAATCATAAATAAGAATAAAATCTGAATCACTAGCATATAAGGAAGGGGAAGGGCTATATCTTGCATTGGAGACACGCCCTCTCATGACACGCCCACATTGTTTCCAAACTAAAAAATAAAAAAAAGTTATAAATCGTTCTCTTCAAATCACCACTTTTATTCATCTCTAAAGTGCTTTCAAAACACCTATAATCACCCAAAAATGATCTTCTAGTTTGATCAGGCCAAAGCCTATCACTCCTGTAAGTAGCCATGTACCCTGCCCCCTCCATCCCCCACTTCTATCATGTGGCGGACCAACAAATGTAAAATAACCAATGACCGTACGCAGCAAGTGTTCCATCACTCGACAAACAAAATAATCATAGTTTATCAACTCGCCTGCTTCGCTTTCATTACTACTGCTTTCGGCAACTGATTCTTCACTTGTGCCACTTCCACTGAACTCCTGCTCAAACTCGGTTGCTGATTCACTCATTATTTCAGTCAAAACAGATGAAAAGCTTAGAGAGAACTGATTGACAAGGCTTGCCAGTGCACAGTGGATACTAGCAAGTCACGTGAACTGATCAACCCGGATGTTTAGTGGCGGTGGTATGACGGTTCTCGTCTGAGCCACGATCGTAGCCCATCGCACTTGGGAGGTAAAGCCATGATTGTGGCCCATCGCACTCTGCGGATTAACATCCAGCATACTGCAACACTAGTCTTCAAAAACAGCTTTTCCCTACCAACCATCAGAGAATGGAACAACCTAGACAACAGTGTTGTTTCTGCAGGGACTGTGGAGGAATTCAAGAACCTCCAATACCCCCCCCCCCCCCCCCCCCCCAAAAAAAAAAAAAAAGTAAACAAACACCTCCCAACCCCCCTCCCCCACCTTCCCCCTCCCTCTTCCGCCCCCCCTTCCCTTTTCCCTTCTTCCACGACTGTTGCAGAGGCTTGGCATCATGTCGGTGCATGCCGAATGTGCGCTGGCTGGCCAGACCACCAAACATGTAGGATTTTTTTATTTTTATTTTTTTTGGTGCTCTCCCCAAGTTCTTCCATCGATGTTATGCCACAGTGTGGCCCTATCGACTATTTACCAAGATCAAGATTAAGTTATAACCTTACACATATTGCCCCCCCCCCCCCCCCCCCCCCCCCCCCCATCATTTTCTTTAAAGAAAGAGACAACTCTTAAAAAATTTCACAACAGTGTTAGGTGTTGCATTTTCTGTTTTCATTTTTGTATTGTTGACATTTTTATAATGGCAGAGAAAGAAAAATATTTTGATTTTGTTGCATGAAAAATTTTGAACAGTTTATTAGAATTTATATATTATTGTCAGCTTCATTGGTTGTTATCTTGTGTGCGTGTGTGTGTATATATATATACGCACATAAAATGAAGATGAAAACAACACTCATCTAATTCTTCCCAATGTTTCTGCCTGTTAACAGGTCTTCCTTGGGGACTTTAATGACAAGAAATATATATATATATTATGTGTGTATTTTTTTTATTTGTTTTGAAAATGTAAAAAGCTCTGAATTTTTCCGTAGGCCCAACAGACTTAGATTTGAAAACTAGAGTACAGTAGCGTAATCTTCTGTGTTGTCAGTACTTCCATTTTGACTTTGCAGTTTGAGTTCGACATTGAATTGATTGTAGGCTTATAATGTTGTATAGAGACACAGTGACAAAACGTCATGGTGGCATACCCTTGTGTGTTTGATTGGAGAAATAAACTATCCAAAACATTCTTTTTCCCTTTCTTTGCTTTTTTGTTTTGTTGCTTGTATCTTAAAGAGAGAAATGCCACAATATCAGGGAGAAATACTGGATTGTGTCGATAAAACTGATTTTATTTTAAAGAAAACAGCCGAAATTGGCCATGCCGAAATGGGACATCCACCGACATACCGCAAACAACATGTCATTACAGCTGTTGCAGAATCTTAACGAAAACTTGAATGCGTGAAATGATAAAACTAGATTTTTGTCAACGTTTTTGTCCTGAAACCACATTCACTTGCTCTTTAGTGCAGTTTGAGTCGAATCCAAAAGAATACTTTGTCGGATGTGGATCATCATGTCCTGGAGACATGCCCTTTAACATCTCACTACTGCTTTCTGTTTTACCGGGTCCGATCCAACATTTCGTACTCTTAAAACCGAGGTGTGTCATTGACACAGTAAATCCACTGACTTAGCGGTTTGGTCAGCATATTTTTAACAAACAGAACAAATTTACCGTGCACTGGGCTCATGTCCGATCGACATCACTGAACTTTTGGGGATAAAAATTTACCGCACTGCTCGTTTCAGTCATTTGCAATTTGTATCCCTTCGCCAGGTCACGTGTTTTTCAACGGAAATGAGATCAGGAGCAGACAATGTCAGAAAGGAGAAGAACCGTTAAATGTTTATTCATGTCCACCGCTGTTTACATCGACACAACCGACTCTAAGAATCACACAAGCAAAATATAATGAAAAACATTTCTGATTGGCCTCGTGGTGAACACTAACTGCCTTTAAAACATGTGCGAAACACTGCTGAACAGAAAAATGCCAACCATTACATAGGCACATGGCAGAGATTCTAATACGGCTTTGTTTCCCATCACTTCAGTTGAATTTCCGTCAGTTCTGCTGTTACTACTGTCCCCACCGAGGAAATGCCAGAAATCACACCTGACACTTACGTTTTTTGTGTAAGAAAGTAAAACCGATCATAAGCGATACAAATTAGATTTGCTTATTCTTATGCTTTATGACGTTGCGGACTGTGATAGAGGGGGCGTCTCAATGGTCAGTTACTTCAATATTGTAAACTCATGGTCAGTTGTGAATATTTTCCTAAAGTTTTAGCATTGTGTTGTTCAAAATTTATCATTTCATGAAAGATGTATCATATAAAATAATAATGCATAATGTTGAGTGAAAAGTAAGAGTTTGAAATAAGTTAACTGCTATTATTAACTGATCAGGTATAAAAACACAGTTTTAATTTGAAATCAGATTCAAGGCATTCTGTGTTGTTATCATTATCATTATCTTTTTTTAATATTTCATTCAACTGAAACTCCTGGAATAATATTTCAGTCCATTCATAAGCCACTCCCACCCCCACCACAGAAAACACACACACACACACACACACACACACACACACACACACACACACACACACACATTTAATGTCCCGTCACACAAGTTGGTGATTGAAGACATTTTGAAATGACCTTTTTTTTTTTTTTTTAATTGAGATGTCTTCATGAGAGAGAGAAGAGAGATAGAGATCACCCAGTGTAATAAAAGAAATGGAGAGAATCTGCAAAGTGGGAATGGGAAGAGAATTTAATGTTATAAGGAGAAAGCAGAAAAGAAACAAAAATATGGCCTAACTGGATGATCTGTAGCGCTTGAAGATAAAACGAAAAAAATTAATAACAATTGATTAATTATGCTGAACGATATATTTGACTACATATGTACATTACACGATACAGTTCCTGTGAAGCTGTCTTTTCAGTTTTGCATTGAAACAAAGAAACGATCTCTGAGAGATTAGAACCTTGTAAACTTAAGTGTCAGTGTCAGTCAGACTGTAGCATTGTGCAAAGCTTTCTTGATTGTTTATGAACTGATCTGTTTCAAATTCAGTATCAAGTTGTTCCAGTGAGCACTTATGAATGGTTTTCCGCAAACATGTGGACTGCAATGGCTCATTATACCAAAGCACCTGTATTTATAAGGGATTCTCCCTTCTATTTTTTCATATTTGATTGACTTAAAAATGAATAACTAAATATGGCTTGACCATCCTGTTTGCTTTTGAAACTGATGTTATTCATGTTTTTATTGCATTTATGCTTACTGTTGGAAAAAAAATAATATTCCACTGTTCTTTTTATGTCCATACAGAAAAGTGTTACAACTGACCCATGTCCATTGTTTCAAGAATTAAATGAACAAAAGACACACTGACTGCTTGTGCATGCTTACTTTATCTTTTAAATGAGCAGGCTGACTTGTTTTATGTTCCATAGCAGCTGTAGTAGATGTTTACATAATACACTATAATGTACAAACATGAGCTGGTGTCAGATATGATGACAGACATGAAAACTCTACCTCATTCTTCACTTACAAACTGACAGAACTGCTGACTTTAAACATCATCTTAGCAATATCATCCAGCATTCCAGAAAGTCCCAGTTTCACAACCCTTGCTCTGGTATTACTGTACTGTTGTAGACATTTTTCATGTCCAGCAACACAACTGATTTATCACTGGGTGATCTGAATTTTTTTTTGTGTCGTCAGAAAAAGTATAATACAAGTTAAGTTATGTTTTTCATTCTATTTTTATGCATGTGAAAGGTGCAACTTTCAAGAATTACAGAAATTTTTACCTCCTTCAAGTTTTGAAATTCTATTACCCGAGTCCCATTTTTTGCACGACCTTTTGTCACCGTCTCATATGTCCTTTTCCTTAGATAATTAGACAGACTCTGAAACAGAGCTTCATTTTTTTTCTTTCAATCACCATGGGACACGTCCCCTGGCAGCTTAAAAAGTGAGGGGACAAAAAGTACACAGGTACGGGACAAACTGAAGTCAGTATCTCAGAGTCAGAGCTGTCATGCAATTTTAGTCCATCATTAACAGCAAGCACCATGAATTAGGTGTGATTGTTTTTATCATTTTGAGGACACTATATCAAAAGATATGTGAATATATGTGTTTCAATACTGTGCCTAATTTAATCAAACAAATCTTTGTTGGTATGTAATTTCACAATAAAATGAATTAGGCTTTGTCACATACTTCAAAAGTCAGAAGATCATAAAGTCACAAATATTTCAACTTGATCAAGTCAGCTTCATTGATGTTGATCTCGGAAGGTTTTTGTGGAAAGTGAATTTGTACTGACGTCACAGTGAAACAGATCTGAGTCTTTCTCTCTGTATTTTGAAAATAAATCATGGTCTGTCTGTCTCTGTTTTATATCTATGCTCATTAGGTGTTTGAAATAAATTCATAGCAACTGCACTGATCCAGTGTAATGCAGCATAAACCCTGTTAATATTGTTTACATTTTCCAAGGTCTTCATTATTGTCAAGTGCCTATCTAGATAAGGTCTAGTGTTGTTGAGTCATTGTGAACCAGAATACAAATAAACACGTTATATAACAAGATGCAAGAAAAGGCTTATTTGATACACATTATGGAACAAGACATTGAATTTTTCAGAGCTATACATGTCTTCATCAGATACTGTCAGTTTGGCTCTGAGCAGGTGAATAATTTTCCAGTGAATGACCATCTTTGAACTTTTAAGCAGTGTTTTGTGGATTTTGTACAGGCTAGAATTGGTGATATGTTTCTTATTATTATACATAGTAAGAGTAATCAGATGAGTGATCAGATGGAAAACTGATCAAACTTGAAACTTCTTTGTGTAGTGTACTTTTCAGACCAAGATAATCATATGAATGTTCAAGAGATGTGAAAATTCAGGGGAAAGGTTTGGTTTTTGTTCTCTCTGCGATTCCAAATGACACTGGCACACATCCAGATTTAAAATGCATAGAATTCCAGAACACAGTTGTTTTCAAGAATTATCTTTTTAACTGGTCATACTTGCACTGAAATTAGAAATTTGATATATTTACATGCCATTTTGTTGTGTTTTTCAGTTGAAGCAGAGAGTATAGAATTTCGTACCAAACCATGGAAGACGAAGGGTTTTGTGTGCGTTTGAGAGGCCTGCCATGGTCCGCTACCCCAGATGATGTGCTCACTTTTTTTAATGGTAAACATTGCCATGCCTTTGTTACTTTTTGTGGATGAGTATTTTAAATTTAGTACTTATGGAGCAAATCAAGAGTTCTGGTTGTATGTGAAAGACATCAACTATTGTAGAGATTTTAGTAATTGGCGGTGCATATCTTACAGAAGTTTTATGTGTATGCATATACATGTATTTTTCTATGTATAGATTGATTTGCAATGGCATATCTTGCTGCTTTTTAGTGTATAGATTTTTTTCCTGTTTGTGTTTTTGGTTTGTTTGTTTTTTTTCCTGTTTTACCAATCTGATAAACATATATAGGTGGTGAGCATGTTCCTTCTGGAACAAATGTGAGGTCACTGAGTATATATATAGAGTACTATATTTCTTAGGTATGAGAAGTGTGTAAAGCTGTGTTTTTAGTACGTCTCCATCTAATTGAAGTCTGTTCCGGGGTGATTTTATTTGGTTTTCACACGGATGAAGACTGTTATGCAAGGAGCCAAGATTATGAAATGATTTTATATTTTGAATAGTCTTCATGAAAATACTCAGAAGTAAATTCATGTTAATATGGGAAAAAATTATGTTACGTAAAGATATGGTGAAATACCAGATTTGAAAAACTTTTGTGCCTGATATCTTTTTTCCATATATTGTAGTCGTTAGGATGTCTCTTTCAAACCAGTTTCGGTTGGTAATGAAGTGTTCCATATTTTACCAGGATGGAGTTACGAAGGTACCTGGATTTTTAATAACAATTTTGGTGATGTGGTTTCAGGATGCCAGATATTGGGTGGACAGGCTGGAATTTACTTGACTCATTCCAAGGAGGGAAGGCCCAGTGGACATGCTTTTGTTGAGTTTATGTCAGAGGATGATGTGCAGAGGGCTCTCAAGAAGAATAAGGAACATCTGGGAAACAGATACATTGAGGGTGAGTGGGGGAGAAGGGGGGGGGGGGGGGGGGGGGGGGGGATTTTGACATTGTTTTTGTGATCAAATCCATGCCTTGAGGTCTGTTTCGAGAATGACATTGGTATAGTGATCAAATCTATGACCTAAGGTCTGTTGTCGAGAATGGCACTAATTTGTTGGAAGCAGATCTGCAGTTGGTGTAACTAAATTATAGGCTTCCATTTCACAAAAAGCATTTGCCATATAAATTTAATTTACTTTTTTTAAAAGGCTTTCACTTACCTGTTCAAACCTACTTTTCTGGACAGAAAACTGGCATCACTTAAGAGCTGCCTGCATTCTTGTAATATTAGCAAATTAGTAACAAGTAGTAACTAAAAATAAGCGTATGATTACAGTTCAGTGTCTCGCCAAGGTATTTTAGTCACAGAAGGATACTATAGACACATGAATTTAGATCTATAGCACTTGCCTTGTCTGGGACTGTTAAGAATGCTTTGTTGAAAGAAAGAGAAAAGACACAAACAGTGATGTAATATATGCATTATATAGTATAGCCTTCGCAGTTCCACAGAGTGTAGAGCAGATGACTACAACAGAAGCATCTTTGTCTTCATCAAAATTTCATCAACTGGGTCCAGTTGTTTCTGGTGTCAGTCAGTATGCATATATATGTATATATACTATTAATAATGGCTGCAAGATGGAGTGGAGAGCACTATCGGGGTAGATTGATCATTGAGCAGCCGATTCGTTGAACACATTACTGACTGTACATTCAAGAGAAGTTAAGCAATGCCAAGACTAAGATCTACAGCAAAATTTGCAATATTGTATAGCAGAAAGCAGTGCAAGACCCTCTCTTCAGATGGCTAACTGCGGTTTTTCTAGGTGATCTCCACAGAAGTGCAAACATTTTTGGCCATATACCAGAGTGACGGCCCAAAGCTCCCATTTATTGGAACTGATGTGGGGAATTCTTGTGAAGTCCTTAAAGAACAGGCATATTAAAAATGAGGTGATGGAAAAAGGATTCTCCATCTCAAGGCTGACCAAAATTGATGTGAAAAACAGTCTTGTTTATCTGTCCACAAGGTCTTGTGGATCTGTCCAATCTGGACTTGTCTCAAAGAAGCAAAAGTTTGATTTTAGGTGTGTTTGTCAAAGATTTCCTTCAGGTGATGGTCAGCAAAATATTGGAAGTACTAGGTGTTACAAACCCTCTTGTTAGCAAGATGTCATAGTTTGGATCCATGTCAAATGGCAAAGGCAAAAGAGAAAGAAAAGAGCGTAAGAAAATTAAAATGCACACTCCAGGTCATGGCTGATGCTGGCAGGATCCAGGAGTCCTCATAGATAATAACCATTGGCTTCTTGCGAACATTTGACCAAAGGTGACATGAGGGATGGGACTATGGGTACCCAGTCACCAACAGGATCCACTTTCACTGCTGTGGGTCTTGCTGGTCATGTAGTATTGAAGTAGATGCAATTAGTTACCTGATTTGAGAGTTTGGGAACTCTCTCATCTTTAGTTTGTCAGACAAGTTTGTGGTGAAATAGTTATGTATTGGGTATGTGTTTGGGCTTCTTATGATACCAGAACAAGTGCCTAAGAGATACATCGCTAAGTAGGCAAAGGAAAACCAAAACCAAAAAATCATGGAAGCAAGAATGTGCTACTATTGCAGACAGGCACCATGGATAACAAATATTGTTTGGTAGTGTGTACAAGATGACTGAGATTATGATTTCTGGAAAACATTTTTAGGACAGTTTCCAGCACATGGGTTTCCTCCTTTCTTTTTTTTATTTCGTCCATTTTTTCCCGATGTGCTGTGCATGCATGTTGGCACTTAAGCTATTCCTGTTAGCTATGCTGGAATACACAGCCAACAGTCTAAAGAACAATTCTGCTTTTCCTTTTACAATTTAATGGATGTAATCATGTTTTTCAATAGTTTTAGTTGCTAGTTAATGGGAAAAGGGATTTTTTTTAAATATTACAGATGACATTTTTGATTGGTAGACTGTATGGAGGACTGTTTGACATTTTCATGTCAGGGAGTCAAAATTGCTTAATTTTTCTCTTTTTTTTTTTTACACTACAATAGGGTTTCAATATTACCTGAAAGATGCTTAATGCGTAGAGTGCCTATAAACCGTCAGCTGACGGCGCAGTAAAAGTGCTTTCCCAGTGCCTATGGGCCATCCACTGATGTCATGAATTTTTCTTGAATTTTGATTCGTTGCTATTTCTGTCAACGGACACATAGAGAGAGTGAGTAGTAAGTCTGGTATGTCTGTAGTATTAAAATGATATGCAAAGAACCATATGTGATGGGAAAGACCATTTATTCTCATCACTGACTGGATGACCGGCCAGCGCTTTGTCATGCTTGCAAAGATGGCGGTACAACCTTCGACGAGCATAGCGACCCAGTCAACATTCTTACACAGCTGAGCAGGCTCTGCTAATCATTTTTGACAAAGATGATGATCTTTTATCCAACGACTCGCTTGAGCATGAAGGTAAGGATGATGATAGTGATGGAATTGCCGACGATATTCGTCAGCTATTGAGTCGGACCATCCGACCACAGAGTGGTTCAGCGTCGAACGACCTGGTGTTTACTTCGCACACAGCGCCGGCGGACAGGGATGGTGATAGTCAGCGCGAGCGGGGAGCGTGGCCCACTTGCGGCATCGGATGGGGGAGGGGGAGAGGTAGGGGAAGAAGAGGAGTAAAAGAGAGGGTTGAAGTCCAGCAAGGGGGCTTGGTCGTGGACTGACCTGTCTGCATGAAGTGTGAGCGTCTTGATAGACTTCTAAACTGTTTTACGTTCATTTACAGGTGTAGTGTGACAATGCAAACTTTATTTTCAACTTTTTTGCTTTGTGTTCTTTTCCGGATGTAAAGCTGTAGTGGTAAATACAGATGTTTTTGATCGTGCAAAAAATTCTATCAAAATGTAAATGCCTAAATAATTTTTTATTATCAAAATCAAAACAAAAGCCCAGATTTAAGGTCTTCATTCAGTTTCCTTCAAAAATAATATATATTTTATCTTTATATCTCTTATAGTTATCGAGCTAGAATTTTTTGTTAATTATTACCCCCAAATCATTAGTTTCCCTGGCACTGGGAAAGCCTTTATTTGTAATATTCTCTGGCAGTCAAAGTGTTAAAAGCATACTGAGTGTAAGCTTTATATTTTTACCCTTTCAGTTTGTGTATGATAATAGGTTTAAAGGTTTGATTTACAGGCATACAATTAAAACGAGTGTGTCGCATGAAAGAATTTGTTTAGTGACGTCCGTCAGAAAAAAAAATCTGTGCCTGATCAGTTTTGAGCCCTTACCATTTCCACACACACACACACACACACACACACACACACACACACACACACACACACACACACACAAAATGCCAGTCTGTTTTAGCATACATGTAGTTACCTTGTCAAGAAAGAAAAATTAATTTTAGAAAGTAGATTTGGAACATAGTGTTTTGTTGTTGTTTGTTAAATCTGGGTGTCACAGATGCACATTGTTCCTGTTCTTTGAAATTTGTGTCCACTTTGAGTTCATGAATAAGGGCTATTTGGGCTCACTGCTGCAAGCATGTATGAGTCATGTTTCGTGTATGTGTTCAGTCTTCTTACCAGAATTATATGATGTCAACTCACAGTAGGTATGTATAGATCTGCTTTCAGTGGTGTGTGTGGTTTATTGAATCATGTATGTTTTCCCATGTGTACGTGTGTTTTCTCTAAGATGCTGTAGCTGTTTTTAGAGGTTTACTGAAAGTATCTTTGTGTTTATTCAGTGATGTGTTATTTTTACCATGGAAGTTTGCACATGCTAATTCCAGGTTGTTTTTAATGATGCACTTTGTCATTCATTCTTTCCTACAGATACATGTTGTACATGTTCTGCAAAGTATATATAGTTGCTAACCCAGCCAGATTTTTCTGGAATTTATATCTATTTTAGAAATTACTTTTGAAATCTCAACTTAGAGGTTAAAGATTCCAGAATTTCAAAACTTTGTTTAAAAACATAAGGTCATATTTGAATAGGATTGATTTAGAGTATTGCAGAGTAAAACCAAAATGATGCTGTGTGATTGGTGCCAATTGTATGTGTTTGAAAATGCTTTTACCTTTTCAACCCCACACTCATTAGCTGAACAAGTAGGGAGTTGAATGCTCTCAGTACAAAGCCAAATTTCCATCTCTTCACCCTGCCTCACCTCCATTATTTCCTGACTCTCAAATTTGGATCAGGAGTTGGGCAGCTATAAGTATGAGGTATGTGTGTGTGTGTTCAGTATTCCGCTGCAAGAAGAGTGAGATGGATTGGGTGGTGAAGCGAGGGGGCATGGACAACAACAGTCTCTCTGATGCTATCGTCAAACTGCGTGGTCTGCCCTTTGGCTGCTCCAAAGAAGAGATTGCTCAGTTCTTCACAGGTAGGAACAGGAATCACCTGTTGTGTCGATAATGGCATTGGCATAATCCCACCACAAAGAGAGGATCCAGCTCACTCTTTTTCTGTACGCTTAGTATCCTGAAAGGGGGTTTTAGTTGTTGATGGGATTGTTGTGGGATATGGATTGTAGATGGGATATTGTGAGACAGAAAATGGATTGTGGATGGGTTTGGAAGAACTGTCCTGGGAGAGGTTTGAAAAGTGGTTGTAGATAGGATTGTGTGGAGGATTTGGGAGATGCAAGGAAGGGTTTGTAGGTTTGGGATGATATAGTAGCTACTAATAATGGACATTTGGATGTTGGGAAGAGTGTAGTATATAGATTGTGGTGTGAAGCTTCCCCCTTTTTTTTTCTAAGGATTTTAGTGCCGATACACAAGTCTGAGATTTTAGAACATATTTAGTTCAGATTGTGTTTTGAGAATTAGATTGTAAAATTATGAAAATGTAGCATTGACTTTGAAATGTGGATACATTGTGAAGAGATTATCAGTATGCATGAGTTTTTTCTAACTGTAAATGTAGACAGGATTACTGTGGGGGAAAATGTAGTGATAATGCAGAGTGGCTTGCAGAGAAAAAAGGAATAGTAGACAAGTGGGAAATGATTGAAGAGTCATTGTGGTCGGGATGACAAATATAGACTGGAGAGTGGGATTGTGGAGCATATTTGGACAAGATGTTATATACTGGGGGTTGGTGTTATAAGATGTACATGGTTGGGAACATGGAATTCTCATGGTTGTTGTGTTTTCAGCGTTGGTCCCTTATCTAGTTGGGTGCTAACTGGTGCTGGTGTTGTTTGTTGGGTGGGTGCTGTAGGGTTGGAGATTGTACCCAATGGGATAATGCTTCCTGAAGATCGTCTGGGGCGCAGCACGGGGGAGGCCTTTGTACAGTTCGCATCCCAGGCCATAGCAGAAAGGGCCCTGGGTAAACACAAGGAGCGCATAGGGCACAGGTGGGATGGTCGGGCCTCTTGGGCACGCATACAGACTCTTTTCTTGCTCTGTTTTTCCTCTTTGGTGTTAATATTATTTTCGTATTCATGTATTTATGTGTCACACTTATGAGTATGTTTATATCATTTGGCATAATGAAGAAATGGTGGGCCATAAGTCTTATGGTTTGAGTATTTTACTGTACTACGATAAAGTTTTGACTATTTTCTTTGCAGGAATTCATCGATATCAATCTTTGCATAAGGATTGATGTTTGTTTGTTCTTTTGTGTGATGATGTTTGCAGAAAATATTACATCTTTATGAAGATTTGGTAGATATGCTGAATAGCTTGTAATGTTCGGATAGTGATTTACACCGTTGTAAATTATGATTAGGCTGACAAACTTTTCCATGTTTTTTTTGTGCCTATTTGGTTATTTTATTTTTCCTTGTATGGATAAACATTTGAATAAATAGTAACTGTATATATATATACATATATGCGCGCGCGCACACACACACACACACACACACACACACACACACACACACACACACACACACACACACACACCGGTGATAATTATTTCCTAAAAGTTAAGGGGTCAGACTCGGTACGAAAAACTCGCTTCCAAATTTTCAGAGGGTCACAAAAATATTTAGGGGGTCACCATTAATAACTACTAGAAAATGTAGTGAAAGCAAACACACACACACACACACACACACACATCAGCATGCTTTCACTGGCTCGCATACATAAATGCACAGAGAATGAGATAGAAATACATTAGAAAAGAGGTGTTAATAATAGAGATAAAAATACATTAGAAAAGACGTATTTACAATAAAGTTAATAAAATATTCTAGACATTGCTAAGTATTATTTATACATATTCGTGTTCCTGTGTTTTTAAAGTACTATCATCTAACATGAGTAAATGTGAGCACTTACAAGTATCAGGATTTTAACAGTGAAACTTGATTTGTGGGATGTCCTCTTCAATTATCATCACAGAATTTCCACTACACAAGCCATTTCCTTCAGTGTTGAAATATTTTACTGTATGACCAAATTCCAATCGCCATGCAATGATCATCGGAAGCCCGGCGGAACTACGATGAAACTGTAGACTGGCCATTCTTGGTCTGTGAGCAACACATTCGTATGTCCAGAACGGAGCCATATTAATTATCGGAAATGGTCATGCTGCATAGATCGTTCAACTCTTGTTCCATTCGCTGGATTGTCACCCACGAGCCACAGCTGAACAGTCAGATTTTGATTCTGAAAAGCCGAAATTCCTACGGTTTCCCATGCTTTTCCCACTTAGCTGAATCACGTGACCTTGTGGTCCAATCATAGACTGGATAGGCCTAGTCTATTTTTACGACTCTTGTTGGTTTTCAGTAGTGAAGAGTTCTCAAGCGGAAGAGTTCATCGATTCAGAACGCTCTAAAACGTCGAGGAAATTTACGTTTTTAACTTCGATCATGGTGGATGAGACGAAAGCCTGTTTGTGTGATGTGCTGCTCAGAGTTGTAATGCTTACAGGAGAAAATCAGTGCGTCACAGTAAATTTTGGTATGTTTTTGTGACACACTGGCTTGAATTCCAGTGCGTCAGATGGGAAGTTTATGCGTCAGAGACGCACATTTGTGTGTAAGAATTATCACTGCACACACACACACACACACACACACACACACACACACACACACACACACACACACACACACATGTATGTATATAGAAAGACACACACACACACATTTACGGAAATCGTGTTTTGTAGGCTTTTATGGACTTGGCTGGGCACCATCTTTGCCTTTTTGTTTTCATCTTTGCCTCTTTGTTTTTAAGTTGTCAGATTGATCCAGAATAATATTTTGACTTGTTTGCACCATAATCGAAAAAAAAGAAATGATCCCACTAATAAGATGGAAATATGGGTCCAAAATTGTCCAACCAGTTGTTTTGAGGGGAAAAAAGTCTTTGAACTCTGCATTCTTTTGAGAAAGCTGGAAGGCATGTGTGTGTGTGTCACAGTATATGTGTGTAGAACTTAAATGAAACTTAAATTTGGTTGAACATTTATCTGAGTGAAGCTGAGGCTTTATAAATGAAGTTGCCATTAAATGTTTTTCTGAACACACAAACACACACACGCACGCACGCACGCACGCACGCACGGAAAGAAGTCTGACTCCATAACAGGGTGTTACTTTTCAAGGCCTATTGGATCCCTTTGTTTCTGTGGTACCCCTCTCACCCCTTTATTTTTTCCCTCCCATCAGTTTAACTCGGTGGTCCTTCTTGTGATTTGTATGATCTGTAGACACACCTGCAAACCCTACTGATTTTTGGTGGAATTTGTTCTGCTTGGTTACTGTTAGTTCCCCTTTCCTCAGATTGTTTTACTGGAGAGGAAATAAGTTAAGGGAAAAAGTGTATGTGATTTAAATTCAAACTGCTGTTTGTATAGTCAGTTAGTAATATTTGACAGTCAATCAGAAATGGGCTTTTTATCAAACCAAAGCAGTCAGGAAAACTAGTACAAGGAAGACCCCCCCACCCCACCCCACCCCACCCCACCCCCCAAAAAAAATTGTGATCCAAATTGATTGATGTCCACTTGTGTGGTATGTATTTATCATGTTTCATAAGTTATGTGCCTACTTGATTTCAATATACTGAATCAGGACAGGCTGTGTCAGTGTTCAGTATTTTCCATGGCACTGATAGGATTTGCTGACCTGTTACTAGTGTTAGTTAAGTTGCGCATTATTTTGCAAGTGCCTGGTTGAAGATCAGAACAGGGTCTTTTCTAAGTTTCTGATACACTGTAACATCCAAATGAGTGATGCAGACTGTCACAAAGTGAATTTAGTGATTGAGCTCAGCTATTTTCTCAGTCTGCTAACCCCCCCCCCCCCCCCCTCTCTCTCTCTCTCTCTCTCTCTCTCTCTCTCTTTCTCATATTTCACGTCCGGTTTACAGTTTGTTTGCTGTTTGATTGTTTTTATTTAAAATGCACACATGTTTACACATTGAGGAAAATACAGGGAGGAAAATAAAAATATGTGCAGTTTCTTTCTGAAATTGTGTGTGATAGCTAACAAATGGTAACATGAGTGCAGATGCATTAAAGATAAATCTGAGATAGACAGTGCATGGCATGAACTAATAGTACCACATGAGTATGGATGCTTAGCGTAAATTTATACAAAAAATGTTTGTTTTAGGTTTGTCTCAGGTGTGATTTATTCATTTCAGTAGTTAGAAATATTCGTCCAAGTTTCTTGACTGGTTGGAATATCTATACGTAGATTAAAAGGTGTCCCCACAAGAAATAACATATATTTGATAAATTCTAAAGAAGAAATCTCTAATTTGATGTATTCATTTTAACATGCCCTTGGTGTATGAGGACAAAAATGGGAGAAGACTCACTTTTGTTGTCATGAAAACTTTTTCATATGACTAATGTTTTTATTAAGTCCAGAGACTTCTTTTGTGTTTGAACATTTGTTTTGGGGGTGTTATTATTACATTGGTTTCATTTGTTTGTTTAATGAGGTAATTGATCATAATGTATTAAGTATGATTCTGAATGAGGTAATGGATCATAGCATATTAAGTATGATCATATTTATGTTTGTGGCTTTGATCTGTAAGTGTTGCTTGAAATAATAGTTGCAATATTCCATGGTTGTTGGACATGAACAGGCCTTTCAGTACCTGCTCAATTGCTGTGGGTACAAGACTGACCCTATGCTGTACATCGAGGACCTTCAGTCTCATTGCCATTGTTTGTCTTTGTTGGTGTTGCTCATGATTATTCTCTGCCAGAACCTGACCCCTTTTTTTCCGACTACAGTGGTCAGTGTCCCTGATGCTTGTGATCTCACTTGTATTCATGTATGGTTATGAGTGAACATGTTTTTTTTCCTTTAGTTGAATGTCTTTTTGTTCTATATACAACAACTTCGTAGCTGTCATATTGAGCTTTGTCTTTTTATTATTGATGGTGAAAATTGCCCAGTTTGTACTTTTGAATGACCTCCCAATTAGAAAACATCCGTGAGACTGCATTGAACATTCAAACATGCCAGCACTAGAGTTTTAGATCCATCTCAGATCAAGGGAAGGCTAATGACATTGACAACATCCCTGTAGAACTCTCGAAAAAAACAGGGAGGCAGTAATTGATACCCAAACTGCCATCTGCAACAAAAAAATGTGACACATTGGTTGAGTGGCCCATTCCATGGACTCAACCACTAATCATCACCCTTCACAAGAAAAGAAATGTCCAGCAAAGTCAGAAGACCATGCTATAAGCTTTATCAGCCATGCTAGAAAAGTAAAGCTGAAAATTATTCTGAATAGATGCAACCGCAAGCAGATGCTAGCATTGTTAAAAAAAAGAAGAAAAAAAAAGAGGGCGGATTCTGCAAAGGCAGACCGTCAAACAGATCCTTAACCAGTGTACCCTTTGAGAAAAACATCTCCAGCACCAGAGGGAGTCCTACTATGTCTTCATCAGCTTCATGAAGGTATCGGACAGATTCTTGCAGAGGTACTCTTGGCTACAATGAAGAAATTTAACATCAGGCAGAACCAACACTATATAGCAACTGTTCTTCAAAATGACTAGTCCACTGTGTACAGAATGTTGTTGGAGAGTAGTTCCATACATCAGTTGGAGTTCTTCAGGACTGCCTTCTGTCTGCCTCATTTTTCATCACATACCTGGATGCACTTGAAGATTAGGTCAGCACAGTCAGCATTGGAGGAAGAACCATCACAAAGCTTTGATTTGCGGATGACATTGATACCATGGCAGGCAGCAAACGATGTCGCCAAACTTGTTGAACGACTGGATGAAACCTTTATAAGATATGCATGCTGAGAAGACCAGGTTGATGGCCAGGCACAACACCTCATCAGTTCAGATATAACTGTCCACAGTCAGTAGCTAGATGTTCAGCAGTACACTTAGCTGGGATCCATCATCAGCAGTGAGGGATCCAAACCAGAAATCCTCTTGAGGGCATCAAAGGCAGTCGCAGCACTGTCCAGATTAAAACCTGTATGGAAGGACAAGAACATCTCCATGAAACTCAAAATCAGGGTCATGCGTGCACAGGTATATTTCGTATTCCTGTACACATGAGAGACATGGGACACTCATGGGGGATTTGGAAAAAAAGAATCCAAGACATGGAAGTGAGATATTACCGCAAGGTATTAAGCTTCAGATAAATAGATCATATCACCTATCAACAAGTAAATCATCAGGCAATACCTAGGACCATAAAACATCAAGGAAAGAAAACTGTGTTAGTATGGCCACGGAACAAGATCCAGTGGCCTTGCTAAAACAATCCTCCAAGAAACTGTTGAAGGAGGGAGATGGAGAGACAGAAAAAACCATGGATCTACAAAACTTCAGAGTGGACAACGGAAAGATTTGTCCAGGCCATGATACACAGCCAGCCCAACTTAAAGGAACCTAGTGAACTGTTCCTCACAGTGGTGTCACAGTGCCTCACTGTGGAGTTAAGGGAGAAGAAAAGAAGAAGACAGATCAAGGTGTATTGAAAACCTTCTGTAGAAAAATATGGGGATATCTCTAGCAATGATTTTCATGGGTACAGATTGAACTGAATGTTCATAAAAGCCATGTCATGAAAAAGTGTAATAATGTTAATATGGCTCTGTCAGTTCTAGATTCTGATTGAAGATGTATGTTGGTGCACACATTAAAATCTTAAGTTTTGATAACATATATTTGAGAAAATGTTCATCAGAGTAGTCACACTTTCTTAGCCCTTACTGTTCCTCGTTGGCATACATACTCTTGCACATCAACTTACATAAATACCCTCACATTAAACGTGCAATCTTTTTATTATTTTTTTATTCAGTTTTATTGCTGTCCCATTTTTAATCAAATCAAAACGAATCATTTACTGAAATAAGAAGAGTCAGTTTGGTGCTGCAGGATGTGTTGATAATATACAGGTACAGATGGTAAATTTTTGTCCTCACTTGTTTCCATATCCAATGCGTAGGTAGTTTGAGTGTCTAAATTTGAAGAGAATGCCAATTGTGACTGAGAGAGATATGTGTGAACACAGGTACATTGAGGTGTTCAAGAGCAACCTTGGGGAGTGCAGAGCTGTCTTCGGTAATGAGCAGTATGGTATGCGAGGTCCAATGGGTATGGGCATTGGCATGGGACGACCAGGACCTTACGACAGGAATGACCGCTTTGGTAACCCCATGGGTATGGGGCCAATGGCTGCTGCCATGGGGCCATTTGGGGGCCGGGGCCGCGGCAGAGGAAATGTCAAAGGTGAGAAGCATGAAGGTCACAAATATAAGGCCCATGGGGTCGACTTGTAACAACGGACTGGTCTAAGAATTTAAGAAATATTTAGTAGCATACAGTTATATTGAGTGAGTCAAAGTTGCTGGTGGACCAGTTTGTGGTTCTCCTGACCTCCCAGCCCAAGTTTCAGGAAGTCCCTTTTTCAGACCTGCCTACTGCTACGATTTGGCCATAGCAGCAACGGAAAATAAGGCTTTGCTACGGAGCTACGGCAGCCTTAACGTTGCTACAGAAAAACCACAAAATTGCCAACGCATTTATTTTCGCTTGTGCCATTCACGGTTTTCGTCTGCTTCCACGAGCAGACGACAGACAGGCGATAATCTGGTTACTTCCGTTTTTAAGAAAAGTGACTGCGCATGCGTTCGTGTTACTTTCTCTGAAAAAAATGGCCGACATCAGCAGCAGTAGCGAATCGGGAGATGAAGAAAAACGAACTTGGACGAGAAAACGAAAATCATCGGATGCACCAACTTGTCCAAAGAAAAAACGTCGGCCTGCCGCACAAGTATTTAAATTAGCTTACACGGAGGAGTGGCCTTGCATCGTCAAAAGTCGACTCGGTGCGACCCATGCATACTGCAAACTCTGCCATGCGGACTTCTCATTGAATCATGGCGGTAGAGACGATTGTCGTCGTCACGTTCAATCGGCGAAACATAAGCAGTATGTTTCGGCTCAGGCAAAACACGCATCACTTGCAAGTGGCGGTGTTGTTCAGTTACTATCTTCATTTTGAACAGTGGGAGCCCTGTGAAGACTAGCTGAATGTAACATCCTCTTGTGCTTTTTTCCTGTGAAAAATAGAACCCTGATTCTAATGGTAGACTGGCTGATTATTACATCCTACTATTTTTTCCCTGTGTATTCCATGTTGCTTTTCCTTGACTGGAAGATTGGCTGAGTATAACACAAGTTTGTGTTTCCCCCCCCTCCTCTCAAAAGTTATCATCCTGCAGTGTTAGTCTCTATGCTTTTTCCAGATTGGAGCAGTAGCTGAATGCAGTCCATGGGACTGTTTAGGTATTGAGTTGAGAGAACAATAACTTCTTTGACATGACATATTTGTTTGGCCCAGCCCTTGATAGTTACTCTGGTTCCCTTGTGTCCTGGGATTGTGAGTATATGTGATTGGTGAAGGACTGGTTCCCTTGTGTCCTGGGATTGTGACTATATCATATGTGGTTGGTGAAGGACAGACAGCTGTTTAGGAGAACCCAAGTCCGTCGCAACCTTTTAAGTTTTTGACTAAGCCACTGCGTGAAAGGTACTGGTAGTCTTCTTGTTAAAATGTTTGTTTTTCTCTTCTCACCACTTTCTCCAAGTACAGTTATCTATGTTGTATGTACTGGATGTGTGTGTTGTGTGTGTGTGTGTGTGTGTGTGTGGTGGTGCGTGCGTGTGCGTGCGTGCGTGCGTGCGTGCATGCAAGCATGGGGGTGGTATGCAATCCTTTTGCTGTCACTTGTGGGTGCTACTGAAAAATGTGCCATGCTACTGAAAGTTGATGGCTGTGCTACTGAACGGAAAAATTCCAAGTTGGCAGGTCTGCTTTTTTTGCTCCAAGTACCCTTCCTGAAATGCCTCCATGCAGAAATCTGTCCATCCATGGCCTTTGCCAGAGGAAAGCAGATAAGCACTTGCCAACGGATTATTCCTCTATATTACCTGAAATCAACGGTGCTGAAGGGTCGAATGCATGAAGTTGGAAAGAGGGAGGCGCTGGACAACTTTCTGCCAAACCAGCAGATCGTAAAAAATTTGCATCAACCAGTGAGAGTGTTTACAGCTTCAAGGAAGGGAAGGGAAGTGATTTAAAAACTCGCAAAAGAAGTAACGTTTCTGTTATGTGCTTGTTCTCTTGCAGTCTTATATATAGACTGGAGGCATAGTTAGGTTTCTTGCTTGCTTAGTTTTTGAGTGTGGGGATTCCTGATATTAAGGCGATCATTCATGGCAAGTAGGAATAAGGCATTTGTTTGGGTGAATAAGTATGAGAAAAAAAGAAAATATCTACAGGTGCTGATCAGTAAAACTGGTTTCATGTTTTTTGTGTACGCAGTTAATGCTTTCTGTTTTGTAGTGCAGAAGTACTCTTAATTGCTGCGAAGAATAGGGGAAAGAAAAAAAAGAACTAGGATTAAAGAAAGTGCAGGTTGATTGACAGGACCTTTTCTTTGTTGCTTTTTTTAAACTTCACCTGTACTTGACAGAATGATCATATGATATTTGTGTGTATGTGTGCAGGTTTCTATGAGAACGACTATGACATGTATTCAATGGGCTACAGTGGACAGGGAGGCAGGGGTCGTGGTGGGGGGCGAGGTCCCCCTGGCAGTCATTACGTCAGCAAGACAGGTCACTCTGTGCACATGAGGGGCATGCCTTTCCTGGCCATTGAAGAGGATGTCTTGGATGTAAGTCAGGCACATACTCTGCTTGTGCTCATAGCTGAAAATCAGAAATGTAATGCCAAGTATTTGCCTGTCTTTTTGTTCATTGCTGGCTACAATCAATCAGAATTACTATGTAGCATGGGTAGTTCATTTTAGAAACTTTTCATCAAGTTGGTAGTTTTGCTTTGTCAGTGGAATTGAAACAGTGTTTGTTTGCTTTGCTTTTATTTTTCTTTTATGACAGTGACAGGACCAACAGAATTCTGTATTTCTTGTATTGGTTACTGTGATGGGTGTATTGCCAGTGATAGTGACTGGATCATAGATGTTTAGCATGTCAGTCTTAAGTGAACTTAATAAACATAAGACCTTTGATGTTTAAAAATGCACTTCTGTTCCCCTGAATCTGTTACAGTTCTTTTCCCCATTGAAACCAGTGTCAGTGCAGTTTGAATATGGAGAAGATGGTCGTCGTACAGGAGGAGCGGATGTGGACTTTGCCAGTCATCAGGAGGCCATGGAAGCCATGAAAAAACACCGCTGTAACATGCGTGAGTAGTGTGATTCTGTCCTTGTTGATGATAGTAACAGTAATCATGATTGAAATCCTTATGGTGCAATACCTCACAAGGTAATGCAAGCTGTATCACTGTTCAGTGTCTAAGTACACAAAAGAATAAAGGAAATGACAAGAAAACAAAAATACTGAATCAACTCCTTGCTTGTCTCGCTGGTATCGAAAAAAAAAAGATGAATTAACTCCTTGCTTGTCGGGCAGGTATGTCATACATTGCTGGTTTGGTATTGTCATAAGCCTGAATGCATATCTCCAGCATTGTAATTTCACCACAAAATTGCACAATCAGTGAAAGGTGGGAGTGTTCAAGAACACTCCGGTCAGGTAGCTGGTAGATTTACTTCAGTTATGTGTAACCAGTGAAATCCACTTGCAGTGCGATTTAATCCTGTCGGTGATTGAGTACGGTCCCTCTTACCCCTTCTCCCACTCCCGCCAGCAGTCTCGCACGCGCGCGCGCGCACACACACACACACACACACACACACACACACACACACACACACACCACATGTCAGCCTTGGTTGAGCGCTAATGGTTATCTGATCACAGCACCAGTGTTTGATTGTAGCTCTTTTAAAGCTCATGCGCATTGTGGAAAGTTCTGAGGGTTTGTGGCCTGAACCAAGTCTGTTGAAGTTGTCTGACGTAGTGAATGTACAAAACAGAAGAAATCTGCACAGTTTTGCAGGAATTTAATGAAACACAACGACAGTTTTGCAGGGTTTTAATGAATTCCATACATACACAAGGGGCTTTTAAAAAAATTTTTTTTATCCATTTTAGATAGTACTGGTTGTTTTGTGCTATTGATTGTTTTACATTCTGTTATTTTCTTTAAAATTAAGTTACAAATTAAAAGATGGGGGCATTGGTAAGCAGACTGTGTTGCTAGTTTTTTTTTTTTTTTTAAATGGGGGGGTAGGGGGATGTATATGTATGTATGTATATGCATATATATGTCGCCAGTTGTTATAAATTTCAGGGTTGGTGGGATGGATGGGATGGCACAGTCCAAATTTCAGGATTGGTGGAATGGCCCCAATTCATTGTCAGATTTGGAGATTTTTCCCAACAGATACCCTTGAACACAATGCATAGCCATGAAATTGAAGAGCAGATCAAATTTTGTGTTTTAAAAAAAAAAAAAAGGGGGGGAGGGGGGGGGGAGAGAAAAGCCAATTATGGAGAATCTTCAAGGGACTTTTTGTGTTCAAATTCTGTCATGAGGTGCTTTACAAACAAATATGAGTTTAAGAACAGTTGGGGACAGTTGAGGTTTTAAACAAGGTGGTTTTTGTATTGTTGTTGCTATTGTTTTTAACTTTGTTTTTATGGATTATATTTAACTTAAAACTATCCATACAGATTTATGTAAGCATTTTCTGAATATTTTCTTTTGATATTTGTTTGATACCTGATCGGGTTTGGTTGGTTGGTTGATTATTTTGGGGCGTTTGTGTGTGTAAGTCTCCCCAAATAATGCAGTGTGATTCTATTGCAAGTCTTCCAGGATATACCAGAAATCCAAATAAGAACAATTTCACAAAAGTTGTATGCGGATTGGTGAGATTGCGTTTGGGTTGTCTTAGGTTTGGCTACATTCTGTTGGAGTAAACACTGACGCTTATCATAACAATGAGACACATTTCATTACATGTTAGGGGTAGAAAGGATGAGCATTGAATGGGGTTTCAAACTAAGTAAGTAGTGCGCCATGAACTGTCCAATTTTAACAAGTAATCTGTACATCTGAACAGAAAGATGATATTCCAGGGCTAGCAGAACACAGTCGTTGATCCCATAATTGGAGCAAGTGCTACCTTAAGTGATTTAGGGGAGGGCTGTGGAGATGTGGGGTTACCTTTTCATTGCTCTTACGGTTTTTCACTTTCTGTAATGATGTGATTTTCTTTTTGTGTATTTCCCTTTAAATATAATGGTTTTGATTGATGGTATGCGCATAGCACAGGATATGTTCACTAAATGCCCTTTATGTAATGTGTTTCCACAGAGTACCGCTACATTGAGCTGTTCCTCAATTCCTCCCCCAACCCACAGGGTGGTGGTGGTGGAGGTGGCTACGCAGGAGACATGAGCTGCATGGGAGGGGGAGGAGCCAAATTTGCAGGCAACATGGGTGGTGGTTTTGGCATGGGAGGAGGAGGAGGATTTGGTAGTGGCAACTTTGGCTCAATGCAGGGACAGCAGTTCAACAACAGCAGCAATGGCTATGGCATGGGAGGCGGCAATATGGGAGGTGGCAACATGGGTGGTGCCAGCATGGGGGTCAGCAGCATGGGTGGTGGTAGCGGCTATGGAGGAGGATCAGGTAAGTCATGAGTGCACAGAATGTAAGAGTTTCCAGATTAAAGTCTGATTTAGAGCTGTGTTTGCAAGATTGGGAATGACGGTGTCAAAATAATTTGAGGGGAGGGATAGGCAATGTTAAATTAATTTCAGTTTCCTGGAATGTGATGTCATGATACTGTTGGGGGGAAGGGGGAGGGGTGGTACAGTCCGATTTTGCTCTATGTGTAATGCACAGACAATACGTTAACATCCATTATAATAATGCATTTACACTGATTGTGATGTATTGACAAAAGTGTATTGAACTGCATTGTGATGTTGTGTTGAAGATTTGTACTTAGTAGAGCAATTCTGGCTTTCGCATGGTGATATATTTTGTTATGACCGTGCTTTGTTGTTTTGAACTGTTCTAAATAGTGTGTTACTGTGCATTGATATGATGCGCTGTGTGTGAGTGGTTGAGCTTTATTATGCTGTACTGTGTGGTGCCTCATTCATGTGAGTGTCTTTGTATTTTGTGTGTGTATGTTCACAGGGATGAACAGCAGCTTCATGGAAGGTGGGGGCTACAACCGGATGGGTGGCTGGTAAATTGAGCAGCCTGCATTTCTCCAGCCACATTGCTTTGTGAAGACTTTCTCCTGCACATCATCACCCCTCAAATCTCCCTTTTGCCCAGTTGGACATGGACACAGTGGACAGCCTGCTAACAGTGTGGGGCAGGTGAACAGTGGATAGATATTGCCTGCACTGCATTGAAACAACAGTGGAGGCACTAAAACACCATAGGCAGCATTATTCGCCGACTGACCAGTAGGACTGCATCCAAAGCATAGGGGAAATATTTCTCTCTTGTTATCCTTGGGTAGAACATGCAGCTTGTGATGGGCAAAGGTTGTTCTTTGCCAAAGTCTCTTCATAGCAATATTACAATAGTGAGGATATTCCTCAACCAGCTTTTCGTGTTTTCCCGTAGTGTTGATATGACGAGGGGGGAATCAGAGCATGTCCCATTTCTTTCTTCTCTCTCTCTCTTCTTTTGACCATGATGTGAACACATCAAGATCTGACCATATTAGATGTTCATGGTGTCAGTATCATTTGGACAACTGCAATAGGCAAAACAACATGAAGGTCTTGACAACCACATCTCCTTGCTGTTTTTTTTTTTTTTTTTTTTTTGTCAGTGTTTTCATCCACGTTATCCACCCAGGTCAGGGGTGACTCTCCTGTCAGCATGCCCTATGGCTGATCCTTGTGTCCCATATCCACTCCAAGGCTCATCAGATGTGTTTGAGAAGGTTTTCCTGTGCCTCAGTGTTATGCATGAAGGAACTTTGTATCTTCTTCAAGATCACTTCGCTCTCTGTCATTCTGTGTCATTTTGATGTCAGCTCACGTTTCATTTTCACAACCCTAATTAGATCATGGACTGTCATACATCAAGTTAGATCGTCTGGTTCTGTGTCTTGAAACTGGTAAGGTCATAGACTGTTGTACATTATCTTTGTATTGTGGGCATCTGCATTGCCATAAAAGAACGGGGGTATTGGTTTGCCAATAGTAGAAGTATTTAGGTTTACATTTTGCAAGAAAAGTTTGATATTCAATGGTAAGTTGACATATTTGCCACCCAGAACATTGAAGGTTACCAGCTTCAGCTTATGAACTTAAACAGATTTTTAATAATATGACTTAACTATTATTAGCAACTTTAGCTTATATCAATAAAAGGGGGAACTGCAATTGAGGATAACTATTTTGCATGGACTAGTTTATGATCATAACCATAAACTATAATTGTTTTGACATACATGGTTCTAAAATAGTGTAATGGTAGATCAGGATATAGTGCAAGAGGATGGGGAGAGGTAGGCTGTGCTGGTTTTGTTTGTGATTAGATGTTTGCTTCTGTAGCTGTAAATGTTGAGGATTGGAAAAAGGTTCTTGGAGAATCTCATCTCCTGTGTTGTACTATACACAGAAATGCAGAATGTGCTGCTTTCTTTTTCAACATGAATAATCAGTAGGTCAAACTCTGGATATTTGGATCATTGTGTTGTATCTGGTTAACCTTGTAGAAAGTGAAAAATATCTCGTGGACCAAGAGAGTAAGTGTGGTGGCTATGTCAGAATGGTGGTGCTTATTCAGTATAACTTCTACACTAAAGACAAGAGTTCGTCAGTTTAAAAGAAAAAAAAAGAAAAAGGGGAAAAAATGTGGGAGAGAGGGGCTAATTACTTAGGAGGTGTTGTGGTCAGGAGTTGCGCCATTTTAATTAATGATTAGAATGGAAAGATGTGAAATAAAAACAGATATGAATATAGTTGTGTCGTTTGATCTGGTGTGTGAGTGATGTCTTTTTTTCTCCCTAGTTTGGAAGAATCAGGATGACGCAAATCGTATCTTACGTGTATTGTACATGAAAAGCGATTTCTTGCAAACCAGTGGACTAGTTTCTGCATGTCGCTTTTCTGATACCAGCATTACAGAACTTGATGGAGGGGAACAGGGAGGGAAGTGTATGAACAGATCTATAGGACAGTGAATGTGCCAGACACTATCTTTTAACTGCAGCAAGGAGGACATAACTTCAACCTCAAACCTGGTCTCCATTTCCACAGATAACAAACCAAATGTCCACAATGCCTCTGATGGAAATGGGAAAGACGAAGTACCTGGTGAATTGAACTTCAGCAGTTTGGAGACTTGGAACAAGACAAAAAGGAGTAAAGAAACTGAGAAACAATCTAAAAATATTAAGGGAGATGTTCAAGTCAACATCAAATCCCAAAGGCTCAGACAGAAAGAAATCTGTTATTTAATCATCACTTCTTCCAGAGTGTGATGTATACATAGGTCATGCATCATCTTGTTTGAATAATGCCACCCATGGGGTACTTGCCTATGCGTATCCTGGTATTTGAAAGTTCCTTGCACGTCAGTGTGTATTCCATAGGTTGTTGCCCATACACACTTAAATGTATCCTGTCAGACATGCAGATCTGCCAACCATTACGCATTTCGCGTAATTTATTACGCCCAAGTGATAATTCTTACGCATTTAGCCAAAAAATTACGCATTGAAAGTTTTAAAAAAAAAACACGGACGAAAAAATCGGCTTATGTAAAGACATGCACGGCGCCGTGTGTATAACCAGTAATCTTCAAGAAGCGTTTCCGGTCATGCGCAGTTCGTTTCACCATCTTTACCATTTAGCGAAGTTGCCGTCCTTTTGAAGTTTTAGCTACGAAAATGTCGAAACGTGGAGCAGAAAGTTCTGGACAAGATGCGAAAAAGAAAACACTTGGTCAAAAGTTCCGAAAAGAATACTCAAAACAGTTCCCCTGCATACGACTTTTGACTAAAGGTGTAAATTGTGCACGGTGTACCACTTGCGAGTCGGACTTCACAATTTCCCATGGCGGGATGGTGGATGTGAAGCGTCACCTTGAGTCACGCAAGCACATCGATTCCTCTAACGTGCCGAATTCTTCCAGCATCACACAGTTTTTTCAGACTGTAGACACCTCAAAAGAGGATGAAATTAGGAAAAGGGTAATTTGGGCTGAAGCATTGGTGGCCGGATTTTTCGTCGAGACAACATCGCTCTTAGCGCAGCCGACCATGCATCCCAGCTTTTTAAAGAAGCGTTCTCAGATTCGGAGAGCGTCAAACAGTTCAAGAGCGGTCGAACAAAGACAACACACATTGTAAGGACCCTTGCCATGGAAGCCTAAACTGCTGCTGCATCTCGACTGCAGAATGGACCGTTTGTGTTGGGGACTGATGGAGGTCAGGAGGGGGGGGGGGACAAGTTCTTTCCTGGGGTGGTGCGATACTTAAAAAATGACACAATCGCCGCTGAGCTGATAGCCAACCCCACATGAACAGAATCAGCAACAGGGGAGAACATTTTTTAGGTTATATATTTTCTTAAATTCATGTTCCCAGTTTCTCCATCTTCAAACTCCCCTCCCCCCTCCCCCCCCCCCCCCCCCCCCCCCCCTCCTTTAGTCCAAATCTTTGCCAAGGCATTACTAACAAGACAGTTGAGTTGTTGGCCTGCGCTTGTTTTTTCCCCCACTGTTAGATTGTTCGTCTATGTATTTGTCTGACTTTATTCAAGTTTAAAAGGCTGTGCCAGTCTTGAATAAAAGTTACTTTGCATTAGGTTTCCCTATGGGAGCAAAAGTTACCCTACTTGTTTACTGTATATTGTTTACTGTTCACTGCCTCATTTCATTTCCAATTTTTTAGGTTGTTTCTGGCGCACTATCAAGCCTTGGTGTGCCATGCCATGATGGTGTAGGGGATTTGTGTGTGTTTCCAGTGTATTCTACATTTTCATAATTTGTAAAGATTTTTTGTGACACTTAAAAGAAAAGCTTGTTTTTGAAGAAAAGTAAAGTTCACAAAAATTGTGTGAACAATTTCATCGCATCGTGTTTGTTTGAAAAAAGGTAAGTGTCGCGCTTGATTACTCTTAGCTCTCAGAAATTACACATTTCTTCCTCACTGAGCTTCAATTCTTACACATTGGTCTCTTAGGGGGTTGGCAGGTCTGGATATGGGCAAGAATAGGCTGGGCTGATGGCACAGTTTGAACTGGAGGATATGAAGTCTCTCTCTACAGGTGATCTTATGTTGGTGAGCAAGTGAAGTAAATCTTATTATTTGATAATGTAATGCTAACGGCACTGTTTCATGACCAACTCACAAATATTATCCTGTACTTGAGAAGATTTGGGAAAGTATGGAAGGCAAGAATTCACATTTGTCTCATCACTGGATATCTAGACTGAAGAACACGTTTAGCTGTGTGAGGATAATGTTTGTGATGCCTAATAGAGATGCCTCCATAAAGCCAGTTTGCTGTAATTACCCTTCTTGGAGTGGGGGGGGGGGGGGGGGGGGAAGGGCAGAGGGAGAAATCTCTCCAATAGCTGGGTAATGCAGAGGAACGAATGGTTAAAGGTCTGTCATTTATGTAACTTTTAAGCCACCCTGAGATGGTGTGGGCCTTCTTAGTGAAGGGGAGAGGAGGGTTGGTGAGAGTGACTCAAATTATTGATGTACATGAAACGGTACCTTTTTGTTTTTAATGAAAATTTCAAATATATACTTTTAAACACCTACCCTCCCTGTTTGCACGTATGCACCAAGTTATATGCTGGTCTTATCCACCAGGAATTGCACTCATTGAACAGATTGGCATTCATTCAAATCCTATTACAAGACATACATTGAAAAACAAAGTAAGATATTCAAATAGTGTTATAGTTTCTTAACTTAGAAATTACCTTCCATGTTTGGAGCATGCTGCATTGTTTAGGATCAAACTTCTTTTTCCTATGAAAAGACATAGATTGGTCAGTCCTACAGACAGAACAATGCTCCAATTATGGAAGACAATTTCCAGATCCTTCTGTTCTCAAAAGATGGGAAAATTTGCGGTTATCAGTCTCAAATAGAAGAAAACTGTAAGGTGAAATGTGATCGGGAGAGAAAGGGGAATGCAGACCAAACAACACCCTCCCCTACCCTATCAGACATTGCCTTCCACTGCATAATTTGTGCGGGCTGAACAAGCTGTTGGAGGACAGAAGTTCTTGAGAAATAATACAGTTGATGCTGCAAGACATTTTTTTTCCACTCCTTTGATAGTGTTGCATGAAAACTCAAAAACTTTTATCAAAATAATTTTTAAAATGTAACTTTTATTACAATCTTTAACAAACAAAAATGTTGGCCTCTGTATAGGGACACGAGCAGCAGAGGATGCCCTGCCATTATTACTTTGGCTGAGGACTTGTTGAACAACATTATTGGGATATGCCAGAACAGGAAAAACCCATCGTTGAGAACACAAGATGGTCAAGGCATTTCATCATCTTCAAGCAGAGTGATGAGAAAATTTGGACCTAGGTAGTAATGGGCAGATTAGATGATCAGAACAGACTGCAGCATTACAGCCAGAGTGTACACTGAAAACTAAAATCATTCAAAGAATGACTTATTTCAATACAAAATATGTGACAGACAAGTAATGCACTCTGAAAACTAAGAACATTCAAAGGATCACTTATTTCAATACCAAATATATGATAGACAAGTAATGCACACTGAAAACCAAGAACACTCGAAAGGATCACCTATTTCAATACAAAATGAGACGGACAAGTTACGCACACTGAAAACTAAGAACATTCAGAGGATCAGTCAGTACAATAGATGAGACACGCATATCTTTTTCAGATGAATCAAGTGACGAGCATGAAGAAGATGCATACCGGTAATTGTAGATCAGAGGCGGCATAAGCAGATTAGAGTTGCAATTTAACCATCTTCATAGGAGAAGCAGACATCGAAACAAAGTGAAATCCATTCCAGAGATCAAATGACCACACCTTGAAAAGAGGATCATTGTACTGATCATGCCAGAAACGATGCACTAGGGCGGTGGAGGAATACAAACATGATAGCATGATACATTTCACCAGGTCCTGGTGATCTAACTACCGCCAAAGTAAATGCCAAAACAACCAAGCAAGCCATAAACTTATAACTGAAACAGGGGAAACACCTCCGGGACATTGTCATAAAATGAAATGGCACACATTGACCCATAAATGGTCTTCTCATGCTAATGTTTCTTTACCAGCTTATGGTGCTATCCATTACACCATTGCATTTAATGCACTGGCAAAAGTGAATAGATACATATAATACCCTGACATACATTCTCACTTAATGTGTGTGTGAAAATGTAGCATATGAAAATAAACCAGCTCATCCTGGTACAGTTGGGACAGCTTTTTAGAGTTTGCCCCTTCCCCATATCTCTCTCTCTTGACTAAAAAAAGAAAATTCACAGGTCTGATTGCACAGTTTGTTTGGGGGGAAGATGAACCGAGTGAAAAAAAAAAGAGATACAATGTAAAGTCATGGACACATCCAAGTATGTCAAGTTGGTGGGGGGGGGGGGGGGGGACATCCATTAATATAGCATTGTTACATGTGTCTGAGAAGGGGTCTTTTCATAAGATCTATCATCTACAGCCCAAAACGCATTAGCCTGTCTCTGGACGACTATTGCTAAAAAGTTGATTTCGTGACGAGTTTGGCCTTGACCATGGCACATGATAGTGCCAGAAGTCGACTAAAGAAAAGCGTGCAGAAGAGGGCCCAAGAGCATCATCCAGACTATCGCAAGCCCAGGATACCCAAGGATGATTATCATCTGTTGTCCACAGAGTGATGAAGTGTCCTGGCGAGGCTCCATACCAGGCACAACAGACACCTGTGCCGAAAGCTCGAGGTGGTGCCTCCTCCGGTCTGTCCTTATGTGCAGGAAGAACGGTCAGCGGAGCATGGGCTCTAAAAATGCCCATTACATGAGCAGACAAGGAGAGAGGTGTGGCCAACAGAGACAGCTCTAATGACGAAGCTCTATGGCAATCCACAAGAGCTGGAGAAATGGGCACTTTTCATCTCAAGGGCTGGGCTGATCCTGTAGACCAAAGTGTGCGCAAAGAAGAAGAGCACAAAAGACAGAAAGAGACAAAACTGCATTTAAGGGGAGGGGGGGGGGGGGGGGGGGCACAAAACTGAATTCTCCGCAGTGAGTGCTGTTAGCCTTCAGGTTCCTCCAAAGAGGAGATCGGCAAGACCGGTACGTGACGGCTGTTACAGTCTATTCAGATGTCGGGTTCGCTACTGGAGTGAGAGAATGGTTGAGTTTTACGTCTTCACAGCAGAAGCTTTTTAGGGGCAAGACTGGAGTGATGAGAAGCCCTTAACACAAACAGAAAAGAAACTCCCATAAGCCAGGTAGATACTTCTGCTTATGTGCAATGTGTCTCCATAAAATAAACAAGCACTTGGTGAAGGGAAAAGTAAAAATCTGGATTAAAATTATCGACTATAATTTGTCCAGAAATTAAAAGATGAACACGTGAAGGACATGATCTGCAGGGGCCAGTGACTAGGGAAAATATCCAAAAGGATGAGTGTGTGTGTGTGTGTGTGCATGCGTGCGCGCACGTGAATACAACCAAAGATCAAACTGGCAGTGAACAGTCGGGATAGCCTGATTAGTAGAGCGCCGGACTCATAATCGTGGTGATCCTGGGGTTGCACATTTGAATCTCCACTGGGCCATTTCGATTCAGGGGGATTCTTCCCTCAGAGTTAACATTAGCTCTGACTCCATTTCCCAAATGGTCCTTCGAATGAGACTATAAACCGAGGTTCTGTGTGTGAATGCACGCATAACATCTCGCATCCTTCATTCATTATGCCCATCGCTCCCGGTGGAGCATAGGCTATCGACGACCCTTCGTCATCGCACTCTGTTCTGGTCATTCCAGTCCAGTTGGTCCCTTGTTGTTTCAGCTCCGCCTGTGTCTTGCCTCCAGCTGTTGCGAGGCCAGCCTCTCTTCCTCGTTCCCTGCGGGTTCCAGGTCAGGGCTTGGCGTGTGGTGCTGGACGCTGGCTTCCTGAGGGTGTGTCCGATCCAGCCCCACTTCCTTCGCAGTATCTGCTTGGCCACTGGTTCCTGTTCCGCACGCTCCCACAGATCTTCGTTTCGGATCTCCTGCCACCGGATTTTGTAGATGCGCCTCAGACAGGTGTTGAAGAATGTCTGAATCTTTTGTTGCATCGTCTGTGTTGTCCGCCATGTCTCGCATCCATAGAGCAGAATTGATTTCACATTGGAGTTGAAGATGCGGAGTTTGGTGCTTATGCTGATTACTCCAGATGCCCAGATGTTCTTGAGCATGACGAAAGCTGCTCTTGCCTTGCCGATTCTGGCTGTGACGTCTCGGTCCGTGCCTCCCTGTTGGTCAACCACGCTTCCCAGGTAGACGAAAGACGCCACCTCCCTGATGGGCTCTCCACTGACTGTGACTGATGTGTTGGCAGCTCGGTCTTCTTCCTGTTAATCTTGAGCCCTGTCATATAACATCTTGCACACGTAAAATCCCATCACCAACTTTCGGAAGAGAAGGCCACTTTGGCATGTTATACATAGTATGCACTCTGCATGAAAAATCGAAAGAATTAAAGAGTTTTTTAATTGAATGAACGATATGGACTGAATGACACAGGAAACGACTGAATGAAGCACTGGCAGGCAGCTCTTCAGTCAGCTCTACCCAGGTAGGCAGTCCGTTGTAAAAACGAGAATGGGGATTGTAAAGCGTATAGAGCTTGGTCTCTGGCCGGGGATAGGCACTGTGTAAGTACTCTCTCTTTAAAAAAAAAAAAAAACAGGCATTTTGTGTAGCCTTTCAATCGATAAGAGAGTCTATGGATATGACCAATGGTATTTACATGACAGGGAAAAGTGCATGAGCATGCTTACAAACATGTACAAGCATATGCCACTCGCATACTATGTGTTGAGCATCAAATAACGATAATAATGAAAAATTAGTGGAAGAGTTGAGCCTTTGATAAAATCTAGACTTTCCCCCTTTCAAATAGATTAAAGCATTTTCACATGCATCCTTCACACACACACACACACGCGCGCGTGCGCGCGCACACACACACACACACACACACACACACACACACACACACACACACACACACGCACGCACGCACGCACGAACGCGTTTTTCTAGCAACCCATATCCATCCTCCCCACTGCCTCGGCCTCGCCACCCGTCCCATCCCTCCTCCCCCTCCTACCTGCCTTTTTCTTATAAGCAGAACAAGAATGTAAATGTGCTGTATGGGTACATGTTATTAAAGCTTCCCTTAATATCAACAATATTCTGAAATCATTGTTAAGGATTAAACTCATGCTACAGATACAATAGTCTGTCTCAGTTTAAAAACAAAACAAACAACAACAGCAGCAGCAGCAACAACAACAAAACCAACCAACCAACCATCCAAAAGACTTCTAATTAGGAACTGCTTGAAAGGTTACTGACGAAAGTAGCAATCAGCGAATCACTGGCAGTGAATGAGCTCGACAAGAAAAGGGTTTTCCGAAATGACACACACAAGCATCCCAAAGGGATATTGAGCAATAGAGAGAGAGAGAGAGAAACAACCGCACAATGAAAA
>CM065715.1:18112541-18177541 GCA_033310375.1 Conus canariensis
AACAACAAAAATGAAGTCTCTATCTTCAATCGTTTTCAAGATATTGCAGTTTAAAGTTGCAACGTTTTTATGCACCTGACAAAATGAGATATCTTCCAAGTTTGAAAGCCAATAGGATCATGCATGATTGATACATCTGGTTATAAATTGGTGTTCTCAATCTATACAACTTACACTCTTTGAACAAGTAAGTTCCATGGAATCAGTTTACATGGCTTTTGTGTGATAAAGTGTCAAACTTGTAACAAATCGCAATTCAGCGCTTTTCAAATTTGCATGATGTGGCTACTTTGAAGCACTGCAGCACAGTAAGAATGGCCATTTCAGCTAAGTTGTACAAAGCACAGTCATTTTTTCTGAGGTATCTGCTATAAAACATTTATGAAAACTTATGTGCTAAAAACAGGAAATATTGCAATTTGAATGGGGGTAGATTCGCCCGCCACACATAAAATTGCTATAACTTCTAAACTACTTCATGAATTGTTTCCAGATTTTGTATACAGTTTCTGTACAGTATTTCCTGTAAATCAAACTACATTTTTGTTATTTTGTACCTAACATTTTATTTCCTGTACTAGAATAGTGGCCAACAGGGGCGGAATGATGACGATGTCCGAATTAAAACCGACAGTTTTTCAAAACTTATTGACAGATTTCAACAAAAATTTGGTATGATGTTGTCTGTAGTGTTATTTATAAAATCATGTTATTTTTGCTGTTTCTGACAAGTGTTGGCAGCCACCAAACAAAAGGTCACTTGCGATAAGGGTGGGAAGTGCAGTCTTGCTGACGGGCAGATTGGGTTGACTACATATATAGTTCTTTTTGTATGCAGCATACTTGAGGCAGAGTTCATTGTTAATTGGAACAGACCAGATATGGCCAGTAGTTGTTTGGGAGACTATGTAGAAGTCACTGGCAAACACAAATATGCTTTGCACTAAATCTGTGTCTGCCTTGGTTGGCCACACAAGCATGTTGTTTACAAGAGCAAATTTCCTCAGAAAATTAATGTCTGCTTTCTCAGGAGAGTGGATCTGTGACACACTGCCAAATCATCATCATAGAAAACTACATTCTGGCCAATTTTGGTAAAGATAAGTCTTCCAGAAGGCAATCAGTGGCATGTTCACTGATTTCATCATTGATGCAGCATGACTGCATCCTCAAAATGGGTGATAACTTCTTATGTCTCCATCTCTTCCTTGGTCACCATCACTTCATCAGTCCCCAAGCCCAACTGCTCTGCCTCAGTCATCCACTTTATCCTGGTCTGGTGGTCCTCCAACTGACAACACAGCCAATAGTGAACACCGACATGTGTGGTAAAGACTGTGGCCTATATAAAGGTTTTGGGTGACCAGCCACCCACGAACCCTGGCATGTCGGGTAAAGGCTGTGGCATATATGAAGGTTATAGGTGAGCAGCCACCCACAAGTTCCAGCATGTGAGAATGCTGCTTTAATTGGTATGAGTGACATGCCACCCACAGTATCTGGCAAGGATTATAAGCTTTTATTATTTTCTCCTTTATTTACCACCAAAACACCATAATATTTAATGGGGGCAAGCACAAATACACAGTGAACAAAGTCATAAAACTTTAGTTACATATTATGAAAACTGAGTGAGTTATAAAGATTTAAACGACAGTCTGGGTAATTTTTCACCCAAAAGCTCTTGCAAAGGTTAAACAAATATAAAAAGTGTGGATGCATTTTCTCAGTTAAAGAAAAAACAATGAAAAGAAAGAAAAGACATCTTCATTGTCCTGTATTTCGTATGACAGAAGTCGCCTAGACTACTAAGTTTATATTGGAATTTGCTGCCCGAATTGGGGTACTGACTTTAAAAAATTGTAAAAAATTAATGGATATAAAGACTTCAAATTTTCAGCAAAAATCTATGGAAAGCTGAACTTTGGTCTGCACTTGTTATTTCAGGGGGATGTGAAAATATTTTTGACTCAACACTCACACACCTGATTTTACCTGGGAAACACACCTACGTCAGTGAAATAGGTGATAGACAGGCAGTACAACACCCATCAACTTTATAACACCTACCTTTTTGGTGGCAAGTGGTCAGGTTCACCATCTGAAAAGAACTGATGGGTGTTGTGAGGTGTTAGTAGTTACACAGGTAGCTAGGAATATACGTGAAATTTTTGTGACGCTTTTAAGTCACCTAGCAGTTACATAGCAGGAAAAAAATAATAAAAAAAAAATAACAGGTCAAAATCATACCATACTTACTGAAAATGTATTGGAGTGCATGCTTTTTGATCTGCATGAGTTAGTTTGTGTTTGTGAGAAAAAGAATTCCTATGACTGATAATATTTCTAACTATATGCAGGTGTTAGTAGGAAGGAAGAGAGGCAGGCATCACAACACAAAACAACACTCAAATATTTTTGTTGTACTCACCATATGGTTCCAGATGTAATGAATTATATAATCCAAATGTGATCACACCCAAACAACACAGTCACTGGAAATGTTCTTGCTTTTGATCACTTTTGTCACACACAGATCACTGACATGAAATTTTCTTTCCGTTGTGCACTTTTCTTACATGCACAAACTCCAGTACTTTTGTATGTGGCACTTTCAATATTTAGTCAACCCCAAAACAGTCTGTACAAAACAAAAATGACAAAGTTCAGTCCTTGATTTAGTCAAGTATCAGGTGTACTGCTAAGAATGAGTGTGTAGGAACCTACTCACTGCTGGTGAAAAGAAAAAAAGCAGCCACGATCCTTGCACAAAGCCACCTTACACATCACACACTCATGTGTTGACTGGATGGCATTGCCTGCTGGGGTTTTCCTGCCTTCCTTCTTGCAACAGACACAGTCCTTCTTGCCTCTGGCAGACTGGATTGTGGAAGGAGTGTGTTTGTGCTTGTCTGGATTGTTGTGAACGACGGGACGGTCGATCCGTTTTCGACCCTTGAAACCATTCACCATGCCCATGACAATCTCAGTGTGAAAATCCACATGCAGTTTCAGTGGGGCATCTACAGAGTTTTTGTAGATTACAAAGGCATTTACTGCAGCAGTGTCCAGGCAGAAGAAGAACACATATTTCCACCACTTCATGAATTTCTGCTTGGAACAATAATATGATCGCAATTGATCATGCTTGTCAACACCGTTGTAGTTCTTGGGTGTAATCAGCCACAGCCAGGGGCCTAGAATACCTGGCTTTTTCAACACCCCCTGCACCTTTTCTGACAAGCTCTCCATCGGTTCCATCATGGACAGAAGTAAGAAGGGTGACCTTACGACGGTCAAACCAAGCAACAGCCTGAAGCTTGCCCTTCAAATCATCATAGCCAATCTCACGAAACCAGCGCTTTGTGTCCCCAGACTTTTTGACACATTTTGCTGGCTTCATATCCTGTGGCAGACCCTTCCTGTTGTTTCGCACAGTCCCACATGCCAAGGTTTTCTTCTGAAACAGATATTGAATGAGGGGGACTGACGTGAAATAATTATCAAAGTAGACGGTGTGCCACTTGAAATAATGGGGTTCTGCCAAGTGTTTGACGACACAATCCCCTAGGGCATCACCTGTCCCAGCAGGCACATCATTGGTCTTCCCAGTATATACTGAATAATTCAGCATATAAAAAGAAATGGCATCACACAAAGCCCACACCTTGAGGCCCCACTTTGTTGGTTTTGCAGGCACGTACTGCAGAAAACCACAACGACCCTTGAACTTGATCATTGCCTCACCTACTGTGATGTTTTGCCCAGGTAGAAACTGCATAGCAAAACATTCTTGAGTCATGGAAATGAGAGGTCTGACTTTGAACAGGGGGTCATACCCAGCCTGACCTCTGGGAACAAACTGAGTGGTATCAGCGAGGTGAAAATACTGGTTCAGCTGTTCAAACCTGTTCTTCGACATGACACTCGACACCCAGGGATTGAAGAAAGGAGAAGAGTCTTTCCAATAAAAATCACAATGAGGAACAGGGGCCATGTTCATAAACATGAGAAGACCAACAAAAGCTCTGATTTCATCCACAGTGGTTGGCTGAAACTTATCCTCAGGAAGACCAGCAGCCATGAGCGTTTGTCTTGCATACAGGTTGGTTTCCCTGACCATGAGATGGAATGCGTCCGAAGGAAAAACAAGTGAAAAATAATCAAAAGGTGTTCGAAGATTCACTTGTGGACGTGGGGGGCCCCTGTATGCATCAAACACACGAACTTCAGTCCGAAAGTCGTCGTTTGACCACTGCGATGACTGTGCACATCCACCGACATCAGTAGCACCTGTGTCACCTGCGTCGCCTATGTCCGAGTCACTGTCACTACTCGCGTTCACTCCTTCTGCAACTTCATAGTCACTGTCGCTGTCTACAGAGTCAAGATCAATGTCCGATTGATTCCAGTCGTCATTTTCGGGCGGCAACACATTCATATTGAACATTTGGTCCACAGTCAAGCTCATGTCACTGTCACTGTCAGAGTGCGACATTTTGATCGTAGTCGGAAGTCGATGGGATGACAAAAAAAAATCGATTAAAAATCAAAAAAGCCACAAACCGCTTTCACAAATGGCGCTGAGAAAGGTAGGAAAGACCCGGATAACGACCGGTTTGTCTTATTACTGTGGTCAACCCAAATAAGGGAGGCACACCGAGACAATCAGCCTACTGAGGAACGGGCGGTACAGGGCAGATCAGGAGCCTGACGGGTCGGGCGGAATAGGGCGGAACGGGGATAGAAAGGTTAAAGCATGGCACAGGACGACTTAATTGAACTATGAGTACATGCTTTTATGTAAATCTCCCTCTCTGTTTCTTCATCATTGTGCGATATCATGTGGTGTGTGTGTGTGAAATTACTGCGATATCATGTGGTGTGTGTGTGTGTGTGAAATTACTGGAAAAAAAAACAACAAAAAAACATTAAAGCATGGCATAGGACCACTTAATGGAACTATGAGTGCATGCTTTTATCTAAATTTCCCTGTCTGTTTCATCATTGTGCGATATTGTGTGGTGTGTGTGTGTGTGTGTGTGAAATTACTGGGGGAAAAAAAATTAAAGCATGGCATAGGACCACTTACCTTAACTGTGAGTGCATGCTTTTATGTAAATTTCCCTGTCTGTTTCTTCATCATTGTGTGATATCATGTGGTGTGTGTGTGTGTGTGTGTGTTGTTACTGCTCACTGTCCATTCCTTATAATTAAATTTTAGTATCGGTTGTTCTTTGTAAGCAAAAATTGTATTGCATGTTCTTTGTAAACAAAAGGTACATCTTCTGCAACACATTATTTTGTCAACAGGGTGTGATTTAAGCATTGCCAGTAACATGTTAAGTATTTCATCATTATGATTCTGAATTAACTTGTTGATTTAATCATTGTGAATGTAAAAGAACATAAATATACATTATAATGCTTTTTTAAAAACAAAAGGTAAAATTAAAGAAAGATTTAACTTTATTTTGGACTCTACCTTTTCATCAACTACTCTGTTTATTCAGTATGTTTGTGCTGTTACAACAATATGCATAACTGTGGAGCATAACATACAATCACAAAAAAATATCATAAATGTTACTGTCACAACAATGTAATGTCTTGGCAATGCAATGCTACTGTAGTTGCATTCTAGCAGTTATAGAAAGTAATCACTAACTTAAGTGTTCAAAGCCTTGCTGTGTTTGCCAGTAAGGAGGGGAGGGGTGGGGAGGGAAGGGGGGGGGGGGGGGCAAATCTTTACAGTTAAATTACAGAAATTTCAAATACACTAGGGAAAAAAATTAGATTGCTGAACCAAACTTCGTTGAGTCGGATTGACTCGACAGTGACCCCCCCCCCACTACACCCTCCTTACTGCCCAACTTAAGACTGTTCTCTGTCCTTTTTTTTTTTTTTTTTTTTAACCCCCAAACACGCTTTGTACATTGAGTATGACAGTAATGATCGGTGTTTCGATCAATGGTCATTATCTAGGTACCGGCAGCCAAAATTAGCACATTGTTTTTCATACTTAAGATCAGTATCATTGCAAAGTACATGGAAAAACATACAAAACACAACAAGAATGAAGTCTCTATCTTCAGTCGTTTTCGAGATATTGCAGTTTAAAGTTGCAACGTTTTTATGCACCTGACAAAATGAGATATCTTCCAAGTTTGAAAGCCAATAGGATCATACATGATTGATACATCTGGTTATAAATTGGTGTTCTCAATCTATACAACTTGCACTCTTTGAACAAGTAAGTTCCATGGTATCAGTTTACATGGCTTTTGTGTGATAAAGTGTCAAACTTGTAATAAATCGCAATTCAGCGCTTTTCGAATTTGCATGATGTGGCTACTTTGAAGCACTGCAGCACAGTGAGAATGGCCATTTCAGAGTTTGCAGTGGTTTGGACAAACTCTCTAAGTTGTACTAAGCACAGTCATTTTTTCTGAGGTATCTGCTATAAAACATTTATGAAAACTTCTGTGCTAAAAAGAGGAAATATTGCAATTTGGACGGCGGAAAAATGGGGGTAGAATCGCCCGGCACACTTAAAATTGCTATAACTTCTAAACTACTTCATGAACTGTTTCCAGATTTTGTATACAGTTTCTGTACAGTATTTCCTGTAAATCAAATTACATTTTTGTTATTTTGTACCTAACATTTTATTTCCTGTACTAGAATAGTGGCCAACAGGGGCGGAATGATGATGATGTCCGAATTAAAACCGAATCAAAACTTATTGACAGATTTCAACAAAAATTTGGTATGATGTTGTCTGTAGTGTTATTTATAAAATCATGTTATTTTTGCTGTTTCTGACAAGTGTTGGCAGCCACCAAACAAAAGGTCACTTACGATAAGGGTGGGAAGTGCAGTCTTGCTGACGGGCAGATTGGGTTGATTACATATATAGTTCTTTTTGTATGCAGCATACTTGAGGCAGAGTTCATTGTTAATTGGAACAGACCAGATATGGCCAGTAGTTGTTTGGGAGACTATGTAGAAGTCACTGGCAAACACAAATATGCTTTGCACTAAATCTGTGTCTGCCTTGGTTGGCCACACAAGCATGTTGTTTACAAGAGCAAATTAATTTCCTCAGAAAATTAATGTCTGCTTTCTCAGGAGAGTGAATCTGTGACACACTGCCAAATCATCATCATAGAAAACTACATTCTGGCCAATTTTGGTAAAGATAAGTCTTCCAGAAAGCAATCGGTGGCATGTTCACTGATTTCATCATTGATGCAACATGACTGCATCCTCAAAATAGGTGATAACTTCTTATGTCTCCATCTCTTCCTCGGTCACCATCACTTCATCAGTCCCCAAGCCCAACTGCTCTGCCTCAGGAAAAGTTGAAGTGGAGACACAGCTCACACCTCGTTCACTTTATCCTGGTCTGGTGGTCCTCCAACTGACAACACAGCCAATAGTGAACACCGACATATGTGGTAAAGACTGTGGCCTATATAAAGGTTTTGGGTGACCAGCCACCCACGAACCCTGGCATGTCGGGTAAAGGCTGTGGCCTGTATGAAGGTTATGGGTGACCAGCCACCCACAAGTTCCAGCATGTGAGAATGCTTCTTTAATTGGTATCTGGCGAGGATTATAAGCTTTTATAATTTTCTCCTTTATTTACCACCAAAACACCACAATATTTAACGGGGGGCAAGCACAAATACACAATAAACAAAGTCATAAAACTTTAGTTACATGTTATGAAAACTGAGTGAGTTATGAAGATTTAAACGACACTCTGGGTAATTTTTCACCCACGAGCTCTGGCAAAGGTTAAACAAATATAAAAAATGTGGATGTGTTTTCTCAGTTAAAGAAAAAACAATGAAAAGAAAGAAAAAACATTAAAGCATGGCACAGGACCACTTAACTGAACTATTGAGTGCATGATTTTATGTAAATTTTCCTGTCTGTTTCTTCATCATTGTGCGATATCATGTGGTGTGTGTGTGTGCGTGTGTGAAATTACTGGGGGAAAAAAATTAAAGCATGGCATAGGACGACTTAATTGAACTATGAGTGTATGTTTTATGTAAATTTCCCAGTCTGTTTCTTCATCATTGTGCGATATCATGTGGTGTGTGTGTGTGAGAGTGTGTGTGAAATTACTGGGGAAAAAAATAAAGCATGGCATAGGACCACATCTTAACTATGAGTGCATGCTTTTATGTAAATTTCCCTGTCTGTTTCTTCATCATTGTGTGATATCATTGGGGGGGGGGGGGGGGGGGGGTTGTTACTGCTCACTGTCCATTCCTTATAATTAAATTTTAGTATCGGTTGTTCTTTGTAAGCAAAAATTGTATTGCATGTTCTTTGTAAACAAAAGGTACATCCTCTGCAAAACATTATTTTTGTCAACAGGGTGTGATTTAAGCATTGCCAATAACATGTTAAGTATTTCATCATTATGATTCTGAATTAACTTGTTGATTTAATCATTGTGAATGTAAAAGAACATAAATATACATTATAATGCTTTTTTTAAACAAAAGGTAAAATTAAAGAAAGATTTAACTTTATTTTGGACTCTACCTTTTTAATATTTTTATCAACTACTCTGTTTATTCAGTATGTTTGTGCTGTTACAGCAATATCTTACCTTTTTAGTATTTTTATCAACTACTCTGTTTATTCAGTATGTTTGTGCTGTTAAGCAATATACATAAATCACCATAAATATCATAAATGCTACTGTCACAACAGTGTAATGTGTAGTTGAATTCTAGCAGTTTTACTTGAAAGTAATCACTAAGTGTTCAAAGCCATGCTGTGTTTGCCAGTAAGGAGGGGAGGGGTGGGGGTGGGGGGAAGAAAGCAAATCTTTACAGTTAAATTACAGAAATTTCAAATACACTAGGGAAAAAGATTAGATTGCTAAACCAACCTTCGTTGGGTCGCATTGACTTGACAGTGGACCCCCCCTCCATACCCCAACCCCCACTACACCCTCCTTACTGTCCAACTTCAGACTGTGTTCTCTCTCTCTCTCTCCTTTTTTTTTTTTTATCCCCAAACATGCTTTGCACATCGAGTATGACAGTAATAATCAGTGTTTCGATCGATGGTCATTATCAGAAGACAGTGCTTTCAAAGCCTCTGACCGTCTTGAACGCGCGGTTGTGGCTTCCGGTTTGAATATGTGTCTCAAACAGATGTTTTTAACTACGATTTTCTCTTTAATCGTGTAATGGAACCATTAACCTGTTCGCTGCTTGAAAATGTTACAAACAAAGGCTTTCCCAGTGCCAGGGAAATCTAATGATTTGGGGGTAATAATTAACAAAAAATTCTAGCTCAGAAACTACAAAAGATATAACAATGAAATATATATGATTTTTGAAGGAAATTGAATGAAGATTTTGAATCTGGGCTTCTTTTGTTTTAATTTTGATAATAAAAAAGTATTTAGGCAATTAGATTTGGATAGATTTTTTTGCACGATCAAAAGCATATGTATTTACCACTACATCTTCACATCCAAACAAGAACACAAAGCAAAAAAGTTGAAAATAAAGTTTGTATTGTCACACTACACCTGTAAATGAAAGTAAAACAGTTTAGAAGTCTATCAAGACGCTCACACTCTATGCAGACAGGTCAGTCCACGACCACGCCCCCCTCTCCCCACCACGCCCCCTTGCTGGACTTCAACCCTCTCTTTCACTGCTCCTCTTCCCCTACCTTTCCCTCTGCCCCGTGCCACGCCGCGAGCAGGCCGCGCTCCCCTCTCGCGCTGACTACCACGTCACTGACCACTGGCACGCAGTGCAGAGTACACACTAGGCGAGCTCGTTCGACGCTGGCAAACCAGTCAGCTGAACACACACTGAGGTCACAGCCCGACACAATAACTGACGAATACGGTTGGCAATTCCATGACTATCATCATCTCACCTTCATGCTCGAGTGAGTCGTTGAATAAAAGATTATTGTCTTTGTCAAAAATCATTAGCAGAGCCTGCTCAGCTGTGTAAAACGTTGATTTGGTCGCTGCGCTTGTCGAAGGTTGCGCCGCCATCTTTGCAAGCGAGACGAAGTGCTGGCTGGTCATCCAGTCAGTGATGAGAATAAATGGGCTTTCCCCTCGCATGTGGTCATTTACATATCATTTTAATACTACAGACATATAAGGCTTACTACGCACACTCTATTTAAGTCCGTTGATAGAAATAGTAACGAATGAAAATTCAAGAAAAATGCATGACGTCAGTGGACGGCCCATAGGCACTGGGAAAGCATTTTTAATGCGGCGTCAGCTGACGGCTTAAAGGCACTCTACGGGTTAACCAGTTCACTTATACATGAATCGACGTAAGTGAAGCCCATTACTGATAACTATTTTCATTAATTTGTCTTGTACAAAAATACGATCGCTTCGAACGGCGCAACGTGTGGGCCTTTTCCGACCTGTTTAATCTCGACGAACACCAGCTGAATAACGAATAAAATAACTAAGCATTGGCACGGTATTAAACGAAATAAAATAATTGAATCGTTTCATTAATGTTCTGGTTTGTTATATGTGTTATCTTACCAAGTGCATCTTGCAATTCAACAACGATAAGCGCATTCGACTCGGTCATTGTCGGATCTCGGCTTCGTTCCGCCATTGTTGAAATCTTGGACAAGGAGCGAATGTTTGCATTTGATACCTTCTCTTTGATTGGCTTGCGCTTTTCGAGCATTCAACCAGTCGCTTAGCTTGATACACCAATGAATGCGGGAGAGAACGGCCTTTCTAGCACATCGTTAATGTGTATGTTTTTTTCGCAACTTTTTTAGCAACGACGTTGGAAAGACAACACTTGTAACAAGCCTCATAAAAACTTCGATTCTAATTAATTTAAGCACATCGTACTAAAAAGAAAAAAAGACTGAAATAAAGCTTGAAACATGCTCTTTTATTCTGACCTATTTAAACGCCAATGAATGGAATGAACACATTGTATGCGTTGATCTTCGACACCGTGTAACTCGAACGCTCAGCCAAATGCCGCCTGCGGCGCATCGGGATGTGTGACGCGCTTCGTTTTCGTGTGAACGGATGGGTTATTTAGAATAAAACTATCATCATACCGTATGTTGCAAACACAAATAAACAACACAGAGTTCAAAAGGAAACTGTATTCTTTATTCACCATAATTTTCATCTGATTCTAAATGCGTTATTCATAGATACTGCCTATTGAAAACGAGCATATTTTTCACTCGGCTGAACTTTCCTGTACGCTGAAAGAAGGGCTGCCGGTACCTACATTATCAGAAGACAGTGCTTTCAAAGCCTCGGACCGTACGCGCGGCTGTAGTTTCCGGTTTGAATATCTGTCTCAAACAGATGTTTTTAACCACGATTTTCTCTGTAATCGTGTAATGGAATCGGTAACCAGTTCACAAATACATGAATCGACATAAGTGAAGCCCATTACTGATATCTATTTTCATTAGTTTGTCTTGTAAAAAAAATACGATCGCTTCGAACGGCGCAATGCGTGGGCCATTTCCGACCTCTTTAATCTCGACGACACCAGCTGAATTATGAACAAAATAACTAAGCATTGGCACGGTATTAAGCAAAATAAAATAATTGAATCGTTTCATTAATCTTCTAGTTTGTTATTATATGTGTTATCTTACCAAGTGCGTCTTGCAATTCAACAACGATTAGCGCATTCAACTCGGTCATTGTCGGATCTCGGCTTCGTTCCGCCATTGTTGAAATCTTGGACAAGGAGCGAATGTTTGCATTTGATACCTTCTCTTTGATTGGCTTGCGCTTTTCGAGCATTTAACCAATCGCTTAGCTTGATACACCAATGGATGCGGGAGAGAACAGCCTTTCTAGCGCATCGTTAATGTGTATGTTTTTTTCGCAAGTTTTTTAGAAACAACGTTGGAAAGACAACACTTGTAACAAGTCTCATAAAAACTTCGATTCAAATCAATTTAAACACATCGTACTAAAAAGAAAAATAGACTGAAATAAAGCTTGAAACATGCTCATGTATTCTGACCTATTTAAAGGCCAATGAATGGAATGAACACATTGTATGCGTTGATTTTCGACACAGTATAGCTCGAACGCTCGGCCAAATGCCGCCTGCGGCGCATCGGGATGTGTGACGCGCTTCGTTTTCGTGTGAACGGATGGGTGTATTTGGAATAAAACAATCATCATACTGTCCGTTGCAAACACAAATAAACAACACAGAGTTTAAAAGGAAACTGTATTCTTTATTCTTCACAATTTTCATCTGATTCTAAACGCGTTATTCATAGATACTGCCTATTGAAAACAAGCATATTTTTCACTCGGCTGAACTTTCCTGTACGCTGAAAGAAGGGCTGCCGGTACCTACTTAAAGAAAAAGTTGAAGGCATGCTAGCACGATATAAGTTGGGTGACCCAAAGAAAAACGTGGGGCAATGTGCCCATCCTTCCCCTGTAGCCAATGGAAGAGCAACTTTCTGAAATTTGCATTACAACAAGTGCACTGAAGTTTGGGAAAGTTGCTGTTGTGTACTTCTAGCAGAAGACTTCACCCATTGAAAGTGTTCCTGGTGAATTATTCATGGTTATCAACCTTGTAGCAGAATGTTTCTGCATGATTACTAGTTGATGTCAGTGTTACACTTGCTGTTTCCGTTTCAGATCTGTGATGTTTTTCATCACCAGATTTGCCTAAACGATTCTTTAAAAATGTCTCAAATTTAATGCAGTATTTTATGTGTGCCAGATTTCAAGCAGATTTATTTGGTAGCATATGTATGATATAATTGTTACTGAGAGCATTAAAAATGATGAAGTGGCAGGTAAATTCTCCACTTTTTTTTTGTTGTTGTTCCTTGGCAATTAACTTCCACCCCTCCCTTCTGTCTCTTTGGGAGTTCCATAGTTTGATACATAGTGCAATGTGTGATTTTTTGCAGTGTTGATCAAATGAATAGCTTGGGAGAAACGGGTTTAAGTGCAGGCAAGCAATTCTTCCCATATTAAGTTCAAGACAGTATTTATAGAGTTTGAAACTTCCCCCAAACTGACTAGATTGTTGTATGTTCCAGTATGTCGAAGATTTTGAAGTGTGCGGGCAATGATGACATCATCACCATCAAGGCGGGAGACAGTGCAGATACTGTCACATTTGTCTTTGAATCTCCAAGTGAGTTGTTGAAAAGAAAATCTGGTTGCATTTATATGTTATTTTATGGTCTGAGCTTTCTGATAAGGAATGACGAATCATGATGATTGCACTGGTTTCAGTCAAAAACATATTTCAGTTATAATTAGACACCTATGGAATTAAGTATCGTGATTTTAGTTGGTTTCTGACTTGTTCTTGATTTACTTTTGTGTGATTTATTTACTTTTTGAAAAAAACGTGTATGAAAAATTTGGTGACTAGGTTGTGACTTTGAAAAAGACTTATTGGTCAGCTGCACAAGTGATAAGTCAGTTGCTGAAATTGAATAGGGGCAAAGTAACATTTTGTGAAACAAGTCCGATTGATTTTGATTCAGGTAGCACAAGTTTGCTTCATGTGATGTTCAGTCTGTCTCTGTGCTGATGTAATAGTGAGCATTGGATAGGGATAAATAGCGAGTGATTAGAATCAAGCCAGAAACTCATTTTGAAACAAAGTGATCTTGTTCAGGAATTGCTGATTCAATTAATATTGTGGAGAAGACAAAGAGTGGGTGTGGCATACATACATAGGTGTGTCTCAAAGGTACCGAACGTGTTCGGTACTTGCAGTGATGCTTACCAAAAGAAGCCTATGGGCATGTTGATCTGTAATTTATGTCATGGATGCAAGTTGGCCTACTGGTTCGTTTAAAAAAGCAAGTTAGGTTTCCTGCTTATTTCAAAGACTAGATGGTGAAACTTGTAGTTGGGAGATTCTTGAGAAATTGGACCCTACCAGTAGAAGCTTTATGATCAATAAATTCTGCTTTAAAGGATTGAATTGGATATCTGTTAACACGAAAAGAGGGCGAGATTATTGGCAGGTCTTGTCTTCATTGTGATTGTATGCAATTTTCAGTATTGTTGAGTTCAGAAACTTAATACAGTTGGGTCTAAAATGTTCGTAAAAAATTAGTCAATTGTTATTGCTGTTTCTGAGGATGAACTCTACTTTATTATTTGGTCACCTCTTCATGCAGGCAATAGTTAAGCTCATAGCAGTAGTTGTGATGCTGCCAAAGGAAGAAAATATGGCTTGGCTTTTGCTCGTAATTGACGAGGAAAACCAGGATTAAAAGTTTACTTCAGACATACAGTTACGACAAATGCTTTTTGTTATGCATCTAAGTAAGGACCATTGTTTGATAGTGCATATTGTGAACAGTTCAGTGGGATGTAAGGGAGGTTTGTAAAGTTATGGATGGAAACATGGACCGAAGTGCTTTTTTTCTGGTGGTGTCCTTGTCTGAAGATGGGGGGGATTATGGAATTTCTTCAAACTGTGCAAACATCCACTACTGTATCACATACTTACTTAGGCCCATTGCTCTTGCCCAAGCATAGGCCATGAACAACTGTACGCCAACAACCACGGTCCTGGGCAGTCTTTACTTCTCCCCAGCTGTAACCCATCTTCCTGGTGTTCACCGCCAGGTGTTTTTTGATCTTCCTGGCTTTCCCTTGCCTTGAGGATTTCGGGTCAGACTGCATCACATGGACATGGAAAAATGTCTTTTAGGGTTAAAAGCATCATATCTCATGTGTGGCTGACTGAAAATGCATGTGGATTTCCCGACTTGGTTCTACGCAGGAATAGTTTAAATGATTTGAAAAAAAAGTACCGACCAACTCTCACAGTTCATATTTGCAGCTAGGCAAAGCAATCACCATTGTTTTGACAGAAAAGAAAATTTCAAAAGAAAGTGTTATTTATTCCATGTTTTTTTTTTCCAGATCAAGAAAAAGTGTCGGATTATGAAATGAAATTGATTGACCTTGATACAGAGCACCTGGGTATACCTGTGAGTCACAGCTTTTATTGTTTGACTGTCAAACCTTCAGAATTATATTTTCATTGATAGTTCTGTAATATTTTTATCTGCCACTGTTAACATGAAAAGAAAGCTGGGTTTTGTTTGGAGTATACATTAATGATCTGCTACACATGATGTAAGATTTGGCTATTGGATATCAGGATCATTCACGTTGATACTAATTAAGGGTCACTGCAGGACCTGATATCATCATCTCAATCTACTCATGGTCAAGAGTTTTTGTTAAAATGTAATTGTCAGTAATTATATGCCTTGCTGAGGTGTAAACCTTAAATTTTTTTCTGCGCTTTTAACCCCCATTTTACATTTTGTTCTTAGCTGATCTGCTCTCACTCTGTTTGTTTTCTGAAGGAAAAAAAATGGAATGTCTCTTTGGTAAAAATGCGATATTGGTGACAGCTTGCACCATTGGATTGCCATGGCTTTGGAATTATAATTGACAACCAGCCAGTCATTGGTAATGGTGTATTGGTTGATGACCAATAAGAATGTGCAATGGCCAGAAGCTGTCTTGATTTTTCTAGTCATTTTGGGATATTGAGTGCAATGGTGAGCAAATGGTGACTATCCAAAATAAAACTTGCTCATGCTGGGACTTACAAGTCCAGGAAAGTGCATTGTCAGAAGTTTTTGCCAGTCTGTTTTTAAAAAAGCCAATTAAAGTCAGCCTCATAATGCCAGATGCATTTCCTGTAAGTTTTACATTTTCTGAGCCTTCCATCTCTTGCTGTTTTGTCAGTGTATTTTGAACATGAGTTTGGAACTGTGCACATGACAAATTAACATGGATCATAATTGTTATATCTAATTTTCAAACTCCTAAGACTTTTCACTGATGTCTTGCTCTTTTGTGTATGTGTGTTCATGTTAAAATCTCATGACAGGTTTTTTGGAAGTATGTTTTCAATAATACCAATGTGTTTGCCCTTGAAAGTAAGTGGAAGAAAAGGTGCGCTACCTGTGAACTTGATTTTGAGAGAGCATGGCAGAGTATGTGTCGTCACCTTTTTTTATCTGAATATATCAACCATATATGTAATATATTTGGGTATACTGCTGACTTTGTTGTTTGGTTTGCCTGGGATATTTGATGATAGATCGAAGACTTGTAGTAACAGCTATCTGTATTAACAGATTCTCCTTATTGTGCTCATACCTGATCACAGTTTTAGGCACCCTGAATGTGTGAAATGTCGTGACAAAATGAAATTGCCGTCTGTTGGTGCAGGACACTGAATACAGCGCTGTAGTGAAGCTTCCATCTGGAGAGTTCCAGAGGATCTGTCGTGATCTGAGTCAGATTGGGGATTCAGTCGTCATCTCTTGCACCAAAGAGGGCGTCAAATTCTCTGCCAGTGGTGACCTAGGCACAGGTACCTGTTTGTTTCATCAGTCTGGTTCTTTTTCATGCAGTTCTGATAAGAATGGAATTGCATAGAATCATCTTTGTCATCCGAGTTGCATGGGATGGTCTGCTGTCATTACCTTGGTCTTAATTTTTACCTCAAAGTTCAGAGATTCATGGTATATCTTTATCCGAAGTCTTCAGATTCTTGGAGATTACTGTTGCATGGGCATGGTTGTGGCCTTGTATAGATACACTTTTTTAAAAATGAGTTTTTGAAAGATTGGGTAAAATATCCTGTGCAACGTGACTTCTCTGCAAGTTAACTTGACAGTTGTCTGTGTTATGTGCATGTTTGAGGGTGTGTTTGAGTAAACAGTTATAGCTGTATTGGTGTGTTAGTAATATTAGGCTGGTTGTTCAGTTAGTGTATGATATGCTGGCAGCCTGGAAATTTTTTTAAGACAGAGCTTTTGGACCTCCTACGCCTCCAGTGAGATAAGTTGTACTGTATCTGTTAGAGACGACTCACAAGTTGTGACTTGTCTTAACACCATGAAAAATAGTTAACTAGTATTGACATTTATGCCAGCAATGACACGAGCAGTAACTGTAGTGTTATGTACTATTTTGCAGGAAACATTAAATTGGCACAAACATCCAGCACTGACAAAGAAGAGGAAGCTGTTGTGGTGGAGATGAACCAAGCTGTGTGTCTAACCTTTGCACTGCGCTATTTGAACTTCTTCACCAAGGCAACGCCCCTTTCACCTCAGGTCACGTTGTCTATGTCTCAGGATGTTCCACTGGGTAAGACTTCAGTCCAAAACCAAGTATATTTTGCATCATTGGTTAATTTAGTTGGGGTTCGTAGGAACTTTGGAAGTCCCTTAACCCTTTCACCGCCAGACATTCTATTTTGCATAAATCCCCATCGCCAGCCATTTTTCAAAAAAAGCTCTTATTTTATACCAGCATACGTGAAAAGCGGATATCTCTGGAACTAAACAACCAATTTTCATGCTATTTTTTGTATTACTACTCACTCAGTCTTGTTTCAAGTATCTACTCAAAAACCATTTGATTGCACAAACACACACACACACACACACACACACACAGTGAAATCAGAAACACTCGGACAAAGTGCCACGCCCACACCATGCCCCACCATGTAAAGTCTTCTGTTTTCTGATAAATGCCATGTGATGAAAACACATTCATCAGCACACTCGCACAAGACAATGACTATGAGTCTTACCTGTTCCCCTTCTAACGCCTGGCCGCCTTTGTTGACGCGTGCTGGCTTGGCCACGAGCAAGCTGACCCGTTGTGTGTGTGTCAGCTGTAGCAGACGACGCTTCTGCTTCACTCACAGTACTACCCTCCTCTTCTCAGCTGTGATCACTTGACTGGCCTTCGCCCACTTCAAAATCTGGGTCAGTGACGTCGTCATACTCTGCCTCCAGCTATCTGCTCTCTCTGTTCATGTTCTCATGATCTATTCTGGCAGTGTTGACATCAGCATCGCCCCCACTCCTCTGAACAGCTGATTCGTCACCTTTGTCCTCATCCAGCGAGTCTTCTAACACACTGGAGTCGTCATAGGCAACAAATTCTTCGTCCTCAATCAGTTGAAGAACTTCCTCAACATCAGTGGTAACAAACTCGCTGTAGTCTTTTTGGTGCACGCTTTCTTTTGACACCACTTGGTCCTACTCGTGGTTCTTCTTTGTGCCATGTTGAACTTGTGTGAAAATCTGCAGGGGGTGGTATCGGTAACAGCCCAAACTGACCACTTGTCTGCCTCGTTGGATTCTTTCACTTATGAATATTCATTGCAGACATATCGGACTTTCTTATTGGTGTGAATTGGGAAACCCCAAACTAAAGATAAAGATAGGAAAATTCCTACAATGACGATCACGGATTTTTCCGTGAGTACGGCAGATTTTTGCACACGGAAATGTCACGGAAAAATCCGTGACGGGGCGGCCAAGGCCGGGGTTAACTGATTTCCTCTTTTAAAAATGTTAAGAATGCCCACCCCTACCCTCTGGTTCTTTCTCACTGATAATATGAAATTTGAATGAAAAACTTGTAGAAAACGTATTTGAAAGCAACAAATCTGTAATTTTGCAATGTGGAACAGGTAGTTCAGGCCTGCCTGTTCTTTTTGTCTCTGTCCATCCTCCCTCCTGGTTCTGCCCACTGCAGTTTTGGAATTATCAGATTTGTCAGTACACATCTCATTTGCACCAGCTTTGTCGCCGCATTATTAACCAAGGAAAGGCAGGAGTGTTTCATTTGTACGTGTCTACTGAGACCAGTTTCTGCATGGTTGGGTCCTGCTGGTGATTGAAATCCCTGCCCCACATGTTGGCCTTGGTCACTTCAGCACCAAGTTGTCTGATCACAGCCCACTAGAAGTTCACATAGACAAAGTGGGCAGTTCTAGCTTTTTTTCTTTCTTTCTTTCTTTTTTTTTTTTAAAGGTCTGGGCCAAGTCTTTTGGCAGTTGTATGATGGTCAGTGAACATTTCAGTTCAGTCGGCATGAGAGGGAAAGGGCGTTGGAGGCAGTCGCCCTGTATGGGGGCTGTTGCTGACAGGGCTGTCACCGAGGCTTTTCCTTCAGTCAGGGGGTTCTCGAGCATGAAACGAAATACTGTGGTGGTCTTTTTTATTCTGTTCAGTATACTGGCCAGTAGGCTTATTTTTCGTTTAATCAGAATGTTTCCACAGCAGAGGGATCAAACAGAAATTCAGCTTTTGGTTTGGCACACAGCTTCTGAAGGGTAATTGCACTCCTGAAATGCATGAAGACGTCAACATAAAGGAAAAAAGTGAACAGACAGCATTAGATGTTTTGACTTCGATGTGTGTCCTGATAATATTCAGACCTGCTTACCCTTGCAATTTTGCTGTATTTTACGACCCCCTCCCCCCCCCCCCCCACAACCCCCCCCCCCCCCCCCCCCCCCCCCCCCCCCCCCCCCCCCCCCCCCCCAAATTACGGAAACCCCCCCCCCCCCCCAAATTACGGGGAAAAATCAAGGAAAGAAAATTGGTAAACGTAAAGTTTCGTCTGCTACCGTTTCGGTCAAAAGCAGTAAAAAGACATTTCCCAGTGTGCCTTGCGTCTTTTACCTTATCAAAGATGGCGTCGAAGTGGTCTTACTTGCCAATGGTGGGCTCTTCCAAATCTTCAAAAGTTGCGAAAGATTGCGATTGTGAGGATTACGTTTTTTTTGTGTGTGTGTGTTTTTTTCAAATTACAGGTTTTTGTCTGAGATATTACAGGTACACTAATTTGGGGTAAACAGGTCTGTAATATTACAAGTTTGCGCTTTGGATTTAAAATGGAAGAAAAAAAGTAGGGGTTAACTGCCATCAGGAAGTTCATCGATAGTAACTTAAAAATGCACACCTGATCATTGGTGCATGTGTGCATGTGAAATTTTGGCTTTAACAGTATGCTCCAGACTAATGTCAACAAGAGAGGGCTCTTCGTTGTCGCAACAAGCACAAAAAAGTTTTGAGCTTCTTGCATGCTAATGAATTGAACTTTACTGCTCTTCCATTACTTCTTTGTGCTCTTCCGTCCTCTCCCACTCATCAGTTCTTAGCTGATAATGCAAGGAGAAACTCTTCATGTGCATACGCAGTGTATGACAACAGGCATACAATGTACAACTGTTAATAAAATAACTGATTTGTTACCTGTAGAGTAATAAAATAACTGATTTGTTACCTGTAGAGATACTGATATTGTTCACAATATGACTGTTTCAGTGGTGGAGTACAAGATTGCTGACATGGGATTTCTGCGTTTCTACCTGGCTCCCAAGATAGAGGATCAGGATGCGGAGTGAGGCCTAGGAGCTGCAGCATACAGTGTTCTCAGGCTGGGCTCCAAGTCTTCACATGTGTATTTAGTGATGAAATTGACTAACAAAACACACAGCAGGGGACTTTTCAGAATCCACATTCAGGTACAAGATTCCATCTCGTCACTGCCTCATTCCCTGTGTGACCAGCAGCTGTACCGCGGTCAGGGCAGGCATGGAGGACATTATTCCTGGGAAGATGATAGACTTGCCCTTTTCTCTCTATCTACATCTGTTGAGGGAAATTGCACAGATTGCATAAAGTGTGTGAAACAGAAGACCAGTTATGGTGGCATGCAAACATATATGTCTGTCGTGGTGCCGCCAATGTTCTTAACCACACGTGTTGCTTGGTTTGGTTTCACCGTTGCACATTTTATGTCAAAGTCATTTCTGTGTTGCTGTAGATTAAAAGATGTATACACAAACCTTTTGAGTGCATGATTCTTCTGTCGATTCCTACATGTTGAACAAAATAAGTGTCTCTGTGTGTGAATGTTGAACAAACAACATCAGTGTGTGTGTATGCTGTTGGTGTGCCAGCATCCAAGAGAGAGTGTGACGCTACATGTCTTCTAAGGTGCATCAGCATATATAATACAGGAACATTTTGACCGTTCCTGGATCTGTTTAGTATGTGTATTCAATTCCTCTCTTCCACACACTTTGCATGCATGTGCATAAACAACCACAAGGCAACTTGCAAATAGGCGCACAAAACAAGGTGTAGAATAATGCAGATTAAACATTTTCGTGACGCACCATGTGTTGATGTCGGCAGCTCGGTCAACCCGTTCACAACAAGCCAGTCTGGTGGTGACGGCAACGTTGCTGTACTCGCTGGACGTGCCGTAACTCCATTACGGCACAACTATTAAAAAAAAAAAAAATCCCTGTTCTCTTGTCTAGGGGATGCAGTTGCCCTAAATATTTAGAACAGGGTTCTAGCCACTGGAAGGGCAAGTTTATATGCACTAGCGATGACCTTTGTGACCCCAGAGTAGAAGGAACAAAGAGACCTGTCTGACAGGGAATTTCTGCAAAAGGTACATGTGGAATTTCCTGCCTCGCCAACATCTGACAGAAGAAGAAATGTGGCATTACATGAGGTGTTAGAATTGGTTCAGCAAAGTGGTACAGAAGATGAGGGGGGTAAAGGTGTACAAGCTTATTGAAAAGAATCCAAGCTTGCTGTGTGTATTTAACAGTTTTGTAGGTCGTATTGTGAAGCCAAAACAGTGAAAAGTGTGTACAGTGTGCAATGATTTATTTTCATTTTTTAATATATTTTTCTCTTGGATTACACATACTGAATTATGAATACCTCAGGCTTTCTCTGCATCTATTCAAAGTATGAGCGAAGTTTCATGACCCTTTTCTTCCTCATTTGCTGTTACCATACTAACCAACCAAACGTAACCAAGATTGTGTTCTACTACGTTTCAGTTATGTTGTTTCCGTAACTGTAGCGTTCTATTTTCCCCAAAATATATTTGTCTATGCTCATTGAAAAATGTGCGTTTTACCCTTTACGTTGATATATAACAACTGCTTGTGACGTTTATAGTAGGGGACGTAAAATAAAATTTAAGAAGTGCGAAAATCGCGTGTCTGCAACAGTTGTAAGCACGTGCAAGGTGCACGCAGCTGCAGGGAAATGATGTTGCTCTGCCCTGCCTGTCGCGAAAGTTTTAATGTACAGTGTATTTTTTTATAAAACAACAGAACGAAATATAAGTAAAGCAATACTCCCCTGATACTGTGATAGCAGTCAGCATGGGAATTACAGATGTAAATTGCTGACGTATACAGCCTAATTGCGCACATGCAGAAGCTTGAATTCCCCCATTTACAAAAAAATTTCCTCCCATCAGTTGTGCAGGCTATGCCTTCACCAATAACGTGGGTCAAAATTGACCCAGTGTGTACGGTATGCAAGGTTCCTGTTTAAAAGCATGCCACAATTTTGTCTCTACCTGTAAGAATGCCATGACTAAATCTTTTCTATATAACAAAAATGCTCATATTTTTTAAGTGTGGAGAAGAAAAAAATTTACAAAGTCCTTTCTTCTTGTTGACGGAAATCTTGACATAATTTGAATTGAATATCTGGGTACATTTTAACCAAGTGTATGTCAAAGGTTAAGAAGACTCGTGCAGGTTTCACTGGACTAGGTGGAAATTGAGAGACCTAAAAATGGGCAAGAAGTCGAATCAACCTCTTCTGATCCAGCTTGAACCAGCAACCTACCAATCCATCCTGCCCATAACTTTATAACAGCTGGCGTAAGAAGTTTGATCACAAAATGTGTTAACATTTTGGAGCAACTTTGAGTGTACTTAAACAGAAAGACCAGACAAATGCAAAATAACTTGCTCTTGACTTGAATGCATCTGATAAAACCTGGCACTGTTCAGTCATGAATACAAGTGTGCAGTTTGATCAGTAAGGGAATTTGTAACTAAGAAAGAGGCAACTGGTTTGACTGATGGAAAACGAGAAGGGAGACTTTTTTAATGGGCAGTTGTTTGTTGCGCGAGTTGTGATATGACCAAGTTACTAAAAACAATCATACATTATATTTTGGATGACTTCCTTTAACTGTTACAGTTGAAGAAAGTCGTTCATTATGTCACAAGTCCTGAAGACAGTCTGTGACCAAAATGTTGAAGATTTTTGTTTTGTTTTTTGCACTCCCAGTTCTTATAGAACAGGGAGTACTTTACAATGGGAACGAAGAAATGCTGTCTGTGTGTGTCTGTCCGTGGTCAAAATGTGTTCCACTCGCTCCAGACAAAACTGGGCCGATCTTTCTGAAAATTTGTAGGTATGTTTATTATGGGTCACGAATGATGTCCGATGTTTTATTTTACCAGAATAGCTGTTACTAACGGCAAGAGAGAGAGAGAGAGAGTTAGACCGCACGCACACTTTCAGAAATGGCAGTTTACCTCAGTGATGAAGTACATGACGCATGTTTGATTGTGACGTTTTTTTTATTTCACAAATACCTATGAAAGTACTGTATTTGACTGACGGATTTTAAAATAGCTTTAGATCTAACAACTGACTGGTAGATTATGGGTATTTTCATAGTACGCATGCTCTTGACATGTACATGCGTATTCAACTTTCAAGATAAATTGGGAGTACGTTTATGTTTTGCATCTTTTTTTGTTTTGTTTTCAAATCTTCTGAACATCCTCAAAGATAGTTTGTATTGTTACAGTTGTCTTCAATGCCAATTGAACCACCAGTTAAACTTTCTAAACAGAACCGTTTTATTTTAGAATGTTGAACATCACAAGATAGCAAACATTTGAGAATGTTGTTGAACTTGCACATTCAATGACAATCAGGCTGAAAAAATGTTGAAATCCTACCAAAAATCCTACCCACAAATGATAACATAGCATACAATCTGCCCATCACAGGAGAAAGTTCGAGGCTGTAAATAACATGGCGCCTTACCCACCAGAACAAGTTCAGACGGACAGCAAAGATACCACTTGTTAAATTAAGTAGGAATCAGATGCTAACAAGGTGAAAAGTTGCAAAAAGTTTAACACTGATCTTAATATATATACAATATGTACACTAAAGTTTTTAACACTGATCTTTATATATGTACACTGACAAATACTGCTGCATACTATCCAAGATACAAACTATATGTTCAGCATTGATGAAAAATCAGTGAAAACATGGTAATGGAAATCAGTTGCCCAATTAAAATACTTTCCTCCAACCTGATGGAGTCCATTTCACTTGTAATTGAGGGAATTTCCATCACTGGCTTTGTGAGCTCTAGTCAAAACAGTTTAATGACAACAGGTACATGTATGCAATGCAAGTTTCACAGGACACTTTTGAAAAAATGTCTTATGGGCAGGAAAAAAAAAAAGTATAAACGCAAGCATGCATTCTTACAGACGCACTTGCACAAATGAAAGCACAAAGGCAATTTTATGGCGCCTAGTGACATCTGTGACTTTCAAAGTTAACTTCAGAAGTCCTGTAACATCAACACTGGTGGATTAAAACATTTTCAGAATTGGTGTTCTTGCTTGTGTGAGATGGTGACACTACCATCCATACTCAGGCTGAGTTGTAAAAATGTCACTGCAATATGCTGCCTTACTTTGATGATATCGGCATATTTCCATTTTTATAGTCCATTTACAGTGCTGATAGCAACATCTTTATCTCGCAGAAAAAGATGAAGAAAAAAAAAATCGGGTTCATCTTGACCATCCATGCTGGATATTTTCAAAATCTTTTAGTGAGATAAGGATTGTAGGAGACTGTGTCTTAGGTTGAAACAAGAGTGTGGCAGCAGAATTGGAGATTTTCTGCATCCATACTGTTCTTACTAATGCCAGTTTTACTTTTCAGTCCGAGTCAACAACAGTCCAACTAGCCACACACTGTCCTTCAGGGCAGTCACGCGCACACACACACACACCAAGAAGTCATTCTCATCGTAAACCAAAACCTATCCCGCACCCTCTCTCCTTCAGGCATACAATATACATGCATACAATAAATGTACAAACTACAATGACATTAATTTCAACATGATCCTCCAGACAGACATATGATATATGCACATGATAAATGCAGATTTAGAATAACTTTAATTGCAACCTAGTGTCATAGGATAAAATTTGGCCATGGTGATACAGTACACATGCAATTCTGTGTAGTTTTTCACAATGATTTTTTTAAACCATTGGAAAAATATGCAGACGCTCTACAATGTGGGTAAAAACACTTGAACAAAAAATGAAACAAAATAGCAAACAGCACTGTCATATAGATGGTGTTCATTCTAGTGCTTCAACTCTCACTCTTCAATTTCCTGACTACAACACAAAAACTAACGGATTAATTCAGAAGTGCTGAGAAAAAAATCTGAAGACTTTCTGAAGCATAATCAAGTAAGTGGGCCACATGGGCAGAAAAACTGGATGTCACTTGTCAGAATTTCTGCTTGTTTTTCAGAGTAACAAAAGATGGAATTACTTGCAAAGTTTCATGAAGGAAGGGGAATTTAAAAAAAAAAAAAAAAAAAGGGTAAAAAGATCCCCTCCTGCATCTCCCCTGACATCTTTGAACTATCATGATTGGGAAGGAGATGGGCCTATGCTGAAGGATGGTTTTATCATTGAAGGAACAAATGGAGCAAGTGGCAAGTACATCCACACTTGATTCTGCAGTTGACAAAAAGCCAGAGGAGTTGCAGAGTAAAGGTGGTGTCAGCTATGAACTTTTTAAGAACAAGCTAAGTTGAATTAGGGATGAATTGGAGTGGCCCTATAGCTGTTTACCTGGGATGATCTTATTTGAACAGAATTGCAATTGTCTAGTTGAGACAATACATATCGAGGGTTTTGTGGCAGCCTCATAAACCATGATGGAATAGTTTGTAACTAATCTATTAGAGTATTCATGTGTGTAATGAAGGATGTAACATAGAAACCTGCCTAACTCCCAACACGTTAGTTGGTTAAAACAGACTGATTTTCATTAAAATTACAAAGTTGAAACAACCTACTTCTTTTGTGGGACTGTGAGGTAAGATTGAAATAAATTCTGTATGGTGCCTAGTATGCCTAAATTTGAGCCAAGCTGATGCAATCAAAATAACATGGTCTGCTTAATATGATTGCTGCAGACAACTCTAGTAAAAATGGACCCCGGTGTTGCTTTCAACCACTGAAATTTGAATTTCATGTGGTGTGATGTACAATATATATGTAGCAATGTGTTTGCAGAACTGTTAGTGCTGTGACAGTAAATACAGAAAACTGTAAAAGTGTTTATTTTCATTCAGATGGTTTGAAAACCTTGAAACCTTCAAAACGATGATGCTGATCTGCTGATGGTTGGTGGCCACCTGTCCGAAAAGTGCTGATGTCTTTGGCCGGATCACAGTGTTGACTGTTGTCTATGTGTTTTCCTTCAACACTTGAACGATGGAAAGAAAAAATTCCTGTACTGATCCATTGAGTTGGGTTTGATAAATATGCCCCTGCTGAGAACTTGGTGTTGAAATACAGCTACTGTCTTTCTGAGAACAAACAAGTCTTACCAGGGTTATGAAAGTTAATCAATTTCTCTGGAGACATACCTGTCAACAACTCCTCAACCACCTTAAAAAGAAGCACCAGTTATTACTGGTGGAGGAGTTGTACTGGTGTGGAAAGGAGAACAGCAGAGTTCCTTGCCACATAGTTTGGCAGTTGGAGTCTTTGTTGCTCAATAAGGACATGTGCCAGCCTCTGTGATGCTAAACTGCTATGATTATGACCAAGATGGAGTAAACTAATAGCTGATGGCATGCTTTGTTAGTTTGGATTTGTACAGATAACGGGTTTACTTCAATATTTTGTCACTTCAGTCAGAGGAGGCAGCGGTCTGTATTTCTTGTTCAAATCCACTTGGTTCACAGTCGGATACAGATTGTGCACTTTCTAATTTTTCCTTATCACGCACACTAATGCGCTTCATTTTCAAATTCTGCACATATTTCATCTCCCCACTCCACAGCCTGAAGTTTTTAAGGTTGTCTTTGTTACAGAGATCTGGTACTTCCATCCCGACACTCTCGAACTCATTTTTTTCCATGTCTTGCGTCATTTTGATGGCCGCCTCTCTGGAGGCATGCTGCTTGCTACCCTTCCTGGAACCCACACTGTTCACGATGGTAATCTGCTCCAATTCTTCATCGAAGCGTTGTCGAAACTGGTCCAGCATTTGTAGCATATCTGCCTTGCTGTAGCACTGACGATCATCAAGACGTTCGTGAAACCATCTCAGTCTTTCAGCTTGAGCATCAAGTTTGAAGCATCGATCCTGTCGACCCTGGTCCACACGATTTTTGTGGAGAATCCTCCGTTCCTCCTTTAAAGCCTTGCGGCTGTATGGATGGACGATTTTTTCTGACTTGTTCTTTTGTGTTTTAGGCATATTTGTCGACAAATTGTCTACGTATCCCCGCTACACGACTCGTCACAATAGTAGTTAGTTTCACTAACAAAGAAACGTGTGCTTGTGGACAGGAAGTCAATCTTCAGATTTGGCAGTAACAATGAATTAAACCATTTGCCTCCTAAAACCGTTTAGTAATTTAAGCCATTATAAGTTGCTATAGCTTTATGTGACCGCTAATTAAAATGTAATTTAATGGTAGTGCCTATGTGCTTAAACTGTAATGTCCAAACCGAAAATTTCAGGCTTCATTTAAAAAGAACAAAATGCTCTGTAAATGTTGCATAAAAATTTCTATTTAGAAAACTTCTTATATGGATCAAGTTCTCAAATCGTTCTCAGGTCACCTCGTGGGTTGAGTAACCTCTGTGAAAATCGAATAACTTTAATGAATTAGCTTCAGGTTGCATTTTTATTTGAGTCATCACTCATCCCCACGATGCAGTCGACAAAGGCAATACTTCGTTCAGTTGGTGTGGCCTCCAGCTACTGTCGAAGGTTGTATATTGTGCATTTTGCAGAACTGCCAGTTTTTGTACAACGTGCACAAATGAAATTCTGATGTTGTCCACCATGCGAATGTTCATGCCGCATACAATACCGCTACCATAGTTTAGAGACTAGAGTTAGATCAGATGTGCACATACTTGTTTCACCATTGGAGCTAAAGTCACCGACCATGTTTTACGTCTCCACCGCATTTGAGTGACCCCCAACCCCACCCTCCCCCCCCCCCCCCCCCCCCCCCTCTCTCTCTCTCTCTCTGCATATGAATTTTGATGCGCAACATGCATTTTTTTTTCTTTTTGAACTTAAAAAAAAAAAAATGTCCGTCTTCTGTGCCACCTCAGGGGCATTGCATTGCACCAATGCTGCTCATTCAGATCTCTTGTCCAGAGCCCATCAAGAGAGAGTGAACTGCTGTCAAGTCACTATAGCAGTGTTCAGTGGTCCCTGTTCTGATCCAGCAAATGCAGGACACCACACAAGACAACCATGATCGTTTAGTCACAGAGTTCCTCCTCTGGAGGGTACCACCATGTCTGTCCAGCAGAAGTCCCCATGAACTTACTGACACCAGTGATACCGACAGAATCACATCAAGGCCATAGACATCAAGAAATATTTCAACTGAGAGCAGGGCATGAAGGACAATGGAATTTGAGTTTCTGTTTGTTTTTTTTTTTGTTTGTTGATGATGATTAAAGACAATGATGAAGATAATGAACCAGTTTCTATTTTAGTCTGAAACTGTATGACAGAGCTGATTAACTAAGCCTACTCCCCACACCAACCAGAAACTGTATGACAGAGCTGATTAGTTAACTAAGCTTACTCCCCACATCAACCAGGCCTGAAAGTTGCAGACACCTGCAGTGTTGGACAGGAAATTTGAGCACGACTTTTGGAGACTCATCCATAAGTGGATGAAACTTAAATGTGTGGCCCCAGTCTTCCAAGTGAGCCATAGCTAACTCAGCTCTAGATAGGAGCTGGTTAGGGCAGAAAAATCACACAAATGAATGGGTTTAATCAGAATCGAACCCATGACTTTTCAGCTGGGAGTCTGCAGCACTAATTTTTTCACCACAGCAGCTGGTTAACGCTCAAAATTTGTTAAAGAAAATTCCTTTTCAGATATATCAAATGAGAATTGTTTATCTCTCACAATTTCAGTTAATAAAAAAATCACATTCAGTCGAACAGAGAACTGCAGGATTAGGAAGAAAGCTTTGTTTCCTCACTATGCAGAGGATTTAACTTAAGGTTTTGAAGTATAATGTTTGACTCGTTTGCAGATGAACAGAAAGGTCCTAGGATTGCGTGTGAAATATACTTTTGATGTTTTATAAACAGTCTTTGTCAGGTTCTTCAAATCAAATCAAAAAGCTTCCCCGAAGATGGAGTATGGCTGCCTTAATGGCGGGATAAAAAAATGGTCATACACACAAAACTCCACTGCCTGTCTATACAGGTAGTGTCTGCAGGAGTATCAGCCTGCGTATGCAGAAAGAAAGAAAGAAATCAATCAAAAAGCATTATTTAATGTTTTCAAATTTCAGCAAGAAAAGCAGCAAGGAGGTAAGGCATCTATTACTTTTATGCACGACTAAGAAGCTTAGGCGCACAGTGAGATTTTCATGATTTATGAAAATAAATTGTGGCTCAGATCATTCTTGGTTGTACTTATATAGTTTGTAGAAGAGCACTGAAAGACAATCAAACCATACAGGTATTTCTTAAATATATATATATATATAGTTTGTAGAAGAGCACTGAAAGACAATCAAACCATACAGGTATTTCTTGATGAAGCAAGGGAATTACTAAAAATTTGTGCAGCTGCTAACCAGTGGAAATGAAAACTCTGTGAACTTTGTTCCCACAAAGGAAAGTGAACCTAAAGTAACAGGAACAGGTCAGCAGAAAATCTACAAGTAATGGAGGTGATTTTTAAGAAGAGCTTAGAGATTCATTTCAGCATGGACACTCCACCATAGCAGTTTTACTCAAAACAAACATGGAGGACATCACAATCATCATGGTAAACAAAACATGGTGGAGGTAGTTTTCAATATCAAGCGACGAGTCTGGCAGAGGGAAAAGAGTGCTGATAATGGTTCAGAAAATCTTGTTGATGTTCAAGCATCAAACGAAAGTTTATTTATAATCAATATTGAAACTAGTGAAAGGATTTTGTTTATATTTCAAGTCAGCTAGCATTAAATGAACTTGCTGCAGAAGCCCATATTTTAAGTACATCACTGAAATTTCTTGTGCATAATGGGGCATTTTTGGTAAACATTTTGAGTTGGAAAAAAAGGTGTCCAAATATGAAATTATGCAACTCATTTACCTGAGTCTACTGTTTTGATTCACTCATCCCACTCCCTGTAAAAGGATTTGTCTACTAATATTGTTTTCAGAAACAACAGTGTACAAGCTACATTCAAGCTTGTTTAAGACAGATGACATAAAATAATTGATTTAATGAGTGTAGGAAAGGCACAATAACTAAATGCGGAGCATTTTGCATTTTTATCAAGTGTTATCAAGTCCTGTTGCATCAGTTGCTGGTAGGTTGCCAAACCTCTTATTATGGTGACATAGGAAAAATTAAAATCATCAAGCAATGAAAAAATACATATTGATCAGTCTGTATAACCAGTAGCACAAGAATCCTGTTCTGTGCTAGAAAAAAATGTAGTAAAAGAACATCAGAAACTGGGAAAATGGATATCATTAAAAAAAAGTAGAAGGTCCAGCATAGTGGATCTGTTAGGTTGTGGTAATATTGATACTAAAGGAAAAAGGAAGTATTCAACTTTGTGTGAAAATGTGAGAAGCAAGTCCAGCAACAAAATGATAAAAATACCCAACATCTACTCTGGATGATCTTATTCATCTATTGCAGATCTCGATGGCTCTACTGTGTTTTAAGAACCTGACAAAGCCATACCATTAGCTTAAACTGGATAGCCAGCAGACTCATTGCCACATTTATGATGCCTGAGGCAATACAAGAGACTGTTGTTTGGAGTGAATACAGCATCATCTGGAACACAATTGCTGAACTGTTTAGCAACGATCCTGGTGTATAAAAATCTAAGGCAGCAAAATTATCCATGGCTGCATTCAGGAAGAACACAATATTTCTCTGAGAGCTGGTATATTTGGTGCAACATTAAACCGAGAAAATCGTCTCCTTTCAGTCAGTGAACTCACATTCTGTGTTATGTTATGTGTTGGTCCCAAGGTGTTTCAGCATAACTAGAAAAGATGACAACAATCACCAGCATTCCATCCCTGAAATGGGTTCACTTCTTGGAATGACCAAATATGTTGTAAAATTTATACCAAACTGCTCAACAGTTACAGAACGTCTCAGAAACATGACAAAAAAATCGACACCATTTGGAAATTATCAAACAATGAACAGGTGTCTGACAAGCTCAAACAATTCCTAACAAACACACCACTAACGGCTTACTTTCATCCAAAGTAAGGGACAACAATATTGGTGGATGCAAGCCCGGTTAGTAAAGCCTTGTTCCAGCATAGATTCAAAAAGAGGAAGTCATCTGATGTAAGCCATGTGTTTCTTACAACAAAGCAACACTACTGACAAATAGGGAAAACCAGCCATGGTGGCAAAGTGGTTAGCATTGGGGATATCTGGCTGGGAGGTTGCAGATTCAGTTTTCGTCAGAACCATGTGGGATTTTTCTGCCCCGACCGGCTCCTACCCAGAGTTGAGTTTGCTACAGGCTCAGTTGGGAAGACTGGGACCACACAGTTGAGTTTCATCCACTTAGTAGATGCGTCTCTGAGAGTGTTGCACAAATTTCCTGACCAACACTGCAGGTGTCTGTATCTCTTGGGCCTGGTTGTCGCTGGGATATATTATGAAAGTTAGTTCAGAGTACAGCCCTGTCATGCAGTCTTAGACCAGAATGAAAGTCCATAGCATCATCTTCATCATCCTCATTCTCTCTGATAGGCATTTAAAAAAAAAGTCTCAAATTCTGTGGCGCTTCATGCCCTGCTCTCATGGTGACCTCAGTTTCGATATCCTTTCCATGTCTGTAGCCTGGGTTTGATTCTGTCTGGGTCACCAGTATCGGCAAATTCATGGGAGCTGTCCTTGGACGGACAAGTTGGTGCTCTCCGGAGGGAGAGTTCACTCATATCTGCTCCACAACTATGCAATTATTGTCGTCAGTAGGGGGCTAAGTTGGTGGTGTCCTGTGTATGTTGGATCAGAACAAGCGCCGCTGAACACCACAAAAGTGACTCGGCAGCAGTGCAGTGTCTCCTCCAGTGGGTTGCCTCTTGATGACTTGACATTGTCTGCTTCCAGTGGATTGCCTTGCAGTGGCTGTGGCTAGCTGGGCTGTGTCTGTGGAGTTGGGGGGGGGGGGGGGGGGGGGGGAATGAGCCGTGTGGGTGCAATACCACAGAGGTGGTACGGAAGATGGGACAGCCAAAAAAAAAAAAAGAATAAGAAAAAAGTTAGGGAAATGCTAGCAGTGTTCTGTTTAAAGTCATCAATGATCACAAATTGCTTCAGAGTATTGTTTCCAGCCAGAAACCTACAACCCTGAATCAAATGGTGGTGATTATGATTCAGGGTGGTAGAAGTCAGTACACTGAATTCATGCAGACTGGTGATGTTCTTCCCTCTTCCCTCTCACTACTCCCTTCCTCCTTCCAGGTTGATTAAAGATGCTTAGAAATTGCAGAGTGGTATGGAGTTATGTTACTTTGTAAACTGAGAAACTCTTTTAAATTGTAAATCATGTTGACCACAAGAGGTTTGACAATCACTGGCAGAAAGAAGCTCTTTGTTACCTGTGTGTGCAAAACCTTAAATATAGGCAGTTCCGTGGTATTTAGGGACACTTGCTCTTGTCAGAGTTGTTCACTTTGAAGTCATGCTACTTCAGTATTGTTGGATGAGATGAAACTGAACTGTTGTCATCAAAATCTGTGTGAGACAGTGATGCTACCATCCATGCTCAACATTGATCATGAGAAATCAGAAAAATCAGAATAGCATGCAAATGTCACCCAACTACTATGGAACCTGACTATGGTGACATTTGCAAGCTATTTTGATGATTTGTTTTTACAATAAATAGAGATCATTGATCAAAATTTCACTCAGGAACATATATTCTGGAAAGTCAATTGTATTACATTTCGTCCATCAAATGCCAATACTGAAGTTACAGGATTTTAAAGTTTATGACTTTAATAATCACAGGCGTCCTTAAATACTATGAAACTACCCAAAGGAATCATTGGTATATGGTGTACATTTCACTATTTAGGTACACATACATGTGGTATAACAGTGTAGCACAATACCATCTTATAAGCCAGTTACAGTGAGATGAGAGAGATCATGTCTAGCAGTAGGTCAGATGTCATCATGAATCACCCATTCCACCATTAAACTTTATATGCATTTTTGAAATTAGATGCTATTTGTTAATGTTATTGTAAATCACCATCCGTCACTCGCCTTGATGAGTCACGTATCTCTTTTTCCCCCCAAATTGATACGTGCACTCATAGCGCTCGGCCCCACCGGGCACAGGTGCAGCCAACACCTGAGCTCGAGGAGCGCTTCGACTCCGGAAGCAGCCTTATGGTCACCCCGACGCACGACCTCGGTGGTGTCCATAATCCTGGGCGTGCGGGCACGCCGCGCCATGGGCCCGGCCGTGCCCATGCACAAGGACGGTCGACCTACCCCGATCGAACGTCACCTTCTTCCCTAGGGGTATTGGACGTTGGGGAACCGACCTTTCGGATCCCCATTTGGGCAACGTCCGCGGTCCCGCTCCTCCGGGGGGAGGATCTACCAGCGGGACCAAGGGTAACCTGACATATTCCTCCAGGGGGAGGAACACGGGACCGCATCCTGACCAATCCGCACTTTCGCGGGTTGGGGGCTCGACTTCCGCATCCTCCTCCATACCATTATGGCCCTCCCAGGCCCATTCCAAGGACGTGTATGGTGCAGTGCACGGACCTGGACGGGGACGACAGGCCACGGCCTCTCAAGCCCCCCCCAACAGTGATTCAGGTTACCCGGGTCCCCGGGGACTTTCTGCCTACAAGAAGAAGAGGGTCTCGTGGCTACGACTCGGCGGATGTCTGACCTACGCATTCGCCCAACGCGCTGGTCAGACCTTGAGTGCGGCCTACCTACCATGGTTTTTCCCCAGGGCCGCCACAGCCCGTTTACCTCCCCGGGGACCGGTGGCTCTATGCCCCCGAGAGAGACCAGTGGCTTAACGCCAACACCCAGCACGACCAGCTACATGGTCGAATGTGGCACCCGGCCTCACTTACCTGGGTCGACCTTGGTCTCCCTCCTCGGGCGCTGTCCTATCGGCAGGACGATGTCCCGGCCGCCGATTATAGGGCCATCGGGGACACACTACAGGCACCCCTCGACTTACCTCCTGAAGACGGGTGCTATGAACCCTCTCAGGACCAGTACCTCCCTGAGGCGGACGATGACGAGGAGCTAGCCCCCACCTCATTGTACGATGTCCGCACGATAGAACGGTGGCGACCAGACCTCGTTAGGAGGGAGGCCGCACCCGCTGACGAATTTCTCTCCCTCTCCCCCGGCCCAGAGATCTAGACCAATCTACCCATGAACCCCTCAGTCGCCTCTGACACTGGCTTCTTCCGGGGCCGGAAGTGGGGTGACATCACGTGACTGTCTTATGACTGCATTGGCCACGGAAAAAATTCGGCCTGACAGAGCTGGCTAACTGCCGTTGAATGCTATGGTCTGACATGGTAAGTATACTAGCCAAACAGGGAGTATAACACAAACTCCCCATTTCTATTACAATTTCATGATATTTGTTTGTAAATTTTCAATGAGAGATGTTGCCTTCGGTTTAGATTGGCACTGAAAGAGCTGAAGACCTACCAGTGCTTGTGTGCCAGCCGTCTTTACTGCACAGCCACCGATGTCATTCCTCCACCTCATGCAGAAGGTCAGCCCAAGATCTACACCCCCAAAATAGAGAAGATTGTCCAGGACATCAGTCAGCTCACCTTGCTGGAAGTGGCTGAACTCAATGAACTTCTTAAGGTCAGTTCTGTTTTGGAAGGAGAAAATTGTGTTGTTGTGAGTTTAGTTCAGCTTATTTGCCTTGCGTCTTTTTCCATTTATTTCATCATAAAAAAAAAGTTCAGACTCATGTGAATATTTTTCATATTTCAGATGGATGTGCCTGGTTGCTTCTTAGTCTTATATTGTTGTCTCACCATATTTTGCACATAGGTGTGGCGTATCACACCTTGTAAAGGTGGAACACCAGCAGTCTTGTAGATGTGATACCATAAACAGAAAGATAAATAATAGACTTTTTGAATATTTGAGAGCTGAAGCAGTAAAAGGCATATGTCTCACCACATCTTGGTCACCAAAATAGTTCTGGAAAAAGTGTGAATTGGTTTCAAATACAATGGTATGGGCTGCCCTGATGTTTGAGTTGTCGTAATTGATTAACTCTCTTCAGTTCTTTCCCTTGAATTTCGATCACTGGTGATCGACGGTTTTCTTCCCGGAATTATGGTATTTAAAACAACATTTTTGTTATCTGAAGCAATATATCGCCCAAAAAACCTGACATAGACACATTCATCACAAAATATATATTTTAGAAATAATGCGCAGAATGTTACGAAATCAATAGCTAAAATGCAAAAATCTCAAAAAGTGTTGAGAGTTAAGTGCCCTCAGAGCTGCTGAATTGTCTGTGATCATGTGAAGGTTTTGTCTTCTATCACTATCACGTGTAGCTGTTCTGAGCTAACTCCGGGTGAATATATTTTCTCCCCTTTTCTTTTTTTTCTTTTCACTTTGCAAAACACATTGCAAATAGCACCCTCTGGTGCTGGAGCAGACGGCTCAAAACACCTGGCTGTAATGCTCAGCCTTGTCCAGATAATCCATATGGGTGGAGATGGATGAATCAAAAGTTTCAGGAAAATGGCAGGTGGATGGGTTGGTTGTTAAAAGGTTGAATTGTGTTTGTACATGTGATAAAATCTCTTGATATCTTTCATTTAAAAAAATGATGTGTTCAAATTGCATCATTAGGTGAACAAAAGGATCCAGCATCAAGTGCCAGTGTGTAATAAATTGTTACGAACCATCCTCAGTCATGTTTCTTTTTTTTAATGTTGCAACGACAGGTGTACCCATTCTTGAGGATAGTTCAAGACTTCAGTTCTGGTTTATGTTTCTGATGAAGTCTTTGCATCACGTATAGATGCATTTGTCTGTTTAGCTCCAATGGTGAACTCTTTGGGCAAGTGAATTTACATGCAGCACTTCAATGTTCCAGAAAACGCTCAATATTCAAGATGCACCCATGATGGCCATGGGAGCAGTGGCAGCACCAGCAGCAAAGGTAAGGAGGAACGCTGTCAGTACTGTGAGTCAGGACACGGATTACAGAGTGCAAACATGGATTCAAGGTGCTGAAAGATCTGTGGTGTGTTAACTAGCATCGACTAGAGTAAAGGGTTTAAGAGGTCAGGGGCATGTGTCAGAAGATAGAAAGAAGAATGAGCCTTGGAGCATTGAAAGGAGGCTGTTAATGAATCATGAATGTGTGTCGGAACATTGAATGAAGGATGCTGTTATATCATTGATGTGTGACTGGACATCAAGTGAAAGATGCTAATGGGCCATTGATGTGTGCCCGAATAAGAGAAAGATGCTAATGGGCCATTGATGTGTGCCCGAATAAGAGAAAGATGCTAATGGGCCATTGATGTGTGCCCGAATAAGAGAAAGATGCTAATGGGCCATTGATGTGTGCCCGAATAAGAGAAAGATGCTAATGGGCCATTGATGTGTGCCCGAATAAGAGAAAGATGCTAATGGGTCATTGAAATGTGTCTGGACATGGAGTGCAGGATGCTATTGATCCTTAATCTGTGTCAGAATATTGAGTGACCAATGGGTCTTTGATTAGTGTCTGGACATTGAGTTAAGGATTTTGTTGCTAATGGCCCATTAATTTAGGTCAGAACATTGAATGAATGATACTGGTGCATCATTGAGATGAGTCTGGACATCGACTGAAGAATGCTAATGAGTCATTGATGTGTGTCTGGACAGAATGAAGGATGCTAATAGATCACTGATGGGGATCAGAACATTGAACAAAATATGCAAACGGGCTGTTGATGGGGATCAGAACATTGAATGAAGATTGCTAACAGGTCATTCGTGTGGTTTAGAACATTGAGCAAAAGATGCAAACGGGCTGTTGATGGGGATCAGAGTGAAGATTGCTAACGGGTGAGGAAAGAATGCAAACAGGCCATTGATGCATGTCAGGACTTTGATGGAAGAATGCTGATGGGTCATTTCGGTGTGTCTGAACATCCTGTGAAGAGATGTTTATGGGTCATTGATATGGAACAGTACATTGAGTGACAAATACTGGTGGGTCATTGGTATGGGTCAGATTATTGAGTTAAAGGTGCAAACAGATTAGAACGTCAAATGAAGGGTGCTCAAGGGTCATTGATATGGGTCAGAACATTGAGTGAAAGGTTTGTAGGGAAATTTAGTGAAGAATGCTAGTGGGTCAGGTTCATGGGTATGTTCACTGAGTGATAGGTGCTGAATAACCAGGTGACATAGGTAATAATATTGGTGAAGGGTGTCATTGAAACAGTATTGCTGCAGGAGGGGTTAGTCATTGCAAGAAACAGTATTTAGTGTTTCATTGGAAGATGGGTCATGGTTAGTGTTTCAATTGTAAGTTACAGTGGGTAAGATAGTTGTAAGAGTAATGTTCTCTTCACAGATAATATTTGAAACAGTAGTTTAATTTTTTATTGTTACAGTGGTAGAAGGTTAAAGTAGTGTTACAGTGGGAGATAGTTATTGCAAGAGCAGAACCTGTTACATTGCTGTTGATTATGACTACAATGCTCTGTGGGAAACGGGTGTATATCATTGGACGTTAGCATAGATGTAGAGGATCTGTAGGAGATTCTATGAGAATATTGATGATCCATTTGAAACACACTTAAGAGCAGTGTTGTAATACGGATGATAGTGAGATGAGGAGGGTCTGGCAGCACTTTGTTAGTGGGGAATCGTGGTGAATAGCAATTGGATCTGTAGGAGGCAGTTGTAATCTAACAATAGTGTTAAATGGGACATACGGAAAGGAGAAGGGGTGGGGGCCTGATGGCATGGACATAAAAAGAAATAATAGAGCTTTGTTATTTTACGTGTGTGTGTGTGTGTGTGTGTGTGTGTGTGTGTGTGTGTGTGTGTGTGTGTGTGTGTGCAGGAGGAGGAAGACGAGGAGGTGGCCCCTCGGCAGGAAAAGACCTCATTCACAGTGAAACTGACCAAGTTTAATGAAGCCAAAAAAGTACAGCTCATCAAGGCCATCAAAGGATTGATACCCAACATGAACCTTGTGCAGGTAGGCTTTGTGTGCGCTTTGATTTAACTTCACATGCAAGACCACAATAAATTCATGCACCTCTGATGCCAGCTAGTATGAACTCGCCTGTGCGATGAGTGAACGAAATCATGAAAAGAAGTCTGTTGAAAATAGCATGGTTATTAAAAATTCTGTTAATCTTTATGACCATTTTATCTGCTCAGGGAAGTTTTGCAAGCTTCTGTTACCATCAAGGCTTAATTTTATGGCATATGATTAGTTAAAACTAAACTATTGTGTCAGACATTTCCTTTCTAAGAAAGATGTGTCATGATCTTAATAATTGCAATGACAGACATAATTCTGGTTTGAATGTCCCTCAGAAGAACATGATGAGACCACACAGACATTCATACACACACACACACACACACACACACACACACACACAAAACAAAAATAATCAATGGGATTTGCTGGAAGTGAATCTTGGGAGCAGGCAAGATCGAAGCTTTATGACAAGCTTTATTTTACAGCGCTGTGTCTTTGTATTACAGGATTGAAATGTGGGCTGAGCACATAAACAGTATTTCCATTCTTGGAAGATCTGATGGGACATTAAAATGAAGCAGACACTGAAACTGCCTGATGGTGCTTTGTGCACACATTTGTTCAATTTTCTTCATGAATGAATTATTTCTCTATGGAGTGCACCAAACCATGCAAAAATGAACGTTGCATCCTTGTCTGCCATACAGGCTTCATAATCTTTGCTTTTTCAGATGTTGCAAAAATTGTAACTTTTATGCACATGGTATGTTTGTCACTCTGGAAGTTGCATACACGTTCAGAGGAAAAGTGAATTTAGAACAAGGGCATATAAACTTGTTTCAGCTGAAGACAGGGTAAAAATGCTGTCACATGAAATTGCTGATGTTGTGGTTTTATTTCAGCTTTTAGTGGTTATGAGTGAAGAATGCTTTTTCATAGACTTTTATTGTCGCATATAGTCATCTGCTTCACAGTTGTATCTTCTTTTTGGGAAGCAGAGTGCTGATTTCTTTACATCCAACACAATTTGGGTTTTAGAATGAAGTATAAAAACAAGTAGAAGTCTGAGTGTGACTTTTTTTTTTTTTAAAGATGTGAAAAGCAAGATTAATTTATCAACCTGAGTCTGTTAACTCAGTGCAGACGCAGATTTCTGCCACAACCGCGACACGCTGAGACGCACTATTTTGAGTATTTTTACAAAAAATATACAGACAGAACCAAACCGAATACAACAATAATTATACATTTTTGAAAACTTCAAATCATGTTCTTTTAGAAAAAAAATACTGCAATCCTGTGCTCAGTACACACTTCACTCGCCACTGGTTTGAAAAGTGTAGGAAAACAGCTATCAGCAAAAACTTTTTCTCCACGTAGGCATGGATGAAAAATCAATATGATCATAACTGTAGTAAACACAATGTGTTGTAAACACATAAAAACAATGTATCTTTCACACACACAGCTGTGTGCATGGTCCAGACTTCAGACAGAGTGCTGCTGTCACATAACTGAAGAAAAAATGCAAAAAACTTCATCATCATTTGGTACATACAACTCACCATTGTCACTCATGTCCTCTGTGTCTGATTCGGCAAGTTCGGAAAACAGTTCGGAAAAGTTCGGCAAGTTTGGAAAACAGTTCCAGCTCTTCATCTGATCTTTCTTCCATTATTCTTTCAATTACTTCTTGAAATGAGATGTTTCTGTTCTCTGCCACTCGCTGATGCTTCGGTGCCGACACCATGACGAAGACGGGCGGCTAGAGTTATCTCTAGCTATCCCATAATATGAGCGAAAAAGTAGAATTAAACGCAAGATATACACTAAGGGAGAGTACCACCTAATAGAGGAAACCCTCAGCTTTATGTGGATACCAAGATTGTTTCCCTTAGACCGCACAGCTACATGTGAAAATTCAAGTAAATCGTCGATCACCTGGCGGGCGACGCATCAGTGCCAAGCACTCAACCCGTCGCCCACCAGGTGATCGACGAGATGGCAATGAGTCAAGAACAAGTTGTTCCCAGACTGAAGCCTGTTTAGGGTTGTAGAGGTGGGATGAGAGGCAGTGTGAGGGTGCAGATGTGGAGAAAGGGGAAGCCTTGACCCATCCCACTGAACCTCGCCTCATGTTTCTTTGCCTGCACACAGCGATCCTTTTTTTTTTTCCACCTTACCGTCTTCCTCGCCATCTCCCCTTCCTCTCCTTACGTAATTTCCTGCTTTTGCTAACATTGATCAGTTTCTCAGGGGTGTAGCTAAAACTTGATATTTTGCCTGAAGTTCATTGGGCCATTTTCAGTATTTTAAAGCCTTTATCTGGAACATCTGTCCCAATTTGCGTCAGTCAAAAACCAAAAAGTAACTGGCATGAACCGCAAAGCTGATGCTTTATCATTTCGAATTTGGTCCCACACGTATTTAGTCCTCATCATACCAATCATTTACTATTTGTTTGTTTTTCTTTTTTTTTTCCCAGAAGAGAGAAAAAAAGGACCTCTCTGACCGTGAACAATATTGCAGTTTGCACAGTAGTATCGTCAAACTGCAAGTATCAAAAAGAAAATGCAGAGATAGAGAACAGGATGCTAGGAATTTGGCAAAGACAGGCATTGTGAACACGTTTGCAGCTTGGCCTGCAAATATCAGACCCATGAAGCCAAACCTTGTGAACCCGATTCCCATCTTCGCTTACATTTTATAGGTTGTGTTGATTTGTTAATAAATTCCTAGGCCCATAAGCTGACTGGACAGCAATTTTTTTGTCATGTGAAAATAACTGGCGAGAGCCAGCACCTAACTGAATTTGCATCCTTGTTAGTAATGTTAGTTTAGATTTGTTGATAAAAATTAATGTCAGCCTACATTTGTGGGTCAAACAGTGAGGTGATTTGATTACTTTACTGATTGGGCTGGGATATTGTTTTCCTCAGCGTTAGCCTCCTCCCTTCCCCTGTCTTCCCTATCTTTCAGATGAAAAGTCTTCAGCTTTAGACGGAAAAAACAAAACAAAACAACTTTCAGGTGAAGAAACTGCCATGAGGAAGGATGTTTTCAAAAGGTACTAGTTTTCAGGAAATAGTTCATTTTCAGGTGAGAAATATTCTGAACAGCAAATTGTGGACACACAGGTCTGGTGTCTGTCAGTCAGTCTCTGGTGTTTCTCCTCTTTCTTTCAGATTCACTCGCTCTCTGACTATTTCTCTTCTCCATTCCTTCTATCTCCGAGTCCACTGCTGAAACAAACTTTGCAGTTAATCACATATATGCTGTGTCGCAAAACCAGTAAAGACTGGTTTTTAGGTGTGGGTCAACAAATAACAGGTTTACCAAGAGTGAGAAAAAAGGCAGCATTGCTTTACAAGGATTAAATAAATTATGATATCTCAAACAAGTAATGCTTAGTTATTGGCACATGTTTTTTTCTCAAATTACCCAAGTTAACTATTTGCATGTCTGGTTATGTAATTTTTCAAAATGACCATGCACACATAATGAGATGAGTCCGATGGTCGTGCGATTGTTGATCTTTGTGAAGGCAGTTGGATGTGATGGTAATCATTATGGTGTGTGTTTTCGAACTATGCATGATGATAATATTGTTGTGGACATAATGATTGTGTAATAGTCATAATAGTGATGTGTGTGACGTAACAATGAATATGTTTGCTGTCGGCAGGCCAAGAAGTTTGTGGAGAGCAGTCCTCAGGTGGTGAAAGCCGATTTACCAAAGGACGAAGCAGAGAAATTGAAGGAAGAGTTAGTGGCAGCAGGAGGTGAAGCTGAAATCGAGTGAAGTGTGTTTGCATAGATGGGCCAACCATGCTGCTGAATGTGTGTGGACGATCTAGTGATGTTGGTGTCGGTCGCCGTCTCCCTCAGCCACAGACTCCACAGATTAACTGTGTACATCGTCAGTGTGTATAGTAAAGGAAACATTTTACACATCTTTGTGTATTATCATCTCCATTTTTATATCAGGTGTGTCTGTTGCATCTCTTGTATGTTTCATCCACTGTTGAATCGCTGGGCTATGTTAGGTATCCAGTCAGGTGGAATCGGGGATTTAGAGCTGTGGATTCATCAACTAGTAACAAGATATTGAATGGAGTGTCTTCCATAGAATGTGTCAGATAAATGCAAGAAATTCTTTTTTTTTTTTTTTTTTTAATGTAATTTCCCCCAACGATCAAGGAAACGGTCAGCATGTGACTGGCAACACCTTAGTTTGGCAAGGCCAGTAACGCGATAGTTTCCCCTTCCCTGCTTACTGTATGTGCACATCATTTGCCAGGGAAAAAAATCAAGATCTTTGAACTGCACACCTTGTTCACCTCGCTGATGAAAGATTCTTATCAAATTGCAGAAATGAAAACCTATGTAGGACTTCCTGTACGTTCCTAAAACATTTGTGACGTGAACTGATCACAAATTTATTTTAATTGGGGAAAAAGTTTGCATAATGAGAGAAAGCAAGATTAGTTACAGTACAATAATAAACATGCATACAAATTTTTAACAAAGCGTGTGGTAAAACATAAGAACAATGTTTTATAGATTCCTAATCTGCCAGTACAGATTAAAAACTACTCATTGTGTTTGGCTTCCTCACCATGCTGCCTCCGTCCTTAAACAATCATACTCTTTCCCATCGCCTGCCCTTTGTATGCTATCTAATGCCAGTTATAGCACTTGGCACAGGTTTAGTAGCCTCACCAGTGCTTGTACCGATATTAATGACCTGTTTTTGCACATTATGGCAATAAATGTGTTACTTGAGTAGTTTTTGTCAGTTTCATGATTCCGTATTAATATTTCATTCTCCACATGATGAGACTCTTTTTTTCCTAGTTAGATTCAACATTTGTCAGTGTCATCAAATTTTAAATCTTGATCAAAACGATTTTCAACTTCAGTCAGAGCTAAAAGATTTGATCAAGGAAACAAAGAAAAAGCAAATGGTCGCCTGTGAATGTTCTAGCTGTGAAATCAGTGAGTGTCTAAAGAAGGCTACTCACTAAAAAGAGTGATGAACATTACCTTCCATTACTACCAGAGTTGAAACTAGATACGTCCTATGCACATTTTTTGAGTCGTTGATGACATAAATGTACTTAGAGCAAGCAAAAATCTGAGGCTGAGGCAGGGAATGGGTTTAAACCGTCCATCACCTGTTTTTTGCCTACATTTTGGTATGAAAGATGTAACAGTGAAATTGCTGTGATATAGGCCTTTTCCTCAGCATCATGCACAAGCAGTGGATTTGAAGTGGACAACTGAGCAGTGTATATTGGTGTTGGTGTGCACAAAAATGGCGCAGGTGTATATTGAAAGTTTCAAACTAGATTTCTCTCTTTCACACGTACAGTTCTTTTTTCCCCTTCTGCACTCGTGCAAGCACACCCACCCCCCCCGCCCACCCCTACCCCCAGACACACGCATAAACACACAGACACAGATGTTCCAGATTTGTTTAGTTTCTAGTATATTTGAATCCATGGCCTTTTAACAGTTGCTGATTGAGAAGTAATATGCAATTCATTTTTTTTTTTAATCAGTCAGAAATGTGCACTTATCCACATGTGACAAAAGTTGAAAAAAAAAAATGTAAATATAAAACAAAGAAAAAAATCTGGCTCTTGAATTTTGTTATAAAGAGTGAAAGGTTACAGTTTCCACATCCATTCATTCTTGTGTACCATTATCCGGGATGCTTTGGACACGTTCATGTCCAGTGACGATGCTGTGATCTCTCACATGCTTATGCACTTGTGCATACTCACACATGCATACACAGATATATGCACACGCACATATTCATTCACTCATTTACAATACATACCTGTCCATATGACAGAACTCCAAGCTTTTTCAGAATAGACATGACAAAATGTAAGGAACTGTGAAAATTCTTCAAAAATATGTTACATATTTTTTTAACTACTACTTACTATATTCATTCAGAAAAATAAATCCATAGTTGCCAACTGCCAGTAAAGTTGCATGATTTTTATGCCCATGGCAAACAAAAAACTATGCTAAAAATAGCATCTGAAAGAGACCAGAATACATGGCATCTTCCTCTATGGATGCCAAAGTGCTGCAGAAAAAGAAAATGGGAGTAGTAAAAAATAAATGGCAAAATGAACCCTAATGAAGGAACATGTTTATGGCAGAACTACATCTGCTTTTAATTTTCAGTCTTGGTAATAGACTGGCCATCCCTCTGCATTACAAGATGAGATCTGCCTCTGAATGTTTGAAAGCTGACATGTGCTTGCATTGAAGTGAGCTCATGGGGTTTCTGTGAAATAAATGGCTGATCAAAGAAGTTCCCACAACACTTGGTTTTCTGGAAAAATAGTCTAACCTAAGATCAGAAATGCACAGATCTGGTATGGACACTAAAATGCTTCTTGAAAGATTTTCTTTTTTAAATTTCAGTTTGCACATCAGTCACACAGAAGAGTAAAGCGTTAAAGTGAGTATGAAAACAGTGTATAAATATTGAATCTGACTTTTTGAATTCAAAAGATAATTAGTGTTTTTGTAATACTTAAATAATACATGCTACAAGTTGCACCTTCAAGAAGGAGTTTGGAGAGAGTATGCATGTGTATGCTTTTGTGGTAAATTATGCCATGCATTGCTTCTTTAACTCACGCAGAGGCGGGGGGGGGGGGGGGGGGGTCATGCAGACCCATTTGCATTGTGCAGATAGACATACACCCCACACCTCAAAAATTGGATGTTTTATGATTCAGATTATAAAGTGCTATTTGTTGACAGGATCTTCATTTTAGAGAATCTGGTCAGATCTGAAGAAAGAAAAAAAAAACAAACCCAACCCAGACAAGATTGCTCTTGGAATACTAACAGGCTGGGTTTCTGGCAGGCAGGTCTGTTTAATGGGGGAAAATAAGGAAGCATGACAACAATATTAACTGTACATCATTTCATTTTGGGGGATATTTCACAATAAAATGAAGCAAATCAGCACACTGCTGCAGCAGTACAAATGCATGTAGTTGCTCACCGACACCTTTTAAATTATCATGTCTGTCACAGATATGACATCAAAACAGGTATTTCTGGTAAACTTTGGCAGTTGATGGAGAAAACCCGGTGCAATTAATAAGAATAGATAATCAAAAGATTATACCTCCAACAATGTAAATGATGAGCTAAAATGCATAAATCTTGAACAGAAATAATTGTATGATGTAGCACATGGGAGCAGCTGGCACTTTACTTTTCTGGTTGAAAATGCACAAGCTCAAGATCTTTAAAATTGATGTTGTAACAATTAATCCCTCCTGTATTCAGTTGCCAAACAAAGTCAGCCCATTGGCCTAGGCTGCCTTGAAGAAAGCACAGAGAAACCAGTGCACAAAGTAAAAAAAAAAACAAATCCAAAACTTGCAATTAATTTCATGTTTTCAGCTCAACCAAGCAGGAGGAGCCATATCAAGACTGTAAAAACTTATTTCCAACACAGAGACAATGCACATTTGACTTTATAACACGCTGCTACTGTCCAGCTCCGGTGTCTTTATTATAGAAAGACATTTGTTACCAGAGACTTGCAGAATTGAAGGGACCAGATTTTCCTCATGTCATGTGTTGCAACTGCTTTGGCCAAAGTTCGAGAGATGACACAAACTTACAGGGACAAGCTGTATCAGCTAGTGAGTTTTACAGCCCTTTTCCCATCCCCATTACTCTAAATAATGGGTCTCACTCTTATACCCCAACTCCCACACCCCCATCACATTCTGTGACAGGAGTGATGCAAGCAATGGCTGTATTGGAAGGAGCTGGAATGTGCTGGAGTTGTGTGTGGGACCGGCATGAAAACTTGGTCCTATCTTAAAATAATTAGACTAGTTGAAAGATAAGGACTTATTCACTGTTCTGGGTTATCTTGCAAATATCTGCTGTGGCAGCCACTTTGCTAGAAGTTAACTCACTGATCATTTGGAATGAGTTCAGGAAGTTGTACTAGGGAGATATGCTTGAAAACGGCTCTAACTGAAAATAACTGGACTTGCATCAAATGGTGCGCAGGCCATCTTGCTATAGGTTATCTTGTAAGGTGTTTGGAGTGAGTTGAGGGAGAGAAGCAAAATTGTTGCAGAATTTTGTGATTAAGGCAGTACAAGTACAGAATAGAAATGCAGGGGTTCTAAACCACTAAGACCTTGGCAGGAAATATTGACGCTCACAGTCTTTGCCATCAACTAGGATATTTCAGCAAGATTCCCAAACCACTCCACTATTTCCCCACCTTTGTTCCTAACTCCTCCCCCACTTGAATGTCAACCACCGAGTTCAGAGACACAAAGGCCTAGAAGTCACTGTCGTCCCCATCTTGCTGCACAGGCTGTGGTCTCCCTCTCTGACCTGGAACACCCTGCATCATGCCTCCTGCCCCCTCGCTGTCGTCCTCTTCGTCATCATCGTCGTCATCCAGGTCAATTTCTGAGTCACCTGATCCATCTGATTCGCTATCCTGTAAGCACACGACAGACCATGCATGGATGACATGGGGCAAAGATGTTAAATATGGAAAAAGATGCGAAATATGGACAGCTGCTAGTAGTTATTAAAATGTGATTGACAGACAGGAAGACTTGCTGACATGTACTATTACTGGTTCAGACAGCAATGGTGGAAATGATGGAAGGCTGCCACCATGTATTATCATATAACTTGCTAAAACCACACATAGCTACCTATGAATTTGAAAACTGTCGTAACTTGCAGTGATGTCAACATGACCATCTGCAAAAAGGTACAAAGTTCACATCGCAGAAGGTAGTGGCCTTGTAATTTGTAATTCTCTGTGTTTAGACACTGCTTGCATAATAGTTCCTAACAAGAGTTTTTGGTGTTCATCATAAATCAGCATGTCAAATGATAAAAATGAACTTGATTCAGAAAGATAGCAGCAGATGGTCGACCACATGTTTTGAAACAATTCTGAATGGCTTCTTGAGAATGGTGCAAAGTAAATCATCTAATGCTTAAAGTTCACAAATGTATGAAAATGCTGACACACATCACTAACACTGTAATGACAACACACAGAGACACTGGGTATTTATTGTAGAGATTCCTCTTCCTCCTCACTGCACACCTTGCCAAATAAATACTGAACTGAATACCCATCTCTGTCGCTTACACATTTTCTTTCAACTGCAAAGACTGAAACATGCTCTGCCAGTGGTTCCAATTGATTGACTGAAATTTGCAAAAAGATACACTTGACAGGACACACTTGGGTGTATATACTACAATGAAGTGTAGAATATGTTCACAAGAATTGTCTTTAAATCAATTTTGATTTCAATATACGCACTTTTCATGATTCACGTTAGCTCCATTGCATGTTTTCATTGTAAACCATGGACAGATCACTATCTTCCACATTCAAAACAGTTGCCAAAAGCTTCTTTCTACTTGGGGCTAAGTGACATACACCTCAAGTTTCACCTCAGGGAGAAATACAGCTTTGCTTATGTTTACTGAAAGCTATTAGCATCAATTACCTGAGTAATGTACTGATTTTTGTTCCCTTTTGAGTTTAAGAAACAAGTGAAAAGATTCATCAGTGATGCCAGAAGATGTACTGAATATAACACAGAAGCGTTAAAGACAACCAGTAACTGCACTTTAACTGGACACTGGGCTGCAACACAAAGATCAAGTTCACTAACAGCACTGTCATCTCAAAAGATGTAAACAAGCTAAAATACTTGCAAAGGAATATGATGCACACAAACCTATAATTCAACACACCTCATGATTCCATACAATGTCAGTTGGAAACATAACCCCACAATTCACAATCCTGTTCACAAATCCTGGTTACGACAGAGAATCCTAACAAGGCCATGAAAAGCACTGTCTTTTTAATTTCCTGCTAACATGAAGAATTCTCAGTAACAAAACTTTCATGCCTGATAAACTGAATGCCTTCATCATTTATACCAGCAAGTTCATACATCAAACTACAAAACAAAATAAACAACATCTAGTAAAACTCAAAACTCATGCCATGCTCAACCCTTGTTTGCTGTCAAACATACTACCATGTAGCCCATCCCTCTCACTCCATCTTTCCAACCATTCCTGCCCCTCAAACAAAAACGATCGTTCAAGTACAAATCAATAATCACAGGCATCCAAACATATTCAATACTCCCAAACAATACCAGTACAATTTTGCGTATCATTCGGAAGGGAACAGAAAATTTTTCAGGTTTGATTTGAAAGAATGCAGCGAGAAGAGTACCTCAGCTGCTGTGGGAGTTGATTCCAAATAAATGGAGCTTGATGGACAAGGGAACACTGACTTAAAGTTTTAGTATGAACACAGTGAATCGGGAGGGGGGGGGGGGGGGGGGGGGGGGGACAAGTATCTCAAGAGTGGAGTTCATGTAATGAGGCACACATGTACAACAGATCTATAGATATTATGGACTAGAGAAATCAAAGGATTTACCATAGAGAGATGCAACTTTGTGGGAAACCCTAGACTGACCAGGGAGGCAATGGAAAGAATGCAATAATGGGATGATATAGTCAAATGAAGAGGATTAAAATAAAATAAGAGCTTCATGATTTGGGCTTTCTGAAATTTACTACTAAGACAGTTTGAGGAGTCGGAGAAAAAGGGTGATTAATGAGTCAATGTGATCAGAAGAAAAAGGAGAAGAGGGATGATTCAAATGGTTAATGGAATGATCAACATAATTTCACTTTTATCATTCAGTTTGAGTTAACTGTCCATCCTCCAGTTTTTAGGTCAGACACACAGGACTGAGTGCTTTCAATCATTGAAGATCAGTCATAGATCCTGACAAATAAAGCTGACTGTCATCAGAAAAATTAGGATGGAAAAGGGAATGTTGATTTACAATGGTGGAGACAAGATAAGTGTGTACAATGAACAGTACAGGCCCCACAACTGAACCCTGAGGCACTCAATACATCCAACAGAGTTGGGCTGGAAGCAGAACCACTGACAGACACAACTTGAAGACAGTCGATGATATTGGAATGAAATCAATCGAGGACTGTCTCAGAGAGACTAAAAGAATCATGCCAATGAAAGAGAAGAACACAGCGATTGACAGTATAAAAAGCTGCAGAGAGGTCTGCTAGTGAATTTCTGTATCTATTAGTGACAGAAGTGATATGTTTTTATTGTTAAGGCCGGTCAGCAAGTAACTGCAGATTTAAAGAAGAGTAGTTTCAGTGCTGTGGTCAGAATGCTAGGCACACTGTGAGTACAAACAAGGTTGTAAGAATGAATATGGTCCCTAAGTGGGCAAGAACAACGTTTTCAGGGATCACAGTCCTCATAAATCCACACAAAGCACAGTCTGTAAAATTCCCTATTGCAGAACACAATCCTCACAAGTCCATACAAAGCACAGTTTGTATAAATCCATGTTACAGTGCAGAATTCTAACAACACATCCATACAAACCACAATGTGTACAAATCCCTATTACAGTACAGAATCCTGCTGCAAGCTCATAGAAAGCATAGTTTGAACATATCCCTGCCATGAATCCTCAGCACAAGCTGCACAAAGTACAGTCTGTACATACCCCTGTTACAGCACTGAATCTTCATTATAAGCCAATACAAAACACACTGTACATATCCTTGTAACAGTACTTCATCCTCACTATAAGCCCATACAAAACACACTCTGTAAATCCTTGTTAATGCACAGAATCCTCACCACAAGCCCAAGCAAAGCACAGGTACACATCCCCATTTTAGCAGAGAATCCTAATAAGTGCATGTAAAGCACAGACTAGAGAACGTCTTGATGCTGTAAAGAATCCTCATCACATGCTCATGCAAAGCAGTCTGTACAATTCCCTGTTACAGGAGAGAATCCTCACAAACCCTTACAAAGCCCAGTCTGTGCAATTCCCTGTTACAGCAGAGAATCATCACAAGCCCATATAAAGCCCAGTCTGTACAATTCCCTGTTACATCAGAAAATCCTCACAAGCCCATGTAAAACAATATCTGTAATACTCCCTGTTACAGCAGAGAATCCTCACAAGCCCATGTAAAGTCAAGTGTATACAACTCCCTGTTTCAGCAGAGAATCCTCACAAACCCATGTAAAGTCAAGTGTATACAACTCCCTGTTTCAGCAGAGAATCCTCACTAACCCATGTAAAGTCAAGTGTGGACAACTCCATGTTACATTCTCACAAGCCCAAGTAAACCACAGTCTGTACAATTCCCTGTTATTAAGCTCATAAAAAAGTCTGTGCAACTCCCTGTTACAGCAAAGAATCCTCACAAGCCCACGTAGAGCGCAATTTGTACAATATCTTCTTAAGCTCATGTAAAACAGTCTGTATGAAACCCTGTTACAGCAGAAATCCTCACAAGCCTAAGTAAAGCCCATGTAAACGCTGTACAACTTGCTGTTTTTAAGCTCATGTAAAATAGTCTGTACAATTCCCTGTTACAGCAGAGAATCCTCGCAAGCCCATGTAAAGTCTGTACAATTCCCGCTTTTTAAGCTCATGTAAAATAGTCTGTACAATTCCCTGTTACAGCAGGAAATCCTCACAAACCCATGAAAAGCAGTCTGTACAATTCCCTGTTACAGCAGAGAATCCTCACAAACCCATGAAAAGTACAGTCTGTACAATTCCCTGTGACAGCAGGGAATCCTCACAAACTCATGAAAAGTACAGTCTGTACAATTCCCTGTGACAGCAGGGAATCCTCACAAACCCATGAAAAGTACAGTCTGTACAATTCCCTGTGACAGCAGGGAATCCTCACAAACTCATGAAAAGTACAGTCTGTACAATTCCCTGTGACAGCAGGGAATCCTCACAAACCCATGAAAAGTACAGTCTGTACAATTCCCTGTGACAGCAGGGAATCCTCACAAATCCATGAAAAGCGCAGTCTGTACAATTCCCTGTTCCTAAGCTCATAAAGAGTCGGTACAATTCCCTGTTACAGCAGGGAATCCTCACAACCCCATGCAAAGCACAGACTGTACAATTCACAGAACCTGACACCCAAAGCGAAGGATATACATGACCTTCAATGGTATGTGGATTTTCACTTCTAAAAAATGCCCTCTATATAGTGCCAGCATTGCCCACACAACCCAACACAATACAAATAGCTTGTACAATTGAAGTACCTGTGGTAAAACAATGGACATAATCTTCCCGCTCTACAACAAAAAAAGGGTAAAAATGTGTACAATATTATACATCCTTCTTCACTCAGTCTTTCCACTTCTACTCATTTCAACACTATCAAGACTTGTGAGTTGATTTTAACGTGGTGACAGCCCTGATATGGCCCTTTGCGGTTGGCTGGGCTATAAGCAACATTACCTTACCTTACCTTACCTTACACACCATCAAAGCTGTATAAGCTAACATTGAGAATATTCACAAGGACAGATGTGATAACTGTTAGGTGATGAAAACTGACAGTGACAGAAAAGACAATGTGGTCACTGCCAAACTCTAGTAATAAGATAGAGATAAAGGCTGGGGAAAAAATCAGAGAAAGCTAAGACAACCACTGCTTTAGATTGAGGGATATAACTTCAGACAAAACCAGACGTGAAAGGGAAAAAAATCACAAGAGTAAAATGAAGGAATTAACAAAAAAAGTGCACAGGTAGTTAACATCTAAGTTCGTGCTGGAAAGTAAGAGGAGGGGAAGGGCAATGGAAGATAATAATGTAAAGAACAAATTAATGGATGAGACATGGGAGAAAATATATGGAGGGCAGACTGGAGACACATCTAGAGATTTTGTTTATAACAAGCGTTACAGGGAGGTAACTGACCTCACTGATGTCAGGGTTCATGCTGCCTGTCACCCTAGCCTGACCTCTCTGTCCTGCAGCTGGCAACACACACATACAGAAGGTCAACACTGTCACACTTCATTATCAGGAATACTGAAATTCCAAAGCTAGGATCAAGAAACCTACAAGGTACATGCACACAAAAGAGGAACATATTTCTGCCTACACTGACTCAAGGTATAGTTTCTGGAAATCTCTGATTTTCGTTTCTGCTGGCGGAAGAAGGAAAAGCTGTGACTTGACCTGGATTAATTCCTTCATTCCATACCATTTTCTGAGCTGTCAGCATATTTGGAAGCTTTACTTTTGGCCAAATGAAGCAACAGTACAATCATATCAAACAAATTTGAAGTCTCTCTCTTAACCATTTGTTTTTCCAACACAAGGGATTCTGAACAAGTTAACTTTCTTTGTGGCAATAACCTGCAATAAACATGCTGATAAATAAGCACAATCTTCATTCAAAAAAAAAAAAAAAATTAAACAGAGTAACCACATAAGAAATAATTGAAGCAGAAGAGAGGTGATGTAAGAGAAGTGCAAATCAATGAAGATAGGTGCAAATCAATGAAGAGAGGTGAAAAATCAATGAAGAGAGGTGCAAATCAATGAAGAGAGGTGTAAATCATTGAAGAGAGGTGAAAAATCAATGAAGAGAGGTGCAAATCAATGAAGAGAGGTGCATATGAATGAAGATAGGTGCAAATCAATGAAGAGAGGTGGAAATCAATGAAGAGAGGTGCAAATCAATGAAGAGAGGTGCAAATCAATGAAGAGAGGTGCATATGAATGAAGATAGGTGCAAATCAATGAAGAGACGTACAAATCAAAGACAAGAGGTGCGAATCAATGAAGAAAGGTGCAAATCAATGAAGAAAGGTGCAAATCAATGAAGAAAGGTGCAAATCAATGAAGAAAGGTGCAAGTCAATGAAGAGAGGTGCAAATCAATGAAGAGAGGTGCAAATAAAAAGAGAGGTGCAAATCAATGGAGAGAAGTGCAAATCAATGAAGACAGGTGCATATGAATGAAGAGAGGTGCAAATCAATGAAGAGAGGTGCAAATCAATGAAGACAGGTGCATATGATTGAAGAGAGGTGCATATGAATGAAGAGAGGTGCAAACCCAATGAAAAGAGGTGCATATGAATGGAGAGAGGTGCGAATCAATGAAGAGAGGTGCAAATCAATGGAGAGAGGTGCAAATCAATGAAGAGAAGTGCAAATCAATGGAGAGAAGTGCAAATCAATGAAGAGAGGTGCAAATCAATGAAGAGAAGTGCAAATCAAGGAAAAGAACTGTAAATCAATGAAGAGAGGTGCAAATCAATGTACAGAGGTGCAAATCAATGAAGAGAGGTCCAAATCAAGGACAGAGGTGTAAATCAATGTACAGAGGCGCAAAGCAATGAAGAGAGGTGCAAATCAATGGAGAGAGGTGCAAATCAAGGAAAAGAGCTGTAAATCAATGAAGAGAGATGCAAATCAATGTACAGAGGTGCAAATCAATGAAGAGAGGTCCAAATCAATGTACAGAGGTGCAAATCAATGAAGAGAGGTCCAAATCAATGAAAAGAGGCATAAATCAATGAAGAGAGGTGCAAATCAATGAAGAGAGGTGTAAATCAAAGACAAGAGGTGTAAATCAATGGAGAGAGGTGCAAATCAATGGAGAAAGGTGCAAATCAATGGAGAAAGGTGCAAATCAATGGAGAGGGGTGTAAATCAATGGAGAGAGGTGCAAATCAATGGAGAGAGGTGCAAATCAATGGAGAAAGGTGCAAATCAATGGAGAGGGTGTAAATCAATGAAGAGAGGAGCAAATCAATGAAGAGAGGTGCAAATCAATGGAGAAAGGTGCAAATCAATGGAGAAAGGTGCAAATCAATGGAGAAAGGTGCAAATCAATGGAGAGGGGTGTAAATCAATGAAGAGAGGAGTAAATCAATGGAGAAAGGTGCAAATCAATGGAGAAAGGTGCAAATCAATGGAGAAAGGTGCAAATCAATGGAGAGATGTGCAAATCAATGGAGAAAGGTGCAAATCAATGGAGAGGGGTGTAAATCAATGAAGAGAGGTGCAAGTCAATGAAGAGAGGTGCAAATCAATGGAGAGAGATGCACATCAATGAAGAGAGGTGCAATTCAATGGAGAGAGGTGCAAATCAATGAAGAGAGGTGCAAATCAATGTACAGAGGTGCAAATCAATGAAGAGAGGTGCAAATCAATGTACAGAGGTACAAATCAATGAAGAAAGGTACAAATCAATGAAGAAAGGTGCAAATCAATGAAGAGAGGAGCAAATCAATGTACAGAGGTACAAATCAATGAAGAAAGGTACAAATCAATGAAGAGAGGTGCAAATCAATGAAGAGAGAAGCAAATCAATGAAGAGAGGAGCAAATCAATGAAGAGAGGAGCAAATCAATGAAGAAAGGTGCAAATCAATGAAGAGAGGAGCAAATCAATGAAGAGAGGTGCAAATCAATGAAGAGAGGTGCAGCCCAATGTGGACAGGTCAGGTGTGATGCCAACAGTGTCCCCACAGGTTTGTGCTTACCTTCCGGCCTCATCCTGTGGTGAGATGGGCGTGTCTGTTTTCCTGTCAGTCCCTCTTCCTCTGAGTCATTCTCATCTTCATCCCCATCTGGACCTGTAACCATCAGGTCATCACCATGTCATATTGCCTACTCAGTAATTTAAGAAAAATATCAATATTATAAAAAAGAAAGTTAAATCAATATCATCACTGAACTAAAGATGTAACAAGGATTCCTAGTCAATAATAGGCACAGCAGTGTCATACTGAATTAATGAAAATATCACATCAATCCTTTAGTATTCAAACTTGTCAATGTTACCTTTCAAAATAAACACATAATAATAATAATAATAATGAATACTTATATAGCGCATATTCTCGGCTAGAGACCAAGCTCTAAGCGCTTTACAATCCACACTCGCTTACACAACGGGCTGCCTACCTGGGTAGTGCTGACTGAAGAGCTGCCAGCTGGCGCTTCATTCAGTCGTTTCCCGTGTCATCCAGTCAATATCATTCAATATCATTCACTCAGTTTCTTTACTTCCTTCATTCTTTCCATTTCTTACGCAGGGTGCATGCTGTGTGTAACGTGTCATCCATACCAACGGCCAAACTGGCCTACTCTTCCGAAAGTTGGTGATGGGATTTTACGTGTGTGCAAGATATTATGCGTGTGTTCACACACGGAACCTCGGTTTATAGTCTCATTCGAAGGACTGTATGGGAAATGGAGTCAGAACTAATGTTAACTCAGAGGGAAAAATCCCCCTGTACCGAAACGCCCCGGCGGAGATTCGAACCCGCAACCCCAGGATCACCAAGATTACGAGTCAGGCGCTCTACCAACTGAGCTATTGCATTGATTAACACACCATTCTCTCAAATTGGCCATAAGCATGTTACTATATCCCACCGTAATGAACCTGTCAATGTCACTGTCCAGAAATGAATACGTCCGTATGTATCTAAAAGCATGTGAATGTTGCCAATCAATGATGAACATGTAACGCACACATTCAATCAAGAATTTCTCAGGTGTCACCATTCAGTAATGAACACGCAAAAGTCAAAATTCAGTCATGACATCAAAATGTCACCGTTCATCAATGAACAAATCATTGTCACCATTAACAAAGGACAAGCAATGTCTACCATTCAGAAATGAACATAAATGAACATGTTCACATTACTATTCAGTAATGAACATGCCAATGTCACTATTCATTAATGAAATTGTCCACACCACCATTCAATAATGAACAAGTCCACACCACTCATCCTGATTCCAAACAAATGGAGCTTGACCATCAACTTTTCTGACCATATCATGATCAGTCAAAATATACATGAATATATCATTATCTGTGAAAATACATGATAATTATATAATCATTAATAAAAACATACGTCAACATATTAACAGCGAAAATGCAAGTTAACATACCATTTTCAATGAGAATGAAAAAACACAAAAACATACCCAGACCAAACGTTCTCAAATTCTGTAAGATGTTATGGCAGAAATAACCGAGGAACCTACTTACCAAATATTTTTTCATCATCATCATCATCGTCATGGGTAATTTTGTGCTGCTTTTGTTCCTCTTGATGTATCTTTTCTGCCATGACCTTCAAGGCTTCCTCTGTCTCCTGCACATGGATTTCCAACACCATCAATCACCGACACCATAGGTCAGCGACATCATGGATATCATGTATCATCAATTCATGGACACCACATACCACCAGCATTACTGACACCACATATCACCAACATCATGACGTATCACCAATATTATCATACCACCTGATACCAGTGTCACTGACACCACATGTCACTGACACCATGTCACCAACATCAATGGCACTACATGTCATCAACATCACTAACACTACCACATGTTACTGACATCAACCGACACCACATGTCACCAAAATAACTGCCATCACATGTCATCAACATTGCTGACACCATATGTCATTAATGTTACTACACTGTAGCTTTACAATGACAAATCAAGGTATGCCTGCCATGCAAGGCTTGTTTTATCAGCTAGCATACAGTGCACCAGACATTATCAAACACTATCACTTCCTTTTATTACAAACGCAGTTTATCAGACATTTTCATTTGTCCACATCATATAGCTGAGCTATAGTAACAATCTGCAAAGGTATTAAAGTCCACAGATATGACAGTTGATCTCTTTACCTCCAAACGATCGTGTTCCATACGATTATAGTCGTCTAGCTGCTGCTCCAGATAGGCCAGATTGCGGAAGCGTTCCATGAAGGAGTTGTACAGCTTCTGTAGGTCTTCTTCCAGTCGCTCATACTCATCCATGTATGCAGGCCTGCCAAGTGAACATGTAGGTTGACCATCAAATGTTAAAGACATGTGCATCTACTAGTTCTTTAATGATAAGATGACAATGTGAATCCCTGATCACACTGACAATTAACCAATAATGACCGTGTGACTTTCTGATTATCTGAGTATAAAATAATGATTACATGTAACTCCATGATAACTCTGACAATAACTGATGACGACACGTGCACGCATAATCAGTTTGAGAATAAACTGATTATCAAAAAAGCAAATATGAGTACTCATTAAGGTGCTGTCAGATTTACATTATGAAATATACTCTGTAAGTCTTTTCCAATGTTCATGGTCTACACAAAAACAAACAAACAAACAAGCAAAACAAAAAACATGTTATATCATTCCTCCTCCTCATCCCTTTTGTCTTCCCCCACCCATGCTACCACCTTTATCCAGTCAGACCTGACACTTTGCAATGTCTGCAAACGTTTGTTGTTGCGGTCCAGCTCAGTTCTGCGTTTCTCTATCTTCGCTTCCAGGTTGGCTTCATCGGACGCCACATTGTCCAGCATGTGCAGTGTCTTCTGGATGTCATGCTGCAGACACACATGTATACACACATAAGGACATGGAAAATGGCTGAGAGGATAATGCAAGTGTCAGAAGTAAGAGGATCCTGGGTTCTTGACACTTACAGAGCCGGGTTTTCTTCCCCCTCATTTTTCTCAAGATCGTAACCCATGGTTTGAATGCTACTCGTTCCGCCTTGGCTTCAGGCTGTGTCAGACCAACTGACATAGGCTAGAACACCAAGACTACATCAAAATGTTGTTATGCTCTGCATAGTTATGCGGGGATTGTCTTCAGTTGAGACAAGCTCCTAGCATAACATTATCAGGCTCCAAAAATCCCCCAAAGTTGGAGTGTGGCTGCCCATGTGGCGGGGTAATCAAGAACGGTCACACACGTAATGTTCTTATCCCCAACTGATACATTTGTACCATAGTGTTCAAGTACTTCGGCTGTTCGGATGATCCCTGGAGTCTTTTAGCCAGGGTACAACAACAACAACAGTGCTACTCATTCAGAGGAGAAGGCAAACAGAGGTCCTGAGAGCAGTATGTACTTTGCACATGTAAAATAACCCATGGCAACAAGAGGGTTGTTCTTGGCAAAATTTTGTGGGAAATGCATTTCCATAGGTGAACTCAAGCACACACATGCAAAAAATGAAGAAAAAAGGATGAGTGGTACTATCTTTTGGAGACGCACTCTCCCCAGAGAGAAATCTATCTGTTGTGACATTGAATTTATACACTATCATACAAAACAATACAGCACAATGCAATGCAATACCATACAATATAATACTCAGCATGGAGAGTTCTTATCAACTCTTTAGTGGTTGACATTTAAACAGGGGAGATCAACACCAATTCCTCCCATATACAACATGAACACCTCATAGCCATGCCATCAGCTGTGCACCTACCTGCACTGCCTGTATGGATGAATGCAGACCGTTCTCCACTTCATTCAGCTCCAATGACCGAGCCACCACCACTGTCCTCATTTCCTGAAAAGAAGCAATCCAACATGACACACTGGTGACTGCATGAATGCATAACAACTGAATGGGTGCACAAATGTATGGAAAAATGAATGTAGAAATGAATGAATGGTTGACTGGAAGTGTGGATAAATGAATAAATGATGAATGAATCAATAGATGATGGATGCATGTAATGAATGTAGAAATGAATAAATGGTTGACTGTAAGTGTGGATAAATGAATAAATGATGAATGAATCAATAGATGATGGATGCATGTATTACATAAAAAAATATAAATAAATGAAAAATTAAAATATGAATGATGATTCAGTAAGTAAATATGGTGTAAATGAACAAACAGAACGAAAATAAATGTTAACTGAATGAATAAACCAACACATTCAACCTAACAACTGTAAAACTGTCATAGATCATTCTGCTATGGATTGTAGACAACAATGAATGATCACACACACACACACACACACACACACACACACACACACACACACACACACACACACACACACTAACACACACACACACACACACACACACACAAGCACACACACACTACACACATTCCAAACACATTCCCTACACATCAACACACACAAAACAACAGCAATATCATGAACAGCAGCAGCAAAGCTGCAACAGCTAAGCAGGTGTTAAAAGATCCTAGCGCCTCACCCTCAGATCCACTTCTTTGCCCAGCATGTCGTACAGGTGAGCTCCCTGCACTGTGATTTCTGATGCCAAGCGCCGAGCATCCTTCAGGTCATTGATCTGTTGACCACATCAGTGACAGGTTTCTAGACATCTGTAAGGTCTAGGCACCCTTCACACCATATCCACATCCTTAATCATTGTCACATCAGTCACATTACAGTAACCTGATCTCTATGCTATATTTGCTTTCATCAAATTCCACTGTGTGGCTGTCCCAAACTCTGAACTAAACTGGGCAGTTGCAAGAGCATTTTAAGGCAAGACTAAACATAAAAATCCTGTGATACAAATGCATTAGGTAATGAATGAATCTTAATTTTTGAATGTCAAAAATATTCTGAAAAAAGAAAACCCAGTAGTATCAATGTCAATAAGCCTGTTTCCTGATATTACAACACTATTCTATCCAAATTATCTTTGTACATTACGGTAAGGAAAATCATCTAATTGTCCTGTAAGTGTTTGAAAAAAAAAAAAGGTAGAACTATTTCTCTGTCGGCTGTATTGTGTTAAAAATCTGGTCAGAATTATCTGTTATGTTTCATATCTCAACAAGGGATTAAAGGTTAATACTTCAAATTGTATATACTGTATTCTACATTCTATTTGAATTCTACATGGTTTATGCATGAATACATGTCTCTTTATTTCTGAAACAGAGTCTGTACATGTATTCATCCTTATATTATTATAAATGTACATGCACATGTGTACCATAGGCCTGTGTTGACTGCAATGTAAGCTCATGATAAATGTTTGAACACATTTAATGAGATCTGTATACCCACACATTGATTAACACATAAAATGCCATTTCATAAAAATGGTCCCCTTCCTTAAAAAACAACAACAACCATACAACAAATACCTTTAGGAAGGACTGAATAGTATCTGTCTCAGCAAATGTGTGCATGGATATAAGTATACATAGATATTTACATGACAACCGTAGGCATCAATAAGTCAAATACACTTTATCCTAAAATAGAAAAGCCAAACCTTTACTTATCATGAATGTACGAATGGATCTATTGGTTGTAATAATACTATTCAGACTATTCAGCAAATCTATAATTTCATTAGCCCCAAAGTAGGGCCAACCAAAGTTCAGCTAACCTGTAAAGAAAATCAGAGTCTCTTCAAATCAAGATAAAGGATAAATGCGCACAAGGTTATGTGTCTGTGGTTTTCGGGTACATGATGCTGCTAACTCACCCTGGAGGATACGTCAAAAGAGATCTCGGAGGAGCTCTCACCACTCTCCAATTCACCCGCCACATCGGGCTTGGTGGCTCCATACAGCAATGTTGTGACTTTCAGCATCTCCTTCACTGCATAGCCGTCAGCACCATACAGCCGTTTGGTGTTCATCTTGATGTGCGCTTTGGTGGCCTGTACAAATACCCAGGTGAAAGATCATGGGAACCACCTCTCCATATGAAAAGATCAAGTGTAGCACCCTGACTTCCATTTTCTGTTTTCTTTTTTTTCTTTCTGTTTTGCTTAAAAAATTTTTTCTTTCTTCTTTGATACATTATTTCCATGCAGCTCATATCAGACAAAGCCACAGCCACAGTTCTTTCTTTGAAAGTCCTTTCCTTTTTCCTTATAATGGATCTTTCGTGTTCATTTTGTCTAGGTACACATTATGTACATAATCAGTTCTCCTCCCCAACCCCCTCCTTTCCCAATCAATCCCCCTTCCCTGGCACTCCGCCTGTCCCCAGACACTGTGTAATTAACAACGCAAAAATGTCAGAAGTTGTCACCATCCATGCAATATATGTCCCACTACTAGAAGCAAATAAATGTTGTAGTGTTTACCACTTGATTTTGAAGAAAAAGTCTGTTTCATTTGAAAAGAAGGTGGTTCAAATAATTCCAGAGACCAATTTTGATACAAATGAATCCATATGTCTAATTGCTTCTCAAACTTTGACAACCTTCTGGAGATTAGAACAAGCTTTCCTATTTCTCAATTTCCAAATCGCATGATTCATCTATTTCCTGACCAAAAGCAGTTCATCAGTTATTGGCATTTGCAATCATGACTTTGAAGTATCTATTGCAAGACATACTTAATAAACAGCTATGATATTTTGTGACCCAAACATTTTTTTTCTCTCTCTCTAGCATACAATGATAATCTCAGGTCATTTACAATAACACTTTAAAATCAGTATAATTCGTTGTAAAGAAGAATACACCAGAATGTTACTTGTTTCACCAGAAGACATGCAGATAAGCACATTTCCTCATGTATCAAAAGTTGTGCTTTGTGCGATGGTCAGAATCATCAACATTGTTTCCATGGAAAAAGAAATTCTGTTATTTGAGAACCCTTCAGTGAATGTCAAACACAGGCTGAAATGGATATAGCAGGAGCTGGTCCTCTGAGTCACATCCAGACAGAGGAAAGGTTACCTCGAGTTACAAGTTTCAAGTCTTTAATCCTAACAAAAATTTCATAAAAATGATCATAAAATTGAGATATGACTTAAAATTTCAAAACAATTAATAGTTCATTCTCTGTCAACCAACCAAAACCTTGATTTCTTTTCAAATATTAATAAAATGGACAACCATGATATTGCTTAGTCAAACAAAATGCATTTACACAAATAATATCTGGGATATGCTGAACAGTCTGAGCTATCCAAAAGATTTTGGAACAAATATTCATGTTTGTCACCTGTACATATGTCATGAAGTAAAGAAACATTGCATGGAACAATTTTTGTTAAATGTACATTTGATCTGTTGGTAAGAATAACAGTTCACACCAATACAGCTCCTGCATCCCTTTTTCCTCCATCTCTCCTTTTCTTTCTTAACCACCCCACTCACATTTCTCCCCTCACACCCATACCCATCCACACACACACACACACACATGCCACACACACACACACACACACACTCACAAAGTCACAGAAAAGCTCTGGCATAAACAAATCATGCCTTTAACCCCACTCCATGCTATCACCTCCAATCTCATGAACACCATGAACACAGCCAACAGAGACACTGACCATGAATTCAGCTGCAGACTTGATGAAGATGACTCTGTCTTGTTCGGTGTCAATGTCAGGGTGCAGGTCAGCATTAGGCTCATAGCTGTGCATACCAAACATGGCTCAGTTAAAACAAACAAATGCACACACATTCCTGTTGACTCTTTCTCTTACTTTGTGAGCAATCGGATTAATCCATATGAAAGACTGAAAAAAAATTACAATAAGATACAGCCAAAAAATATATGAAAAGAAGTAAAAATAGAAGGTATAAATGGTAAACACTAAAAACATTGCATTCTTTATATGGAGATAACAGAAGTTCTGAAAGAAAAATCTTAAAGATGTTACAGTTGCCCCATTCAATTGTGGCTGATATTTTCACAGGAGAACAAAGAGAACAATTTCACCAAGCTTTATCACAGCCTTATAGAGAAAGACCCCTAAAACTGATTCCCACAGAAACATAAATGAAATGGAATCATCAAATTTATTTATGAACTGAACAGTCAGATCAATTCTCTGTAAGAACTGTACTGTAAAAGCTGGTGTGACTGTTCAAATGTAGGGATGACAACTTATAACGTAAACACAGCTTCTTTCTTTTTCATCTTTTCTTTGTAGTCCATTCATTTAAATGATAACTAATGATGCATTTCTATGATTATCCAGCAGAGCTTTATGCTTGACACAGTCTCATAAATCTTATATATAATATATAAAGTCAGTAAATAGTGAAAAGACATAAATGAAACAAAATTGCAAAGGATTACAACATTCTTACCGTTTCACAAGCCATTTGAGGACTTCGGCCACCAAGGGAAAGTTGGGTGTGCGGAAATTCTCCATTGATATGAGACGTGGGTAACCCAGGGCTCGCATCATCTCTGTGAAGTCTGTTCCAACAATAATCCATGCATGAAACAACAGAACAAATAAAGCCATCACCAACATTCAATGTCCATTCCTATGCTTATTTCTGGTGATGCTATCAATGCCATGACCGTTGATAATGATTTGCAATGTTGTACGTTTGTGACCAGAAAAAAAATGTGATTCAAAAGAAATCAAAATGCCAAAACAGCTATAAGAGGTGAAAGAGATGCATGCACAACACAGAGAATGGATAACTGCAGAATTTATACATTGTTCACTGTATGTATTTCCCATGAAAAGCGTAAAATGTATGCAATCCCTCAAATGGTTACACATTTAACATTGATTTAATCATGAAATGTTTACGTAAAAGGCATACACAATCTTGCGAATGACAGAATGATAAAAAGACATGGCCTTACATAGCAAAATCAAGAGAGAGAGAGAGAGAGAGAGAGAGAGAGAGAGAGAGAGAGAGAGAAAAGTCTGAGTGGCAGTGGGAGGTGGGGAATAGTAGTGAGAGTTAAGGCAATTAGACATGCACACCTATTTTTGCCCACCAACAAATGTGACCTACCCACCTACCCACACATGGAACCACTCATCCCCACCCCCACTTCATCTCACATGTACATGCTCACTTGTACCAAACACCATACAAAGCATGGATGAAGTGTAAACACTTGATGAGATATCAGAATCAGTTTCTCAAGGGAACATGTGTATAAAAAGGAATAACAAAAATACACATAAAATGAAATTGAGCAAACACATACACCATTTTGTTAATTACCCTATGCCTTTGTGCAAAAAGAATTGCCTAATCTTATCAAACAGCCTTTCACTGGTGATAAATGTGAGATTGGATTTGCTTCTTGTGTCATTTTTTGACAAGTTTTTCAACATCGCTGACAGCCAGAATATTAAAATGGCTAAAGTGGAAAATTGGTTCTTTTTCTTTTAACTGAACACACATGATTGTCCTGACAATAATACATTGGATCCCCCCCCCCCCCCCCCCCCCCCCCAATGAATGTAGTTATTCTCAAGAAACTGTTTATGACGCAGGGGCCTGATAATGAAAATGAGACATGTTACGAATGTTTTTTGCGATAGCACAATAACAAATACAAAGCCAACACACAAAAATGTGAAGCGTGCTTAAAGTGTGCTTGTATGCAAAGAATCTGATCCAGGCAGACATGCATTGGGCCACACACACAGGCGGTCACAGTAGTTGTACCTGTAGTAGCTGGGACTAAAATACATGTATTCACAGTATAGGGACCATTTCTTATACCCGCCTTCACTTTGTCAAAATTATACAATTGATTTTCATTTTGGAGAGAGAGAGAGAGAGAGAGAGAGAGAGAGAGAGAGAGAGAGAGAGAGAGAGAGAGAGATGATTCCTTTTCTGGAAATATGTTGTTTGAATGTGAAAGTCGAAGAAATGTCGAGTAAATAAAGGCACATGAATGCAACTGTCGTCATCTTTATACTCACTTCTGAGGTCTCTAAAACTCATTTTGAGTTTAAATGAAAAATTCGACGATCAAACAATACAAAAATACCAGCCAGCTTGCCGTGTTGAGATTTTTTGCATTCAGCTATTTGGTCATGCGCAGTGGACTACCGGAACGAGACATTTGTAAACATCACCATGGGGAAGCTAAGGGGAAACGACTCATTTTGACTAAAGATCTAATAATCGCTCCTTATTCCAGCCTGCCCCAATCTCGCAGAAGATAATGTGTTTCTGCAACTTCAGTTCA
>CM065715.1:18185041-18195041 GCA_033310375.1 Conus canariensis
CGAGGAAGAATCGACCGTGAGTTTATCTAGAGAAGGAGTGTGAAGACTTTTTTCTCTATATTTTGCCATAATCAGTGAGAATTGTTACGACAGCGATTGAGCTTTTGTTTGTTTGTTTGCTTGTCTAAGACCCTGACAGGGCCAAGTTGCGACAATGTGCATGACAAGATACTGCCATAGACTTAGGTCAAAATTCATGTCAATTCATGTCAGTGTTAGACTGTTTAAACCCTTCTTAACTTTGAAAACGTTTTAAAGTACACATCGAGAGTAAGGCAAGAGTATGCAGTATACCCCAATCCATCCTGTGATCGGAGGTCAATCCATTCACCGCCGTCCACCAAATAGCAGGTGCTAATCATACCCACAGTGGCGGATATTTAATGTCACAGGTTCAGAAACTATGTGACAAAATTGTGGTATTTGACAAAATGTTCCATGAAAAAACAGGTAAACTGATAGGGACGAAAGTAAGGCTTTGTACAATGCCATTTTAACATCAGAACGTCACTGCGACACATGAAAAAAAAAAATACATTTAATCGATATCACACCCAGTGTCTCAAGTGCTATAATCTTTTCGTAAAAATTCACTGGTTCACTTAGCGTGATTGCTGCTCGCACTGTGGTTCTAAACACACACACACACACACACACACACACACACACACACACACACACACACACACACACAACACACACACATAACAACATATTACATGCTGGATCTTTGATCAGCACACACACACACACACACACACACACACACACACACACACACACACACACGCACGCCCTTTTATACATCAGCATGACAGGAGCCTGCGGTGTAGATGTGTCCGCTACGGGTATATATATAGGGAAACTCGGAACATCTTTCTGGGGGTTATGTTTCCTTGTTTGTTCGGTGTGCTCTGTGCTGTCATATCCGCTAGGTGATTCGGTGTCGTAAGCAGCACTCGTTTGGAGTTATGGGCGTTTATTTCTTTCATCTTGGGAGCAAGAGTTACCCTACTTGTTTGTATTTTACTGTTTACTGTTTCCAGCCCCATTTAAGATTTCCTTTCCCTGACAGTACATGGCCTCTCCACCAGCAAGCCCTATACACTGCCTCCTCGTGGCGACACACGTCAGCTGGGACCTTACGGACTCAGGCTAAACTACAAGGTACTCGGAGGAAGTCTGGTCCCCATACGTGTGGCGTGCAGACCCACCAGTGTATGGCTACGCCGTGGTGCCCACGAACTGAAGGTGGAGTTTGTCTGTCTTTAATGCCGGATTAAACAACAGCAGCAGCAGCAGCAGCAGCAGCAGCAGCAGCAGCAGCAGCAGCAGCAACAACAACAACAAACAAACAAAAGAAAAATGGCAACACATTCAAAGATCCTCCACTACGATCAGGTATATAGGTTACATGTTTTTAATTGGGGGCGTTCGCAGGAGTTAGGAAGAAGAAGAAGAAGCAGAAAATAAGAACGAACTAAAAAAAAAAAGATGATCATTAGACGAAAGGAAAAGGAATATATGTCGGGAAAAAGACTTAAGAATTAAGAAAACAAGGAACAAAGAAGGAATGGATGACAGACGAAAGGAAATGAGAGAGAGAGAGAGAGAGAGAGAGAGAGAGAGAGAGAGAGAGACGGAGAAGAGGGGCGGGGAGGTAGGGGATAGGGTGTCTATGCCTGACAGAAAAAGTGGAGAACTAAAGGATAAATAAATGACTCAATGAATCAATACAGAAGAAAACGAGGGGGAAACATCCACACACACACACACACACACACACACACACACACACACACACACACACACACACACACACTCACACGCACGCACACACACGAAAAGGAGAGGACACATTAGAACTAAAAAGAAAGGAATGATGTATCTCTGGTGCATCAGTGAAAAAAAAAGAGATCGGAATAAGGACAGGAGAAAAAAAAAACAGAGGAAAAAAGAAAAGTGAGTAAGACAGAATGAATAAAAGACAAAATGAAACGAACTATAAGGAAACAAAAGTATATGAATTATTCAACAGTGCAAGTCGGTGTACAACCAGCCGAGATAGTGCATTAGATGCATTGCAGTCTGAATAGGCTTCACTGTGTGCACACTTCTTACTGCACGGGGGCTCAATAATACATCAGTCCACCGATAGCTTATTTTTACATCTGTGACTGGACCTCTTATATTGCTAAAACTCACACGTACATACAGTACAGAGTTGGAGTGACAGCCACTAAATCTGGTAAAACTGCTTCAGCACTGCCACTCAACCCCTACAGACAAACATAGCGAGGAAAACGGTCGATACAGTGTCCCCAAGCCCTCTCTCACACCTTGATTTGACCGTTCGTCCAAACAATACCTTGATGGGCCAGTGCATTGGTATGATCCGGGGCCTACGCCTGTTCTTTTCAGCGCTGAATAAACTGGAGTTGGTGCTTGAGTCAACACGCGGGCCTGATCGGGGAGATTGGCTTGGGGATTAGGAGGAAAGCGATGACGGAATCTTTGTTACCTGGGCCGGCTGGCAATCAGCTCAGCCCTGGGGGCCATGGAACTGGGATTAAGACAGGACTGCTATACATGTCATCGACGAGAAGTCTCGGATGTTGAAACATTAAATGCATTTGAAACTGGCATATGAAATACATGAATATGAATTAGTTGCTTTCGTTGTTCTGGTTCCTACGGTATTTGCTTGTTTCACTGTCTTGACATGACTGTTATGTAACTGTGGCATTTCTACTGATCTTTGTTTGTTTTACATGTTTGCTTTGTTTCCCTTTCTCTTCGTGGTGTGTGTGTGTGTGTGTGTGTGTGTGTGTGTGTGTGTGTGTGTGTGTGTGTGTGTGTGTGTGTGATGATGATGATCATCATCATCATCATCATCGTCATCGTCATCATCATCATTATATCATTATCCGCCTCCTCCTCCCTGTTATTATTATTTTAATGATTATTGTTATCATTATTGTTATTGTTGTTGCTGTCGTCATCCTCATCATAATGATCATAATGATTATTTATCATTATTATTGTATTATCATCGTTATTATTATTGTTGCCGTTGTTGTTGTTGTTGTCGTCGTCGCCTACGACGACGTAACATTGTCGTCGTTGTTTTTGTTGTTGCTATTGCTTTCTTCATGAAGTATACGTGAGTGTGTGTTATAACGTGCATATATGCACTACTGTGAGCCCTCAAGACTGGGATTAGATGAAATGGAAACATGTACATTACCTTGTCCCTCACGACCAGCATTACATTGTTATTGATACCATTGTGTTGTCGGGATAGTGACGGTCACAGCTTTTATGTTAGCTAGAGAAACTAGTCAACTATGACCCCAAACAAATCTATTGATTCAACTTTTAATTCAAGTCAACCTCATCATTTCTAAGGGTAAAAAAAAAAATTGAAGTGAACTCATCGTTGACAATACATCAGCACCCGGACCTGAAGAAAGGAAGCGAAGCCTTGTGTAGTAGCAAATAAAGAAGCAGTTACAAAGGTCTTATTCATGGAATCTTGAGTTGTCAACCTTTGTTCGTTTGCTTCTTCCTTTTTTCAATACCCGATTATTGATTGTTTACTTACGCTGTTAATCATTGCATGTCAACCATATGATACTGCAAAATGTGATTTCTGTCTTCCGATCAGCGACAGATGAATATCTCCTCCCAAACACACCTCCCTACTTCATTACCCGCATCTTTCCAAACCCTTTCTCGTACCTCGTCACCTTTTGTGATGTTTTCGGGAAAACGCTGGGAATGTCGACGACTGAAAAACAAAAACAACAACAACAACAAAAACAAAAACAACAACAGAAACAGCAACAACAACAAAAACATCAACAACAGCGAAAGAATCTAGCTTCTGATTGTTCTGAAGTGTTGAATCTCCAGAATCAGTTCTTTGTTTATCAACAGAATGCAGCAGAGCAACCGTCTCAAAAAGTAGAAGCTGTGGAGAATGGGGAGGGGATTTTTTTGTTTTGTTCGATTTCGTTTTAACCTGCACGCATTCCCACACAATTCATGTTGTCTGGTGGAGTGCCGTCAACATAGAGCTTTGCCATCTTCACTGTTTACACCATCGTTTGGCCGGCTGGGTGTCGGAATACTTGATGCTGGTCAAATGGTCACAGGCACTGGTCACTGCCCCCTGTCCTTGCTCCCACAACACAGTCTGACCATTCGGACAAGTCCTTCGATTGCACAAATGTACAAGGTGGAAGGGAGGGAAAGGACAGGGGTGATGGTGGGGTGGAATGGTCTGGAGGGGAGGGGGAGGGGGGTGAGCGTGTGGTAGAGGAGCCACTAGAAACTGAGGGACGGTAAAAGAACAGAATGAGACCCATTGATCGATGAAGGGGAGAGGAAGAGTGAAAGGTGGACGAGGGGGGGGGGGGGGGGGGGGGGGGGGGGGGTGTGTTACAGGGTTAATTGTTGCTGGGTGCTCGCTATGGTGTTTGATGACGTCATTTGCAGTGTGTCAGCGCTGGTGTGAACAAGAAACAGAACTGGTAATGACTAGTAATAGAAACACTGATATTGTGACATTGATGGTTTTACTGAGAGAGCTTGACAAATACAACTAGTCGTCGTTTAATCGATTACTCATTCAGTTTGATTTATTTGAAAAGTTTCATTCGAAAGCAATCGCTTTGGAGATAGAATCTGTGTCGTGATATCTTCAGAAATCAAGGAGCCAGACGTTAACGGCAATCCGTACAGAACTGTTGTTCTTCGACCAAGAGTGCAAAAAATCGATCTTAACAGCAACTGATATTCTTAGATAAAAACCAGTTTTGGTTATTCCAAAGAAAAAGAAAGAAGGAAAACAAAACGACGGGGCAAAGCATTTTCTTTTTTAAAGTCAGGTGTAATTATGAAATAGCAGGCCAAATAGTTTTGGTGGTGAATAATATTGTGGTTTCATCTGTTGATTCAACAGTTTCTTTTTAGAGCAGCTCGGGTGTCAGTGGAGGCATCACGGACAGTAACCAACATGTCACAAATGCTTTGCCTGATCGTGTTACTGGGACTGATTTCTGGTGAGTTCTCTGGCCGCCATGTCGGACGCGGCAGTTCAATTCTTCTTCGTTTTTGTTTGTCTGTTCGTTTACTTCTTTTTTCTGCTTTTTGTTCATCAGTTTTTATCATTGCTTGACAGACAAGATTAGGTATACTTAACAACGGAGTTTTATTTCACGCGTTTTTATGTGTCTGTTATTTAGGATTTCTGAAGAAGAATTCTCTTTGTGGAATGTTCACGTGACTGTTTGGTATTGTGTTTTGTGCTCTGTTGTGCGTGTTGCTTTGTATTTTGGCTGACTGGGTCGTTGTTTGTCTTCTTGTGATGATTTGATATCCCTGTGCTCGTTTCATTGGTTCTTAGATTGAAAGATTTTTATGAGTCATTATTCGTCTATTCTTTATTCCTTCATTTCTTTATTCATTTATCTATTCATTTATGTATTTACTTATCTATTCGTTGGGTTATTTACTGGATACATTTCTAAGTTACTTTTGAATCATATTTTTGCTTCGTGCAAGGCGTTGGTGTTTCAGGGCACTTACGTTTAGTTTATGACGCAGGCCGATAGTTCATTTGTGTGTGGTCAGTTCGAAGGAACGCAGGGATCGAATCTGTAGTCTCATCCACCATTTTCAATACACGAAAGTGGTCGCGGAGAATAAGTTCTATTCGCAAATTTAGGCGGTTTAGAGTATTTTGCACTTGTCTTAAGGAAAGAGCCATGTATCATCGGTGACTGATGGAAACCCTATGCGTCAGTTCAGTTTGGTGTGAGAGTCACAGACACAGACACAGACACACAGACACAGACACACAGACACACAGACACACACACACACACGCGCGCGCGCACGCACACAAACACACACAGACACAGACAGACAGACAGACAGACAGACAGACACACACACACACACACACACACACACACACACACACACACACTACACACACAACACAGACAGACAAACAGACAGACAGACACACACGCGCACACACACAAAACAAGCAAACAAACACACACATAACCATACAATTTGTGAGGGGGCGGGGTCAGATGTGTGTTGGGGGAGGGGGGGGGGGGGAGTGGGGGGGGGGGGGGCTAGGGGTGAGGGTTGGGGCGGGCAAAAAATCGGAAAAAAAACTGATTTTGTTTAAAAGATCGATACACAGAGAGTGCAGTATCACACACAACAACAAGCAGGGCAGGGGCATGCACTTCAATCTTGATTTTGTTGTTGTTGCTGTATTAAGTCTAGTAATGTTGTTTAAACATATTGATTTCTTTGAAAAAAAAAAAAAAAAAGCACTCGAGTATGTTTATGCAGTAATTTTGTATTATCATGGCTGTTGAAAATTTTATTTTCCTCAGCAGTTATCACCAGATAACATCTGTCTTACATTCTGAAGTGAACGAATTTGACATATTTTACCCTTGGATAGAAACTCTTTGCGTGTGTGTATACTGTGAAAGCCAATACAATTGCATGCAAAATATCATCTTTTCCGATCACAATTATAAACAAAACTCCAGACTCATACCAAGCTCCTAGCGTAACATTATCAGTCTCCAAAATCCCCCGAAGTCGGAGTGTGGCTGCCCACGTGGCGGGGTAATCAAAAACGGTCACACACGTAATGTTCTCATCCCCATCTGATGCATTTGTACTATAGTGTTCAAGTACTTCGGCTGTTTGGATGATCCCTGGAGTCTTTTAGCCAGGGTACGACAACAACAACAACAACTATCCACATCTTCACATTGCATTCATATCTTTTCAGCGCTCCCACTTTTCATATAGTAGCATCGCCATCGTCGCCAATTTTCAAAAGCAAGTTGTGTATAATGAACAAAGTACAACGGTATGACTACGTCTGGAGTTTTGCTGTGAGAATGAGGATGGTAACTGCTATACTATTGTGAGAATGAGGATGATAACTGCTATACTATTGTGAGAATGAGGATGGTAACTGCTATACTATTGTGAGAATGAGGATATAACTGCTATACCGCTGTGAGAATGAGGAAGGTAACTGCTATACCGCTGTGAGAACGAGGAAGGTAACTGCTATACTATTGTGAGAATGAGGATGGTAACTGCTATACTATTGTGAGAATGAGGATATAACTGCTATACCGCTGTGAGAATGAGGAAGGTAACTGCTATACCGCTGTGAGAATGAAGATGGTCACTGCTATACCGCTGTGAGAATGAAGAAGGTAACTGCTATACCGCTGTGAGAACGAGGAAGGTAATTGCTATACCGCTGTGAGAATGAGGAAGGTAACTGCCATACGATTGTGAGAATGAGGATGGTAACTGCTATACCGCTGTGAGAACGAGGAAGGTAACTGCTATACCGCTGTGAGAATGAGTATGGTAACTGCTATACTATTGTGAGAATGAGGAAGGTAACTGCTATACCGCTGTGTGAATGAGGATGGTAACTGCTATACCGCTGTGAGAATGAGGAAGGTAACTGCTATACTATTGTGAGAATGAGGATGGTAACTGCTATACCGCTGTGAGAATGAGGATGGTAACTGCTGTACTATTGTGAGAATGAGTATGGTAACTGCTATACCGCTGTGAGAATGAGGATGTTTAACTGCTATACCGCTGTGAGAATGATGATGTTTATCTGCTATACTATTGTGAGAATGAGGAAGGTAACTGCTATACCGCTGTGAGAATGAGGATGGTAACTGCTATACTATTGTGAGAATGAGGAAGGTAACTGCTATACCGCTGTGAGAATGAGGATGGTAACTGCTATACTATTGTGAGAATGAGAATGGTAACTGCTATACTATTGTGAGAATGAGGATGGTAACTGCTATACCGCTGTGAGAATGAGGATGGTAACTGGTATACCGCTGTGAGAATGAGGAAGGTAACTGCTATACTATTGTGAGAATGAGAATGGTAACTGCTATACTATTGTGAGAATGAGGAAGGTAACTGCTATACCGCTGTGAGAATGAGGATGGTAACTGCTATACTATTGTGAGAATGAGAATGGTAACTGCTATACTATTGTGAGAATGAGGATGGTAACTGCTATACCGCTGTGAGAATGAGGATGGTAACTGGTATACCGTCCTGCAACTTGATAACATAGATTCTGTAAAAAAAAAAAGAAAAAAAAAAGCACGTGCTCTGTGCTAAGGTGTGAGCTGCACGTGCACATGGCCGGCCTCCCTGACAGGCACGTGGTACACCAGTCAGTCCTACAACTGGACCTTTTCCTCCAACTACCTGACCCTGGACTTCGCCACCTACGGCATCCAGAACTTCGAGTGCTACACCACTGACGGCTATCGCTACCTGGCCAGGTCAGACACAGTCTCTTGGTTATCCGCTCTCCCTAGCTGAATAGTCGCAGAGTCTCCGATGTAACAGGTTGGAATATAGTCATTGCCCAGATGTACCCTACTATAGAACAGATAAGGCCCTTTTGAACCTGGGATAAACTGATCGAGGCCCTTTTTTTCTCGGGGCAGGGACAGGTGTTAAGCTACCCCATCTGTGGCCTAGATTACATCTCCTTGTAGAGGTGAGTGATTACCTTTGTCGACCCTCCTGAAGGGGCAGGTGTTTAAGACACGCCCTCTGGCCCAGAATATATCCCTTTGAAGAGGTGAGTGACTATCGTTCTCGGTCCTAATGGTATATATACGAGCGTTTGGAGCATATATATACTGAAAGTCAAGGCCAAGGGGCTGAGGTGTAGCCGATTCGACGTAAATTCCAAGTGTGGCTAAGAACCACGTTGGCTTCAGTATCTGGCCTTGTTCTTTTTGAATGACTTGTCACAGACGGTGATCTTCGCGAAGAACCATGTGGAAATGGTGTCATTGGTGCTCGTGGTTTCCTTTGTGGTTGAGCTTGAGTATGTACAAGCGTCCGTATACGTGTGTGTGTGTGTGTGTGTGTGTGTGTGTGTGTGTGTGTGTGTGTGTGTGTGCAGAATCACCAACATCACAGTATTTCCGGCAATCCCTAATTACCTGTTCGACATCTTCATCTGCCTGGAGTTTCAGCAGCTGTCAGCCTACAGCTTCCTCTACTGGAGAGCCAACGGTCAGTGCCTATCGTCATCATCATTGTCGTCGTCGTCGTCGTCATCATCATCATTGTCGTCGTCGTCGTTGTCGTCGTCACCATCATCATTGTCGTCTTCGTCGTCGACGTCGTCGTCTTTGACACCATCGAAGTTGTTGTTATTAGAATCATCGTTGTCACCTTACTTTTCGTCACCGTCGTCATGGTCGGTGATCATGATGATGATCATCATTGTTTCATTCTCTCTCCGTTTGTCTGAGTCATCAGCTGTCTGCCCCCTTCTCCCCTCACCCCCCCCCCCACACCCCAACCCCCCACACACACTTCCATCACTCAGACACGCACGTTCACTTCTGTCTGTCTGTCTCTCCATCTCTGTCTTTATTTCTGTCTGTCTGTCTGTCTGTCTCTCATTGTACGCGCTCATGTGTGTGTGTGTGTTGTGTGTGTGTGTGTGTGCGCGCGCGCGCGCGCGCGCGCGCGAGAGAGAGAGAGAGAGAGAGAGAGAGAGAGAGAGAGAGAGAGAGAGATTACACTCTCTCTACGGCTTCCTCTGTTATAATTCTGACCGAGTCGTCGGTCTGTTTTATTGTCAGCATCGCTGTTGCCATTCTCACTCTGAGAGAGAGAGAGAGAGAGAGGAGAGAGAGAGAGAGGAGAGGAGAGAGAGAGAGAGAGAGAGAGAGAGAGTTAACATGAAGTGGCGAGGGGATGTCGGGAGGACTGTAGAAGAAGCACAACACTTACTGAGGCGTTTTCCTTTTTGCACTCCCAGTTCTTATAGAACAGGGAGAACTTAACAATGGGAACGAAGAAATGCTGTCTGTGTGTCTGTCTGTCTGTCCGTCCGTGGTCAAAATGCGTTCCACTCGCTCCAGACAAA
>CM065715.1:18200041-18202541 GCA_033310375.1 Conus canariensis
TACCACGTTCTACCGCTTCTCCTGCCTGGTACGTGATCACGTGTGTTGATTTGGTTACCAGTGTGTCTCTGTCTTTCTTTATTAATGTACGTGTTCATTCGTTTTGCGTTTTTAAAAAAAAAATCTGAAATAGATGAATAAATAAGTCTTTTCAGATAAACACAAAATTACAGACAAAATCATTATTTTAACGACAACATCAATGTTTATAACAATGGTGTATTTATCAGAAAGTAGATGCTTATCTGTGCGTCCGTTCATTTATACACTATTAAGGCACACACACACACACACACACACACACACACACACACACACACACACACACACACACACGAGAGAGAGAGAGAGAGAGAGAGAGAGAGAGAACAATTTGAATATTCACGGAGAAGTGTGCATTTGAGAAGTATCTAATAATACTACCTGAATATCTAGTTCAGTGTACATTGAAATACAGAACTCTTAGGTTATAGGAAAGATTAGCACTAGATATGATTCAGACGATCTTTGAGATGAATTTCATTATTTTTTTCATGTCTGTTTTTCAATATGAGCAGGAAACAGTCGTTAAAACCGTATTATGAAAGGTCTCCAAGCACAAGACAGTTTTCTGATTTATTTTCGTCATAAAGAAAAAGACCTAATTGAAGCTGGTCAGATTTATACAGATTATCATGAAGTATCAGTGAAATTGTGTTTTGCTACAGCTGTGTAATACTGATGTCCGCTTTTCTGCCTCTGTAAGCATTTCATTTATGTCTTTTTGCTTCAACTGCTGCAAATTCCATTCATGTGTGTGCAGTCTCGCCTAATGTGTTATTATTATGCTTATTAGCTTACTTCCTTTTTGTGTTTTTATTTTTCATTTATGTACCCTCTTGGGGATTTTTTTTTCTGGAATTAAATCTTGAATCTAAATCTTCAACACACAAAATAAGTCGGGGGTTCTGTGGCAACCATAAATTCGAAACACGCAGCATCTCTGATTCCATCAAAAATTCCATGGCGAGGCAAATGATTGTGACTCGCACGCACCACGCACACTGTGTGCACACACTACGGGCACCTTGTGACCTGTGCAGGTGTTCGCCCAGACTGGCAGCGTCATCTATGCCACCCAGTACCCCCAGGCCTGCACCAGTCCCCAGACCACCACCTTCGTCTCCTCCCCGGGCGTTGACCTCTACTTCGGCATTGAGAGTAAGCGTTGTGCTATGTTACTGTTAGAGTAAGTCACTGTTAGAAAGTGCTGTACTATAGCACTGTTAGAGTAAGTGCTCTGCTAGGTCACTGTTGGATTAGGTACATTACTTAAGAATGTAGGTTTCTGGATTCAACATTAGAAAAATGGTTATAGGACTCCGAATCAAAACTTACTTGGAGTATATTTCGGCAGGACCGCCCTGTCATCATCAGCTCACTGTTGCTGTTGTGACAGCGAGGCCTGATGGGGCGACTGTTGCGTGGAGTGAGCAGTTGTCATGATCTGATTGTGGATTGAGGACTGTTGTGTGGAGTGAGCGGTTGTCAGGTTCGGATTGTAGATGGGGGAAAGTTCACAGCCTTGATCTTTGTTCAGGCTGGGGCGTCTGGTCTTGATTTCGATGGCTTCTTTGACTTTTCTTTTTGTGAGAAAGGGCTCTGTAGTTAAGATCTTGGTTTCTTGGGGGCTGAAACTGTGGCCTATGGCTTGTAGGTGCTCGTGTATGGCAGACGTAGATCGGTTTGGGTGCTCCTGTAGACGGGTGGTGAGTGGTCTTGCTGACACTACTGTGCCACTGTTAGAGTGAGTCACCGTTGGAGTAAGTGCTCTGCAATGTCACTGATAGATTAGGTACACTACTGTGTCGCTGTTAGAGTCAATCACCTTCAGAGTAAGTGCTCTGCTAGGTCACTGTTTGAATAGGTACACAACTATGTCACTGTTACAATAGGTACACGACTATGTCACTATTACAATAGGTACACGACTATGTCACTATTACAATAGGTACACTACTATGTCACTATTACAATAGGTACACTACTATGTCACTATTACAATAGATACACTACTATGTCACTATTACAATAGGTACACGACTATGTCACTATTACAATAGGTACACTACTATGTCACTGTTACAATAGGTACACGACTATGTCACTGTTACAATAGGTACACTACTATGTCACTGTTACAATAGGCACATCACTATGTCACTGTTACAATAGGTACACTACTATGTCACTATTACAATAGGCACATCACTATGTCACTGTTACAATAGGTACACTACTATGTCACTGTTACTATTGGTACACTACTATGTCACTGTTACAATAGGTACACTACTATGTCACTGTTACAATAGGTACACTACTATGTCACTATTACAATAGGTACACTACTATGTCACTATTACAATAGGTACACTACTATGTCACTGTTACAATAGGTACACTACTATGTCACTGTTACAATAGGTACACTACTATGTCACTATTACAATAGGTACAC
>CM065715.1:18212541-18222541 GCA_033310375.1 Conus canariensis
ACGTTATTGATGATCTCTCATGTGACCTAAAGTGCTCGCTGCTCAACTCAAGTTTCATGTAACTTGATTTAATTGCTGGGTTCTCAGCTGGCTGAGTACTTCCAATGTTGAGAATCGGGCAACTTTTGCTTCTGTATGTAAAAGATTGACATATGCTTATCTCATGGGCTCCCGTAAAACTTTAATATGAACATGCAGCCTGGTGTGTTATCTATAGCAACATTAACTAAAAGGTAAGCAAACCTTGTAACGATAAATAAAACAATTCTGGGATTCCCCGGGAAGAGGAGTGTTATGCATTATTAATGCAGAAAACATTCATAATTTCCTGTAAATATCTTCTTGTGTTGTAACCATGGCTTTTAGAAAGAGCCTTGGGTGAAAGCAGTAAGATGATGAAGACGGTTAGCTATGGATTTTTTCAGGGGAGGGAGGGGTGGGGGACTGGCATTTGTAGAGTGTAGTACAATGGTTTTCATACGTTCATGCTGGCATGCTTCAGCTGTGATCTCTCTCTTTAAATATATAAATACAAATGTATGTGTGTGTGTGTGTGTGTGTGTGTGTGTGTGCGTGCGTGCGTGCGTGCGTGCGTGCGCGTGCGTGCGTGCGTGCGTGCGCGTGTGTGTGTACAAAACATAAATTGCATGAAATGATAAATAAAAAATGTTGATGTTCATGCTTGTTGTCCTGTACAATCTGTGTTCCTATCATCAGTTTGTTGTCACTCACTTGTCGGGGATTAAGCTGCTTTCTGTTGTTGTTCCCACACCCCCACCCCCACCCCCGCCCAGTGTCACGGTATTTTTCAGACTAAAAAATGTCACATCTATTTATTTGCATTAATTCTTCACTCATCTACTCTTTTTCTTTTCAGCTCGACCGTTTGCTTGTTTTGTTTCTTTCTTTGTCCTGCTTGAACCAGTCTTCATCCTATTATTGTTACGTGCGTCAGAATGAATAATCCTTCCGTGATCGAAGATATGATATCCAATATATGAAGCGTTTATCTATATTCATTCTTCATTCATTTACTGGTATTGTCTATGTGTTAGACCGCTTGTTTAGTTGGTTGGTGTTTCAATCTTGAACGAGTCTCTTCATCCCAAGACTATTATGTAAGTCAGTGTAAATAAATCTTCGCTGATCGAAGTTGCTTAGTAAATGGCAAACGTCAAGTCAAATAGTGCATCTGTTTTCATTCTTCATTCATGTACTAGCCTTTTTTCCCCCCTGCTTGACCATTTGTTTGTTTGTTTTTCTTCTTGAACCTGTCTCTTCATCCTGTGATTGTTACTTAAAGCAATGTAAATAAACTTTTGCTGATCGAAGATGTTTTGTAGCAGCCACTATCGAAGCGTGTCGACATAGAACAGAATGAATTGTTTGACATTGTCATGTTTTTCCTTTCATTTTGCCATTTTGCATGGAAACTCCAATCACACACACACACACACACACTGAATCATATATACCAGTGTTTATTTCTGTAAATGCTCAACGGGTTCACACAATCGCGTAGTGAATACCTCATTGACACAAAACACATTCCATGAAAAATAAAGTAGAATCAAATAAAATGAAATAAAGAAAAAAACAAACAAACAAAAAAGTAAATGCTTACATTACAATTCATCAACAACTGGCTAAACATGACATATCCTCAAGAGGCCGCTCCAGCCACGCCATTGCACGTCCTTCTCACAAGTCACTAAACCAAACAACGATTCATTTTGTGGAGAGTCCTTCACGCTTAATATTTCTGTTTATTAACCCCACGCCTGTCCCCTAGCATGAGGAGAGGAGCCGGAAAGGAGAGGGCAGGGGAGGGGAGGGGTGGAGCGTAAAAGGTGCGGGGGAGGGGCGGGAGAAGTCAGTGTTGGCCCGAACCGTCACATTTCGTATAGTTCGCGACTCGCTGGAAACTGTGCATCATGCTGGAAACTGTGCATCATGCACAGTTTCCAGCGAGTCGCGAACTATACGAAATGTGACGGTTGCCCTGTGCTGAAGTGTTAGACCTGAGAGGACATGAAGGTGTGTAGAACTGGTTGACACGGGAAATTATAGCTTCAAAAGCCAAAGTAAATCGCTTTCTTTTTAAAACGGTAATATACCTCATGATATTAGTTTTTTTTTTAATCAAAGCAGTAAAATTGTGCTAACAATTCTCCCCCCCCCCCCCCCTCCCGATCTTCTCTTTTTTTTTTTTTTTTTAAATTTCGAAAAAAAAAAAATCTTTTAGTTTTTAAGACTGATAATTATCACCATGAAATATGACTCATAAAAACTGGTATTTTCTATTCATGAGAACAGGTAGTTATCACGGCGCATAGGCCCATGTGCGTGCGCACTGGTATCATTGGTATTAATGCGTGTTTATGTGGCCGAGACGAGGCAATAGCACTCGCGAATAAAAGGTGATGGATGTCAGAAGTCGTGAATTATTCCCATAATCACGTGTTTTCACTGGTTAGTAGGGTCGTAAAGTCAGTTTCTTTCTTTTGATTCATTGCTTAATGTCTTAACATAATCAAAATCAGGGCAAATAATTACAACATGAAAAAGGTTAATGTTGTGTTCATGTGATAATAGCTCGTACAAAAAAGGGGGACAATAACGTCTGCCTTTCCATTGCAAATAGTCGAGTCCCATTTTCTCAGTTTATGGGTCAAGAAAACAGCTGTAGAAACTCAAATATTTGATCTGAAGTGCCTGCCAGGATAAAGATCAGGATATCAATTGTCTGTCTGCATAACGGGTACACGGTTTCACATCCATATTATGGCAGTTTCTCTCTCTCTGATTGAACTGTTAAGCTGACTGATGCTGCAAAATTGCTTTGGGCATACAGATGATTACCTCCTTACCTCCCTTGTAGATTAGATTTCCGAACATAAACTATTAGTGTTGTATTCGCGCACACAGCGTTTTTAGGTGAAAAGAGTAACATGTCCGTTTTCACGGTGACAACAATTGTTGAGAACAGTAATGATAACCTGTTGAAGGCAGAGGACACCAATGACGTGATGCATCATCTCCTTTCTGTTTGCTTTTGCTTAGAAGCGGTCGAGACAGACCAAGTGGGGTACCTTATGGACCCGAATTATTCCTCGCTTCAAACCTCATGTTTCTCTTGACCACTCTCCACTGGTCTTATGTTGACTAATACAGTGGTCCATGATTGCCACACTATGCGCTGGCAATCGGCAGTCCACAAACATAGTAGCATAATCAGTGTTATCACTCTCTCTCTCTCTCTCTCTCACACACACACACACACACACACACACACACACACACACACACACACACACACACACGGTTACCTTGACACACATTCTGATAAGCGCTGTTTCAATGGTGACCATTGTGGAACGTACGTTTAAACGAATTCCGTTTTGATTTTTCGCTAACTGCTTTTCCTTCGAGAAAAAAGCACTCGGAACATCCAGTGTGTCTTCCTGCATCATTGCGTTCTATCATTAATCTGAAATTCACATCCTGTCAGCCAGCTAGCCACTCAGGTGAACACTACTTTACATGGGCACTGTTCGACAGTTACATATATCTCTCCAGTTACTCGCGACGCCAGAGTCTTGTCCTTCCAGAAAAGAAATCATGATTCATTCATCGGTCAATCAAACAAATCAACGAACTTCCATTGGAGTTGAATCCATCGATAAGTTATCCACTCGACTGATCGATCAACCGATCAAATGAAAATACTTCACTTTGTCAAAGGCTGGACGATCTGATCCTGTATATCACAAGCCTCCATTGTGTGGAGTTGAGAAGAGGTAACAAAAGTAGTGGTGCATGTTACCCCGGTGTCCACAAGACACATCTTTTTACAACTGATTTAACACCAGTCCATTAAACCTGCAACAGGAATCTGAAAAGCTTCTTCCCTTGCTGAGGATGATGCTGAGATTGGGAAACTAGTCATCATCATCGTCATCTTCATCATCATCATTATCATGGAACACGATTAGCACAAAGATCACATCACAAGCTGAAAAAAGCGCGATCATTAGAGCACGAAAACGATGACACAGTTACAAGATCACCAGGCAAGCAAAAAATATCACAAATTGAGGAAAACAGATCACCAGTGATTGGAGAACACAGAACATCACTTCAAACTAAAGTCAATACAAGAGAAGGGCACTCTCTCTCTCTCTCTCTCTCTCTCTCTCTCTCACACACACACACACACACACACACACACACACACACACACACACACACAGACCATGTCTCTGTATTTGCCAGGACTTAACCGACAACGATTAAACGTTCAAGAATCCCACTTCTCCATGGAGTTCATTGGACACACACAAGAGATGACATTGTTTTTATATCATCTAAATATGTGTATGCGCGCACGTAAATGTGTGTCTGCGTAGGTGATATACCCTGTATACATAACAATAACATGCTCAGTACACTCTCTACTCCCTTCACCACTGATGACATGTCTGTCACAGTCTGATCAATCACTGAGAGAGGAAGAAAAACAGACACAAGGTGACACTTACCTGTTTTGTGCGTCTTCTTAGGCAAAGCGTCTCATCTTTCCTTTCCTTTCTGTCTCAGCGGTTATGTTCCAGACTTGGGCGACTTAGCTTGTAAACAAGTCATTGTTGTCATGTTGTGATTCAATGGTGTCATCGTTCAACTGGACATGAACAACGAATGCATCTACACTATCATTTTTTTATGCGTCCCACTCATATATATATATATATATATACAATGCTGAACAATTACGTAGTGGGGGAAAACATATATATATATATATATACATATACATGTGTGTGTGTGTGTGTGTGTGTGTGTGTGTGTGTGTGTGTGTGTGTGTGTGTGTGTGTATTTCTTCAGAAGAAACATTGGTTATATACTTCTCCGGTAGAATGCATCTGCGGTGACTTGGATATTCGCGCTCCTTTATGCTAGATCTGGAACTGGAAAGAAAGCAAGACATACCCAACGGAAAGGCCGGACTCCTAGGAATGCGCATGACGCATTTCTAGATCGGATTTCTACGGCAACGTGAGTCACGTGACGGTGACGGAAGCGCAAAACAAAGTATGGAAACCCCCTGTAGGAGGTCATCGCCACAACTGGAATACAGACCAGCACTGGTAATACATCTAGAATCATAGGAAACATCGACACTCATGTCTCTTCATTTGACGTAGTTTTTTTTTTCTTCCTCTGCATCAGAACTGGTCTGTTTGTCATGCTCGATGAAATGTGTGGTTTTCCGTAGTTCTTGAGTCATTTCAAGCAGGAGGGATGGGACTGGGCGATGAATATGGCGGTGAAGCACAACTGAGCGTTGTTACCCGTTTCATGCCTTCGCTTCGACAGGCCATTCCAGTCCACCAAGCTTTGAACGGCGGTACCTGTTCCTCTTTATATTAGGAATGAAGAGGTCAAGTAATGAGAGAAAGAAGAAGCTCTCGCCCCCAGTAATGTTGAAGCCTCAGAAGTCTCGTTCCCCAGTGACCGCTTTGGTTATGGGAACGCTCTTTTCTGTTGAATCAGCCATACTCCAGCTGAGAAGACAGTATACACATTGTGTGCTGCGTGACCTGTGGCGTACAGATGTTATAAAGGTAAACATTTTCTCAAATTTCTCGGTTTGAGAACAATCACCATGCTATATATTCCCGCTTAGATTTTGTGAACAATCAACAAGATATACATTCGGATTCCCGCATAGGTTTGTGAACAGTCACCAATCTATACGTTCCCCGACAGATTTGTGAACAATCACCAAGCTATCCATATCCGCACATATTCGTGAACAATCGTCAAGGTATACATTCCCGCACAAGTTTGTGAACAATTATCATGCGAATCAGCAATGATTGAGCAGGTGAAATGGCTCCCTCTTCGGCGACGATGGCAAACATTAAGACTCATCATGCACACAGCAAGACTCATCATGCTTCATAAACTACGCTACAACCTAGTGAGCATTCAGTGCCTAAAAGAGAAACTCTTTTCAGCACCACAGCGCCAGCGCCCCTGCCAGTCTACTCAACTGGGCCAGATCCTCTGCAGGACGCAGTACAGACAGACCAGCTTCTTGCCACGCACAATTAAGGATCAAAACTCTCTCAACCAATGACCTGTGGAAACCAAGACCATCCACACTTTTATCAAAGGTCTCTCAGGCTCAGTAGGAAAGGCAACTCATTTTTTAAGGGTTGACGTGAACGATCTTTATTTTTGGAGTGCAAGGTTTAACGTTCCGGATCCCCCATATGGTGATAGATTAATCAAGGTTGACTGTGGTCGCTCTCTGGAGGGAAAGAAGGGTAAGTCGGAAGGCTAAGAGGACGTTGATCACAATTTTTCTCCACATCGCAGCACTAGCTAAGGCACCAAATCCTAAGGCGTATGCATCAAGCTCTACTCCGAACACAAGTAGTTGGCAAGATGGCCAGATAATCATCACGTTATTATGCAGTATTTTGTCCTACATCCAACTAAGAAGACAAGTGTGTGCACGGGTGCCTGTGTGAGTGCATGCGCGTGCGCGCACGTGTGTGTATGAGTATGCACACGCCCATGTCTGTGTGAGTGTGCGCATGCGCGCACGTAAGTGTGTGTTTATGTGTGCGCATGCGTGTATGCATTTGTGTGTGCTTTCTCTCCTGAAAACAAGTCGGCAGCGCTCTATCACACAAAATAACCCTTCAAATTAGGGATGAAATTACTACTGTCCACTGTTTCTACTGCCCTGATTTAATTAATTCCGATTTCTGAGACCTGGACCACCCACTGACAACACATCTAACTGCCAGTATGACTCCACCAGCAATTGTAGTGCAAGATCTGCAACATCAGTGGTAAGACGAAACGTCCACACTTAAGGTGTACAAGTGTGGACTTCCAATCATCAAGTGTCTGTTCATCAACAGTCACTACCTTGGGCAGGACATGTCATTTGCATGGAGGATACCAAGATCCCTCAAATGCTCTGGATTAAAGAGCTGAAGCGAGCACAGCATGACTCTCATGAGGTACTAGGACAATCTGAAGGCCAGTCTCAATACCTGGAACATAGACACAGTCAGCTGTGAAGACACTGTCCTTGACAGACCTTGTCAGAGAAACCAGTGATATCAAGGCAAAAAGTCTTTGGAGATGGACAGATTGATATTGCCTTTTAGGCAAAGCGAACAGGAGAAAGCAGGGTCCCACCACGCTTAATTCCTTTCCCTGTAATCTGTGTGGCCACCGTTATCAAAGAGAAGCAGAAGAAAGATGGCTTTAACAGCACCCATACTACAAGAGAAAGAATGCCTATTAGCTCCTACCCAGACCCGATGAAGGGAGTGTTGTGAGACTGAGGACAGAGCAATCCAGACTCAAGCACCACATGTTCACAAAATTCCAAATTGGTGAGTCTGCAGGGTGCCCCTGTGGCACAGCTTCAATGACTGTGGAACACTACCTGTATGACCGTCCATCACATCAAAAGCTACCTGACCTGCAGACACATCGATGGGGAAGAAGCGCTTTGGACCTCGGGACAGCCTCTGCAGTACAGCAGCCTTTGTCAGTGCCTCTGGGGTTTCTGTCTGAGTGAACAACGAAGAAAAAGAAATCTGTGTGGCCAACTGTGTGCCTCTGCTAGGCCTCCATTCCAAACTGAGCCCAGTCTGGCTAATGACCTGTCCGCCAGGCCGTGTACTGGACCGACAGAAAAGTCCATCATCATCTATGTGATTAATCCCTATGTTTGTATTTTGACCCGTCGATCTTAGATACCCCTACTTCCCTCCTTCCCCTTTGCTCGGACCGACAAATGAACTTCTGTTGTACTTAATAACATAAGTTTAGCACAGTCTGTTAATTGCATCATCAACCAGCACATAATGATGAATCCCCCCCTCCAATATCAAACTGATGATCATAAGATTTTGCGTGGCTGCTTTAACTAATTAAAGCTTTGAACATAGGTCCAATGCCTGTGAGTACACTGTGAAAACACACAAATCATGTTGTCCTTGATCAGATGTCATATTATCTCTACATCTCACAATGGATATCTAGTCTGGCAATGAAATCTCACTCTTATACAAGTCAAGGGTCTTGTATGGAATATTCCATACACTGAACTGATCTATTTCATTCACAGCGTTCACATACGCACAACATCGATCGTAAGGGAGTACAAACATGAAAAGGAAAAAAAAAATCATGAGAGGGTGGATTGGTAAGACATGAAATAAAACACAAAGGTCTACAATTTGCATCTTAGTAATTATGACGCCACTGAACACATGAGTATATGGAATATGTTGAAAAATGTCCGAAGTTAGGTATTGTCAAAACACATTGAAAAGAATGTCAAATCACTCAAGAGGAGACACCCACGTTGCATGCAAGCAGAAAAAAAAAAATCACATTTAGCTTTGCGAGGATGCGTTTCCTCTCACGTATCCAAAGGTAACATCACGTTTGATTAGCATCAAAGAGAAGTCCCAGTTCTCACCCTGTGAAAATGTCGGTGAGGAGGAGGGCTGGAAACCGTCATGAGGTCATTCTCGCCCCAGTCATGAATGACGTCATTTTCGCCCCCTTTAATGATCTCACCATAACAATAACGTCATCAATTCTGTAATGCCTTTTGTCGTTCTGAGATTGTCTTTTTCATTGTAGAATAATTCTCACTATTGCCGTCGCTACTCTTCTGACCTTCAGACTTCTTGTCTTCACTGGTACCACTTCCACAGCTGCCCCTGTGCTGTGTTTGCACAATGGCGATAGACGGCAGAACTTCGGGCTGACGTAATAGATTCCTTGATCTTCTCTGACGATGGCACAGATCGATCACACATCACCTTGTCTCACACCTGTCCATGCTGTGTTGCCGTGCGTCTTACAGAATGGCTAACAGTCAGTCCCTCCACTGCGAATCCGTACACTCGTGGCATTGTATTGGTTCAGATCTTCAGAGAGAACAAAAGCTTGTGAATCTCTTGTTATAGAAAAAAAAAAAAAAAAAGGGGGGGGGGGGGGGGGAGGGGAACTACCCACACTAACATCATCCTTCACTTCTGTATATTTCACAAGAACAAACCTGTTCAGTTCAGCTAATTATATGCTTGGATTTAACTCAGGCGCATATCAGGCAGGGGTGGGAAGGCAGATGAGTAGAGGTCTAGAGATTCAGAAAGCAGACACCCTTAACAAACAAACAACAACAACAACAACGACAAAAAAAAAAAACCCACAGAAACGCGTCATTAGCAAATATTGTAAACAATAATGCAGATTATGCAAAGGGTCGCCCCTCCCTCCCCCCTCCCCTTTCTGCTTCTCCTCCTGTTAAAAAAACAATTTGAGGAGTATTTTTCCATAAGCAAATGAAATGAAGCTTTGCTTTCCCACGCCCTCATCTCATTCCCAATCATACGTCCCATATCTTCAATAACTTTTTTTTTTTTTTTTTAATTTAAAAACTCTTTTGGCCAATATAGATCTCTTAAGCTAAGTTGGGTCCACTCGGCCCCCCTTAGGATCACTTTTCGTCCCCCATTCCCCTAAACCCCCTCCTAGACAAACTAACCCCTTCCTCTTTCTCGTCATGACGAGGGGCACACGTCTTAAAGTCAAACTGGGAGTTTTAGTTAGAGATTTCAACCCATAAAACTGAATAAGCATGCTCCTGTTGGGATGCAAACTTACTGATCCCCCCCCCCCCCCCCCCCCCAATTCCAAAGCAATGATGACATTCAGGGAAGTAGGTTATGACCAACAGAATAGGACTCCGAAGGAGAAGACATGACGACTGATTTAGAACTATGGTCAGGAACCCGCCAATTACCATTTAAAATTATACGCAAGTAAGGAACAAAAAGAGGGTGGACAAGGAAGGAAATATCACAATAATGAACAGATAAAGTCGTGAATGAGGGAGGGAAATGCATTCTGGTTCCTTTCACACTCTCAGAACGGATAATTGACTGCATGC
>CM065715.1:18237541-18240041 GCA_033310375.1 Conus canariensis
TAGTTTGTAGTCCATCTGTTTTTCTGCACGATTGGCGGACTTTAGTTCTTTATTCAGCTGTTGAGTTTTTAAGTTAGTTATATTTCCAAGTGTGGGGAATTCTTCTACAGCGAATTAAGCCAGTCTTGGAGCCTAGGATGGCACAGTCCGTTGTCAAGTTTGGGGGCCAGCACTGCCTTCACTTTGGTCCAGTCCGAGTCTGAGTAGTTGAAGAAAGAATCCAAATCGTCTCTATTAATGTCCAACTCTGACGTGTCGTCACCTTCCTCTGAAAGCAGCCCTTCTTCAAAGTCACTGAACTGGTTTCAGTGTTCCAGAATCGTCTTCGTGTGGCTGTTCAGCTGCCAATACCTCGTCCTCTCGGTTCTGACATTTTGCACGCAGCTCGTCAATGCCATCTCGCTTTGCAAGCCATCACTCGATACAAGTTTGTCCACTCTGGTCAGGAACACTGCCTGATCGTTTTGAATATTCTTTAGCGTACCAGTCAATATGGCTAACTGTGTGGAAAAACCGCTGGTAACAGAGGATAGAGGTAACTTGTTTCCGATTGTTTTTTCTTCGGACACCAGCGCCAGAAATGCCATTACCCTGAATTTTAATTACACTTGAGTCATCTTCCATGTTCTTGTCAACAACAACAACAACAACAACGACAACAACAACAACAACAACACATCGAGTGTATACTGAACGTTAACTGCTGAACAGGAATGGCGATGTTCCAAAATACTATGAATTTGCTGCTGAACAGTTCTGTGTAAACTGCTGAGCAGTCAAATCTAGGAAAAAACACACTGAATAAGAATTTCAGTCCACCAAAATGTGTCTTTTATGATGACGTCTAAACAACACATACAATTTAGTGACAGATACAATAAATCTAAAAAAAAAAAAGTCTGAAACACCGACAACACTAGCCTACATCTAAGTTACAGAGCAGTAGCCACGCACCAACTCTTTGGAAAGTTGCATCACAAAGATCTGGAAATGCTCACACTCTCTAATGGTCTCGTGTCGGGAGAACAAGGAAGTGAATCTAGTTAATTAACACTCTGCCGGGAAGCTACACTGCTGTTGCTGCTGCAGTGTTGAGCATGGACAGAGACAACCAGAAGGAAACACGAGGCGAGGGGGTGGAGGGGGATGCGATGGGGAGGGGTGAAGATGGCGGACTGGGCGAAACCGGAATGAAATACTGTTCATAACAGCAGCAGCAAGCAAAACGAAGTCTGTGGTGGAGGAAATGGGGTGAAGGCTGTTCTGAACGCACACACACACACACACACACACACACACACGCATTATATATATATATATATATATAATAAGAGAGAGAGAGAAGAGAGAGAGAGAGAGAGAGAGGAGTGTCATTCAGATGACTGCAGGCCTATGACATCACGGAGCTGCTGGTCTCTTCCACAGCTGCACGTGCCAAACCAAACTAACAGACAGAACAAACCACACAGCGGGTCTGTGCGGGCGGGCGACGCCGCTGCCCTCGCAGGCGGAAAGGTGAGAGAGGGTAAAAGAGAGTTGGTGAGGGTGGTGGAGAGGATGGGGAAGGAAGACGTAGAGATAAGGGTTGGCTTGGGGCGCTCGCTGCCTGTTCAATGACTGTTTCTACACTCGTAATAGCGAAAGAAAATAATGAGCATACCGTGACGCACTTGTTGACCATGATCTCTCTGGCCCCTTCATCCCCGCCCCGTTTCCTTCCCTACTCCGCCGACCCTCTCTTACATCAAACGCACACTCGCTTCCCCCTACCTCTCTTCAAGGTGTGGTGGTAACAAGAATATGCTGACAGATTGAGAAAAGAGGTAAGAAAGCTGCCAGTGTGTAGAAACAAGAACTTGTTGACCCCAGTTCAGAGAAGGGATAAGAATAGGCTACATAACATGTCTAGACACAATAACTCAGCCTTTTGCCGTCACTTCTACGTTGCATTCTTTGTCAGTGCGGACAATAAAACCAACATAAACTCAGACACACTTACACTTTATCATATTTTGTATCTCCATTGTCTCAATGGGTTTTTCTGAGTAAAAATTCGTGCTGCTCTCCCATTGTTTTCTGTCTGCGTAGATTTCTTGTTTCCCAATGTATATCAAAACAGCAATCAACAGGATAACATAAATGAAAGAAGAAAGAAAGAAAGAATGAATGAATGGAAGAAAGAAAGAAAGAAAAAAAAAGCAAACAAGAACGACCAATCAACCAACCAAAACAACAACAACAAACAAACAAACAAACAAAAAAACCGCCAGACAGTCAAGGTCCGTCACTCTCACCATCTCGGGAGCGCACAACCAGCTCAGAAAGGTCGCATTCAAGGTCACAGTCCCAGAGGACGGGGGCGGGTGCAAAGGCCATGGCGGCAGTGTCCCTCCGAGGTCCGGTCCGGGCCAACACTTCCGTCAGTGCCATGAAGGCCGCCCGCCTTCCACTGGCACTTACCTCACACTGCACCGTTCGGCAGAAATCAATGAATGAAAAA
>CM065715.1:18246590-18269090 GCA_033310375.1 Conus canariensis
AAACAATAAAAAAAAACATGTAAAATTTTCACTTGATGAAACGAAAAAACCAATAACAACCGCAGAGCTGAGTTCCGTTTCCCCCGAGCTATTTCCGTACAGGTATCATAAAGAAAAATTTTCTCGATATGCCGAAAGTTTCCCCACTGACGACAATAACAATAGAAACAAAAAACAAGCTTACTGTTAAGAACCAAAACAAAAACAAACAACAAAAAACTCAGATACAGAAAATAAAATTACTGAAGTGATAGTGGTGGGGAGAATCTCTTATGTGTGGAGTTTAGCATATGAATCAAAGTACTCATTTCTTTTCCCACTTTCACTTACTATTCGACTTTTACCCATCTGCATAACCAACTAACAGCAATTCTGTCCAGAAAAAAATGTTTTTCTTTCGCTTTCTTTCTTTACATCCAACAGATCATGCAAATTGTTCAGTGATATGCCTTTGTAACTGTTACATCATTTCTCTCTGAAATTTTCTTTCCTTCTCTCTCTTTTGTTCCTTTTTTGTACAGAAATTTATGTATTCAATTTCATGGCTGCTAGTGACTATGAGTATATAAGTATGAAACAGAATCTGCACAGATTCTGAAATCAAGTTTGAAGTTCAAATCAGAATCACACACACTCGTACACACACGTCATATTCATACATTCACACACCCACACATACAAACCATACACACACACACTTTGCTGTGCTTCATTCACACTTTTTTGTGCACGACTTTACCTCCAGTAAAGCCTACAGACATTTTTTTGCATGCACAACTCACTACCGCATCTTTCATTTGGTTTTGTTTTCTTTTTTATTTCTCATTCACCTTCACCCCATTTTCAAGCCCTTTCCACCCATTGAAACACACAACTTGGCGCAAACATTTCCCTAAACTGTTCCCTTCATTTGCTCTCTCCCTCATTAAGACATCACCGCCACTATCCAATCCTTCATCCCCATTCCCTGTGATGAGTTATTCCCCTGTAGATGGAGACACCGTTGTGGTCCTAAACCCTGCACCACCTTCACCTCATCACTCCCTCACCTTGCCGACAGCCAGTCCTCCAACAACGGCGCCGATGACCCCGACGACCTTGGCGATCAGCGTTTTGATGCGCACCACATTGGGCACCTTCACTCCGTTCAGGTAGCATTTGATCTGAGGGATGCCGCTGCCCGCAGCACATGGCTGTACATAGACATCATCAACACTACGTCACACACCAATGTCATTAGAATTAACACATCAGCAACGATAGATGTACATTATATCATAGTATACAATGTCACATACCAATATCATTAGAATCAACACATAAGCAATGATGGATGTGCATCATATCAGTGTATCACTTGAGTACACAGACATCATCAAAACTACGTCACACCAATATCATTAGAATCAAAACATCTGCAAAGATGGATGTGCATCATATCAATATATCACTAGAGTACATATACATCATCAAAGCTACGTCACACCAATATCATTAGAATCAACACATCACCAACGATAGACATGCATCATATTAATGTATCACTAGAGCACACAGACATCATCAAAACTGTCACACCAATATCATTAGAATCAACACATCAGCAATCATGGATGTGCATCATATCAATGTATCACTAGAGCACACAGATGTCATCAAAACTACGTCACACCAATAGAATAAACACATCTGCAATGATAGATGTGCATTGTATCATTGTATCACTGGCTTCAGTATAATCAACACTGATCAATCTCATCACAATGAATGTATAAACATCAGCGCATCTCAAAGTAATACAGAGGCATTTCACAGCCAAGTGGGTATGGCTCCCATGATGGCACAGCAATATCACACATAAATATTCATAGGTCACTGGTGGTGGAACACAGCTGCCAATCACTCTACTTCACCACCAGTGGCAAGTAACAACCGTCTCCGTTTATCACTGGCATGAGGATTTGTTTCCCAATCCTTATCACTGCATGAGGATTTGTTCCATCTTTACACTGGGATGAGATTTGTTTCCCAATCCTTATCACTGGCATGAGGATTTGTTTCCCAGTCCTTATCACTGGCATGAGGATTTGTTTCCCAATCCTTATCACTGGCATGAGGATTTGTTTCCCAATCCTTATCACTGGCATGAGATTGTTTCCCAATCTTTCTCCTGTTCCTCCCCTCTCCCCTTCCCTGTTGGTCTACCAACTGACCTCAACGAAGGCGACGAGCAGAGAAGCGATGAAGACGCACACAGTGTTGTACCCCAGCCAGATGAGCAGAGGGACGTACATGCAGTTATACTCCACGCAGTGCTCCAAGTCTGGCTCATGTCAAGGAACGACAATGCTGCTCCTGTCTTCCTACACATCTTCTTCCTCACATAGTGCTCAAGTTATATGGCACAACGGCAGAACTACCACAGTGAAAAGGATGATAAGAGTTGATATCAGGCAGCAATGAGTTTGAGAGATTACGGAGACACAAACCATGGATGAAAAGAGAGAGAGAGAGAGAGGGAGAGATAAGATAAGATAAGATAATGTTGCTTATAGCCCAGCCGACCGCAAAGGGCCACATCAGGGCTGTCACCACGTTAAAATCAACTCACAAGTCATTAAAAAAAAAAAAAACCTTTCATACATCTCTTTAAACGACATCTTTTAAAACGCACCAGAAACTTCGTTAAAAATCTTTCATCTGTAAAATCTTAAATCAGATGAAAAATGTTAATCTCTCTCAAAAACTCAAAGATCATGTCAGGCGGGACATCCCTGAACAGGATTTTCATGGACTCTGCTGTAAAATGTTTGTGTCTCACATCGTGCAAGTCCCAACACTCTAAAAGAATATGTTTCATTGTGAGTGGCACATGACATGGAATGCACCACGGAGCTTCCTCATTCTTTAAAAGGTACGAATGGGTAAAATACGAATGGCCGGTGTGCAGCCGGCACAGAACTGTTTCTTCTTTACGACCACCAGATGTAGATGGGAGGAACTCCTTAAGGTATGGACGGATCTGAAAGAGTTTGTTATCCGTCTGTGTATTCCAATTCTCTTGCCAGATGTCTCTCACATAATCATTAATTTTGGGTTTCAGATCTGAGCAAGGGATATATATGTTGGACAGTTTCTCTCTTGTGGCATTCTTGGCTAAACGATCAACCATTTCGTTCCCTCCGATGCCAACATGACCAGGAACCCAAGCTAGAATAATGTTGTAACCATCCGCTTTCAACTTGCTAAAAAGTTCAAAGAAATGTAAAAGTTCTGGATGCTGAAGGTTGCGGCCAACTGTTGCCTCCAAAGCTGACAGCGAATCCGACAGAACCAGAAAGTCCCTCTTCGTAGATTGTGAGATTATCCTAAGCGCCAGAACCAGAGCAGTAAGTTCAGCAGAATAGACAGAGGCATCTGGAGGTATATGTTTTAACAGTATCTGAGAAGAAGCACCAGGGCAATAGGCTGCACAGACCACTCCATCCTCAGACTTGGAACCGTCAGTGAAAATTTTTTGATAAGATGGGAATTTTGAACAGAGGTCAGCATATAAGGCCTTGTATGCCAGAGAGCTGGTAGACTCTTTACGAAAAGCTGCAAGATCAAAACGAATCTCTGGTGAGAAAAAGGTCCACGGATGCTGATCTGGAAACTTGGAAAAATCCGACACAACTCCTAGGTCTAGACCTGCATTCCGCACGTGAGGCTGCATACGAACACCAAACGGCGGAATACAGTTAGGATTGGTTTCGAATTTGCTTTGAAACTGGGGGTCAAAGACACAGTCATAGGCAGGATTCTGTGGTTCTGAGAACAGTCTGATATAGTAATTTAGAGACATTTTCAGCCTGCGGTTGGACAGTGAGGGTTCACCTGCCTCTGCGTACAGGCTGTACACAGGGGTGGTGCGGAATGCTCCAAGACAGAGATGAAGCCCTTGATGGTGGATAGGGTCCAAGAGTTTTAGGTAAGACGGTCTTGCAGAGCCGTATACAGCACAACCATAGTCCAGTTTGGAGCGGACCAAGGCTCTGTAGAGGTGCAGCAAAGTTTTCTTATCAGCGCCCCAGCTACGACCCGCAGAATATTCAGAGCTTTCTGGCAAGAGGTTTTGAGGTTTTTGATGTGGCTGAGAAAGTTGAGTTTTTGATCAAAAATAACTCCCAGGAATTTGGCTTCTTTTACAGCTGGAATGGTGGACTTATCCAGACAAATTTCAGGATCAGCAAAAAATTGACGAAAATTGTGAAAATGGATTGACTGAGTTTTGGTACGTGAGAAGGTAAACCCGTTTTCCTCGGCCCACTGTTGGATCTTGTTGACACAAAGTTGGAGTTGACGCTGTACACTGACGTAAGAAGCTCCAACTGTGTACAGCGCAAAATCGTCAACGAACAGAGAGGACTCAGAACCCTGGCTTACCGAATTAACAATATCGTTAATTTTAATGCTGAAAAGGGCTGGAGAAAGGATGCTCCCCTGAGGTACACCCAACTCCTGCCCATGGATGTCAGAGAGTGTGGTGCCAACACGCACCTAGAACTGTCGATCAGCCAGAAAGTTTTGGATAAACAGAGGCAGGTGACCACGAAAACCAAGTTTGTGCAGGTCCATAAGGATTCCTGATTTCCACGTGGTGTCATACGCTTTTTCGAGGTCGAAAAAGATAGCGACCACATGCTGTTTATTGACAAAGGCGTTGCGGATGGTGGTTTCCAGGCGGATTAAATGGTCAACTGTCGAGTGGTACTTCCGGAACCCGCACTGTTCACTGGCCAAAAGGCCATCGGTTTCCAGCTTCCACATCAGACGGGAGTTGACCATCTTTTCCATCAGCTTACAGAGGCAGCTAGTCAGAGCTATTGGATGATAGTTGGAAGGGTTGGTAAGGTCCTTTCCAGGCTCTGGAATTGGAATGATCAGGGCTTTCCGCCAGGAGGGTGGAAAGTACCCTGTGGTCCAGATATGGTTATAGACTTTGAGAAGGGTCTGGAGACAGCTTTCTGGAAAATGTTTCAAAACCTGATAATGAATATCATCCAGACCAGGGGCAGAATCAGTGCAGGTTTGCAAAGCTGTTTTCAGTTCATTGATTGAAAAAGGAAGATCGTAGGCTTCAGAGTTATCTGATGTGAAATTGTATGAAGATTTCTCTCTGATTTGTTTGTTTCTTAAAAAGGCAGCAGATTTATTTGAAGATGAGGAGTTCTGTTGGATGGTGGAGGCCAACAGATTGGCAACAGCTTGTTTATCAGTGATCAGAGCATCAGCAAGTTTCAAGTGATGAATGGAGGGGTTGGTGTTCTTCCCTTTGATTTTTCTGATGATGTTCCAAACTTTTTTCTTTGAAGTTTTAGATATCAGCCCAGAGCAGAAGTTTCTCCAAGACTGACGTTTACTGATTTTGAAAGTGTGTCTCGATTTGGCGCGGAGTTTCTGATGGGCTCGAGCGTTGGGACCTGAAGGTTGTTGGTATACCCGACGCTGAGCCCGTTTGCGTACGTTTGAGATGTGTTGGCAGTCAGAATTAAACCAGGGTGTTTTGGGCATTTGGAATTTATTGGAAGACATTGGAATACAGGTTTTAGCACACTTTATCACAGTGTTAGTCAGAGATTCTGCTGGGTCTGGACTCTGAAGAGAATCAATTTCCTGGAATTCTTTCGAAATATTGGTGGCAAAAAGATCCCAGTTGGCCTTCTTATAATTAAGATGTTGTGAGACAGAGGCGGTTTCAGTTAATACGGGCTGTAAAAGAACAGGGAAATGGTCACTTCCATGCAGATCGTCATGGACAGACCACTCATAGTCCAGGACCAGCGAGGGGTCACAAATCGACAAATCTAAACACGAAAGTGAACCTGTGGAGGAGTGGAGGTAAGTTGGAGCTCCATCGTTCAGACAACAAAAATCAAAGTCAGACAGGACATCCTCAAGAAGCAGACCTCTGGATGACGAACTGACACTACCCCAAAGAGGATTGTGACCATTAAAGTCACCCAAGAGCAAAAATGGTCGAGGAAGTTCTCTGATCAGACTGACAAGGTCCTGACGACAAACCGGGGCAGAAGGTGGCAGATAAAGTGAGCAGATTGCAACAGTCTTGTGGAGAGTGACTCTCGCAGCTACAGCCTGAAGGGAGGTAGTCAGAGCGACAGGACTAAACAGCAAAGTTTTATGTAAAAGAAAGGCAACACCGCCCGACAGTCCCAATGTGATGGTTGTGCAGGTTTGGAAAGAATATTAAAGCCAGAAAGAGTGAAGGTCTTCTGGCTTTGAATTTTAGTTTCCTGAAGAGCCACGACGGAAGGTTTTATAGTTTGACACAGAAGTTGCAGCTCCTCAAAATTTGAATTTAGGCCACGGATATTCCAATGGATTAGTTTACTGTCCATGGTGCAGAGGATGAATAGGAGAGAAATCAGGTCATCTCCTGGTCATCGTCTGCGTTCAGTGATTTAAATTTATTGGAAAGTTTCACTGGACTGTTTGGGTCTTCAGACCTGCTGGCAGACTTGCCTACAGGTGAAGAAGGCCTGGATTTTGGAGATGGTGGAGGTTTCTTCCTCATCTCCACCATCTCCACACTTGGTTGAACTCCCTTGCCTGCACGAGCACTGCTCAAGGAAGTTCAAGGCGGGAGGCCTGGCTTTTTGATCTGCCCAGCAGCAGATGGAGTAGACTGCTGGGCAGTCTGAGGGGTGGTGGATTTTTTGCCTCCACCAGGGGCATCCAGTTTGGGTTGGGAGGTGGTGGACTTGCTTCCACCAGAGTTTACCAGTCTTCCTTGCAGCGTTTTAGAGAAAATAAATTCATCAGTCTGGCAGCAGACTGACCGGGTCGAAACTTTCTTTACTGCCGAAGCATATGAAGACGCTGTTGGCGTCTGACTGCCAACAACCTGCTTACGTGCCTCAAAAAACGAGATCTTCTTTTCTGTTCTAACTTTCTGGATGTTGGACTCCTGGATCCAGACAGGGCAGCTGCGTGCAGAGGAGGGGTGGTCGCCACCGCAGTTCGCACAATGCGCCGGGTCTTTACACGGCCCATCATGGGTTGTCTTGCAACAAACACCACACACCTCCTGCCCAGAACAGCGGTCTCTGACATGTCCAAACTTCTGGCATTTGAAACACCTCAATGGGGATGGGACATATAGTTGGACACGAACATTTAAGTACCCTACTTTAATGATCGGAGGTAACAAAGGGTTACAGAATGTCAGAAAGAGGGTGTTGGTTGGCACTCTTTCTGCACCTTTTTTAACTGTCACCCTATGCACCTCTGTCACACCCTGGGATGCAAGTTCCGCCTTGATCTCTGCCTCTGAGACACCTTTAAGATCTGGGCATCGAATCACTCCCTTAGAGGAATTCAGCTGTTTATGGGGAGTCACCCAGATCTCTCTGTCTACCAGCCCTGTCTAGGAGAGGTCCGAGCCAAAGTGATGTGTTGAGGGCGCTGGCCCTCTCAATCACCAGGACCTCATTCCCCTCCATCACAGGTCACACCGCACGGCAAACGCGGCGGATCTTAAGAAGACCACAGAGAGAAAAAGAGTGTGGAAAAGAAGACTTGAAGGGGAGACGAAGACAGAAAAGAGCCAAATAAGAAAGGCAGAAAACAAGAAAAGGAGAAAGGCGGGTTACTATTAGTCAGGATCCTCACCCTTAGCCTATCTGACATGGGAAGCCCTACCTGGGGCATCAACTCCTTACCACGTTGTGCTTAGGCCAGATAGCATCCTGACTTTTCAGGCCTAGAAGCATTGTAAAGAAAACCAGCCTATCTTCAAGTATTGATGCCCCCGCCAGCAAAGCCTAAGGGATCACAGGACCACACAAGCCCTCCGACCACGGCAAGGTTGCAACCCCCGGAGGGGAGAGGGAGAGAGTGAGAGAGAGAGACAACAAAAAGGTGATATCAGACAGCAATGGACAGAAGAGAGAGAAGAAAGTTGAGAACATACAGCAACATAATGGAGAGAGAGAGAGAGAGAGAGGGTTGGGGGGAGTGACAGAGAGAGACGCAGATACAAGAGAGAGACAGACAGACAGAGAAGAGAGAAAAGAGAGAGACAGACAGACAGAAAGAGAGAGAGAGAAAGAGAGAGACAGACAGACAGGCAGACAGGCAGAGTCAGAGAGGGAAGGTGGTACCAGACAGCAATTGACTGAAGAAAGAAACAATGAAGTCAGACAACAACAGACCAAGGAGACAGTGAAAGCGTGATACTGGACAGCAACAGACTGAGGAGAGAGAGGACAACAGATGACACCAGGCAGCAGTAGGTTGGAGACAGAGGGGTAAAGTGATATCATACAGCAACAGAATGGAGAGATCACAGGGAGAGAATTAAGTGATATCAAATGGCAAGAGAATAGATGATTACAGAGACCGAACAGGTGACATAGACAGCAACTGAATAGAGACTACAGAGAGAGAAAAAATAGAGATTACAGAGACAGAAAAGGTGGTATAAGGTAGCAACAGAATAGAGATTAGAGAGACAGAAAATTTGATATGAGACAGCTACAGAGCACAGATTACAGAGACAAAAAAGATAATATCAGATAGTAACAGAACAGAGATTACAGAAAGACCGAAGGTTACAAGACATCAACCGAATAGAGATTACAGTCAGACAGAAGTTGATATATTTACAAGACATCAACAGAATAGAGATTACAGTGAGACAGAAGTTGATATATTTACAAGACATCAACCGAATAGAGATTACAGTCAGACAGAAGTTGATATATTTACAAGACATCAACAGAATAGAGATTACAGTGAGACAGAAGTTGATATGTTTACAAGACATCAACAGAATAGAGATTACAGTGAGACAGAAGGTGATATATTTACAAGACATCAACAGAATAGAGATTACAGTGAGACAGAAGTTGATACATTTACAAGACATCAACAGAATAGAGATTACAGTGAGACAGAAGGTGATATATTTACAAGACATCAACAGAATAGAGATTACAGAGACAGAAAAGGTGATAACAGATAGTAACAGAACAGAGACTGAAAAGGTTATGGCAGAAACAGGAAAGGTGATATCAGATAGTAACAGAACAGAGATCGAAAAGGTTATGGCAGAAACAGGAAAGGTGTTATCAGATAGCAACAGAATACAGAGGCAGAAAAGGTGATTTCAGATAGCAACAGAACACAGAGATTACAGACAGAGAAAAAAAAAATGATATCAGTCACCAACAGAGTAGAGAGATTAAAGAGGAAGACAAGTCCAAGTAACAAAAGAGTGGAGAGATTGCAAAGGGAGAAACAGTGATATCAGAGATCAACAGAATAGAGAATACTCACAGAACAGGTGATGTTAGATGACAACAGAACAGAGATTTCAGAGACAGAAAAAGTGATGTCAGACAGCAACAGAACAGAGTTTTCAGAGACAGAAATGGTTATATCAGATAAGAACAGAATACAGATTACAGAGACAGAAATAGTTATGGCAGATACCTACACAACAGAGATTACAGAGACAGAAATAGTTATGGCAGATACCTACAGAACAGAGTTACAGAGACAGAAATAGTTATGGCAGATACCTACAGAACAGAGATCACAGAGACAGAATTAGCTATGGCAGATACCTACAGAACAGAGATCACAGAGACAGAAAGAGCTATGGCAGATACCTACAGAACAGAGATTACAGAGACAGAAAGAGTTATGGCAGATACCTACAGAACAGAGATCACAGAGACAGAATTAGTTATGGCACATACCTACAGAACAGAGATTACAGAGACAGAAAGAGTGATACCAGATAGCAACAGAGTGGAGAAGTTACACGAGAAGACGATTCCAGATAGTAGCAGAGTGGAGAGATCACAGAGAGAGAAAAGGTGATGTTACAGACAGTCATAGATCAGAGAAAGCTTCAAAGTGAGGTGACCACAATCAGAAACTGAAACATAGTGTAGAAAAGTTGGAAAGAGAGGAAAAGTGATACAGACAGGAACAGAGTGGTGAGATGACAGAAAGAGAAAAGGACGTATAAAACAGCAGCATGATAGCGGTTCCGTAGACAGGCAAGATAGTGTCATGCACGCAGCAACAGTGTGGACAGACCACAAAGAGACTGGGAAGATAAACTCAAACAGTAACTCAGCAGAAAGGTTAAAAAGACAGGAAGCGTGATACCAGACAGCAACACAATTGAGAAAGGACACAGAGAGAAATGAAAGATAAAAGATCATGCAGTAACGGACAAGAACGGTCATTATGGACTCAGGAAAGGTGATTTCCATCATACCATGCCCTAGTTACGGTGAATCTCTGACAGGTTACTGCCTCTACAGTAAGTGAGTTATGGGAACTTCAACATTAAAAAAAAAATGTATATATACAACACAGACAGCTAACAGGGAGAAATCTGATACTCAATAAATCACAAAGCAGAAAGCGTTGTGAGCATAAATGTAATATCTACAAATAATAAAACAGAGGGAGCACAACAAACAGATAATTGATGTCCATAAACATACAACAGACATAACAAACACAGGGAAATTTGTGCCAGGATGCCAGCCAGCTGGGACGGTACAGCAAAGGGAAATATCATACAAGCAAACAATAAAGAAGCAGTGTAACAGATGAAAGTACTGTCATCAGAGAAGGATACATGTCTTTATGGAGTTGTACTTCCATGCGGAACCTGTCTCAACGCAGAAGTCGATGAAAGCGGCGATGCTGCCCGTCAAAATGCCCACCAGGCAGGCCACCACCCACCGACATATACTGATCTTGGTCACATGCTGAAATCACCCACATCACTGGTCAGCCAACCGACATATACTGATCTTGGTCACATGCTGAAATCACCCGCATCATTGGTCAGCCAAATAGCTTCTGTACACACAGACATGTATAATTTCTTCTTTTCTTTTCTTCCTCCTCTCACGCAAGTCTAACCCCTAACCCACACATACAAACATCTACACATACTTTTTTTTTCGGACTTGCGTCATGCTCTCATAACGGTCTTATTGACAAAAAAAAGAAAAGAAAAAAGCATCAGTAATATGATTTTGTGGAAAAGTGCCATTGTAACAGACAGACAACCAAACAAAGTAATGAACTTATCAATCATCCACAAATATGTAATGTCTTCTTTCAACTGTAAACCTTACATCCAGCATTACATCAATAATCAAAGCACCCACTTTGAAATGCAAAATATGTGACACATCAAACTGAAAATGAAATCACACCTAGATGAAATTGATGAATGGTGAGTTTTGGATATCACATTTTTGACAACAGTATTTGTTCATACATGAATACAATCAGTACAAGGCATATTCAAAATGGAAAACACAATTATAAGCAAGAATAAAAAAAAATGCATTATGTCATCTTTTTAACAGTCTCAACATGAATAATTTTAGTGAGCAGTCCATTTACAAACAGCAGAATTCCTTTTAATATCCACTAAAGTGAAGAAATCTAACTATTGTTATGATTATCACTGTCAGGTTTACTTTTAGTTTTACTGTTATCATCACCCTCAAAAGAAAAAAAAAAAAAAAAGCAGCCTACACTACAGGTGATGACCATGGTGAAGAATCACAAAATCAGATCTTACCCATGAGTTGGCCGTTTTGGCTGCTTCTCTCTCCTGAATACTGTTCTCAACAGTATCATAGTCCAAGCTCTGAAATCATAATCCATTTCCTGGGCTTGAATTTAACGTTTTACTTTGAAGGCCAACCAACATATTGAAAAATGTTTTGGGGTTACACTGTGAAACCCAAAATGCCATACCTGGCATGTCAGATTGAATAACAATTAGGTTGAAACCTGTAGTGGTCATTTCTATGTAGAGTAAAAAAAAAAAATTAAAACAAAAAAAAAGAAAAAAAAAAAAGGATGACACAGCCAAGATTTACTGTCCCAGAGACAGAAAAGGGCATTTGTTGCCAAAAACCACATAGGCACACTCAGCTAAGGCCCTGGCCATCTAGTTTTTCTTCCAGAGTGCACGGGGCACCAAGTGCCTGCTGAATCTAAGCACTGATGATTTCATTTTGAAGAAAATGTCTCTATACTTAGAGACCTAACAATTTAAATGGATGGGCCATGTAAGTTATTGAGGCCATCCTCGACAATATGAGGGAATCATCTGCACTGATGAAAATATTCAGTAAATAATTGTTAGGAAATAACAAAAATGAAGGCAACCAGACAGCCTTCTGTGTGTGTGTGTGTGTTGTTGTGTGTGTGTGTGTGTGTGTGTGTGTGTGTGTGTGTGTGTGTGTGTGTAAACAGGAGACATTCTTAAAAAAAACACACACAAAACATCTGTTTACAGCTCTCGATAAAATCTAACTGCAGGTGAACTCACATGCACACACACACACACACCTACATGACACAGCTCTCATTCTGCCACAATCCAAAGACAAGTCTGACAAACTAAAAAAAAAAATAGTACTTGGTATTACAGTCAATCCTCACTCATTCCTCAAAGCCAGTCACAATCATTTAAACAATACTGCCAAGGGAACCACTCTATGTCACAGCTGTTTATCGCAGGCAAAACCTTCTATCATAAACTTAAACAGCTGCATAAATACATTCACACTGAATTTTGCTGATGACTATGAACCCAGTAGACCCTGCAATCAGCAATCTCATTGCTTCGAGAATGTGAAGTGCTGAATGTCAATCATTAATAATTTATTCAAGCAAAAAACTTCCCTGACCCCCTTCCCTTCTCATTACTGCCTTCAGGAAAATAAGAAGCAACTATACCGTTTCCTCAAAATACACACCAGAACCCCTGGAATTATAAAATGAAAGATGTCATATAACTTGAACAATTAAATCTATTTGCCTTGTGATCACAGTTTTGTGTTTTTCCCATTCAACTGAATTTGACAAAGGTCACGCATGTCAGGGACAGCAAGGAAGGGTCAAGGTGGGAGGGGAGGTGTATGTGTGTGTATGTGTGTGTGTGTGTGTTGTGTGTGTGTGTGTGTGTGTGTGTGTGTGTGTGTGTGTGTGTGTGTACCCATGAATGTGTGTGTGTGTGTGTGTGTACCCATGAATGTGTGTGTGTGTGTGTGTGTATCCGTGAATGTGTGTGTGTGTGCATGTGAGTATATGTGTGTGTGTGTGTGTGTGTGTGTGTGTGTGTGTGTGTGTGTGTGTGTGTGTAGGCGTCAACGTGTGTGAGTGTGAGCATGAGTGTGTGTGTGTGTGTGTGTGTGTGTGTGTGTGTGTGTGTGTGTGTGTGTGTGTGTGTGTGTGAGAGTGTGTGCGTGTACCTGCAAGCGTATGTGCATGAACGTGTGTGTGTGTGTGTGTGTGTGTGTGTGTGTGTGTGTGTGTGTGTGTGTGTGTGCATGCATGCACACGTAGATGTATTTGCATAAGTGTTTCATACAAGAGAGAGAGAGAGAGAGAGAGACAGACAGACAGACAGACATCCATACAAGAGAGAGAGAGGGAGAGAGAGAGAGAGAGAGAGAGAGAGAGAGAGAGAGAGAGAGAGAGAGAGACAGACAGACAGACAGACAGACAGACAGACAATATGGAGAGAGAGGGAGAAAGAGAAAGTTTGTGTGTGTGTGTGTGTGTGAGTAGTGGTGTGTGTGTGTGTGTGTGTGTGTGTGTGTGTGTGTGTGTGTGTGTGTGAGTTGTGTGTGTGTGTGTGTGTGTGTGTGTGTGTGAGAGTGAGAAAGAGAGCGAGAGAGAGAGTATATGTGTGTGTGTGTGTGTGTGTGTGTGTGTGCGAGAGAGGGAGAGAGAGAGAGAGAGAGAGAGACAGACAGACAGAGAGCGAGAGAGACAGAGAAATAGAGAGAGAGTTTATGTGTGCATATGCGAGGTGTTTGCCAGTATGTGTGTGTGTGTGTGTGAGTATGTGAGTGAATGAGTGAGTAAGTAAGTGCGCAGGACAATACAGATGATACTGAATACACTACACAAGTGATGCCAAGAACCTGCATATCATAAAGTTGCAATGAGTGGTACACTAAAAAGATGAAAACCTTGTCAACAAGTAAACAAACAAAAATAAACATAGTGCCCCATTCTTTTCATCTGTATGCCACTCCAGTTTCCGAATGAACTGGTCAGAAAATCTGTCCCATTAGAGGTTTGCTGATGACACCCAACTTTATCAGCCTGCATCGGCAGCCAGAATCAGATGCTCTTGTACCTCGAATCCAAGAAATATGCTGTAGATTGAAAGGTATGAATGACCTTTAGCAAGTTACAGCTAAATATTGAATCAGATGCTCTTGTACCTCGAATCCAAGAAATATGTTGTAGATTGAAAGGTATGAATGACCTTTAGCAAGTTACAGCTAAATAATGAATCAAATGCTCTTGTACTTCGAATCCAAGAAATACGTTGTAGATTGAAAGGTATGAATGACCTTTAGCAAGTTACAGCTAAATAATGAATCAAATGCTCTTGTACCTCGAATCCAAGAAATACGTTGTAGACTGAAAGGCATGGGTGACCTTGTGCAAGTCACAGCTAAATAATGACAAAGACAGCTAAATAAAAGTTGAAAACCACAATGGTAAAGACAATAATAAAGTACAAAACAAGCAAACAGACAATCTGGGTTGAGCTTCTTTTTCTATCTGGTTTTCTCAATATGGAACAAACTGCATTTAAATCCAGTGAAAAAAAATGTACCTGTTTTAGCAAGTCTGTCTTCCCATTTTTTCATTATGACCGTAATTAAGTATCAGCTGATTCAGTGTGTGTGTGTGTGTGTGCGTGGTGTGTGTGTGTGTGTGTGTGGTGTGTGTGTGTGTGTGTGTGTGTGTGTGTGTGCTTTTGTGTGTATGTGTGTGTGTGTGTGTGTGTGTGTGTGTGTGTGTGTGTGTGTGTGTGTGTGTGTGTGCTTTTGTGTGTATGTGTGTGTGTGTGTGTGTGTGTGTGTGTGTGTGTGTGTGTGTTGTGTGTGTGTGTGTGTGCTTTTGTGTGTATGTGTGTGTGTGTGTGTGTGTGTGTGTGTGTGTGTGTGTGTGTGTGTGTGTGTGTGTGTGCTTTTGTGTGTATGTGTGTGTGGATATGAGTTTTGTTTCCTGTTTGTGTGCACATGCTTTTATGTGCAGCTGTGTCCATGTGGGAGTAGGGTATATAGGCTGAAGAGGCTAATTTGAGAGAGTTAATGTTTTTCTTAGTTACATCTGATTACCTGAATAAAGGACTATACAAATGCACATTTTCCTTATTAACATTCTATCTATGCAAAAGTAAAGAGAAAGAGACAAGAGAAGAAGCGAAAAAACATGAAACAGAATCAGCTATAGTTTGATAATGTCCACATAAAAAATGTAAATGTACAGCCAATCAGCTAAATCTGAACACACACACACAAACACACACACACACACACACACACACACACACACACACACACACACACACAGTCACTCACATACACACACAAAGTCACACACACAAAGTCACACACACACACACACACACACATGCATGAATACTAACCATCCCCTTCCTCCCTATTACAAAAAACAAAAAAATTAAACAAAACAATTGTGTGACCATTCACTGGATATCATCTTGATCTTCAATCAAGACTCCGTTCATAAAACAGCATGACTGATATGTGCATGTACGCGCTTATGCAATCATGTGGGTGGTGGGTCCATGCTATATATGCAAGACAGCAAAAAATAAGAGCACAGTCAAAACACAGCGCACATATCAAATCAGCAGGATATAGAAACAAAATTCAAAAACATTACGAACATTGATTATTATTTAGAGTTTTCTGCCCATCATAAAACAAAGCTGAAATCATGTATTTTGACTTCAAACATCTGTGCATGTGTCTGTTGATGAAGTGGGTGCTCTGTTTAAAAAAAAGCAGCACAAACTTCAATAGTATGGTCACAGATATGTGGAGAGGGCTATCTTCGATATTTGCTGAAATATCACCTCTTGCACCCACCCTTTGTCCTTTCCATAATTCCATTTATATTGTAATTATATTAACAATAACAGCTGCATGTGCTTTAAGTATCTGCTTGTTGGATTACCAAACTGCTACAACATGTTACCTACGAATAAAGGTTTAATTAAGGACCTGGAATCAATGGTATATGCAAATGTCTGTGGTTTTAAAAAATTTGATTAAGGACCTGGAATCAATGATAATGTCTGTGCTTTAAGAAAAGTCAAGTCTTATAAGTTATATTCTAGCTTTTTTCCCCAGATTTAGCTTGCTTTAACTGAATACTAGGAAGCGGCAACCAGAAAGCGCTAACCTCATATTTTGCAGACAAAAGATTTTCAGGGTTAATGTTTTGCTGTTCGATGTGGACAACAGGGTCCTCGGGATTTGTCTGCCTTCTGCGCACTGTTGAAATCTCTTCTTCTGCATGGGAGGTCTGTCGAACATCAACAATAAAATAAACTCATGTATATAAACGATCGGTATCTACAGAGATAATACCTCATCAACAATTACATAAACTCAGGCACATAATCAATCAGTTAGTATTTACAGAAGAAACATCTCATAAATGAAAAAGAAAAAAAATTGCTGTGTGCATTTCCCAGAAGTGAACATTACAACATACAAGTAGTGTACTGCCTAATGTTAGCAATACACGGTTTGAACAAGAGTCAAACATGGACATGTATGTGATCTCTGATTACTGTTATGCATACTCAAAACTGAATATAAATTGTATAATGTTGTTTACTGATCTTAAAATTTAACAACTAACCAAGGCTTTCAATTCAAAACAATGTCCAGTTAAAAGGTTCCTACTGACATTTTCATAACAGGTTACATATTGAACAACTCAGAAACTGAAAGTTTACTAAACTGGACTCCCACCCCACTACCCCTCTCCGACCCTCCAAAGCTCATTAACAGCCATTTTTTTTTAACATCTATTGTAGTGGTAGTGCAGCAGGCTGTGGCTAGGAAGGTGTGGGTTCTAATTCCATCAGTACCATTTATCACTGTGTGATTTTCTGGCTGTAGCTATCTCCTATACTGAGCCACTGACCATACTATCTCCTTACTGAGCCACTGACCATACTATCTCCTATACTGAGCCACTGACCATACTATTATGGGCTCTAATGATCAGGCTAGGTCCGCCTCGTCAAAATTAATCTATTTAATTACTAACAGTGTCTCCAGGAGTCATATTTCCTGACCTATCCTTCAAGTATCTACTTCCCTCAGGCCTGAAATAAATCATGGAAGGAAGCATAGAGCACTTGTGTAGTCTCAGAAGCACTGATGACCTTGATGATGAAGATAGTCTACATCAGATATCATCTCGATCGCAGCCTATTCAGCCTTAGATGACTACAGGCTCACACGAAGACCCTGAAGCAACTGATCTCTTTACTGATGCCGCACCCTTGTTGCCCATGCAGACTACAGAGGAGCCTTGCGGCATATATCATCCTGCTTTGCAGAGGCTAGCCAGCTCTTCAGGCTAGAAGTCAGCTTAAAGAAAACAAGGTCCTCCACCAGTCTGCACCTTGGGAAGAGTATCACCTCCACATCAACAGTGGAGAGACTGAACTAGAAACATTCCATCAGGTCACTTACCTGGGGTGCATCACCTTATCAGACACCACCATGATTGACAGTGACATCGACAACAGACTTGCATAGGCAAACAGTGTTTATGGTAGACTGTACAAACAAGTGTGGAACAGCGAATGTCTGATGCATGGGCACCAAAATCTGAGTATACAAAGCCACTGTTTTTACCACCCTCCTGTATGGCTCTGAGCCATGGGTCACCTACTGTCACTACCTGAGCTCCTTGAGTGCTTCCAGCAACACTACCTTTGCTCCATCCTCAATATCCACTGGAGTGATTTCTTCACCAACATTGAAGTCCTCAAACAGGCAAAGCTCACCAGCACTGAGGCCATGCTACTGAAGTCCCAGCTACAGTGGGCATGGCACATCTCCAGAGAGGAGGATCATCGCCTGCCCAAGATCACCTTGTATGGCGAACTCTCCATCTGCCATCAGGACAGTGGGGCACCGAAGAAGGTGCCTGTCATACCAACCATCACCAGTGGTCCTTGGCTGTAGATCGCAACACCTGGCATCACACAATAAACAAAGCTGTCTCCTCCTTTGAAATTACCTGCAGGGCCACCCCTGAAGACAAACGGCGCAAAAGGGAGAATTGTGTTGCTGTGACATCGAACAATAATCAGAACTGTACCTGAAGCCGTTGTGGCCAGGCCTGCCTATCCTGCATTGGCCTTATCAGCCATGAATGTGCCTCCAGTCGACGAGGGCCACTTCTTCCACAATCTTCATCCGCAAAGCCAAGCCTATACATATTTGTATATATATAATAACTCTGTTTAAAACAGGAATAAAAAAAAAATGTGTCGATTGATATAATATTCCAATTACACTAGACCATAAGGCCTATGCGGTGAATAGGCCATCCTACATAAATCGTATACTCAAAAACAAATTTCTCAAATTCGAACAAGTCCGAAAAAATAAAACAAATCTCAGTAATGTTCGAGACCTAAATTCTTAACAACAGATATAACAACTGCCAAGATGCACTCCTGCTGAATTAGTGCTACAATGTCGTGGAGTCAAGAATCAAAACATTGTCACACCACATCTTGGGTGGTCTGAGAACGTTTTTTGATTCTGCACTCATGGCGTCTGGCTTCAACTCCCCCCATCCCAGAGCGAGTTTTCAGTTTTCTTGTTTCATTAGAACATCACACACACTGAATCAAAGACAAGAGTCTGAAAATCTGACAATCAATACACTGGAAAGAGTAATTACTTTTTCCTCAAGAACTGAAACTAAAACACGAGCTAGAAATTTGAAGTTGGTCTTGGTCTCTGTGTTAGCGCGTGATCTCTGTGTTTGCGCGTGAGAAAAGAATTACTAAATACAATTCAATTTAATCAACTTTATTGTCCATCGGATGTTTTTCTTCTGCCCCACACCATTTCACAAGTACATAAGACATTACAAAGAGATATTATAAATCGTTAAATAAAATCCTGTGTTAGTATATGTATTTGTATACACATCAGCACTCACACACTTACAAAACAAACAGAATCAGCTACAGACTACAAAATTGTGAAACAGGTAAGAAGTTCATGTTTAAATAGTCAATTACTAAAAAAAATCTAAAGTGCTAAAGTTACAGTAGGTATATCAAAAGGATCCTCGCTCAACAAGGGCCTGCGTTCTTCTCTCCTGCCTGCCATGATGCTGCTCACGAGATCGATTTGCATGTGTGAAAGCGTAGAGAGTTATAGACCTTTTGTTGATAAAAATTAGCCAATCATAAAATACACAGGAACAGAGCCTCGGTTTGGGTATAAACATGATGGCGACCAATCACTGTGGGAAGGGTTCGGCGTTCACAGAGTAATTTCAAGGAATATAGCAATTCTTGTTCAATCATCATGCGCAAGGTTGCATTTGCCTTTTTGTTCATGATGTAACCTGCATAATGAGTGCATTGCACCTTGCACTTGCCATATAATGTTTGATTTCATGGTGTCATTGTCTGAAGGATCTGGTGACTGGAGAGTGAAATGAAAAGGGAAAAGCCAACCCCCAGAAGTGCTGCTGCAGTATTACTAGTTTGAGTTCAGACCGAGTCAAGTTTTCTAAACTGCGAATTTCATACTGATGTCAAAGGCTGAAAGTGTATTAGTATTTACTCCCCAAAGAGAGGCCAGGTAATCTGTTGACGGAAAGAAACTCGGTCATTCAGAAGGATAAGGTTTTAAGGAACACAATATGCAGCAAACCGACAGGGTTTACTTTTAAAAGTCCCATCTTTTAGTTTTACTACGTGATTGATTGTTCTATATAAAAGGTGATTGGTAATAAGCAGAGGATTTTGCAGTATTTATTCCTCATACTCCTCAGAACTCCATGTGAAGTGTGTTTGTGTGTCATACACAGGATGAAATTGGCTTTATACTTTTTAAACACTTCCGACTGAAGTTAGAAAGGCACTACAAAATGTTTGCATATGTACGTATGTCAGTGCATCACATCAACATTGAGTGCATACATTTGATAGGCTGATATGTGACCTTGAAACATGACCAAAACTGGCAATGTTCTGTTTGAACTTTGAAGTGTCTTTCTCAGTAGAATGCAGCTGACAGCATTTTGTGAAACTGGCAATGTTCTGTTTGAAGTATGTCTTTCACAGTAGAATGCAGCTGACAGCATTTTGGTAAAAGTTTTCTGTTGGCATGCAGAATCAGAATTGTATGAAGTTATTGCAAGGGAACAAGTTTATGTAGCAGTTTGCTACAGGAACATCAGATCTTATGCATTTGGCAATGGCAAGTTTTTTGTTACCTTAATGCTCTGTAAATAAAAGTTTTAAATTCAGGCATTAACGCCCGTGAGATATCCTGGTTCAGGTCTGAGCACACAGTTCTCGACATTGGATGGACTTATGGTCAGTGCATTGTGAGGAAGCTGTAAAAGATCTGTGCATTGACATCAGGAGCACAGCTTTTGGCAGGCCTTTTTCTGTGGTATAGCTCAGTTCAATGAACACTTTGTCTACTTTGTTTCTTGCTATATTAAAACCTGCCAGCTGTTGGGACTTGGGAACGATTTTTTAAGCTGAGTGTAAAACTAAAAGTTAATGCACCTAGTCTACAGTAAACTTTCAACTTCTTTATTTTCAAACGTTATTGTGGAATACAGTATTTTACTTAGTGTCACTGACAATGGAATACTGCTCATGTGAATGTTTCATGACACAAAATCGGTACACTTGTGTGGCAGAACCAAAACTACTGTGATAATCAAGCAATATGTTCAAGGAACTGAAAAGTGTTGACTTGAAAATGACATGCAGAGTGTTTGCTGTGGGAAGTTAGGAAGGGTAGCTGATTTTTAACTAATTTAAGTCAAGAGAATGCATTTGCTGTGACACAGGTTTCAGACTATCTTACACAGTGCAAGTGCTACCAGCATGTTTCTCGGAAACAAGTGTAAAACTAAAAGCAAGTTTACGACTTAACACTTTTAATTCAAGGTCTTATTGTGAGTGTGTGATTGCTGTTGTCTTGACAGCGCTGATGCTGTCTTTGCTGCCAATGAGGATGTCTGGTTTGGATCCCTCATTGCTAACTTTGGATCCCAAGCAAGAACATAGCTTCTGTCCATGGACAGTTATGTCAGAAATGATGGTGATGTGGCTGGCCATTAACTTGTTCCTCTCAATGCTGAATTCAGTGCCATTATCTCTTGTTGATTGTAGTCTTTTAACAGCAAGTTCTTGTTCACTTTCTGCCATGCGGTCATTGTCATCTGCAAAGTGATAGTTCATGATGGTCCTTCCTGCAGTGTTGACTGAACTGATGTGATCGGAAAGTGCATCAGTCATGTTGCACTCCAAGAATATGTTGAAAAGTGTGGGAGATACGAGGCAGCCCTGATAAACTGTTAACTGAAGTATAGAATTGCTTTACAGCACTTGGCAGCATGTGACTATTGTGAGAGTACTGCATGGGTCACCTTAGAGTATAGTGGCTGGTTAGTTTTGATTAGCTCTGATATGTTGAGTTTCTTCATTGTGGGCCTTAAAGCCTCTTGCCAGATTCTTGTCAAATGCCTTCTAGAAGTCTGTGCAGACATTGTAGATTTCAACTTAGAGTTTTTTTTGTGTGTTTTGTTTGTTTGGGGTTTTTTGGTTGTTGCTTTTTTTGTTTTTGCTAAAGGCACACAGATTAAAGATCTGTTCAATGGTACGTCAGCCTGTACAGAATTCAGCCACTATTTGAGCAATAATGGTGTGTCCCTGAGGCTGTACAGAATGATTTTATGTGTTACTTTAATGACATGGCTGATGAAACTGATAGTCTGACAGCTCTGGCGATGTTGGAGTTTTCTTTATTTGGGAAGGGTGACAATAAGTGATCTGGTTCATGGCACAGGCCTCTTGCCTTTCCAAGGGTTCTGCAGAGATGTGGCTTATGCCAGCAGTCTTAATACATTTCAGTGATTTGACTGCTGCAAGAACTTTTTCACAAAGTATTGGACAGTAATGTTCATTGAGTCACTTGATGAATTTTTTTATTGCTCGCTTACTTCTGCCTCCTTTGCTTTGTTGTAGAGTTGAGATCAGTGTTCAGTCTATCTTCTTATGATGTCTTTTTCTGGAGTTAGATAATTGCCATCTTTGTCCTGAATTATGCTGAGCATACAGTGCCACTGATTTTTTTTTTTTTTTTTATAAACAATTTGTAAAGTTTTCTTTGTGTTGTTGTTGACTGGCTTTTTCCTCAGTGTATTTACTCTCTTTTTAAGTGCAGCTATCCTCTGCATTTTTCATTTCTCATCCAATCCTACTTGTAACGAAAGAAGCAGGTTTATGAATTCAAAGTAAATTGTAACTGTAAAAGTAAATTGGAACAGATCTTTATATTCATGATCTTCTTTGGCTTCAGTGCTCAGATG
>CM065715.1:18274090-18521590 GCA_033310375.1 Conus canariensis
TTCCCCTCCTGTTGGCATTTAGAATGCAGCGCAGGGTGTGTAGCATTCATTGTCTCACTCTCGGGTACAGAGAGTAGGGGACCAATGGTCTGAGACTGAGAGGAAAAAAGAAAAGGGAAGGAGGTGACGTGTACAGACATCATGTCAGAGGAGGACAGGAAGTTTACAGAATGCCTCAAGAAGCCCCCATATCAGCGTACGGAGCAGGTGAGAACCTCGTTTGAAGCATGGCTTTGAGTTTGAGATCACTAACATGATAGGCAAACTGGATATATATATATATGTATATATATGTAATATATATGTGTATATGTATGTGTGTGTATATATATATATATATATATATATATATATATATATATATCAAAGTTTGTTTTGTGTTAGAACTGACTGGTAGGTATATGTATCATTTTATTGTAGATGATGATGATGATTCCTGATCAGACAAACAACTTTATTTTACCAACATTAGAGACAGTGAAAACAAAGGACAGACACACAGTCTCCTCAAATTGGGTGTAAAATGGATATGGAATGGAAACCTGTATCGTCTTTCATGTTGTTTGTCTTGCCTGAGGAAGACCAAAGAGGTTGAAATGTGTATATTTGTTTTTTTTGTTTGTTCTTTCATTTGCCACACAGTAGTTCTTTTCCAGTCTTGTTTCCATTTCTATCTGCAGTCACCTCACTTACTCTTCAGTCACCTTACTCACTCATTTTTGTAAACTGTGGATGATAAATCAAGAGGAATAGCTGGTGCCCACCACATGACTGAGTTTTATGCAAATGGAAGATGTAAATAATCCCACTATCCTGTTATTGAAGGTAGTTGTCTTCGCTTCTTTTTCAAGACAAAGACTTCTTTGTGGTAACAGCTTAGTGAAAGAACCCTTTGTGACTGACTCAGCTACAATGAAACGAACAGTAAATGGTGCTGATAATGTGTGAACTATCGCACAGAACGGATGATGCCAGTGGTCATTGATTTTGTCAAGTCCCTAGCCATGTTCAGTGTCTACTACTAGTACTAGCTATGTATAATAAATTCATAATGATGAAGTTGACTTTGATGTTGAAGTAGATGCATGGATGTTTATGTCCAGAACTGGTAGTGGTAATGATCGTTGCTCAAGTGGCTACGTGATGTGGAAAAGTGTATCTTGCTGATGGTGATGATGATGTATGTTTTTCATTAGATCAGAGATGGTCTATAACAATTGTTTAACATGGGAGTATATGAGTACAGCTACAATCTTGGGTCCCCAGAGGGTTACATGGATATTAAAAACTAGACATGCAGCCTTGTTGAATATTTCAAGTTATCTGCATGCATTGAAAAGTGAATGTCATGATAATGAAGAAGTCGGACTTCAAATTTACAATTTATACAGACTCTTGGTGATGATAAGGACATGTCAGTTATTGCTAATGACAAAGACCAGGTAGTAGCTTTGTCAGCCTGCATGGCATGGAAGTGTGCACTGCTTTGGTTGTTGTTGCTGCCGGTGCTGATCGTCATGAAGCTGTGGTGATTATGGTACGTGATGTGTCCAGGACCTGACCATGATCTTTGCCTACCTGCATGGTATGGAAGCCCTGGCCAACCTCCGGGAGCCAGCACTGAGAGCACTGTGCTCCACTGTACGCTATGCGTGGCATGATGCCAATGAGATCGTCTACTGGTCAGTACCCTTCTAATTACACTGTCTTGTTCATTTTTGTTTTCAAAGTGCTACTCTTGCCCTGGCACATGGTGCTGAAATATCGCGCACAAAATGGTGAATATGAATAGGGTCCAATGTTTAGCAATAGCCTGCGAAATTTAAACTATAGTGTCAACAGTCCACGCAATTGTGAGTCAGCGGTGGAAGTTGACATTGAGTTTCACGAAAGAAAAGGGGTGGTCCGCACAGGCATGACATGTGCGTAACCTAATATTGCTGCCTGCAAGCATTAGCAGGCATTGGGGACGAAAGGGTAGGATGTGACCGTCTTTAATTCTTCTTAACTGAGCCCGCTGAAGTTGCTAAATTGACACTTTTTAATTTCAGTCTTCTCTGTGATGCAAATTTTATATGATGTAATCTTTTTGTGTCATGATCATAAATTTGAGTGTGTTTTTTTAAAGAGCTGAATTTTATAGCAGACTCAGAGACTGTTTATTGATTCATAGATAATTTCTTGTCAGTTGAATTTTTTTTCACAGCACCTCAGTGACTGGTGATATGACAGATGACAATACAGGTTTAGTTAAATTTGTAAGAGAACATACAGACTTGTGTAAGGGACTGCTTGGAGAAAAAAAAAAAAGGAAAAAAGAAAGAAAGAAAGAAAGGAGAAAAAAAAAGCAAGTAGTGGAAATTACTTTTGTTTTTTGTTTTGTTTTTTGCTTTTTGTTTTTGTTTTTTGGCAGATGAAGCTCAGGACAGTGTGAAGCACCAAAAAATGAAGAGGTGGATTTCAGCCTTAGGGGAAAAAAGACAACAACAACAAAATCACCGCCTTAGGTGCTCCATTGCTCCAATAACTGATGCCACACAAAAAAAACAACAAAAAAAAAGGTTTAGTTAAATTATTTATCAGCCTAATTATACCCTTTATCCCGGTTTAGATTTTTTCTTTTTTTTTTAGGTCCCAGGTTGTCTGCAAAAAAAACCCCAAATAACTTTTGTATGAAACTATGCTAATTCAAAATAATAGGGAAAAGAAAATGAATTTAAAAAGATATTTCATTTAAAAAAGAGAAAATAGGAAAGATCATAAAGATGAAAATCCAGAAATGTAAAACCCTAAACATTTTCTTTACTTTTTCTTTGTTTAATTTTGCTTTTTCTTTGTGTTTTGTTTCAGCCTTTTTGCACATGTATTATAATGTTTTCGATACAGTGTATTATACTTACTTGTATCTTTTGAAAGGTGACGAAGCTCACTCGTGCATTACGTGTGATGTATGACTCGCTATAAAACATTTTCTTATAGAGTATTGAGAGTCTCATAAACACTTTACAGCAGACTCCATGATGACACTGTTCACATATGTCCCATCTGAAGTCCTTTCATGAGTTGCTGAAGTGAAAGGAATTATTAAGCATTTTTCATGGGAACTTTGACTTTAGGGAAGGAAATTTTTTAAAGTATGCTTTTATTTTTCTAAAAAAAATCTGTTTCTATGAATGTTGAGTTTTTTTTTTCTTTTTGATCTAATAGAGTTGACCTCTACAAAGTAACAGCCCAGATAATGATATGGTTCTTTGCACTTTGCTGGGCTATAAACAACATGAATTGTGTGTGTGTGTGTGTGTGTGTGTGTGTGTGTGTGTGTGTGTGTGTGTGTGTGTGCGCGTAATTTTTTTTTAAATTTGTCAAGCTTTACCTTTTTTTTTCCTTGTCTCTTACTTTTTCTTTCTGTTGTTGTCTTAGTACCTCTTTCTGTGTTATATATCAATCTGTGTGCATTCTCTCTCTCTCTCTCTCTCTCTCTCTCTCTCTCTCTCTCTCTCTCTCTCTCTCTCTCTGTGTTCCTCTGCATGCATCATTTTCCCCTCCAGCCCCCTGCTCCCTTAACACCCTTGTCCCTCCTTATTTTGGCAAGTGCCTGTGGCCATAACAAAAACTGTCACAGACAGAGTATGAAAAAAGGGAAGCAAGGGGCAGGAGGGGAGGGGAGGGACTACAGTACGTCTGTCTCTGATCCTTTGATAAGGTCACACCCTATCAGTGACAGCCACCCAATACCCGGCCGCAACAGCAAAACAGTCTAGCATGCTGTTCAGTCGGCAGCTGTATGTCCTTCATGACAAGCACATACTTTTAATACAGGTTTTAGGTGAAAGAGAGAGACTGGCACACAGTGAGAGAGAGGGTGTGTGTGTGTGTGTGTGTATATATATATATATAATATATATGTTGTGTGTGTGTGTGTGTGTTTGCGTGTGCAGAAAGAGAGAGTGTATGTGTTTGTGTATGAGTATATGTGTATAATGTGTGTGCATGCATGTGTGTTTCTGCTCAAAAGTTTATAAATAAATTTGATTTTTTTTTTCACTGTGTCTTGTCATTTAAAAATTTTTTTTTTTAAGGGCATGACTTTAAACACATATCACTTTATCAGTGGTACCACACACACACACACACACACACACACACACACACACACACACACACACACACACACACACATTTCCATTTTGTCTCCCCATATATTTCTGTGTTAATATGCCTATGTTATTGCGTGTGCGTGCATGCGCGTGCACACACAGACGCACACACGTATGCATGCACGCACGCACGCACGCGCACACACACACACACACACACACACACACACACACACATTTTCTTGTTCATGCATTATAGTAATGGTGAATGGCTCACATTCCTCAGAGGGGCTATGTTAGTCATGAATTGGGTCACTCACATACACAGGCTCACTCACAAACACAGGCGCTGTGAGCAGCCAACACCACCCTTTTGTGTGAGGAGGGACTGCCATATCAGTCCATAGGACCAGCCCCATCTCTCCCCCTTTCCCCCTTATCCCTCAGACCCACCCCATCCCACACACACACATACTTCTACCTGCTGATGAGTTTCTCCTCTCTCTCTCTGCCACCCCTCTTCCCCCTGCCCCCTTCTCACTCCCTTATCATACCCCCCCCCCTCCCCCCCTTCTCTTCTGCTTGAGATCTAAGCTTGTGTGTATCAGTGTGCGTGTGTGTGTGCGCGCACGCCCAGGCGTGGGCCAGCTCTTATCCACTCCCTCTCTCTCTCTCTCACCTCTGTCTGTCTGTCTGTCTGTCTGTCTGTCTGTCTCTCTCTCTCTCTCTCCTCTCTCTCTCTCTCTCTCTCTCTCTCTCTCTCTCTCACCCTCCATCCTTTCTATCCCACCCTTCTGTGCTTAAGATCTGATCTTGTTTTTGTGTGTATCTCTGTGTTTGTGTATGTGTTCATGTGATTCTTTTCCTTAACAGCATGGTGTGCTTTGTGCATGCATGTGAGCACGTGCAAACACACACACACACACACACACACACACACACACACACACACACACACACACATACACTTTTTTTTTTGTATGCAGAGGTATGAACACTGACATCATTATACCTTCTTGATGGAGTATACACATGCATACATGACATGAAAATGTAAGGAGAGGCATATTTGTGAAGAAAGGATTTAAGCTTACTTCAAATATCGATATACTTGACTGCCAGCATAGGTATACAGACTGATCACCAACATAGACAACCAGTGATTCTATGTTTTATAGTCATGAACAGAATACTTTTATATGATAAAATATTCGATATATATTTACAGACAATGACAAAAAGTCTATAAAACTGAACCTTTCTGTTTTTGATTTGAAGATCTGAATTATTCTTTATTGAATTATATTGAAAATCATGGTCTTGATTTCACTTAAAAGAAAGAAAAACAGAACGAAAGAAAAGATTGAGTCTGATTTTCCTCAGGTAAAGTCCAAGTAATATGCAAAATTTCTAAGCCTGATTTTGAAGAGGTTTTTTTTTTGTTTGTTTGTTTGTTTGTTTTTGTTTTTATTTTGTCGAAAGAAAGGGAAAAGGGGCAATTTTCCGTGCATAGAGACAGAAAGAGAGAACAGAAAGAAGATATTTAACTCTGTTTTAGGGGAGAAACAGAGAGGGATGAAATATTGTACACCTAACCATAGCTGACCATTGTAATCATTAAGTTAAGAACCCATTTTGTTAAGAATTCATGTAAATATCACTTCCACCAGGAATGATGGTTGAACAAACTGGCGTTAGTGCATACAAGACTTGAATTAGTGGGAAAATGATGCAATTTTCATCTTCCCTTTACCAACTCGGCTCTCTTAACAGTATTATATGCGTGGTTTTCTGTCCAGCTTTCAGTACAGATGAGGGGAGAAAAAATGGTCAAGTTTGGTCTTTTTGTAAAGTTATTGCATCCACATTCATATGTGTGTAACTAAACAGACTGCATACATGGATCAGATGTGTAGAGTGTGTCTTTTTAATTGTTTAAAGCAAAACAAGCTTTGGCCTTCCACGCACACTGTGTTCTGACAGTTAAGCCATTACTCAGCTGTGATCCAGCAGTGTGGTGAGTGGTGACTCATCACTTGAACCTATTGTTGGTAGCCAGAAAGTGTGGCAGTGCAATGCTTCACTTGCCAGTCTGTGTTTAGATTGAATTTGGCAACAAAGGATAGCAAGTGAGTGTGGGTGTCTACAGGGCCATCTAAGTGTCCACTTGGATGCAGATAAAACTGTGCATTGTTTAGACAATCTTTTTTTTCCACCTGGTAGAGTGATTCTACTTGCAAGTTTCTTTTTTGTTTTTTCTTTTGTTACTTGCTGGATGGACTAGGTACTGTCTTTAAAAAAAATTATTGAAGTTCTCATGCAAGTCAGATTCACACCAAATTTAATGTGTTTTAAGAAACCATGACATTAAATTTCTAAATTAATTGACAATAATATGTATGGTTGATTTGGCAAAGTGAAATTATGAACACAATCGGGATTTCTTATTATACTTTCAAGTTACGTTCACTCAAAGACTTTTTACAAATCTGTGTTGATTAATGTGTTTCCTTGTTTGTCTTAGACTGAGTTGAAGGTAAGCTTTGGAAAGAAAGAGCAGTACTTTTAATAAATAAATAATGGGGACACTGAGAATTTGGATGAAGGACAGGCTAAAAAGATGAATTAATGATTAGAATTCTTTCTTTTTTTTTTTCAATTCTTGGAGCTGCCTTTCAGTTTCGCACGACTTGTTTATATTCTAGACACCCCTTCAGAAGGACATGAAATAAGCATTTGTGCACATTTACTGATTTAGCTATATCAGGTGTTAAGAAATGAAACAAAATCTTGTGACGTACCAGCCGCCGTGGCGAAATGGTTAGCTTCGCAGACTCCTGGCTGGGAGGTCGTGGGTTCGATTCCCATCAGAGTCATGTGGGATTTTTCTGTTCCAACCGGCTCCTACCCAGAGTTGAGTTTGCTATGGGCTCAGTTGGGAAGACTGGGACCACACAGTCGAGTTTCATCCACTTAATGTATGCGTCTCTGAGAGTGTTGCTCAAATTTCCTGACCAACACTGCAGGTGTCTGTATCTCTCGGGCCTGGTTGACGTCAGGATATATTATGAAAGGAAGCGTAGAGTACAGCCCTGTCATGCAGTCTCAGACCGGAATGGAAATCCGTAGCATCATCTTAATCATCCTCATTCTCATCGATCAGCATGAAAAAAGTCTCAAATTCTGTGGCCCTTCATGCTCAGCTCTCATGGTGACCTCAGTTTCGATGTCCTGTCCACGTCTGTGGCCTTGGTTTGGTTCCGTCGGGGTCACCGGTATTGGCGAGTCCATGGGGACTGTCATTGGGCGGACGTGGTGGCGCCCTCCGGAGGGAGAGCTCACTCACGCCGACTCCGCGACTAAGCAATTATTGTCATCAGTAGGGGGCTTAGTAGGTGGTGTCCTGCGTATGTTAGATCAGAACAGGCGCCACTGAACACCACCGAAGTGACTCGGCAGCAGTGCAGAGTCTCCTCTGGTGGGTTGCCTCCTGACGACTTGACATTGACCACTCCCTGTGGATTGCTGGTGCCGGGGCTGCGGTGGGACTGACCAGGCTGTGGCTGTGGATGGATTGTCGGAATGAATGGCATGGGTGCAATGCCACTGAGGATGCACAGAAGATGGGACAGCAAAAAAAAAAAAAAAAAGAATCTTGTTGTAACGTTGTGAATTTATATTGTGTTATAACCTCCTTTTTCATATGTCTTTAGCTGAGAGAAAATGTACTCACTGCCAGTGTAAAGAAGATAGAATACTGTTCAGCACGTCACTCAAATAATCTAACATGAATAATTATAAACTCCTAAATTCCTAGCTTTTTTGGTAACACTGTGTGAAGTTATGAACATTCTTCAATTTCATTTTCAAATTGTGGAGTTAGTAATCGCAAAAATAACTGTGAATCAGTACGTTAGCCTTCGTTTTAGCCAGAAATCAGTGTACCTTCCGACAGAAAACTGAAACTACAGATTGTACATCCTCAGAGTTTCACGAAAGTGATATCTTTTGGTGCTTTAGGCTGTTTGCCTTTAAATGTCAGTTTGTCTCAGCAAGTTTGTTATTTGAGACAAATCTTGTAGTACCTGCTAGGACACACCTGTATCATTCAACAACCATGCTTAAAGTTAAACTGATAAAGGGCAACAAAAACAAAAAATAGAAAGAAGAAAAAAAGGAAAAAGGAAAAAGAAACTCTTGTGTCAATCTACAAATATCTAAATGTCAGTTGCATCCAAGTCCACAGTTTGCAACAACATAATTACATTGTGAAGAGGTCTTCATTGTCTGCTGAAATTTTTTATTATGCTCATTTGGATGAGTGATCACAATAGAGATGTCGCAAAGGTCTGCTGAACGTTGAACTCTCTTCTGCGCATTTGAATAATCTGTTCTTATTTATAGACTACTTAATTCTATTGGTTTCTTATACTTATTTTTTTTTATTATTGCACATTATGTTTTTACAAGAGCAATCTTCAAATACTGCAGTGAAATTTACACATGTTAATAATTACATTCAGTCATTACTGCCACTGTCATTGTCTGATATGATGGAATCGAAGTCTCTCACGCCAGCCTTACAAGCACTTCAGACGCTGCCATCCAAATGGCATTTGCAGTCACTGTTTCAAAGCCTACTCACAGTTAACTGCTCCTGAAGTGCAGTGAACTATTGATGTATCACAGCGTTATTCAGTCAGTCTCAAAATAGTCTAACAAGTTGGGAAACTTGAAAGAAAGCGTAGAAAAATGCTTTGAGGAAGCCAGACAATCTGGTACGTACTTTTTACAATATAAATGTCTGGGGGGGTATTGCAAACAAATGGGGTTGGGGGGGGGGGGGGGGGATCATACCCACTGATGGGTAGAACGGAGGCAAATAAACAGAAATGGCAGCAGTAGGCGGAACAGGATAGACCATTTCTGAAAATGTTAACTGCCGTGGTGCCCCATACACCGTGCATTTGTTACGTAGTTTAGTTCTTCTTCCCATGGTTTGAGTTGACTTTTGACCAGAATGGAAGTTTGCTCCTCATTCCAAAGCCCATCCCACTGAAACTGGAATGTCTTGTTTTGTGTCGTTTTCCTGTTGTTTGTCGCACAAAGCATTGTGTGCACAGTTCCTTCTTTGTCAGCCCACTTTCTTTTTACTCAGTGGTAGAAAACATTTTTCTATGAGTTTTCTTGTTTGTTATGTTTTGCTCTTTTGCCTTTTCTCTTGTCTTCTTTCCAGTGCCCTGTAGCAGTCCGTCTCTTTTAGATTGAAAAGACACCACCCTAAGTTGTGTATGGTAGATGCAGTAAAATCGTATATTACGATAAAAGATAAAAAGGAGGCACACAGAGTACTGATAACACAAGGAGGATGCAAGGTGATGGAATGGAATTAAATTTTACTTGTAACAACATAATCAAAAGTGGCTCAGCTTCAGTGCAAGCCTCTTCACAGTAAGTGCTTTTGACTGCTTACAATCAGAGCTTTCATCAGAAGAAGACGAGGATTTATTTTAAGAAAAGTCACTGCGGTGCATCCACATTAAAAAAAAAAAAAAAAATCATGTGTGATTTGCCTCTTACCCAACCCATTGTCAAACCCCTCCCTCAGCAACTTGATGCACGAGTGGTTCAGCAGTTCTGCCCGAAGAAACTGTGGAATGGGGGCAGCATTTTCATTGGTGTTTGAGAACTTGAGGTAGAGACAAGAAAACAAACAAGCTTGGGGAGGCCTGACTATTTGTTGTGCCATTCATGTACTGGTTTTTCTCTTCAGCCCAAAATGAGAAAAACCCTTACCAATATGTTTAGTTGGACCACAGTGAAACCAAAACCGAAACTGATGTTACTCTGGGTATGTCTATGTCACATTTGTACTTACGTGCATTCAAGGTGTGTGTTGAGTTGTGAAAGAGCTGCAGAGTGTGGTGATAAAGGAAAGGAAAGACATGCCAGAGATGACTGATGTGTGTTGCAGTCAGGGGGAGGTGGCAGGGTGCTGGTACATACTGCTGTCTGGCTCCGTCTTCATTGAAGGCTCCATGTTCCTGCCCCGAAGCAGGTCAGTTAGCAGTGATGCTGATGTCTTGTTCCTCTCTGTGTATGTGTTTGGTGGTGTTCCTCAGTTTGTATGTGTGTGGTGCTGTTCTTCAGTGTGTATGTGTGTGGTGGTGTTTCTCAGTGTGTATGTTTGTGGTGGTGTTCCTCAGTGTGTATGTGTGTGATGTTGTTCCTCACTGTGTTACAGTGTGTATGTGTGTGGTGTTGTTCATCACTGTGTGTGTGTGTGCTGGTGTTCCTGTCTGTGTATGTGTGTGGTGGTGTTCCTCACTGTGTATGTGTGTGGTGTTGTTCCTCACTGTGTATGTGTGTGGTGTTGTTCCTCAGTGTGTATGTGTGTTGTGGTGTTCTTCACTGTGTATGTGTGTGGTGGTGTTCCTCTCTCAGTCTCTGTGTATGTGTGTGGTGGTGTTCTTCAGTGTGCATGTGTGTGGTGGTGTTCCTCACTGTGTGACAGTGTGTATGTGTGTGGTGTTGTTCCTCAGTGTGTATGTGTGTGGTTGACCTGTATGTGTGTGGTATTGTTCCTCACTGTGTTGCGGTGTGTATGTGTGTGGTGGTGTTCTTCACTGTATGTGTGTGGTGGTGTTCCTCAGTGTGTATGTGTGTGGTGTTGTTCCTTACTGTGTATGTGTGGTGCTGTTCCTCATTGTGTATGTGTGTGGTGTTGTTCCTCACTGTTTTACGGTGTGTATGTGTGTGGTGTTGTTCCTCACTGTGTTACAGTGTGTATGTATGTGGTGCTGTTCTTCAGTGTGTATGTGTGTGGTGTTGTTCCTCACTGTGTTACACTGTGTATGTATGTGGTGCTGTTCCTCAGTGTGTATGTGTGTGGTGTTGATCCTCAGTGTGTATGTGTGTGGTGTTGTTCTTCACTGTGTTACAGTGTATGTGTGTGGTGGTGTTCCTCACTGTGTTACAGTGTGTATGTATGTGGTGCTGTTCTTCAGTGTGTATGTGTGTGGTGTTGTTCTTCAGTATGTATTTGTGTGGTGGTGTTCTTCAGTGTGTATGTATGTGGTGTTGTTCTTCAGTGTGTATGTATGTGGTGCTGTTCTTCAGTGTGTATGTGTGGTGTTGTTCTTCAGTGTGTGTGTATGTGGTGTTGTTCTTCAGTGTGTATGTATGTGGTGCTGTTCTTCAGTGTGTATGTGTGTGGTGTTGTTCTTCAGTGTGTATGTATGTGGTGCTGTTCTTCAGTGTGTATGTATGTGGTGCTGTTCTTCAGTGTGTATGTGTGTGGTGTTGTTCTTCAGTGTGTATGTGTGTGGTGCTGTTCTTCAGTGTGTATGTGGTGGTGCTGTTCTTCAGTGTGTATGTGTGTGGTGTTGTTCTTCAGTGTGTATGTGTGTGGTATTGTTCTTCCGTGTGTATGTATGTGGTGCTGTTCTTCAGTGTGTATGTATGGTGCTGTTCTTCAGTGTGTGTGTATGTGGTGTTGTTCTTCAGTGTGTATGTGTGTGGTGTTGTTCCTCAGTTGTATGTGTGTGTGCTGTCATCATGTGTTTGTGTGTGGTGCTGTTCTTCAGTGTGTATGTTTGTGGTTGTTCTTCAGTGTGTATGTGGTGGTGCTGTTCTTCATGTGTATGTGTGTGGTGCTGTTCCTCAGTGTGTATGTATGGTGCTGTTCCTCAGTGTGTATGTATGGTGCTGTTCCTCAGTGTGTATGTGTGTGGTGCTGTTCTTCAGTGTGTATGTGTGTGGTGCTGTTCTTCAGTGTGTATGTGTGTGGTGTTCTTCAGTGTGTATTGTGGTGCTGTTCTTCAGTGTGTATGTATGTGGTGCTGTTCTTCAGTGTGTATGTGTGTGGTGCTGTTCTTCAGTGTGTATGCGTGTGGTGCTGTTCTTCAGTGTGTATGTGTGTGGTGCTGTTCTTCAGTGTGTATGTGTGTGGTGCTGTTCTTCAGTGTGTATGTGTGTGGTGCTGTTCTTCAGTGTGTATGTGTGTGTGCTGTTCTTCAGTGTGTATGTATGTGGTGCTGTTCTTCAGTGTGTATGTGTGGTGTTGTTCTTCAGTGTGTATGTGTGTGGTGCTGTTCTTCAGTGTGTATGTGTGTGGTGCTGTTCTTCAGTGTGTATGTATGTGGTGCTGTTCTTCAGTGTGTATGTGCGTGGTGTTGCTTTTCAGTGTGTATGTGCGTGGTGTTGTTCCTCAGTGTGTATGTGTGTGGTGTTGTTCCTCAGTGTGTATGTACGTGGTGTTGTTCCTCAGTGTGTATGTACGTGGTGTTGTTCCTCGGTGTGTATGTACGTGGTGTTGTTCCTCAGTGTGTATGTGCGTGGTGTTCTTCCTCAGTGTGTATGTACGTGGTGTTGTTCCTCAGTGTGTATGTGTGTGGTGGTGTTTCCTATATCATGTGTGGTGTTGTTCCACACTGTGTATGTGTGTGATGTTGTTCCTCAGTGTGTATGTATGTGGTGGTGTTCCTATATGATGTGTGGTGTTGTTCCACACTGTGTATGTGTGTGATGTTGTTCCTCAGTGTGTATGTGCGTGGTGGTGTTCCTATATCATGTGTGGTGTTGTTCCACACTGTGTATGTGTGTGATGTTGTTCCTCAGTGTGTATGTGTGTGGTGTTGTTCCTCAGTGTGTATGTGTGTGGTGTTGATCCTCAGTGTGTATGTTTGTGGTTTTGTTCCTCACTGTGTATGTGTGTGGTGTTGTTCCTCACTGCGTATGTGTGTGGTGTTGTTCCACACTGTGTATGTGTGTGGTGTTGTTCCACACTGTGTATGTGTGTGGTGGTGTTCCTCAGTGTGTATGTGCGTGGTGGTGTTCCTCAGTGTGTATGTGTGTGGTATTGATCCTCAGTGTGTATGTTTGTAGTGTTGTTCCTCACGTGTATGTGTGTGGTGTTGTTCCACACTGTGTATGTGTGTGGTGGTGTTGCTCAGTGTGTATGTGTGTGGTGCTGTTCCTCAATGTGTATGTGTGTGGTGTTGTTCCTCAGTGTGTATGTGTGTGGTGTTGTTCTTCAGTGTGTATGTATGTGGTGCTGTTCTTCAGTGTGTATGTATGTGGTGCTGTTCCTCTCTGTGTATGTGTGGTGGTGTTCCTCACTGTGTATGTGTGTGGTAGTGTTCCTCACTGTGTATGTGTGTGGTGGTGTTCCTCTCTGTGTATGTGTGTGGTGTTGTTCTTCAGTGTGTATGTGTGTGGTGGTGTTCCTCACTGTGTATGTGTGTGGTGGTGTTCCTCTCTGTGTATGTGTGTGGTGGTGTTCCTCACTGTGTATGTGTGTGGTGGTGTTCCTCACTGTGTATGTGTGTGGTGCTGTTCCTCAGTGTGTATGTGTGTGGTGCTGTTCCTCACTCTGTATGTGTGTGGTGGTGTTCCTGTCTGTGTATGTGTATGGTGCTGTTCCTCATTGTATGTGTGTGGTGCTGTTCCTTAGTGTGTATGTGTGTGGTGGTGTTCCTCACTGTGTATGTGTGTGGTGGTGTTCCTCTCTGTGTGTGTGTGTGTGGGTGTTCCTCTCTGTGTATGTGACTGTGTGTGGTGGTGTTCTTCACTGTGTATGTGTGTGGTGGTGTTCCTCAGTGTGTGTGGTGGTGTTCCTCACTGTGTATGTGTGTGGTGGTGTTCCTGACTGTGTGTGTGGTTGTGTTCCTCAGTGTATGTGTGTGGTGGTGTTCCTGACTGTGTGTGTGGTTGTGTTCCTCAGTGTATGTGTGTGGTGGTGTTCCTCACTGTGTATGTGTGTGGTGGTGTTTCTCACTGTGTATGTGTGTGGTGGTGTTCCTCATGTATGTATGTGGTGGTGTTCCTCACTGTGTATGTGTGTGTGGTGGTGTTCCTCAGTGTGTATGTGTGTGTGGTGGTGTTCCTCAGTGTATATGTGTGGTGGTGTTCCTCAGTGTGTATGTGTGTGGTGTTGTTCCTCAGTGTGTATGCGTGTGGTGGTATTCCTCAGTGTGTATGTGTGTGGTGGTGTTCCTCACTGTGTGCTTGTGTGGTGGAGTTCCTCACTGTGTGTGTGTGTGGTGGTGTTCCTCAGTGTGTGTATGCGTGTGGTGTTGTTCCTCAGTGCATGTGTTTGGTGGTATTCCTCAGTGTGTATGTGTGTGGTGTTGTTCCTCACTGTGTTTGTGTGTGGTGGTGGTGTTCCTAGATCCTCACAGTGTATGTGTATGGTGCTGTTCCTCAGTGTGTATGTGTGTGGTGTAGTTTCTCACTGTGTATGTGTGTGACGTTGTTTCTCACTGTGTGTGTGTGTGGTGGTGTTACTGAGTGTGTATGTGTGTGGTGTTGTTCCTCACTGTGTATGTGTGTGGTGTTGTTTCTCTGTGTGTCTGTGTGTGGTGGTGTTCCTCACTGTGTATGTGTGTGGTGTTGTTCCTCTGTGTGTGTGTGTGGTGGTGTTCTTCAGTGTATGTGTGTGGTGTTGTTCCTCACTGTGTATGTGTGTGGTATTGATCCTCAGTGTGTATGTGTGTGGTGGTGTTCCTCAGCGTACGTGTGTAGTGTTGTTCCTCGGTATATGTGTGTGGTATTGATCCTCAGTGTGTATGTGTGTGGTGGTGTTCCTCAGCGTACGTGTGTAGTGTTGTTCCTCGGTGTATATGTGTGTGGTATTGTTCCTCTCTGTGTATGTGTTTGGTGTTGTTCCTCAGTGTGTATGTGTGTGGTGGTGTTCCTCAGTGTGTATGTGTGTGGTGGTGTTCCTCAGTGTGTATGTGTGTGGTGGTGTTCTTCACTGTATATGTGTGTGGTGGTGTTCCTCACTATGTATATGTGTGGTGGTGTTCCTCACTGTGTATGTGTGTGGTGTAGTTTCACACTGTGTATGTGTACGGTGGTGTTCCTCAGTGTGTATGTTTGTGGTGTTGTTCTTTGGTGTGTATGTGTATGGTGTTGTTCCTCACTGTATATGTGTGCAGTGTTGTTCCTCACTGTTTATGTGTGTAGTGTTGTTCCCCACTGTGTATGTGTGTGGTGTTGTGTGCACAGGCCTTCACTATTGAGATTATTGCAGCGACCAATGTGTATTGTAACAGCAAGTGTTCATTTAAGTTGTGTTGTTTGACATATCTGTAGTCTGTCTACTTTATTGAAGTTATTCTGTCAACATCATGTGTCCACTGGAGTTCAGTTGTGTTGTTTGATAAACGATGTCAGCGATTCTTAACTGTTGAAGGATTACCATTGACTGTTGTTTTGTCGTAACAGCATGTGATAGTTGAAACTGCGGCGTTTTCTGTATGTGTGTGTGCTTGTATGCATGCATGCACGTTTGTACAGTAATTGTCTAATGAAGTTGTGCTGATTTTGTTGGAACATTAATATGTTCATATTTTTGTGTCTCTCACACTCTCTGTTTTCCCTGAGATCTTTTGATTTGTTTATCTCTCCTTCATCTTACTTTATTTTTATTTTATTTTTTTAAAATGAATTGCCACTCTGCTGATTGATGCATCTATTTACACTGAACTGTCTTACGTTATTAACTGATTGGGTTTGGTATTAGTGGTGTGGAACATGCATTTGAAGGTATCAGTGGGTTTTTTTTTACGTTATGTGGGCATGTATTCTGTTTGAAGTTTCAGCAATGTCAACTGAAATATATGCATTCCCAGTGCATCAGAGTTACCTGTGATTTTCCGTTGCGGTTGACGTTTCTTTATTTTGACACTAAAATCTTGCATAATGTGGCTAATTGTAACTGACTTTTCCCCCCAAGCTATTATCATTTATTGCTGGAAGAGAAAGAGAAAAAGTTATAAGAGTTGGGTGGAGTTCATATTGCTTAAAAAGTTATTGTTTGTTGTCGTTGTACTCTGCACCATGTTTCACAGGTGGAAGGGCTGTATGTAAATACTGAAATGTGAATAAGGAGTGACCATGCTTACTGTATTACTGTTTGTTGGTTTTTTTTTTATCCAAAGCTTTGTCTTTTCTTTTTTTCTTTCCAACAGGTGACTGTTTGCTCAGTGATAATATATGTAGAATTTGTTTTGTCCTTCGGATGTTTGTATGTATCGAAAGAAAGGAGAGGGAAGATTGAGGGAGAGCACACACTCAGGTATACATCCAACACTTCACATGGGGGGAGGTTGCAGAGAGAAAGACACTCTTCTTGTTACATCAAGTGGTATGCACACACACAAATACAAAAAACAAAGGTATGCATGAACACACACACCTTTGGGGAGGCTGTACACTCACACACACACACACACACACACACACACACACACACACACACACACACACACACACACACACACACATGCATGTATGCATAGATACACACAGTCTTTGGGAAGCTGAAAATACATGCGTGCCCCTGCGCGCAGGCACATGCATGCACGCATGCATGCACACACGCACGCACGCACACACACACGCACTGATTGAAATCCATGCATGTATGCATTGACGCACACATTTAGAATGGCTGAACACACACACACACACACACACACACACACACACACACACACACACATGCATGCACCATGCATGCACACACACACGCACACACGCACACACACACACACACACACACACACACACACACACACACACACACACACACACAGGCATGCACACTCATATGCATGCATGTGCTCATACACATTACATGCACTTTCAAAACACAGTTCTCCCGAAATATAACCTGTCAATGTGGTGAACAGGTTCGCCTAATCATATTTTATTTCAGTGTTGATGAATATGAAATGTTCTCTCAGATTCATTTACATCAAATTACCTTTTAGAAGGGAACTCACAAGAACTGTTGTGCAGTCCTAAGCTTCCACTGGAAATCACAGAATCTTTGATATATAGTTCCATTAGGGCGTTCCTGTAGAGCGATTTAACTGTAAAGTACTGGATAGTGCTGGATAGCTCTTCAAGATTGTTGTATTTTAGAGTTTCTGCGTTGTGTTTTACATTTAGCATTGTGTCATTGACTGTTAATGCAAATATGTTTAGTTTTGTTTCCCTTTCCCATACATGCTCACACACATACACTGGTGCACACACACTCAGGCACGCATGCATGTACTCTCACACACATGCACACACACACACACACACACACACACACACACACACACACACACACACACACACACACCCTCACTCACTATTTTTTTTTTTTCTCAGTTTAATCCTCTTAGTCAGTAAGTAATAGCTATGTCATCTGATGAACATTCATTTCCCACTGGTAGTCAGGTACATATACATGTGCATGCGCATGCGTGTGAACACACACACACACACACACACACACACACACACACACACACACACACACATACATTGACTGAAACCATTTACTGTCAGATTAACATAGTGTTATACTGACAAACACACACACACACACACACACACACACACACACACACACACACACACACAAACACAAACACACACAAACATGCGCATGCGCCTGTGTGTGCTTGCACACATGTATGCCCATATATATACAGCCGTACATACACACACATTATATTAATGCATATGCACACAAGCGCACATGCAGGAGCATGCTTACACAAGACCACTGGTATCGCACACATACACATATGCTCATGTGCGCACACGCACATGCATGCACACACCACATACACCGGCAGTCATGTGAGCTGTGCCCACCCACCTGTGCACTCACTCACACACACTAACACACATGCACACACACACTCAAACCCACACATATAATGATGATAATCGCTCAAACAATGTTACTAGGGAGGTACCCAAAGTCTGGCCAGTGTGTGGGCTAATGGACAAGTTAGACATTTGCTAAGTTGTTTTATACCCATTCTTATCTTTTAAATGGTGAAGAAGGTCTGTGGTGTATTCCATGTCATGTTCCACTCACAGTGAAACATGTTCTTTTAGATTGTTGGGACTCACACGATGTGAGACATAAACACTTTACAGCAGAGTCCATGAAAATCCTGTTCAGAGATGTCCCACCTGACGTGATCTTTGAGTTTCTGAAAGAGATTAATATTTTTCATCTGATTTAAGATTTTACGGAAGAAAGATTTTTAACGAAGTTTCTGGTGCGTTTTTAGAAGATGTATTTTAAAGAGATGTGTGAACATTGTTTTTTTGATGAGTTTTGAGTTGATTTTAATGTGGTGGGTGACAGCCTTGATATGGACCTTTGCGGTCGTCTTGGCTGTAAGCAACATTACATTACCTTACCTTGCTAAGTCCATGGGACCCTTGTTTTAAATCCTTTCATCTTGGTCATTACTTGATTCATCCATCAGTTGTAACTCATGTGCAGTGTGGTCTTGAAACTTCACATATATGGTGTAATGTAAATGGATTTGTCTGCATGCAGTGACACCTCATCGATGAAACTGAAAATTGAACCTGAAACTCGGTGTCAGTTCTGTGTGTGTGTGTGTGTGTGTGTGTGTGTGTGTGTGTGTGTGTGTGTGTGTTCTCATTCTTTGCAGTTATGTATTATTTTTCTGGCTTTATAGCCCATTCACCCATCTGTATTCTTCGTTTCTTCACCTCCCCTCCCCCCCCCCCCCCCCCCCCTTTCCTTTATTGGTCCTCCTTCCTCATCCATCCAACATCCTGACACTGTTTCTTTCAACCTCATTCACTCTCCTACCCTTCTGTTCTCTCTTTTCATCACTGCCTTCTCTTTCTTTCTCCCCTCCCTCATTGACCTTCCCTCATCCACCCACCACCCTGCCACTAGTTGTTCCATCCTGATTCTCTCTGTCCTACACTTTCTCCCCCCCCCCCCCCCCCTTACCTCTGCCCCTTTCTTCTCTCGCATCCCTTTTTGTTGCACTGTCTGAGTATCTCTTAGAGACTGACTATGTATCTTATCTGTCCCGTGCCATGTGTGAATATATCAGTTCTTTCAGTTTGTAATTTCTGTCGCACTTGGCTGACCATAACTCCGCATAAGGATGGCATGTAAACCTACTTAGTGTGAAATGAGGCAGGGAACAGTAAACGATAAACAGTAAACAAGTTGGGTATTTTTTGCTCCCATAAGAAAACCTAACACAGAGTAACTTTTATTCAAGACTGGCACAGCCTTTTAAACTTGAATAAAGTCAGACAAATACATAGTCAAACAATCTAATAGTGGGGGAAAAAACAAGCGCAGGCCAACAACTGAACTATCTTCATAATAATGACTTGGCAAAGATTTGGACTTAAGGAGAGGGGGGGGGGGGGGGGGGGGGGGGGGAGTGGGGGTGGGGGGGGGGGGGGGAGGGGGGGGGGTGGTAGAATGGGTGAGTGAACTTTGAAGGATAGAGGAACCAAAATAAGAAAAAGTCAAAGTAAACTCTTTTCACTAGCTGCATAAGGAACTATCGCATCCTTTGAAGCAGTATTTGTATGCCTGCTCCGAGGCCTTTCGTCCGCTGGGTCGGACTCATCAGGGAGACACGGCTGGTTGTGTCTGCGCTCCTGGCGTCAAATAGAGACACACCACAGTCCATAATACTGTGGTGTTCTCACCACCAAGGGTGCAAAAAAGAATCCAATAGCACCCCCAAAGCAGCCAGCAAAGAGTAGTAAATGAAACCAAACGAAAGTGTGGGGAGGAAAAAAGTTGCTGAAAAACTAAAGACATTATGCAAATAGTATAAAATGTAGGGGACAATCTTTGAGCCTACGCTTGAGGATCCACCCTAAGATGCAAGGGAGATCAAAAGACAAACACACAGACGGACAGAAACAAATACAAATAACCTCAATTTAATCAAAACAAAATCGGAAATGAAATGAGGCAGGGAACAGTAAACGATAAACAGTAAACAAGTTGGGTATTTTTTGCTCCCATAAGAAAACCTAACACAGAGTAACTTTTATTCAAGACTGGCACAGCCTTTTAAACTTGAATAAAGTCAGACAAATACATAGTCAAACAATCTAATAGTGGGGGAAAAAACAAGCGCAGGCCAACAACTGAACTATCTTCATAATAATGACTTGGCAAAGATTTGGACTTAAGGAGGGGGGATTGTCCCCTACATTTTATACTATTTGCATAATGTCTTTAGTTTTTCAGCAACTTTTTTCCTCCCCACACTTTCGTTTGGTTTCATTTACTACTCTTCGCTGGCTGCTTTGGGGGTGCTATTGGATTCTTTTTTGCACCCTTGGTGGTGAGAACACCACAGTATTATGGACTGTGGTGTGTCTCTATTTGACGCCAGGAGCGCAGACACAACCAGCCGTGTCTCCCTGATGAGTCCGACCCAGCGGACGAAAGGCCTCGGAGCAGGCAATACAAATATATCTGCCTTCAAAAGGGATTGCGATGGTTCCCTTATGCAGCTAGTGAAGAGTTTTCATATCTGTAACATATTTCTTAATTTCATGTTCCAGTCTCCATCTTCAAATTTCCCCCCCCCCCCCCCCCCCCCCCCCCCCCCCCCCCCCCCTCTCCTTAAGTCCAAATCTTTGCCAAGTCATTATTATGAAGATAGTTCAGTTGTTGGCCTGCGCTTGTTTTTTCCCCCACTATTAGATTGTTTGACTATGTATTTGTCTGACTTTATTCAAGTTTAAAAGGCTGTGCCAGTCTTGAATAAAAGTTACTCTGTGTTAGGTTTTCTTATGGGAGCAAAAAATACCCAACTTGTTTACTACTTAGTGTGGTTAGGCGTTGGTTGTCATGGAACCTATGAGGAAAAAATGATAATAAAAGGTAGCTGTCTCACCATCAGTGAAGAGCTGTCTTAGGAGTTTGTTTCAGTGTTTATGCGTCTTTTCAGATTCATACAGGTTTTTTTTTTTTTTTTCTCTTTAATGAAATATTGACAGTGGTTTTCCTGTTATTGGTTAGGGACATTGTTTTGGGACAGTCATGCACATTATCAGAAGAGAGATCAGGCGTCAGCACAGAGGCAGTTGCCTTTAGCTGATAAAGGATTCAGCAGTGTAAGGTGTAAAGGTCAGCATATGTGATCACACTTCTTTATGGCAGGAAAGCCATTGTTAACCTCTTTGAGATTATGGCTGGAAAGCAGATGTTGTGTGCTGGTTAAAAATAAAGCTATGATTATTATTTGAGGTATGTTTAATCATTTATTATTTTGTTGCTTTTTTTGGCTTATCATCTGGATCCCATTTATAATCCATCTTCCCATACATTGGTTCATATCATCCCATAACTATGTTGACCGCAGAGGTTCCTGAACAATTACTGCCCAGAGAGGTTGTTACCAATCACATTCCAGTGGACAGTGGGGTTATGGTTGGTAGAGTTCATTTCCTGTCCAAGTATTTTAATGCATGCTGGATATTTCAATTTTTGATCACCCAGTTAATACCAAGGTGACAATAAATGCACAAACAGGTGTTCTGGTCGGTGCTGATTTAGGAGAATGCTATGATAGTTAGGAGACCACAAAAGCCCACAGGTTCTGATGAATGCGTTTTGATTGACGCAAGTCGATGATTGAGATCAGCCTTTGTCCAAACCTGTGGGAGGGGGTAAAAAAAAAAACACACACACACACAAACAAAAAAAACGAGCAAGCAGCTAAAGTGCACATGTATCTTTTTGAACAGAAACACAGACAGCCCAGTTACATGAAGCGGGGGGGGGGGGGGGGGGGGGGGGGGGGGGGGGGGGGAGTAGAGTCAGGGCTGCACGCCATGGGGGCTTGGAAGGAATGGGGAGGAGGATCAGGGGAGAGTGAGCAGTCAGGTGAAGGGGGAAGGGGACCTGAGTGACAGAAAGGTTATGTATACACAACAGTGTCTGTGATCCCAGGCAGAGGCCTGCACAGACAGGTCAGGGGCTTAGAGGCTCACTTTTCTCCCACTGCCATGTGGGTCATGTGGCTTAGTGACATGGGGAAAGAAGGAGTGGGGGGGGGGGGGGGGGGGGGATGCAGCAGATCGAAAATACTTTGTTTTCCCATAGTGTATTAGGTGATGCTGACGATGTTGGAGGTTTCTCTGTGTGTGTGTGTGTGTGTGAGTGTGAGTGTGTGTGTGTGTGTGTGTGTGTGTGTTTGAAACTGGGAAAAAAAGATGAGACAAACTCAGAATGAAGGCTTAGGAAATATGTATTGACCCAGACAGAAAGACTGAGAGGATAACAGAGGCCAGAGTGAGGATGGGAGGAGATGAATGGGTAAGTGGTAGTTGGAAAGGGAGTGAGTGGGGGGGAGGTGTTGATGTGGAAGAAGCCAGTCAGACTGAGTGTCACTCAAATCTTGTGTTTCTGTATTCACCTTCCCTGTTGCCCCTCTCCTTACCACTCCTGTCACAAGACTGTAGTGTGAGGGCATGGAGCAGAGGTGTCAGCTGGGCAGAGAGAGAAGTGTTCACCACAGTCATGACGGCAGTGGAAAGCAGTGTGAAGGCCAGACAGTGCTGCTGCTGCACACAGTTCAGAGGAGCACATTTCTCAAGAGGCAACTGGATTCATACTCACACCTTGATCGCTCACACACTGACACAACCTGTTTGGCACAATACAGGGTCATTGATCATTGTGCCTTGACAAGTGCATCGCAACGCAGTCAGTGAGTGAAGTGCGGCTGGTGACTGTTGTGACTGGTGTTCTCAAAACTGCAGATTATATATTAGGAGAAAAACGCAAGAGAATACCCAGAAGAGTTCAGCTGTAAGCTGTATCACTTCAGGTGGATACATCATCAGTGCAAGATTTGAGGTGCTGTGTTCTGTGTTTGAACTCTGCTGCATATGAGTGACACTGTGGACTACAGGACATCTTGGTGCACATTGTACGTCAGCAACGCAAGTCTGAAATCCAGTAGCTGCTTGCCCTGGCTTTGGAACCTTGCTCTGGTGCTGGCTAATGATCTCACCTGTGTCTGTCAGTGTGGTGACCTTTGTGCTGACTTCATGTCCTGTTCTGTGCTCTTCCCTGTCAGCCTGTCTCCCTGCTGCTCCTGCTTGGGGTCGGTTTTCTGTGTTGGGCTTCTCATCTGTTCGCATGTCTCCTGTCATTTGGCTCCTTATATTTCTGCACACCTCATTACCCCCCCCCACACCACCACCACCACCACCACCCCCTCCAACCACTCTCCTCCCCTTCCTGTCCCCTCCTCCCTTTGGCACCCCATCTTTTTCATGGTGTGATGATGAACTCATCCTTTGGGCATGAAGTATTGAAAGCTGCATGTTGCCACTTGACCCACTGTGTCCCTTCTCTCTCCGTTTCCCCGCCTTGACCCACTGTGTCCCTTCTCTCTCCGTTTCCCCCTCCTTGACCCACTGTGTCCCTTCTCTCTCCGTTTCCCCCTCCTTGACCCACTGTGTCCCTTCTCTCTCCATTTCCCCCTCCTTGACCCACTGTGTCCCTTCTCTCTCTGTTTCCCCCTCCTTGACCCACTGTGTCCCTTCTCTCTCCATTTCCCCCTCCTTGACCCACTGTGTCCCTTCTCTCTCTGTTTCCCCCTCCTTGACCCACTGTGTCCCTTCTCTCTCCATTTCCCCCTCCTTGACCCACTGTGTCCCTTCTCTCTCTGTTTCCCCCTCCTTGACCCACTGTGTCCCTTCTCTCTCCATTTCCCCCTCCTTGACCCACTGTGTTCCTTCTCTCTCCATTTCCCCCTCCTTGACCCACTGTGTCCCTTCTCTCTCCATTTCCCCCTCCTTGACCCACTGTGTCCCTTCTCTCTCTGTTTCCCCCTCCTTGACCCACTGTGTTCCTTCTCTCTCCATTTCCCCCTCCTTGACCCACTGTGTTCCTTCTCTCTCCATTTCCCCCTCCTTGACCCACTGTGTCCCTTCTCTCTCCATTTCCCCCTCCTTGACCCACTGTGTCCCTTCTCTCTCCATTTCCCCCTCCTCCCTGCATGCCTGTCCTGTGTTTATGAGAACCAGCTTTTGGGGATTATATGCAGTGTCTGATGAGTTTTTATCCCATTTTGATGTTACCCGAGTTAGGCTTTAAGCAAGTGAAGTGTTTGTATGTGTGGACACATGTGCATGCGTGCTTGAGTGATGTATATGATGCACATGCATGTTGTTTACGCTTGTTGCTTTGCAGTATTTTGAGTTCTTTGTTTTTCCATCACCCATCCTCTGCCCGTGTCAGATCAGATAAGATTTTGGTTGATTTACATCTAAGGTGATGTTTATGATCAAAGTCAGGTAGAATATTTAGATAAGTTTGTGATGGACATTCCTTGCTGGAAAGGTGATGAATTTATCAAAGTCAGCCAGAATATTGAAATTAAACAGTGACCTACAGTCCTGATTGTAAACGGATGTATAGTATTACGACCAGTGAATTCAGAGCTACTAAAGACATAATCAGTAAGCTCTCCATGTAAATTTTATATGTAAGTACTTTCTGTCTCTCTGTGTGTCTGTATTCAACACAGTCTGTATTTGTTTAAGTTTATACCAATCCACAGAGTGCGTTTGGTCTCCTCCAAGTCTGGCATGATGACTCATTATTATACTGGGCACAAATCACTTTTGTGCTAGAGAATGGCATTAGTCACAGTTTTAATGTGACCCTGTGGTGAAGCAAAGCAGTGTCAGGATACCAAGACAGTCAAAGCCCTCACTCTTGGTGTTCATAGTGTTAAAAAACATGGCACTTTCTGTCAGCTGTTGGTGTTCATATAGACTTAAAACATGGCACTTTCTGTCAGCGCTTGGTGTTCATATAGACTTAAAACATGGCACTTTCTGTCAGCTCTTGGTGTTCATATAGACTTAAAACATGGCACTTTCTGTCAGCTGGGAGAGCTCAGCTTGGAGATCTTTAGACTGAAAATTTATCCAAAGGTCTCTGGCCTATATCCATATCTACTCCCATAGGAGATGATAATCTGTTGATGGAAAGAAGCTCAAGAATTGATTAAGAAAACATGGATGTCGGTAGAATATATTTTCTTCCAGGGTAAATGTGGATATAGCTGGTCCTGTACTTGACCTCTGGATCTGACCCCCCCCCCCCCCCCCCCCCCACTCCCCAGGTGGTTTTTTTTTTTTTTTCCTTTGGGGGATTTTGAAGTTGTTCTAAAGCAAAGGATGTGTGTGTGTGTGTGTGTGTGTGTGTGTGTGTGTGTGTGTGTGTGTAACCAGAGGGAGGGTGGGTGAGGAAGAAGGGGGAGGGGATAAGGGGAATGAGGAGGGAAGGAAGGGAAGGGAAGGAAGGAGGGGGAAAACTGGAGATGAGGAGAAAGGGATGAGGGGGAAAATGGACAGGGGAAAATGCCACAAGGGGAAGGGGGGGGGGGGGGGGGGTTAGAGAGAGAGGAGATAAGGATGGGGGAGGATGGCTAGTTCATACACATAAGTTGTTTATGAATGCAGTGTATGAGGAAAAACCTTGACTAATCTTTGTTTTAGGTCATTCTATTTGATGTTATGGAAATGAAATGCATGACCTGTTCACAGACTTCTGACCCCACCCCCACCCACCCCTACTCCCCACATTTCTCATGTTCCTCCTCATCTCCCTTCCCCTGCTCCCTACCCACCCCATCGCCACCACCTTGTCCTCCACTCCCTCCATTGAAGAAGTGGCGGAGACATTCAGAAATTTTTTTCCTGTGGTTTAATCTTTCCAGGAAATATGTTTTGAGTGCAGGATTATGGTTATCGCAGCGATGAATTGAGTATCAAGGAATAAAAAGGGACACTCATTCCTTGACCTTAGATGTGGTAAAGTGTATCAAAAAGCAAAAATGTCAGTCAGTCAGTTCCCTGACTTAAGACAGATTACAGCTTAGATTGAAGGGATGTGGGGGGGGGGGTGGGGGGGGGGCGCCTGCATAGACAGATCGCAGACGAGTTGTTAGATTGAAGGGGGGGGGGGGGGGGGGGGGGGGGGGCCTCAGAGCATCAGCAAGAGTATGTATAATTCACATTTCAGCTTCACACAAAGTGATTTATCTCACCCAGGTATGATTTCTTTTCTTCTACTTCACTTCTTGAGTTTTAATGGTAGTACAGTTTGAGACCTTATATACAAAATGCAAGGTTACTTTTTTTTTTTCATCAGTATTTGAAAGAACATGTCTGTTTGGAGGAACAGAAATAATGGTGTTTTTATGGAAATTTGTTAATTTAACTAATGAGAGTCAATTAGGAATTACTGGCTAGTGGGAGCAAATGGGAATTCTTCCCACATACACCATTCTCATAAACAAATTCCCTGCTCTCTGTCTGTCTGGTCTCACCATGTCTCTGTTTTCTTCAATGCCTCTGTCTACCTCTCCTCCCCCCCCCCCCCCCCCCCCCCCCCCCCCCCCCCCCCCACCCCTCCCCAACTTGTTGCACATAGAAATGTGATGAGAAGAAGAGGGGAATGTAGAGGAGGTGTTACAAGCAGTGGAATGATTTGGCTATATCAGGTTTCCAGAGATGGCCCTATCACATTGAATCGCCAATGAATTGTCAGTTCACAGAATTTTAGCATGTTTGTATTGATCAATGGCATATGCTGGTAGTGTTACACTTTAACACTCAAAATCAGACCTTGAAGTAAATAGTTTACATGAGGACCATAGAACAGACAGCATTGAGTATCCATTCCCACCCCTCCTCCCCACCCCCAACCACACACCTTCCCACTCCTAACTCGGCCATTCCCATTCCCATTCTCCAACTCTCGCAACCAGCAACCACTCGCAAACACTCGGTTCTCTTTCCTTTTTCATGAATTTCTTTTAAAAGACTGTATGTAGAGATACATAATAAGTATAGAATAATTCCTGGTTGATAAAATGCAGGGAAGACTTCCAAATTCCTGTCGTTCTTCTCTCCTTCCTCAAAGGTCAGGGTTAGTTCCAGGGTTTTGAGCATGTATGCTATGCTGCGTCTTTGGCAGACGAAGACCAATTTTTTTTGTACAGTGTGTGTGTGTGTGTGTGTGTGTGTGTGTTTGTGTGTGTGTGAGAGACTGTGTCCTTGCACACCCTTTGGCAGTGAATACCTGCCATTCACAAGAGAATAGTGGTGCCTGACTGTACATCTGGTGGCCTTTGCTGTTTAGGACAGGTGATGTGCCTGAGGTACATTTTGGTGCAATATGGTATTATCACTCTGAATTGCTTTATTCATTACTTTTGTTGTTCATGGTTTTGATGTTTTTTTTAATTTGGTTTGGATTGATTTTTCTTGCCAAGAACAAGGACTATCTGGCTGGTTGTCTTTATAGTATAATACCCATCATTTTTGTTCCGTTTCAGTTTCTTTGATTGTTTGCATGAACTGCTGTGACTCCCAATATATTTTATTTACAGATACATGTTGACTGTCCCTCACCCCCTCCCCACCCTATTCTCCACCTTGAATGCCCCATACCCATATTTTTTCCTCCCTTTTTTTTCAAGAAAAATTTTAAGTTAGCCTGCATTTCTGGTCGCATTGATTCAGTATCAGACATCTTTATTGACCAATTATGTCTATTAAAGTTTTGTTTTTTTGACTACATGTAAGGCCGATATTAGTTATTAATGTTGATGATAAACAACAGAAATGAAGAGGTCAGAGACTTTTTTGACTACATGTAAGGCCGATATTAGTTATTAATGTTGATGATAAACAACAGAAATGAAGAGGTCAGAGACTTTTTTGAGTACATGTAAGGCCGATATTAGTTATTAATGTTGATGATAAACAACAGAAATGAAGAGGTCAGAGACTTTTTTGACTACATGTAAGGGCGATATTAATTATTAATGTTGGTGATAAACAACAGAAATGAAGAGGTCAGAGACAAGTACATAAGAATATAGGACAAAGAATAACGTATCACAATCACCACAGTCACATAGCCCCTCATTATCTTTTTTTTAAAATCCTCAGGTAAATGCAGTCATCCCATCTCATCATGCTTCATGCTGCACTTTGCAGATGGTTATTGCTGATAGAAAGGAGCGTTGTTTCAACTCTCCTCCGCTGCACTTTGCAGATGGTTATTACTGATAAAACAGAACATTGTTTCAAATCTCTTTTTTTCTTTGTTGTTGCAGATTTTTTTTGTTATTCACATATATTGCATATTGTGAAACTGTGAATGCAAAGATACCTTTTCATTCTCACCATGAGAGGTATTTGCATTTTCTTAAATGATGCTATTTAGTTTTTCTTTTCCCTTCCTTTGTTCTTCCTTGTCTTGTCTTTGCATCTTTTTTCTATATTTTTTTTCTTGCCTATGGATCTTTCTGTCTTGCCTTCCTTTTTTTTTTCCCCTTTGTTTGTATCTTTCTTAATCTACTTGACTTACATTTCATAAAGAAAAATGTTGAAGGAATTGTTCTAGTTTAAGATGATTATACATATCCATATGAAAAGAGGTTACAAAGTGGATGGGAAGGTAGGTATGAAAAATAGTTTATCACACATACACATGCTCACAAGCATGCACGCACATGTGCACGTGCATGCACACACATACATACACACACACACACTCTTTCTCTTACATACACACTTACACACATATATGCATGCATACATGCACGCGCGCGTGCACGCATGCATGCACTCAAACACACACATCAAACACACACACTCACACTCACTCATGCATACACACACACACACACACACACACACACACACACACACACACACACACACACACACACACACACACACAGGCACACGCACACACACACACACACCCTTACAGAGTTTTTGAATGGAAGTTTGGGAAGGAGAGAGAATTGGGATACTGATCCTTCGTTTACCAAGCTTATGATGTATGCACATATCTGCACTGTGTTGACTTCGTTCCATGCAAAAGGCTAAATCCATACAGATTACTCTACATTGGCTTGGGAGAGAAGGAGAGGAGAGGTTAAGGGGACAGCGAGCTTGGGGAGGTGGGTGGAGCTTGAGGAAGGCTGCTGCTCTGCAGGAGAGAGCCTTGGCAGTGCCCCAGGGTTCGACCCTTTGGTTTCAGCTGAAGAGCCATTGGGGTGGCTTCCAAAACCGGTCTCCTCCCCCATAGCCCCCAGTCTGTGTGTGTGTGTGTGTGAGAAGTCTGTGGGGGTTATTGCAGTGGCTGAACTGTTTGTATTCTCAGGCTGTGCTTTGGCTTCCTTTCTCTTTGACACCACCACTTGGTGTGGGGGATTAACAATATGGTAAAGTGGTCAAAACATTGTTTAATCTCTCTTGCTCTCTCTCTCTCTCTCTCTCTCTCTCTCTCTCTCTCTCTCTCTGTCTCTCCTCTCTCTCTTGCCCCCCTCCCCCCCCCCTACTTCCACCCTTACCCTCTAGTCTGAGAGTTTGGGGGGGAGGGGGGGAGGAGGAACATATGAAATTGAAAGGCAGCAAGAAGAGAGAGAGATATAGAGAAAGAGAAATAGAGAAAGTGTGTGTGTGTGTGTGTATGCACGCGCACGCACTCATTCAGATCCTTGTAGAGAGAGAATGAACGAATTTTATTTTAAGAGGGTAATGGACTAAGCATGAATGCTTTTTTACATCCAGCCCTCTGGGCAAGAAAAAAAAATAGAGAGATAGAGGAGGGTGTGGTGTGTGGGGTGGGACTGGGTGCTGAGAAGGCCCAAAACATTGACACACATCAGTGGAGCAAAACCAGAGACTTTGTGGATACCAGGCAGTCTGTGTCACTGTCAGTCCGGTCACAAGATTACAGTGGGTTGGTAGTATCAACTGACAATCTTTCACTGTCATGGACAAGTTAACCTTGTGGTGTTAGGGCTCTCTTAAACGGTTTGTATCAGCACATTGTCCCCCCCCCCCCTCCCCCCAAGATGTGACAGTGTCATGTTTCAAGGTGGCCCAGCGTCTGTTCACTCCTTACACCAACTTCACGGTGTCAAGTGTTACTTGGCCTCATACATGGATCCAGGGCGTAGCAGTACAAATCTTATGAATTGTTTCAAAGCTCAGTTGTCAGCAGCTGTCTTCACATGGGTTCGGCAGCCCAGTGCTCTTTCAGTCCTACACAGAAATCACAGCAGTCAGCTTGTTATTGTCAGTGAGCCCATTCACTCCGCCAACAACAACATCCAAGACTGCCAGCAGACACATTGCAGCTCTGTCATAACTCACGTCCACTTGACAGGATTATGATGCACACGTCAGGGGGTCTGGTGACTGTCATAGTGGATCCGGTGCATGGTTAAGGAGAGAGGGAGGAAGGGAGAATTGATGAGGGAGAAGGGGGGGGGGGAGATTGAGGCTTCATTTCTTTTTATGACCATACTCTGACCCCAAACGTGCTGGCCCCATCATTCCCCTTTCTCCTATTGTCGTCTCCCCCCCCCCCCTCCCACACACACACACACATGCACATGGCAGATGGTCATACTGGTGAAGGGACAGTGTCACAGGGGGGTCCACCAGTCAACCATTCTTCCCCCCAATTCCCCATCTTTGGAAAAAAACGGCTGTGGTGTGTGTGTGTGTGTGTGTGTGTGTGTGTGTGTGTGTGTGTGTGTGTGTGGAGAGAGAGAGAGAGAGAGAGAGAGAGAGAGAGAGAGAAAGAAGAGGAAGTTAATAAAGGTGCCAAAAAATCTCGATTCATCTGATTTGAGTGTGACTTCAATTTAGTTCAAGCTTAAAAGCAAATATTCTTAATTAAGTCAGTAACGGTGAACTAGAAATTGGCTCATCATCATCTGACGACATACCAACATTCAACAAACTTGCAAAAGGCATAAAAGCTATACACAATAATTTAAATGTTAAAATGTTTACTTTTGATATTTTCAAATCAATTTGTCATGAGTACTTCCATATTTCTGTTGCTTTGGTGGTGGTGTTATTGAACTATATCACTAAGTTCTGAAATGAAAACAGTTTGAAAGGTACATATATTTAACCTTTAAATGTTTCTACTATCCAGCAAATGCACTGGGAAGAATTTTATTGTTACCATGAAAGTAATGTTCCCATAGTCATAAAAAAAGCTTGTTCAGAATCAGTCATTAAAAAAAGAGAGTTGTTTAGAATCGGATAATTCGCCTGTCATAAGTTTGACTGCCTCACAATGAAAATTGACGTCTTGACAAGTCGCCCATTCACTGTCACAAAACAGCATTATCATAGGAGGAAAAACATCAGTTCCTGTCTGTGTAGGGGAAAGAATTGTGTTTGTTGAATGGTCAAGCAAATGGTCACTGTTGTTTCCCACAGATTGAAATTTGTGTGTAGAAACAAACATTGTAGGTTCTGCTGAAGTTATAACGTGGGCCTGTCAGCAAGGATTTGCTGTTGAAACTCTGGTACAATGGCATTGAGTTTAGAAGAAAGGTTCTTGGCAGTACCAATCATAAATGAGAAGGGGAGGGGTGGGGGGCAGTCTGAGGTAAAGTCGACTGCATTGATATCAGCCAGTGTCTGGTACTCTAGAGGAACAGCATGTGGTAAAGATTGATGAATGACTAGTGAACATTAGTTCAATGGATTGTGACATCAGTTATTTTGGTTTTATCTTGGTTTCATCTGTTGAAAAGGAAATAATGTTACTTTTGAGGAGGAGGCAGAGTGTATGTTTAGACGTATAGGGAGGGAAGAGAGGAAGAAGGGCTATTGAAAATATAAATTGAAGAGACCATGATACCCGCAGGCTGTATTGATGAAGAGAGTAAAGTAGCATCCACATGCAGTCGGTCAGAGCAACACTTTGAAACTGCTCTTTAGAAATGGCACCATACTGGGGAGGACGAAACCAAACCACCCACAACAAACCGCAGATGTTATCTTACAGTGCACTCTCTTGATGCCCACACTCGTGACGCTCGCTCCCCACCACGTGTGTGACGTAATTTGTTTCGTGACATACCAAATGTTGGTCATGCGTAAGAGGATACAATGCGGTTGTGATAGACTTTAGTGGTCTGAGGTGTGCTCTGTGTAAGGTGATCGGGTGAAATGCTGATATATACAGTGATGGTCTCTAACCGTGCCAAGTGGTTACAGTGCAGTACATGGAGCCTTATCACAGGTCTGAGGGCGTGTGTGAAGTTGATGCCAGGCATGGGGATGAACTCGGATGACAGGCCGTCTGGGTACATATAGGTGGGAAGTTGTTGGTCCTGCACCACTTAGGTCACAGCTGGTGATAGTGAATCACTGAATTGTTATTTATAGTTTCTGTGACTGTTTTGTGGTCCAGTGTTGTCAGGCAGGACTCTTGCAGTGATTTAGTGAATGCTAGCAGAAGTTTTTGTGATTGCTTTCTTTCCTTCCCCCTTAACTGTCAATGATTGTGACTTTAACTGAACTTGAACTTGAACATTAGGTGTTTGAGGCCTTAAGAGGCCTGTTCACCGTTCTAATATATAGTATCTGGGTAAAAAAAAACTCCAGGAAGAGAGTCACAGACTGAGTCTATCTAGGTCAACAAACATTCTGGATTGTATTTTGTCGACAGTTCTTTCCAATGGGTGTCTAATCGTGATTTGAAGATGTTGACTGTAGGGGCTGTTACTACAGAGTCAGGAAGACCATTCCAAACATCAATCACTCGAAGAGAGAAGTAATTTCCCCAAATGTTCAGTCAGTGATGAACTTTGGATAATTTCAAGGAGTGTCCTCTGCTGTCCCTGTGGGTGAAAAATTTGAACTGTTGTTTGTCACTCCGGTAAATACCATGTATAAACTTGTGCAAGTCTATCATCATGTCACCCCTTTTTCTTCTGTGCTCCAGGCTTGGAAGTTGAAAGGTAGAGAGACGCTCAGGGTATGGTTTATCTTTAAGCGATGCTAAAAGTTCAGTTGCTCTGAACTGAACATCCTCTACATCCTGGCACAGGCATTGGCATTGGCATATTTTTAGGAATAGCAGTTGTGACTGCCTGTTCCCCAGGTGGATTGAATGTGATTTGGACTCTGGATCTTGAGGGTAAACTGCATTGGAAACATGTGTGATTCAGACTGGGGGCACTCCATCATTGAAGCAGGCCTGAAGAGGCCAAGGCTGGCTTCCTTTATTTGGGGTGACTTGAGAATGGTTTCGCATTTCTTGTCATTTGTGGGACTGTGTTTATAGGTGGCTCTGTCCCTCTGGTCTCTCTGTCTCTCTCCCTCATTCCATGTGAACTTGCTGGGTTGGGTAATATTAGGCTTATATTAAATATGCATTTCCTGAATGAGAAACCCAGTAAGCAGTATTTCTAGGGAGTGTATAATCAGGCGCCAAAGGCAATATTTTTGAGAAAATCAGTAACTTTCACATGGTCTTATGATCAGATTTGATTCTTGTTGCTGGCTTTAAGCAGAGGTGAAGCTATTGTACAGATGCAAACTTTTTTTTACCTTTTGTTCAGAATCAAATGAATTTAGGTATGTTTTGTGATCAAGGACCATTCGAAAGTAGGATTAAGTCAACTGATGTCTTCACTTAGGTAGATTCTCATTTGGAGCTAAGTGTCTGGGCCCAGCTGGGTGTTAGCCTGTTGGAGGATTAGTTTGAGGTGCAGCATGATCTCAAACATAAAGGGACCAGTGGCAAGTGACACATGTTGGGCTTCCCTACCAGCGATACACATTTGCTAGTGCCGCACACAAAGGGTTGAAGTACTCTGCGCTGGTAGTAGACATTTTCCTGTATGTGTGTTGAAGTGCCAACAACTGGATTTCCCTTTCTGTCATTAAGGCAGGTGACATAAGATAAGAACACCACACAAAAATGGTAAGCTGCATCAAGCCAAGGTGAGGCTTCCTCTATGACACATCCATGTCACCTGAGTTAGCACTGTTGTCTTGTGGTCAGATATGGTTAGACCGGTGGTTAGAGCATGTGCCTGCAGAGGGGATGGTCATTAGTTTTAACCACTTGCGGGGTTGGATTTTTCTCCAGCTTGAAAACCTTTACTGGGTACCTGATTCAGTTCAGGAAAGGCTAAAGGTGGCAGAAGGAGAGGGATGCGCATCACTCTCCAGCGTTCTGTGCCCTTGACACGGTGAATCTCTGGCAGCTGACTGCGCTGTGGCTAGTAGGCAGTGGGAACTTAACAACCTTTTTAACCATTTGTTTGTTGATTCGTCACATCCATCGATTCTCTGCCCCCCACCCCCCCACCCCCTCTCTCCTTTCCCGCTTGTGTCTCGTCTTCCTCATGCACACATGAAATCTGTTCAGACTATTTGAAGAGCGCGCTGTGAATCGCTGTGAAGTGTGGTGGACAGTGCTGTGGTGGAGGGCCAGCCACCTGCCCTGTGTAAAGGGAAGAGGAACCCTGTCCACCCTATGACCTTGACTGGGTGCAGGCAGGCAGGTTAGGGCAGGTGAGAGAGTCGCACTCCTTGCTGCCTTCAGCATGCATCACTGAACGCCACTGGCCACGGATTTTACCCGCCCCCTCCCCCCACCCCCCCACCCCAATACCCCATTCCACGCCCCCAGTCATCCCCTTCCCCCAACCCCTCCACCTGTCTGTCTGAGACAGCTCTGGTTTGCTGTGTGCTCAGTGATCACAGCTGGGCGGTCTTCTGAGCAGTGAAGTGTGGGGGGTCATTGCTGACAGTCGTGCGGTCATCTGAGTTGTGGTCAGATCTATAGAAAGTGTCCAGAATTGTGGTGGTGTTCTCTAAGCTGTCAAGTGGGTGCTGAAGAGTGGTAATCATAGTGCGATCACAGGGAGCCATGATCACAGGGAGCCATGACGGGAGGGCTTTGTTTCCAAACTAAGGCTCTTTGAGTTATGAAGTGGGGTACTGTATTGTGCTATTAAGTTCCTTGAGACAACTGTTTGGTACTTCTATAGTGTTGTCACGTGCGTGTTAGAGAACACACCTACCTCTGTGACCATGTGGCTGGCTATCTGGCTTGTGTATAGTGTCCTTGGAGTACTATTCTCTGAGTGTCTGTTCAGTGCTCACAGTGTGCCACATGTGAGAGCTGTACACAATAGAGCATGCCAGTAACCTACAAAGGGTGATGTACGTAACTGTAAACAGTGCACTCAGACTCTGACAACTTGGTAGTCAACGTACATTGTGCAGGTATCACAGGAAGGGGTAGGTGGGGATGGGATGGTAGTTACCATCAGTTTATACGTAAGTGCACTGAATGTGTTATGGCACAGTCAGGCTGTAAGGTACTTCAGCATTTCTCCTGCATACATACATAGCCAGCAAAGTTTTGCTGTAGGTTTCTTGAAAGTTCTGCATAGACAGTCATAAAAATTAAGGATAATTGACTCTGATGCACTGAGCACAGTAGCATCGCAAGTTCCATTCTTGTGATGATTACAATGATCATGGCATGAATTAATGATCGTAATGTAGGAATGACCTTTGAAAAATGACACATTTTTTCCCTTATCCCTTATCAGTGATAATGAAGATGATAATGCAATGGTATTCCATTTTGGGAAGGTTTGAGGCTATGTTACAGGTCTGTATCAAATATTTTCTTTCATAATGTATGCCAGGCCTAAGAGATTCAGACACGTGTCTGTAGTGCAGGGAATTTGAGCAAAGTTGTCAGAGATGAATCCTAGAAATGGATGAGTCGTACGTGATTCCTGTGTTCATGTTTGAGACTCCGTAGTCAGACAAGGCCGAGAAAGTTGCACAATGATAGTTGTCCTGCAGGGATTTGAACCTGTGATTTTTCCAGTCTTCAGCGTATGTAGCTAACCACTGCACCTTGGTGCAGGTCCATTTCTGTTAGGAATAGTTTGCTTACAAAAAGTTTATGTTTGAAACATTTCATCATGTGGTAATCAACACTCATGTAAATGATAGAAAAGTAGTATTAAAGAACTTGATTCAAGGAGAGAGATTTCGTGCCATTTCCATAGCATTCCTAAATTTTGCTCAGAGAATAAATGATAAATATATAAGGTTATCACGGAAATATGGATTATTTGAACTGTTTGCTATCAGTATGTTTCACAACCATATATTGTTTGATGGTGCACTAGACACATGGTCTTTTTTTTGTGGTCATCTTTTGCCACTGGAATCCCAGGTTTGTGTTTATCAGCAACGCACAGCCCACTCAGCAGCTGTTGGAGCTGGAGCCAAGTTACTACTGGGTTGGGAGAAAGGGGGGGATGGGGGGGGGGGGGGGGGGGATGGGGTGAGGAGGCAGGGGACAGGTTGGGAGGGGAGTTGTAAGGCGTGATGACGTCAATGTGCAGCACGCATATGAAGGCCAGTTTTTGTTGTTGTTTTATGATGCTTTTTTTATGGACACCTAAGGCCGTAATTTTATTATTTTCCTATTGTAGATACAGTAGGGTGTATGAATTAATTGACACCAAATTGCTGAAGAACTGTCTGTGTGAGGTGAAGGAGAGAAGGGAGGGGAAGGGGGGCTGGAGATAAACGGGGATGGTGGATATGGGGATGAGCTTCAACTTAACTAATAAACTTTGCAGTTTTTTTCCCCGAAAACATCTGTATTCCAAACAATATAGAGTGCTATACAAAGAATTAGTAAACGTAAAACAGTCATAGTTAAAAGACAAGTTTACGCTCCACAGTGGTGAGACTAAAAGCAACACTGTGTTGTTATTTATACACTGGAAAGTTTCTCACACAGACCAGCTTTAATCACTCTTTGATGTGTTTGTACATGACACAGATGGCCCCCTCATGGTTCACACAGCAGCAGCAGCAGCACTAGGGGCAACAGGTTTCACTGTTTACGCCAGTCCTGATGCAGTCAGTGGCAGTAGTTAAACTGCGTCTGTTATCATCACTTCTCTCTGTATTAGAAAAGCTTGCAGCATAAGTCTCATACTGGGAAGGGTGTAATTCTAGGTTTGTTTGGCTTGTTTGTTTCTAAGGTAAGTAGATGTAAAATCTTGAAGAGAAAGTAAGAGAAGCCGCAAGGAGAAACAGAGAATAGCTGTTAGAACCCCAGGCATCAGTGTGTGAAGCCAGAAAAATGGAGGTCAATGCTGTGACATTTAACAGTTGTGGCGTAAACAGAGTTCTTGCATGAGTAGCAGGACTGTGAGTTTGATTTATCAACGTGGATATCCTGTGTTAAAAGTTCACAGTTCTCGGTGTGGGGATGATGTCAGAAAAGTGTCGGGATTCTGTAGCTGTGCCATTTGTGAATTCTGTCAGACACGTCATTCAGTGCTGTGCTGTCGCCCCACAGGAGGTGCACTTGGATTTGGGAGCATTGCCACTGCTGGCAGTGATTTGTGCGCATGTAACTGAGTGTGTGAAAGGTTGTGCATATATGCATGCATGTCCTTATATGCGCATTGTGTCTGCTAGTATGTGCATGTGCTGTCAGGTCATTGTACTTTGAGAGGAGAATGCAGATAGATAAGTAGATTATGTTTGAAAAACTGGTGAATGTCTGAAGGGCTCTATTCTGCCTGCTGTTCAAATATACTGAGGTTTTGACCCCAAAAAACAGCAGTCAACTCTGGAGGAAAAGGCTGAACAGTTTCTTAGAAAATGTATTGAATCATGTGAGGTTCGTGGATGAGTTTGAACATTTTCCATGAATATATAAATCAGCTGATCAACATGCTGATATTACTGAGAGATAGACCATTCCCTTGCAAGGTTTTAACTTTTCAGTTTTTGATTGCAGAGGGGATGGGGGTGAATGAATATATATAGTCATTCAGGTATTTGACTTTAAATAAGCACTGAGAGAAGCACATCATAGTTGTTATAACAGATTTAAATAGAAGTGGGGTGGGGGTGTATTAAAGGAGAGAAGGAAAGCCAAGAGGTCCCTTGACTGATTGCAGCACTTCCAGCTTCATGCAAATGGCCTTCCACTTGTCTTTTTTGTGATCAGGGAGAGGTGTTGTACTCACAGTGGAGTTTTGGGGTGGTGAAAGATTGAGAGAAGTTTTCCTTCCTGCTGTTTTTCTCTACGTCCATGACTCCTCAGAACAAACTATTTCACAAGTTTCATATGTCTGTGATGATGTCCATCGATTCCCAACTCGTCGTTTTATCTACAGTGTCTGTGATCTTAAACTGTTCAATTCATGATCTTCTGCAAGAATCAAGACCAAGCTGTTCTGCTGCACCAGACTCTTCTACATGTAGTATTTTTTGCTGCAAGAAAACTATGAAATTTCCTCTAGTGTGGAGCAGCACATTTTAAGACAACTCGTCAGCAGCAGCGGAGATGTAGTTGTACGAAGAGATCCTGAAGAAAGCTTATTGTGCATCAGTCAGAATTCAAAGACCTGACGTGGAACGTGTTTCCCATCAAAGTGACTTGTGATGCCATGCTGACAGTGATTGGCGGCCATGTTGTTCTGTGTCATTGGCAGTAGTGACAGCCAGCCGTTGGCCTCCATCATTGGGTGCCCATTGTGCGGCACTTCTTCCCGGCACTGTCGTCATGCCCATGCCGGGCACAGACACACAGATGTGGACTCCACCTGCCCGTGTAGGACACAGGGGGCTGAACACAGGGACATGCTCAGCCAGCTGACCTCACAGGGGGATTGCTGCTGCAGGGAGAGTGGCTTGATTCTCTTCAGCTCTCTGGGCAGTCCTGCCTACAGAAGGCCGAGGCATTCGCATGCCTGTGTGAGTTGCTCAGGCCAGGGAGGACTGAGACCCCAGAAGAGGAGTAAGTCTTTGGGAGATCTGCTGACTGCTGCCCACAAACTGTCCCAAGAACAGCTAGGGAACACACAGTGTATGGGGCATGCATACATACATCACCATGACGGCGGTGACAAGAGTATGGAGGGAACAGTCCGGCAGACTGAAGGACAGGGGAAGTTTCCTGATAAAACACAAATCGACCAACCTCCAGTTGTGGATGAGGATGGCAGTGATTGTGGCAGGGACAGTCCTGGGATGGGCAAAGTGACCAATGAGAAAACGTTGCAGGAGGGATGTGACCGTGATCCAAGACACTGTGACCAGCTGCATTTCAGTGGACAAGGTGGATCTGATGTCACAGCTTGTGCAGTGTGTGTTGGAGAGCAGTGTTCCACATGTGCGGAGCAGCCCCGTAGCGACAACAGGTGTGGTCATCTCTCTCACTTGTCTGTTGAATTCCTTTTGTTGCTCATAGGGACAGTACACTGTCTCCTGTTGCATGAAGGACATGAATGCAAAGTCAAACTGCACTGCATGGAACGCATACTTGCCTTTTAATCGTACATGAATGGACACAAAGACAGCATGTACTTATATCTATATGCACGCTCAGATACAGGCACATTCTCTCGAACATGTGCATGCACTCTCACACACTCATTAACACTCACGAGCGCACATACATACACACGCGCAGGCACACATACACACATATACACACACCACTACTTTCATATATACAGGCACACAGACACAGACATTTATACACAAACACACACACAAACACACACACACACACACACACACACACACACACACACACACACACACACACAGCATGCACACACACACAACACGCGCGCACGCACGCACACACACACACACACACACACACACACACACACACACAAGCACACTGGCATGCACGCGCACACACACACACACACACGCACACACGCATCAATTCACATGCAAATGAATACTTGCAAGAACAATTTTCTAATAAAAGTATGCACATACGCTCTCACACACGTGCACATTCACATACAACACACACACACACACATGTACAGATGTACAATCATGCATGCACACACACACGTGTGCACGCATACTCACACACGCACGCACGCACGCACGCACGCACGCAACACACACACACACACACACACACACACACACACACACACACGCACGCACACAAACACATGCTGTTACACACGCGCGCGCACACGCACATACACGCACGCACGCGCGCACACACACACACACACAATTGAGCACATGTATTGATGCTTTCGTTTCTCATTTATTTCCATGATGCCCCCATCCTCTCTCTGTCCTTTTCTCTCTTCATCTGGCTCTTCTTCATCTCCGCTTTCCCCTCCACAAACACACACTCCAGAATGTTTTCCCTGTCATGTTTATGAAGCACATAACTGGACATTCAACCCCAAGCCTCTTCCTCTGCAAACATGTTTGCCTGCAAGTCTGTCAGTCAGTCTGTATGGCGTGTGTGGATGGGAGTGGGATTGAAAAAGCTCTCAGATGTCTCTGTCTTCATGGAACAGTATAAGGAATGAAGCAACATTCGATCAGTTCTCATGTTTCCTGGCCAATTGGTAGAGTGGAAGACAACAAGCCAATAACGGACAATGAGTGCAGTCTACCCTCAGTGGCTGCAGCATTCCCTGTGAGGAGATGCTGGGGACAGACATTGTCTGCATTCTGTGGCTGGATCAGTTTTGTCTGCGTGCCTGCCTTTCTGTTGATTGGTCACTGGTCAGTGGCCTGTTTGTATCATCAGTGTATCAGGCAGTTTCTGCTGGCTCTGATGGTTTCTGCTGGCTCTGATGGTTTCTGCTGGCTTGTAGCCTCAGAGCAGTCCAGCTGTGTATGTAGCCTGTTCCCTTCTGTGTGCAGTTCTGTTGGTTGAGAGTTTGTTCTGTGTCTCTCTATGGGTGTGCTGTCCTCTGCCAGTTCTTGTGCATCTTTGCCTGGGCTGGCAAGGAGTTTTGTTACACTAGATAGTGTTATCATGGACTTCCTCTTGTTGCCTTTCCTAACAGCAGTGGAGAGAGTTCTTGTTGTTGCCATGATACGTGGCTCCTTGTTAGTACAGAACCCTGTGTCACTTTTTATTTTCTGAGTTTCCTTGCACGAGAACTCTTTCTTGTTCTTCTTGTTGTTGCTTGGATGTGGTGTAGGTTAGTATTGTGTTTGTTTAAAAAGGTTTGCTGCCTTTTTATGAGCTGGGACAAGACAAGTTTGATCTTGGGATTTGTTTGTGCTGGGTTAGCACCTCTTGTCATGTATTGGGTTGTGCTGGTACTTTCATGGATGTGTTTCCATAAAGCACTCTGTTATAGCGGTAAGTTATCTATGTTGCCATAAGGCTTTTAATGAGTTTTAGCATAAGTCTCCTTTTTTTTTTTGTTAACAAATCATCTGCGCATATGTTTGCTTGAAGTAATGCTAGCAGTGCGGCTGTTGACCTTACCAGTTAGTGTACAAGCCAGCATAAGTCTTGTTTGGGTTTGACTTGGATTTTTTGTGATTGCTGTCCATTGTTGACTGTGTTCACTGAACATGCAACTTTCTTGCCTTTGCATTACTAACCTTTTTTGTGGTGCAGGGCAAGCTTAAAATGCCAACACACAGTGTAGCGTGGGTGGTTGCCCTGCGCACTGTCATCTATGGATGTTAGATGACAAGTGGATCATGACTCAGGTCTTCTGAGTAACAGCTGTCAGCTGCCCTACTGATCTGCATCAAAACAACAGTTGTTATGGGAGGGGGGGGGGGGGGGGGTAAAATGGGAGGGTGGTGGTGGAGAGAGACGGTGGATATAATATCATTCCAATCAGGTGTTGAGGATAGTGCTCAGGTGGTATGCAGAGCACCTCTACGGCTGTGTGAGGCTCTGTACATAACCCACTCAGGAAATTTGGGATGTGTGTAGGCTGTGGGCGGTGGGTGACCATGAGGGTCAGTTGGAATCAGCTGTTAGTGTGAAGGTTGGGACCCTGAAGTGGGGCAGAGGAAGGACGATGGCCCAGACCGCAGTGACCTGATTGACAGTACTTTTTTTTTTTCTATTCTTCCTTTTCTTCTGGGATGGCGTTGGGGAATGGGGCAGCAGGTAGCTATCATTGTGGTAGCTTTACTTTGGATTATCTCCATTCACATAGATGCACATTAACTGCGCAGGTTTGTTGCATCTCTCTCTCTCACACACACACACACACACACACACACACACACACACACACACACACACACACACACACATGTACATGTACATATGATTATTACACACACACTCATACACATATTACCATACGCACAACTGTACACAGTCATTGTGATAGGCAGAAAGAAAATGCAGAGCCATAGTTTAACGAGGTGAAATGACACTGATCTGATTTAAATTGTTTTGTCTTGATTGGGTTCTTTATTCAGTGTGTGTGTGTGTGTGTGTGTGTGTGTGTGTGTGTGTGTGTGTGTGTGTGTGTGTGTGTGTGTGTGTTGTAGTTTTGATTTTGTTGGACAAACAGAACAAAAAACAACATAACACACACACACACACACACACACACACACACACACACACATACACACACACACACACACACACACACAAAAGAGAGATAGAAAGAAAGAAAGAAAAAAAAAAGAAAAGAAAAGGGATGACAAGTTCTTTCACTCTTGCTGAATGGATTCAAAATAGGTTTTGTTTTACATATGGCTGGATTTATGTGGTCTGGACTTTATACAGAACCTGCCCATGGAACACTTTTTATATGTCTTATGGCTGTCTTAAACAAATAAGACAGCAGCAACAATAACAATACCAACAAAACTTCATGAATACATGTTAATAAGCAGCACTATTGTATATTAATTTGGAATGTATTGTTTTCTGAATAACCTGCTGAGCTGATGCCTTTATATCCAGAATGGACAGTGTTGTCAGTTGGATCATGTTTTTCAGCTTTTCTCCAAAATGCATATATGCAGCTTGTTCTGGAGGTTGTAAAGCCCTGACTCTGGAGTAAAGACTGTCTTTGACCTCTTTGTGTAAACAGAGTGAATGTCTTGCATTAATCCAGACGGTAGATAAAACAAATGTAAACGTTCAAAGAAGGTCAAATGACATCTTCAGTACTTTTAAAGTGTTCGGTGTGTATGGACAGTGCCTGTTGTAAATCGTGATTTGAAAGTGCTGTCATAAATGGTAAATATGGCATAGGCACCTGAACATAGATTGAAAATCACTGAAGATTTGATGTTGATACAAACACATACCAGATATAATAGTTTGAGATACAGTTATTAAATGCTGTCCAGTGTGATTTGGTATAATACGTAGACCATGGATAATTGGAAATACAGTTTGATGAACAGTTTGGTGGTCAACAGTGATGATTTTGTTGGCAGCTGAAGAGATTTTTGCTCATGTCATTCATGCTTGCCATTTCAGTTGACATGTTTGGCTTCGCAGATGGTGGTGTGAGTAACTTTTGCAAAGAAGAATGAGATGATTGTAGCGACATACACATGCTATAGAAATGCGTGCACGCACATGCAGGCGCACACACACACTCACACACACACACACACACACACACACACACACACACACACACACACACACACACACACACACTCACTCACACTCACACAGCAGGATAGCTAGAGAGGGAAAGATCAGGTTGGGATAGGGTAAGATATGTTGGTAGCTAGGTATGATAGGGAATAATTAAAGTGATAGTGGGAGACCAGTTGTAATGAAACGGTTTCTTCTGTGAATAAGAAATGTTTGTCTATATTATGGTTACTTCTAAGCCAGGCTACCACAGTGTGCATGTGTGTGTGTGTGTGTGTGTGTGTGTGTGTGTGTGTGTGTGTGTGTGTGTGTGTGTTTAAAGCTAATGATGGCTTCCTTAATGACTCATCTGGACCTCTGTCTTATGGAAATGTACATGTTGATTGTATGAAGTTTAAAGAAGAGGAAATTGTGACCGTCACCACAGATGGTGCATTAAGGGTCAGATTGGCCATTTTGTATATTGATAGTGTGGATGAAAACTTTGAAAATTTTCTGAGGATGTAAAATCCATGATGGTAAGTTTCTTCAGAACAGTTATGGTGGCCTGAAGTTATTTGTTGGTGATAGCCATTTTGAAAACCTTCGTAGTGAGGAATAACTGATTGTATACTTATAAGGTTTTCAGCAGCAAAGAAAACTTGCTTTGAGTAGTGAAGGATATTGAAGTTGATAATTATGGTCATGCATCCAGAGGATACAAAAGTGCCTTCAATACAGAATCAATAACACTAGGTCAGTAGCCATTCTTAGCATCTTATGCCAAAGCATCATAGCGACGTAATATACCTGTCCTTGTGGCAAGTTACATTTGTGAAAAAGACCATTTATTCTGGTTCTTCGGATGAGGAGAAAAATATCAGAGTGCTTTGAAAGCAGGAAGCTAATGAGAAAAGGACAAGGGGGTAGCTTTTCAGAGAAGACAGAAAAACACTTTTCCGCAGTCAGAAATTTCTGATGAGGAAAGAATTCCAAAACTTGATGTCTGCCAAGAATAGCAAGGGTACTTCACTAAACCAAAGCTACAAACAGTTTGTTTATTATCCTTGTTGATCGCAGATCTGTTTTCCAGTCTCCTCAAAGATCATCAGCGAAAACATCCTGGATATTCTTTTGAATGACATTTCCCAGCAGTCATTGACGCAGGTCACATTAAACGAAATGAAAGCTGCAAAAATATACATATGGTGCTCATTTGACTGGAAGTCTTCATCTCATTCTCTTTTTCTCTCCTGCACCCCTCATTCTCTCGTTCTCTTGTTTAGTTATCTACTCCCAACTGTGTACCACATCTCAACATGTGAAAAGCATAATTGCTGGATCATTGCCTTCATGGTGACTTTTGCAGCGGAAGCAAACTTTTTTTTTTTAAGTATCTTTTTAACCCCTTTATTATGCAGAGTACTGGATTAACTTCATTGAGTTATGTATCCAGTGCATCATTAAATAAAATCTGGCACCAACGCTTGAAAGCCTTTGACTACAGTACTTCTTTGCCAGGAAAGAAAAGTGATTGTGCAGGGTGCATAGAAAAATGTTTCATCAAACTTCCAATACCAAAATATGTACTTCCGTTGGAGAGTGAGCGTGGACCTTTTTTTCTGTGAATAGATTCTATTCCTGTGCTTTTTCCTGCCATAGTATGAAGTTGAACTTTGTCCTGTTGTGGTTTGCCCTTTGTCTGCTGCAAGACCTTTTGCATTTTGCCCTGTTACTAATTGCGAAATCAGGTTAGGGTTTCACATCACATACTGATAAAGGTGTACCAAACATGCTCAGGAAAAGTGAGAAATGGTCTGAACAGGTAGAGAAAAATAACGAAAGGGTATGAAAGTATGTTGAATCTAAAGCAAGGGGTCTGCCAACGATAATGGTTTCAGTCAAAAGTTAGGCTAGCTGTGTCAAAGAAACAACTTTGTGGATGCTTTGCATTAACTTAAGCAAGAGCAGAACTTTTCAAAGTCAATGGGGGTTTGTACAATCAGCTAGCAGTAAAGTTTTGTGCATTCAGCAAGATTTTTTTTTTTTTTCCTTTTTTTTTGTTTGTTTTGTTTTTTGTTTTTAAGAAATGGTGATAATGATGGCATAGGGTGGTCTGCATGTATATCATAACTGAAGAATCAGCACATTATGCCTGTCGTGCCTGATCATTGTTTATTTACTGATAAAATTAGTTTGCACAGGTAAAAAAAAAAAAAATTGGCAGGAATTTTCTTAGCCAGTTAGTTGGAAACTTTACACTTGCCAGCAAACAGTGCTTCTCACAGAATTGATTTATACATCCTGGACTCCAATAGAGCGTAACTTTTGGGTCATTGATTTAAGATTGGTCTTCAATCATGCACATGTATACAACTCTCGTCAGTCAGAGCTGACTTCTCTTAACCAAAAAGTTAGTATTCTGTTGCATTTGTTTAGTTGATTAGATCTATTGTTTGATGGAATAGTAGGAAATGCATGGCTGGCTAAAAGGACAAGAAGCCTGGAGACTCCAAATTGGTTGGCGCCTATGTGATTGCCAACACACATGATGGAATAATACAAAACATCGTATGACCCATTCAGTGTTCCTGAATTCAGCATGTTCCAGCACCTGTTGATTTGACTTGACAATCTCTCTGTAGATCCTTGTAACCTCATCATTTCTAAATCCCTCCTTTAATTTCTTTGTGTAAAGTAAAGCTAAATGATTGTGGTGTAGAACCTGTGATGTATTTTCTCTTTTTCCTGGAAGAAAGAGTTAATAATCTTACTGTTGTACCACTTGAGTTTGTGCGAGAAATGCAGCGTCAGTGCTGAGCTTTGCAGTTGCGTTATTTCCATATTTGGGCAGAAAGGGTTAAAAGAACGGCCATTGATTGAGTAGGAACTCCCCCCTCAAACTTTCTGTAGAAATATGAAAACTGGTAAGAATTTTACAAGGGGATGTGAACATTCATGTTATGTGCTGAGAATCCTTTTACACTATCCTGTTTCTTTACCCTTTTTGATTCATCCTGTTGATGTTTGTCCTGTTTTAGTTGTCCTGTTGATCTTTGCCTTGTTACAGTATGTTCTGTTGGTGTTTGCTCTCTTGCACTTTGTCCTGTTGGTGGTTGCTGTCTTGCACTTTGTCCTGTTGCTGATTGCTCTCTTGCACTTTGTCCTGTTGGTGTTTGCTCTCTTGCACTTTGTCCTGTTGCTGATTGCTCTCTTGCACTTTGTCCTGTTGCTGATTGCTCTCTTGCACTTTGTCCTGTTGCTGATTGCTCTCTTGCACTTTGTCCTGTTGCTGATTGCTCTCTTGCACTTTGTCCTGTTGCTGATTGCTCTGTCGCACTGTGCCCTCTCACGTATGCTTTGTTGCTGCTTGCCATGTCAGTGTATTCTGTTGCAGTATGCCCTGTTGCTGCTTGGCCTGTTGCAGTTTTTTTCTGTTGCAGTATGCCCTGTTGCTGCCCTTTGCAGTGTTTTTGTGACAGTTTTCCCTTTCGCTTTATGCCTTTTAGCAGTTTGTTGTACTGCCACATGTCCTGTCAAAGTTTGTCTTGTGGTTTGCCTGCTTTCAAGATTTTTAAAAAATCAGATATTGAATTTCTAGTTTATTATGATGTCTTTTAAACTTGATCCAGTTTTTTTTTTTTTTTTTTTTTTGGCTGTTGTGTGATTTTTACAGTCACTGACAGAGGAATTCATTATTACACAGTAGACATTACAAGTTTGTGTGTTTTGGTTGCAGTTTTGGCAAGCGCAGTCAAGGATGTGCACGCAGAACCAGTGAGTGTCTGACTCTGGAACCCTCTGAAATGATCGCTGTAAGTTTGAACTTGTTTTCTGTGGTTCATATTGTCTTTTCATCCGTCTCTGTCTGTATATCCCATCCTGTATTTTCTCACTTCTCCTTCTTTCTCTCTCTCTCTCTCTCTCTCTCTCTCTCTCTCTCTCTCTCTCTTTCTCCATCTTTTCTCTGTCTCTGTTTCTCTGTCCGTATCTCTGGTCTGTCTGTCTGTCTCTTGCTTTCCCTCTTTCTCTCTCTTCCCACTCCTTTCCATTCATTTCTGTCGTTTACTTCTCTCTCACTCTCCCTCTCTCTCTCTCTCTCTCTCTCTCCAATAACTGGTGAGTGTTCAGCTCTGAAATGCTAAGAAATGACCGCTGTGAGTTAAAACTTACCTCCTGTTGTTCACCATGTATTTTTTTTTTTTTAACTTTGTGGCTGTGTGTGTGCGTGCATGCATATGTGTGTGTGTGTGTCTCTCTCTCACTTTCTTTCTCTCGCACCCCACCATACCTCTTAACCCCACCCTCTCAACCTGCTCCCCTACCCTGTCCTTGTCTTTCTTTTTTTTCTTTTTTTTGTTGTAATTTCGCTCTTTTTTTTGTCTCTTCGACCGTCTTTCTCTCACCTCTTGTGCTATGTACTTGTGTGCATGCCACTGTATTGAGGTCTGATTGCTCATGACATTGTTTGATTTCCCTGTCTGTCTTGCAGATCGACTACCCTGATGTGCAGGCACAGAAGGGAGGACATTCCCACAGAAACCTTAACTCGGCCAACCTTGACCGCTTGCTAGCTCCCGACCATGAAATCCAGCATGACCTTGGTAGTGATATGCACAGGATGAATTCTGATAGTGGCATTGAACAGGTGAGTTCTGCCCTGTGTTCTGTGAATCCTTCTGTCCTTGTTCAGACTTTGGAGATTCAGCTACAAGCAATTTGTCAGAAGAGATTACCTGATTTCCTTCCATCTTCCCTCCTCTTTTTCCTCATCTTCCTCATTCCAACAAATTTTGTGAATGTTTGTGGAATTGTAGATTTTTTCCCATTTTCCACAACATTTTGATCCCTTTTGCCAGGTCTGAGGAGCATATTTACCTTAACTTAATGCCATCTGCCATTTCCCGGATTTGTGATTTGTAGATTTTTCCCATTTCCACACATTGTGAATTCCCTTCTTGCCCAGGTCTGAGGAGCAGTTATTTTTCCCTTAACCTTTAAATTGCCAATCTGCCAATTCGCGATTTGTGGAATTGTAGATTTTTTTCCCATTTTCCACAACATTTGTGAATTCCCCTTCTCTGCCCAGGTCTGAGGAGCAGTTATTTTACCCTTAACCTTTAAATTGCCAATCTGCCCATTTCCGTGTATCCGCTGTGCGCCTCACAACCTCCCATCAATCCCTCATGATTGACCCTACATTTCATTTCCATATGTGGTGTTTGGAGACTTTGAGTGTTAAAATGTGCATTTTAGGACAGAAGTGTTTGCAAAAGCCACAGCCATTGTGAGTCTTCTTTGATTCGCCTCCAAAGAAAGTTTGAAGCAATAACAAAACCACAGTGTTTTGGGTCTTGTACCATGTGTGACACCAAGAGAACAGTGATAATTGTCTGCCCATTCAGTGGGATTGTGGACAGTTTAGCAGCCCAGTAGCAGGTGATTTGATAACAATGGCTCACAAAGCCCATAGACTGTACAGGTGCACTAGCACTTGTTTCAGAGGTTAGTGACAATGAATTAGAAGACCAGTGAGTTTTCGCAGTTACGATGGATATGTTTGTTTTTTTTTAAAAGGTGTAAGTGACCTGAGTGATTAGTTGTATTCACGATCAGCATGAAAACAGATACATTCTCAGCAAAAACTTCCAGTTTTAGACTTTTTATTCAGAATTTAGTGTGGTTTTGTTGTCAGGGTTTGTTTGGGGTTTTTTGTCTTTTTTTTTAACGATTTTTTCTTAAGTAATTGACTTCAAATTTTTGTTTGATGCTTTGTAAAGTTCATGGTTAAGGAAATTTTACACACACCCAAAATTGTTGTTAAAAGGTTAAAATCTGTTCATTCATATTTTAGTAAACAGTGGGGGAAGTTTACCTTTCCCGTTAACTCTGTGAATCCACATGCACTGGCAACAGCGATGGACTGTTTTTCCTTTAACCCAAGTTGTTTGAATTTCTATTACTGCAGTATTGGAAGTTAAGTGCACTTCTCCTCAGCTGTTTTACCAGGTGTCCTTGTACATGGACAACAGGTGATTTTAACATTTTTGCCATGAGTCCCTGTTCATGGAAAACAAGAGACATGTTACCATTTGCTTTTAAGTCGTACAGGTGACTTGAAAATTTTTTTCAAAGTTCTGTTCATAGAGACTAGGTGGCATATTACTTCTTGCCATATGTCCTTGTTCATTAAGAGCAGGTAACTCAGTACTTTTTGCCATGAGTCCCTGTTCACAGAGAAAATGTCAAATGCTAGTTGTGCCATGAGTTCATGTTCATGGAGAACAGGTAGAATGTTCTGTTCCACCTTAAATCCCTGTTCAAGGAGAACAGATGAAATGGCACCATTTGTTGTGAGTCCCTGTTCACACAGAACAGATAAAATACCTATGGCTGTGAGTCCCTGTTCATACAGAACAGATAAAATACCTATGGCTGTGAGTCCCTGTTCATGGGAGAAAAGTAAAAAATTATGTTGCACCAGGCGACCCAGTTCACGGAGAACAGGTGTTATGTTACCTTTTGCAGTAAATCTGTGTTCTAGAAAACAAATTTCTCCTATTGTACTCTGAAGTAATGAAGGAGATTGGGATGTGTGATTAAGAATATATTATAAGAATATTGTTAGGGACTGCATGTCATTTTGGTTTGCATCATATGAAATAGACGATTTGATTTCAAAGAACAGTTGATGATGATGGTGGGAATGATTCTGTACTAACAGCTACCATTAGATGGCGGGGCAGCAGCAGGACTGTTGCTTCGAGAGCCCTTCTTGCGCAGTGAGCATCACGTGAAGCGCAGCTCTCGGGCCAGCGACACCTCCAGTGCTTACTCCGGCTCCGACATGATGCAGTCATCACTGGATGATCCCGACAACCCTGAGGCCGAGCTGAGTGGACTGGTGGAGAGTTTGGTTGACTCGGATGATGAAGAGGGCTACGCCGATTCCACAGAAGTGAGGGGAGAAGAAGGGAGATAATGATGAGATGATGATGGGTGCTTATGACAGGGATAAGTGTACCGAGTGCTGTGAGTGAGTGGCTTGTTGAAGAGGTTTGTGCTAGCTGTGTTAGTGCAGATGGTAGTGATGGAGATGGAAATTATGGTAATTTTTTTTTTTTTTGAGCAGAGAAGCATGTTTTTATCAATGTTGATGAAAGTATAAGTAAAAAATGTTACATATTTCGAGACAAGGGGGGGGGGGGGGGGGGGGGGGCAGAAAACTGAAGAGTAAAGGAAATTAAGCTACAGAGCTCTTTGACAGAGTTGTATTACGGCCTTTTAGATCATGAAATGCCACCTGGATTTACAGAAATGGTGTATCAAGACATAATAGAAATATCTGTTTGGTTTAGAAAATGTCCTGAATCATTGTGCACTCTGTATCGGGGAATGAGAGAAAGATCTGTTAGACTCTGTTTGATCAGAAGATATTGGATTTTGAATGGACACTGTATTAGGGAAGAGAGAGAGAGAGAGAGGATCTTTTTCACACTGTTTGAGTCAGAAGACTTCATAGTTCTGTGTGAACGCCCTATGCAAGAATGACAGAGATTTGGGCCTAAACATGTCCAGCTCAATGTGAACATTGTATTGGGGAATGACAGAGGTTTGTTTGAGTGGTGTTCTGCATGGGTTAAAGTTCCATGGCACATGATCTGAGTAGGGGAATAAATGCAACTGCTCTGTTGTACTCTGTTTCAGTCATTCCCTATCAGGGATGCAGTGCGGGACTGCTTGGAGAAAGACCCTTCAGAACGCACGGACGATGACATTGAAATTCTCATGGACTTCATGCAACATTTCAGGGTCAGTGCTATGGTCCTCACCTTTACATTTCGCATGATGCTAGTCAATAGTAGTATGCTGTATTACATATTCTGACAACACACAGGGATAATGTATGTGCAGGTGTTTGTGTGTTTTGATCAGGTGTGTGTGTTTCAAAATGCCACATAATGATGGCTGGACTGTTTATTTACTTAAGGAGAATGCTGATAAACAATATACAAGATTTTAAGGGAATCGGTTGGGAAAAAAAAGTTGCTCAGTCTGACCACATGACCACAGCATATTCTCGTTAATGATGGAGTTATTTTAGTACTTGTACATGAATTGCATTGCTTCAATCCTAAAGGCCGTGGAAACCAAGCTGCAGATTAACTTGTTCCACTTTTAATCATTCTTTGAAATATGGATGAGTTTGGAATCATTCAGTACTGAGCCTTCATGTGTAGATTTTAAAGAATACGAAGTGAACTTTCCTGGTCTGAATAGTCAGCTGTTCTAACGTTCATGGACAGTTGACACACATTTAAAAGGTTCCTCTATATGTATGTATGATGTTTGCACAAATGTTTGTATTTACTGCTGGAACGTCAAACTCTGCAAAACAATAATGTCTGTAAAGGTACAGGGCTGCGTCTTGATGTTATGCAATTTTATATATATATATAATGCATGTACAGGTGTTAGTGAGAGTGGGTAGGGAGGAGATAGAGATGGAAATGACTGGATAGGCTAAGGGTGGAGATGGGAGGGGTTAGGTATTTGAAGCTTTCCACTGGGATGATGACACTGCAGCAGGTGGGAGACCATTCCATTCACTGATGGTATGTAGAAAGAATGAGTTCTTTCTCTGGCTGATCTTGCATTCAGAAAGGAGGAAGGTAAATAACTGGTGGGAATGTGATTTTTTTGTTTTTGTTTGTTTTGGAAGTAGGTTTAAAGATGGCATGAATGGAATATTGATGGCACCTTTTAAAGAGAAAAACAAACTGTGGAACATGTGCGGCCTTTCATTGGGATCCAGTGTTGGTGGGTGAAGATATCTCCTACCCTTGATCTGTGACAGGGGCGCTTCACCAGACAGCTGTTCTTCCTTGATGTTGTGGATGTTTTTGGCTGTGTAGAGGTTTATACTGTCAGCACATATTCAGAGCACTGGTTGTACTAGGGTTCTGTAGGCTCTTTCCTTAATGTTAACAGAGTGTTTCTTTAGATTGAAGGAAGCTGAGGATGCAGCTGGTGATGTTGGAGATATGAGTGTTCCATCGATGGTCTTAAGAATGTATTCACCATGATTGGTTGACAAATGAAATTTGAAAATCCTGTAAGGTTTCATGTAAGGCAGACCATATTGTGTACTGTTAATTGTTGTTGGATGTGCTGGCATTTATTTGTAGTGTTCCATGTCATATTATGCCATGTGGCCCAAATGTATGTACAGTTATGTACATGTTGTCCTTAAGCTTGACATGATGTACCATGTAGTAATGATGAATGCATTTGTACACATGTAAAATGCAGGAATGTGTCTTAGAGCAGCATAGAGCTATGATACAGCACAGCCAGTTACATGTAGTGCTGAGTTTTTAATAAAAATAAACCACACAGCATTACAAACAGACATCGTTGTGTAGTGCTGGTTTGTGCCATGTTAATGACTCTGCATTGATGGTATGTGTGCAGGCTTTTGCTAACATGACCCAGATGACGCGCCACGCGCTGTGTGCGGTGATGGTGTTTGCGGTGGTGCCACACGAAGGGACGGTGGTGATGAAGGATGGGGAGGAGCTGGACTCCTGGTCGGTGGTTCTGAACGGAGAGGTGGAAGTGGTGCATCCGGACGGAGCACGCCACAGACTGCAGATGGGAGACAGGTGGGGGCAGGGATATGAGGGAGATGGGGAGGGGAGGTGGTGTACATGTATGGTGCCTTCTACAGACTGCAGATGGGAGACAGGTGGGGGCAGGGAGATGGGGAGGGGAGGTGGTGTGTATGTGTGGTGCCTTCTACAGACTGCAGATGGGAGACAGGTGGGGGTAGGGATATGAGGGAGATGGGGAGGGGAGATGGTGTACATGTATGGTGTCTTCTACAGACTGCAGATGGGAGACAGGTGGGGGTAGGGATATGGGGGAGATGGGGAGGGGAGGTGGTGTACATGTATGGTGCCTTCTACAGACTGCAGATGGGAGACAGGTGGGGGTAGGGATATGAGGGAGATGGGAGGGGAGGTGGTGTATATGTATGGTGCCTTCTACGGACTGCAGATGGGAGACAGGTGGGGGTAGGGATATGAGGGAGATGGGGAGGGGAGGTGGTATATATGTATAGTGCCTTCTGCAGACTGCAGATGGGAGACAGGTGGGGGCAGAGATATGAGGGAGATGGGGAGGGGAGGTGGTGTATATGTATGGTACCTTCTACAGACTGCAGATGGGAGACAGGTGGGGGGCAGGGAGATGGGGAGGGGAGGTGGTGTATATGTATGGTGCCTTCTACAGACTGCAGATGGGAGACAGGTGGGGGTAGGGATATGAGGGAGATGGGGAGGGGAGGTGGTGTACATGTATGGTGCCTTCTACAGACTGCAGATGGGAGACAGGTGGGGGGCAGGGAGATGGGGAGGGGAGGTGGGGTACATGTATGGTGCCTTCTACAGACTGCGGATGGGAGACAGGTGGGGGTAGGGATATGAGGGAGATGGGGAGGGGAGGTGGTGTATATGTATGGTGCCTTCTACAGACTGCAGATGGGAGACAGGTGGGGGGCAGGGAGATGGGGAGGGGAGGTGGAGTACATGTATGGTGCCTTCTACAGACTGCAGATGGGAGACAGGTGGGGGTAGGGATATGAGGGAGATGGGGAGGGGAGGTGGTGTATATGTATGGTGCCTACTAAAGACTGCTGTGAGTGGCAGGTGGTGGAGAAGGCACTGGAAGAAACAGGGAGGGTCGTGGTGCATGTAGATGGTGCTTTCATCAGCTTTCAGAGTGGAAGCACGTCTGGAGGATCGGGTCAAGTAGGGGGTGGTGGGGTTTGGGGGAGTGGATGGAAAATGGGAAAGTAGGAGGTGCATCTGAATTCTGCCTACATCCAACTTAAGTCTAGTTTTTCTGTATGTAGGCCTTTGCCCATCGTGAAGGAGCATGCGAAGTTTTGACACCTGCTTTTATTTTTTGCTCGTTTCATCAGACCACTGTGTTTTGGGGGAAGAATTAGATGGCAACAACAAAAAAGACGCAACCATATGTGACAAAATTACTTTTTCCAGCAAAAGTCTATGAATGAAGGTGTTACTAAAATATGTAATGCATGTTTTGTATTTCAATGCTGACCCATCTGAATTTATCTGAAAAACACACCTGTGTTAGTAAATTAGAGGATATACAGGCATTACAATGTGCTTCAGCATTATGTTACATATCATTTGTATGCCAGATGGTCAGGTTCACCAGCTGTAAAGACTTGATGGGTTTTGTGAGGTCCTGGTGATCATACAGGCCACTAGGAAACGGTGAACATTTTGTGACTTTTTTTTTTTTTGGTAACAAAAGTTGTACATAATGGAAAAGAATTAAAAGGAAAAGACTATGTGTCAGATCCCTCCAGATTTGCAGAAAAAAATTGAGTGATTGCACTTTGATCTGCACAAATGAGTTTATGTTTGTGAATAAAGTTTTTCTCACCTTCTGGGTATACCACTACCTATACATGAAAACTTGACTGATACAGAAGATATGGTATGGGAGATAACACAACACAAAACTGCTTAAAGACATTACTGTACTCACCAGTTACATGGCAGACAAGCAGGCTTATACATCAAACTTAACACATGGAGTAGTGAGGTCTTTATGGTCACACACAAATACAAGATGTATAATTTCATGAATGGTTATTTTTCTTATATGGACATATGTAAGTGATAAGCAATTGTGTTATTTGTCTGGGCCTTGGCCTGGTCACCGTGGAATAGGAGCATGAGAGGGACAAGGCAGAGACATTGAGTAACTGTTGACTTTACATGGATGGCCACAGACACTAAAGTTGTACCAGGCTCCACCTCCATGGTTCATGGTGCATCCACACATCATCTGAACATTGAGAAGAGGTTCTAGAAGATTATAACATGTGGATGCACATATCTGACAATTGAGAGTAAAGTTGTAACACAAAATTTGGGGAAGGATATATATGTTATTAGATGGGCATTAGGTGTATATGCACAGTATGCATTTGTTTGACAGTTTTGGGATCACTCCAACAATGGAGAAGCTGTACCACAAGGGAGTGATGCAGACGATGATGGATGATTGCCAGTTTGTGTGCATCGCTCAGCAAGATTACTACCGCATCCTGCACCAGGTAAGGCAACCTTCACCCTTTATCTCTGCTGTGTTGTCTTGTTTGCCCTCTCTGTTATTTAAACACCTGTCCAGGAAATCCATGTACATATTCTATGTTTAGAACTGTGATAGGAGCTCGCAAGAAGTATGTCAGTATTATTTTTTTTTGGTAAAGCGCGTTGGTATATCAAATAGAAACTGCTTTTTTCTGTTCTTTATCTACTTATTTGAGAGAGTTTTTTTAAGGCTTTATAACCTTTTATATGCTTTATTTTTAAAAGCAAGGGTTGACACTTTGAAGGCATTCAGTAGAGTAATTGTCAGCCCATTATTGTATGATGCAAAGATTGTCGCTGTCCCAAATACCCAAGAGAGTTTGAGGTGTGGTAGGAATCTTTATAGGCCCAGTATTTATATCGGCACACTTGGGATTATGACGTTGTGATCGGTGATGATTGTCAACCCAAGGAGTGAGTGACCTGATGAATGTGGTTGGTGGTGATTTTAGGGAGAGGAGAATACCCGCAAGCATGAGGAGGAGGGAGAAGTTGTCATGGTGACAGAGCACAGAGAGCTGGATGGAGGGAACAGAAGAGGTCACATTGTCATCAGGGTATGTAGCTTACCAGCGCTTCTCTCTCCTCACTGTCCTGTTCAGTGCTTTTTGGGGCTATGTGTATTGGTGTAACTGTGCCACTCCTCAGAATGGAAAATGTGTCTGCCATACTGAACACACACAACTTGTAAACTGCGCCATTGTTATGATATTCCAGTGTTGTTGATATGATTCATGTTTAATTTTCTGTTGATTCCAAGTTCTGATGTTGTCCTTACAATTGACTCCCCTCCCCACCTTTCTACTCCACTGAGATGTATCTCAAAAAGCGCCAGGCAGAGCAAGGCCAAAGGAACTTAAAATAGAAGGGAAGAGGTACACATTATTGTACATAACATGCACAGATGGCAGAAATGTTAGAAATTCTGGAATTATCAGAAATTCTAGATTAGTTCCTATGTACACATTCTATTTACTAGGAAGTAAAGTTAGCATAGCTGTTTAGAAGTTTGCTCTTGGTTTATTTAGGTATAAAACTTGTTGCAGTTTTTCATTGTTTGACCAGATCACAGATCCAAGCGAAATACAAATGTTATTTAAGGTAGCAATCATAAAGACCGTCCTGTGACTTTCAGAACCAGCTTAGCTCACCGAGTACAACTCCTGGAACACTATAGAATCATCACATGAACACACTAGTCATTTCTTCTTTTGGACTCAGAATCTGACCTTGGATGGAAAAAAAAAAAGAAGAAAAAGATAATCTGAAGGTGCGGGTAGGACCCAGAGAAGGACTGTCCTCAACTGCCAAACAGACCAGCAGGGAGCAATCCTGCACCACTCTTGGAAGCCTGCGCTGCGTTCACATCCTTGGATGAAAACTGTGGATATCCTATGAAAGTTGAAAACTGTTTCAGTTGTTTCCAAAAGAAACAGAATCATTTTTGCGCATACAACTTGGCATATGCGTCTAGATTAAACAATCTTTTCCACAGGGCACAGCAGAACGTCTGATGCAGCACCTGGTTGAGGATCACTCAGCCATCGACCCTACCTATGTGGAGGATTTACTGTTGTCCTACCGCACCTTCCCTGTCCTCACCTCTGCATCTGGCCAACCACCTGCTCCACTGGTTCGACGACCCCAACTACAGGCCAAAGGTAATGGGACTGTCTCATTAGCTGTAGGCTCTTTCGGACTTCGTTGGGACAGATGGGAATCTGTATGGGCGTTGTCACCAAAGGTTGATACCTAGATATTTAACTGTTAATACACTTTTTGCCTTCATTCACCCATCCCACCCACTCACTCACCCTAACCCCCTTTCACTGTTTCTCTTAAACATTTTGCTTGTTGCCTGCTGCGCTGGTTTGATAGTTCCAGACACATGCTGACACATACATTGTTAGATCTTGTGTCTCCACTCATGCTGAAAAATGCTAAAATACTCCTCATGTCTGTGGCTCTTAAAGCAGGTCCTGCCATTTATATGGAATGTAAATGATTGTTTTGTTGGAAATGGCATAGAAGGTCATCCACTGCAAACACAAGTGCGTACTATCACACATAAATACGTCTGCATATGTGCAAGCTTAAGCGTACACACACATACACCTACTTGCACACACAGCATATGCTCGCACATTGTGTCCATGCCATACGAAGTAAGATAACTTGTGTTGGTTATGGCAGGTGACGCGTGTTGTTCTCTTTTGGGTCAACAACCACTTCAATGACTTTGAGACTGATCCAGCCATGTGTGAATTCCTTGAACACTTTGAGTGCTTGCTGGAAAGAGAGGTAAGTTCCAGGCTTTAATGTGGATACTACATGTCACTTTTCATCGGTATTGATTGACAGTCGTAGAAACTCTGAAGATGCAGATGCATACATTTTAAAGATCATTCTGTAAAACTCATGAAGACAATTTTTTGTCACTGAAGTAATCCTCGGTTTATGTTTGAACAGTTCCGTTATAGATCCCTGTGAAATGTGAGAAAGTCTTTTCAAATTGTTAAATTGTAATATCACAAATATTTGGGAACCTTGTCACATCACATTCACATCAACCACATCAATCTGATCCTTTGCACACAATTGTGGCAGCTTAACTGAAAAGCAGTTTGGCGTCATATAATGTACCATGTCAGACCATAGCATTCACGGCAGTTAGTCAGCTCTGTCAGGCCGAAGATTTTGTGTGGCTAATGCAGTAATAAGACAGTCACGTGACGCCCACCCTACTTCCGCCGAAGGAAGAAGCCGGTGTAACTTCCTGTACATCATTCTCTCTCGGCCTGCCGTCCAAGCAAGATAAGTCTTGTGCTCTGTCTCGCCTTTCTTTGCCGTTGTGTTAAGATAGCCTTGTGTTTGCTCCTTGCTTGTTTTGTTGTGGCTTGCGTGCTGAACCCTTGTACCCTTGCCAGTGAGGCTTTGGTTTGGCGTGCTTTATTGATTTTACTGATTTTATCATACACGCTTCTCGCGTTTGTGCTTTGTTCTTGACATTCGCGACTTGCCACGCTTCTCGCGTTCGTGCCTTGTTCTCGACATTTGCGACTTGCCACGCTTCTCGCGTTCGTGCCTTGTTCGCGACTTGCCTTCCGTGCATCTCGCATTCGGAATTCCGAGCTACACGCCGATTTCCATCTCCTCGCTTTACTTAGCCTTATGGCCTTTGTCTGCGAGTCCCATTTCACTTCCATTTGGATTCCTATTCGACGACCTTCCTCGTCGTTCACTCGCTTTCCATTACTTGCGCCGGTCGTTCCGCCATTTTGTGTCGGTCGTTCCGCCATTTTGTGTCGACCGGCATACCGGCACACATACGATCGCACTGTCTTACTCGAACAGCGCGACTTCTGCGCATTTCCAGCACTATCAGTGCCCCTTCCGAGGTTGGTCGAGCTCTTCCTATCCACCTCTTTGTTCCCCTTTGCGATCTGTTTTCCGTGTTTGTCTCGCCACCAGTGCCCAACATGGTGAAGGATACTAACGGGTCGAGCCGCTCCTTTGTTCGCGAGTCGCGCTCTGCCCCGGAGGACCCGAGTATCGATTCCAGGGGACAAACCGCTCACACCTCTGAGCGTACGGTCAGTGTGGAGGAGGGTTCCGCGCAGGGGACGCGCGACCAGCTTTGCTATTCCTCCTCTTCAGATCGGCGGACACACGATCGTTGCGATCGAAGTCGAACAGGCATTTGGCCGAATCGAACTTGCAATCGGCCGTCATTGCCGACTGTTTTTCGTTCTATTCTGACTCTAAATCGAAATCCAAGGGCAAGGCCCCATGAAAGGACCTGCCCGTTCAAAATCTTCCCGTTCTCCAAAATCTTACCATTCTTCGGCCAAATCGCCTGCTCAGTTTCCATCGCACAAGGAGACTCTCTATCATGCTGCGTCGGCGATCGTCGGCCCCTGGGGACCATTGCCGAGACTCGGACCAGCACGGGTGACGACTCGCGGCCGAATCACCGCTCGTCACCCGATCAGATGAGACTCGTGACGCTAGATACCCCCCACTAACGCCACGCAGTCGAATCACGCTCTCCCCAACCGTGTCCGGGGTCAGCCACTACTCGGACACGAGGAGCGTCATCACTCCGGTGGAGGGGCTGTGGGCAGTCTTTGGTGTGACTTCCCCACTGACCACAACCCCGGGTCAGGACGCAGGCATCGACCAGGTCGGATCTGCGCCCTCACCCCCAACGGTCGAACCACCCCGATCGACCGTTGAACTTCCCCCTAGGGGTACAGGACTTGGGGAGCGGACTTCTTTCGCTTCCCGGTTGGGCATCGTCCGCGGTCCCGTTCCTCCGGGGGGAGGATCGACCAGCGGGACCAAGGGTAACCTCCCTTCGTCCTCTGAGGTGGATCCGTCGCCGCAGCCATCCCAGTCCGCTCCCACACGGCCAGGAGGCTCGGCTACCGCACCACCCACCGGCCACCTTGCCATGCAGGGGGCCGGCACGGATCGCACCCGGGAGATGCAGGAGGCAGTGCTCTCCCTGGGGCGGGTGCGAGACAGCTCGCCTTCTCGCTACCCTCCCCTTGGTGCCCAAGGTTACCCGGGTCCCCGGGGAGACTCTGCCCCAGGGCCGCCACAGCCCGTCGTACTCTCCGGGGACCGGTGGCTCTATTCCCCCGAGAGGAATCAGTGGCTTAGGGCTGACACTCTTCCAGACTCCTCCTCCGGTCGCATGTGGCATCCTGCCTCCCGGAGCTGGATCGACCTGGGGCCCCCTTCCTCTCGGGCGCTGTCCGATCGGCGATCCCCCAGTCTGCCCACCGAGTATGGAGCCACCAGGGACCCGTCCTCCTTTTCCCCCATTACCCCTCAAGGACTGGACTCCCACGCACCCCTGCCCTGGCCCTCCGAAGGTGGATCTGATCATCCCCTTCTGGATTACTCTGACCCTCAACTCGAGGACGGGGTCGAGGACTCCCTCCCCCAGTCTGGTGACCTCTCCATCCTGGAGAGCTGGCGTCCAGATCTTGTTGTGAGGGAATCCCCTCCCTCTGACAACATCTTCTTTAGCCGTTTCACTGGGGAGCCCCCTGCCCAGCGATCACGGCCAAGGATAGTCGCCCCCCAGACCCTCCCTCCCTTGTGGGACAGACCGGCTTCTTTCGCCAGGGGTGCACATGCCATTCCCCCACCGGGGATTGACTTCTTGTCAGCCCCTAACGCGGCTCCAGTAGGAGCTTTCCTCAAAGACCCGCGTCATGGCCCCCATGTCTTTTCCCTCTTCTCTGCCAATCCGGCCACCAGGGACATTGCCATTTCCTCCGCCGACCTCAGGCTCACGCCCAACCTCGCCCCCCCCAACATCCACCCCTGTTCTCATCAAGAACTTGATGGAGTGGGATAGAATTGCCAGGACTGGCATTCTCCACACCACCGCGGGACATGCATTCATGGACATGTTCCTGCAGCGAGCGGAGGAGCTCTGGGCAAAGGAGGGCATCACTGCCTCGGTGGCTTCGGACCCCGACGACTCTGAGGCAGATCCTAGCCTATTCGACGACCCCCTCATGCGTTTACTGGTCAACAAGATTTCGCATCACCTTTGGGCTGCGGCGGACAGCGCGGCCAGGTGCCACTTTAACTGCCTGTTAGCAGTGAGAGATGCTGTGCTATCTCAGGCCAATCTCTCCCCGGCGCTCAAGGCGGCCTTACGGTGCATCCCGGGTCAGGAACAGTCGCTCTTCGGTGACTATTCCACTGCTGTCATCACTCATGCAGTCGAGGAACGCAAACAGGCGGCGTCTTTTGCGGCCAAGCCCCCTCCCCAGCATCGTCCTCGCCAGCATCGCCCTCCTGGACCCTACTCCCGTCCGGCCCCCAGACCCCAGCCCTACCCCAAACAGGCCCCCCCTCGCACCTCAAGGCCCGCCAGACGACCTTCTTCTGCCGTTGCTAGATCAAAACCGAAAAACCCCCATCAGAATTTTTGGTTCGGCCAACAGGCCCGGCCTCGGAGGTGACTAGTAGACTCACCTTCGGAGGAGCGAGAACTGGCAGACTTCTTGGGACTCAACCCTTGGATAGTGTCAGTGTTACAAGAGGGGTTCCGTCTGCCCTGGGCACACGATCGCCCCCCTCTGCTATCCTCTCCTCCTCCTTCCCCCGGCGATCCCCCCTGGCCCAGGCGGAGGCTCTTCGCCTGGAAGTCGAGGACCTTCTTCGGAAAGACGCCATCACCCATATACCCCACCCAAACCCCGGGTTTTACTCCCACCTTTTTGTGGTCCCCAAGTCCTCGGGGGGGCTGGAGGCCCATCCTCGACCCCACTCAACAAATTCCTCAGAACAACCAAATTCAAGATGGAGACCCCGGCCCAGATCAGAGATTCCATCCACCATCTGGACTGGGCCACTTCTATAGATCTGAAGGACGCGTATTTTCAGATCCTCATTCATCCTTCCCACAGACGATACCTTCGGTTCGTCTGGCGGGGACGGGTATATCAGTTCAAGGCGCTCCCCTTCGGACTCTCCCTGGCTCCCTTCCTTTTCACGAAGGTAGTCAAGGAGATGGCCTCCCTTGCCAGACAGGAGGACATTCGCCTCTTGGTTTACCTCGACGACTGGCTTGTCTTGGCTCCCACTCAGGCCCTGTGTCAAGCCCACACATCCAAACTTCTGCGCCTTTGCTCCTCACTAGGGTTCGTCACCAACCCCGAAAAATGCGAGCTCTCGCCCAGTCAGAGATTCTCCTTCCTGGGCATGAGTTTCGACACCACCTCCATGCTAGTCTCCCCAACCCCGGAGAGGTCCACCCGCCTGATGGACCTCATCTCCCACCTCCGCCTCTCTCCCCTCGCGTCGGCAAGGACACTGTCCTCCCTTCTGGGGATGATGGAGTCCCTGTCGCCTCTCATTCCCCTAGGCAGGGTCCCAAAGCGACAGCTTCAAAGGGAGTTCCGACGTCGTTGGTCGCAGACCGCCGACCGCTGGGACCAGACCATTCCCCTCGGGCCTTGGTTCTTTTGGGCCACGGAGGAGTGGCTCAGCCCCTCCATCCTGAGCCCCGGGGTTCCCATCTCCCTCCCATCCCAGGCCCTAGATCTTTACACAGACGCCTCCAACTCGGGCTGGGGGGCCCATTTGGAGAGCAGTCATGCCTCGGGGGTGTGGGACCCATTGACTGCCCGTCTTCACATCAACATCCTGGAACTGGAGGCGGTCCAACTAGCCCTCCTCCACTTCCAGACACTGGTCTCGCACCGATTTGTTCTCCTTCTCACGGACAACACCTCGGTAGTCTGTTACATCAACAAAGGGGGGGGGGGGGGCACGCTCCATCAGTCTCTCCCTCCGGGCAGAGGCCCTCCTCCGCTGGTGTCACACGCAAGGAATCACCCTTCGCGCGAGACACATAGCAGGGACGCACAACATCCTGGCAGACTCTCTCAGCCGCTCCGGGTCCGTCCTCCACACCGAATGGACCCTCAGCAGGCACACGCTAACCTCGGTGTGGGAACATTGGTTCACACCCATGATCGACCTGTTCGCCACCCAATTCAATCATCGTCTGCCAGTGTATGTGTCTCCCGTCCCGGACCCTCAGGCGTACGCGATCGATGCCCTATCCCTTCCCTGGTCCGGCCTCATAGCTTACGCCTTTCCTCCCTTCCAGATCCTTCACAAGGTGATCAGGAAGGCGAGACTCGAGGGACCCAGGCTCATTCTCATAGCCCCATGGTGGCCCACTCAGTCCTGGTTTCCGGACCTCAAGTCCCTCACTCACGTTCCCCCTCTCCAGTTGGACGCCCGGTGGGACATGCTCAGGCAACCCCGCTCGGGTCGCCCCCACTCCAATCCCCAGGCGCTTCGCCTCCATGCCTGGCTTCTGTGCCAGCCGGAGTGCGAGCATCTAACCCCACCTCCCAAGCGGACAGGTCCCAGTCCGTCCTTAACATTCTCTCAGACGCTGGGGCCTCTCAGGACCTCCGAGACCTAGCAATGGCCTCTCGCAGAGCTGGCACTGAGTCCCTTTACGATTACAGGTGGAGGAAATGGGTCTCATGGTGCAAAGACAACTCTGTCCCACACAATCGCCGCTCAAATATCCAGATAGGAAATTTTCTGTCCCACCTAAAACTATCAGCTAGCTCCATACGGGGCTACAGGTCGGCCATCTGCACGACCATCCGCCAACTGGGCGGACCGTCCTTTGAGAATGACTTCCTTCTCAGAGAGATCTCTAGAGGAGTGGCCCTTCGTGAGGCCCGATCCCCAAGGCGCGTTCCCCTTTGGGATCTTTTCACTGTACTCGATGCCCTCAGGAAACCTCCTTTCGAGCCTATCTCCTCCCTCCCCTTTGACCTTCTTTCTATGAAGACCACCTTTCTCCTCGCTTTGGCCTCGGCCAGAAGGCGGAGCGAGATCCACGCTCTCAGCGGGGACCCCAGAGACATTGCCTTCCACACGGACGGCTCTGTCTCCCTTAAGTTCCTTCCCGAATTCCTGGCTAAAAACCAGGAACCCGGTAGCCCCTCCCCCTACCTCGTCATCCGCCCATTGGCGGATATCCTAGGTGGAGAGAGCGGTGGTGACAGGACTCTGTGTCCTTCCAGGTGTCTAAGACACTACTGGGAACATTCACGCCCCAGGCGCGCTTCTCAGAGACGTCTCTTTATTTCCATCAACCCCAAGAATAAGAAAGACATCTCAGCTGGCACTATCTCTAGGTGGCTGTCCAAGACGGTCAAATCGGCCTATGCCCAGACGTCCAAGGTCCTCCCCGTCTTGTCCCCCGGGCCCATGAGGTCAGAGCACTGGCCGCTTCTGCAGCTTTCCAGCACTCTGTCCCCCTGCGCCATCTCCTGGAAGCAGCCTACTGGCGTTCGGAGAATCCCTTTATAAACTTTTATTTAAGGGACATCCGCATGACCAGGGCTGACGGTTCTGAAGGGATATCCTTTGTGGCGGCCAATGCAGCCATATTGGTTAACCGCAAGAACCACTAGGGCACTCGCCCTCCTCCTTTTACGATAAATTCTGCTATGGTCTGACATGGTACAGTATATGACGCCAAAATGGGGAGTTTGTATTATACTCCCTGTTTGGCTAGTATACTTACCATGTCAGACTCTAATGCCCGCCCTACCTTCCCCACTAGCGCCAAGGTCCTTGGGGTTACCTGGCGTGCAGGCCTCGACGAATGAGGTACAGGAAGTTTACACCGGCTTCTTCCTTCGGCGGAAGTAGGGTGGGCGTCACGTGACTGTCTTATTACTGCATTAGCCACACAAAATCTTCGGCCTGACAGAGCTGACTAACTGCCGTGAATGCTATGGTCTGACATGGTAAGTATACTAGCCAAACAGGGAGTATAATACAAACTCCCCATTTCAACATGATTGATCTGATCCAATGCACTACTTATCAGCTGAACATCAACATGTACTGATCTAATCCAGTGCACCTCTTTATTTCAGCTCACTGAACACCACATAAATCTGCAGTGATCTGTCATGTTCAGTGCTCTTTCTGTTAGACAGCCGTAAAGAGGTAGAAACAACACATGCCTTGATGACTTTGTAGCTGATCCACCCTGTACAATGGTGCTGTTTCATGCTGAGATGTGTTGTGCACATTTCACTCCATTGTTAACAGATAACATTCATTATCATCATCAGAATCATACTCTCATTCAAGGAACAAAACTGAAAAGAAAAAAATGATTTAGTATTTTTGCTATCCCGTAGTGGAACTCAAATGAGTTATTAGATGGAAGATTTCTTGATGAAAGCAAAATATCACACAAGATATCATTATGATGCAAAATGAAATGTTTCAGATTGTAGAATCACATAGAAATATCAAAAAGATCTTATGTGAACAATGAAGTGACTGATATGTGTAAGATCGATCTCATGATAACAGTGAAGTATCAAACAGTATTTCATGATAACACTGCAAGATTTCATGATAATGCCATATCCAGAGTCAAAGTGATTGCAGTTGTTGGACTCAAGATTGCACAGTTACACCAGTGTCATTTAAAAGACTGCACTGTAACACTCAAGTGTCACATACAAAATTTCACAATAATATCAAACCTTTTAGTTAGAAGATTGCATCATACAAAAGATCACGTAACAATAGAGTGACCAGTTAAAAACTTGCACATTAACATCAAACTGTCATCAACAAGATTAATTTATGACATCAACAGCACAGACTGTGATACAAATAACATTGCTCAAAGTGTATTATTATTTACTGAGTCTCCTGATTATGCTAGTATGGCTATACTATTAATGGAGATTAATGTAATTATAGGCTGTTTTGCAGTTGTGGACTAGTGAACATAGGCTTCTTTGTGTGGTAGTTTCATTATAAACAGCTGATGAAGAGCAGCTTAATCATGGTGGCCATCGATCAAATTTTACATGTTGGGTAGCAAAATCAGTTTATGCTTTGAACTGGTATTCATATTTCTGTTAAAGAGCTCTGTACATCCTGTGTGAAAGTGTTTGCATGAGCTCATCTTCATGCATGTCAGGTGTGTGTGTGCGTGTGCGTGCGTGCGTGTGTGTGTGCGTGCGTGCGTGCGCGCGCCCAAAAAAACCCTTTGCTGATGTAGCAGTTGTGTCTCAAGTGGAGATGTTTACATTTTGGTTTTAGCGGATTGGTCAACAGTTATGCTCCTGACATTGCTATGTGAGTGGATTGTGTGGCAAGGAGGTGGGGACAGGTGTTGGACAAAGATGAAGGGAAGGGGAGGGGGAGGAGCAGGATGGATTATTCTGACAGAACAAAATGGTTTGTATAAAGAGATGGAAGATGGTGGTGGTGGCTCATGAAATGATGTGTTGTGGAGAAAAATGAATTGGAGTTAACATGAGGTAGCTGCAGTATGGCAGTGTAGCAAGATGAATATCCACAGCTGAAGATGAAAGATGATAAGGAAGAGTTTGGGTATGGGGCGCTGAGGTAGGTAGAGAGAGACTTTGACAGATAGATGTGGAAGTATGATGTGAAATAGGTCAAGACGGACAAAATCCAGAAATACACAAGTTGAAAGATCATATCATGTGGGGTTGGGGAAACATACACGACAGTTAGCTAAGTAGAAAGGTATACATGAAAAGCTCAGAAACACTGTGAAACTAACATGTAGGAATTCAGTCGACAATATGAAGTGGGTTTAGAAAGAAAGACCTGACTTATATATGGCAAATGGATGTGAGATTGAGCACAGCAAGCCAAAGGGCGCCACCTGTTTGATGTGTTAGGCACTAACAGTCACTCACTCCTTTCTGTCCTTTGTAGTCACAGACGGACTTTGAGGTAAGGTGTAATGTGATGCTTTTTGTACCCTGCACTAATCCAGAAACACTGTAACACAACACTCTGGCACTGTGTATCCGCCGTCCTGATTTCACATGGGTCCGGTTCCATGTAACATTTTGCAATGTGAAAACCATATAACACTGCTATCTATCTTGGTGTAGCAGCTGTCCTTCCCCCAGCAAATGAAGGCAACTGATATGTGTTTCTGTATCGAATGAACCATCGTAGTCTATTGGAGTACATGTCAATGAACACAATGTAAACCATGGTATGATAAGACTATTTAACCTTTTGTGTGTGCACTGTGTTTATCAGTTACTACACAAGAACTCATTGTAACTAAATGCATATGTGATCTGTTTTGATTTGAATCAGTTGCTCTTCCTGCATCAACTTTGTAGACTATGAAAAGGTGTTCAGTGGTGTGGATAGAAGGATCCTCTGAAGTTTAAACATTTTAAAAGAAAAAAGAACCCCAGACATTATGACATACCATTCAAACTGGACAACCTAATCAATGAATTCTATGAAAGAATGACCTGCAGAGTGATCATCGTGGATGGTTCACAGACTGGTATTACTTCATGTAGTCTGTAGTCTGGCAAGGCTGTTTGCTATCCCTTTCCCACTTCCAACTGATCACAGAGTAGATGGGGGAAACTGCAACAGAACAGAGGAAAAACGGAATTCTGTGGATGCCATGGACCCCCAAGGATGACCCAAACTTTGTAGATGACCTGGAAATACCATTCCATAGTCGAACCACTGCGGGAAATGGCCTCAGACCAAAGGGTCACCCAGCACAAATGGGTTATAACATCCACAAATGAAACGAAGGTCCGGGAGATCAGCATGCTCAGTACTGACCCATTTGCACTGGAGGGGAGAGGCTTGAGGAGGTTGGCATATCGCGGTGTCCGGGCAGTGCTTCCACAACCAAGGCAGGCAAAGACAAAGCAAGAGTTAGCAAAGCAAGAGCATTGGTCCTTTGGCGCAGAAGCGCTGGAATTCAAAACAAGTAATCCTCTGCACAGATGTGAAATTGTTCAATGCCAGTGTGAATCAGTCTTACTGTTTAGAGAAGAGACATGGAGAACAATGAAGAAGTTGAATAAGAAAGTATAGACATTTTTTAACAGCTGGCTCAGAAAAATTTGTCCAGGACAGATTCCATCAGCAATTTCAACCTCTGGCAGAGGAAACGACTACCAGCTGATGACAAGATCAACAGAAGAAAATAGAAGTGGATTCAATTCTGTGTCGGAAAAAACAGTGCTGTCATAAGACGAGAGCCTTGAAGTTGAACTTGTGGAGACAGAAGTGAGGCTGACCAAGAAACAGCTGCCATCGGAACATTGAGAGAGACTTCAGACAGGCAGGATACACCTGCAGCTAGCTGGACAGGAAGGCTGAGGATAGAGGGCTGTGGCAGACTGTAGATGGCCTGTGCTCTATAAGGGGTGATGATGATGGTTTATGCACCGTTTGGTCATTGAACATATGCCATTGTCATATCAGCCCACAGTCCATTCGCTTTTTTATGTTACAACAATGTGTATCGCCTACGTTGTGACATTATTTGCAGTCAAGTCCCATGTGACCATGTGCCCAATGTTGTAACTATGAGAGTATATAAATGAGTGTCTAGCTGTGAAATGTTACCAAATACCTGCTTTACAACAGTGCCTTAAAAGCACCATACAGCTAACATTTTCATCATACGTTGTGTTGTGTCTTTACAGACAATTTTAATATGATGTATCCTTCTGAGTAGTCATGTAAACTCTTGTATTATACACAATGTGGTCTCATTCATCATTATCATTAATTCATATAGTTATGTTATATGACTGTCTCATAATCCATAAACACTGTAAATACAAACTCCATATGATTGTGTTATGATCACTTAACCCTGTAAACACTGTAAATACCAACTCCATATGGTTGTGCCATGATCACTTCACCTTATAAACACTGTAAATACTAACGCCATTAAATTCTTGTCAGATTATATCATATTACATACTGTGATTGGACAGCACGCCTCATAACTGTACCACCTTGTCATGTTGTGTATCATTTCATCCTTATGACAGAGAAAGACATACCTTTGCTTTGCTCTTTATTGTCTTATGGTTATTTCATGGCATGTTGAATACTATGACAGGAAAAGACACCTTGGTGTTCTATGCTACACTCTTGTGAAGCTAGATGCCATAGCAGAATAATGCTAGGCAAGTTCGCCTGATATGCTCTGTGCTGTAAAACATGGACTGGGCAGCGTAGGTTTCTTTTTTTTTGCTTCTGAAATATCTTTGTTACTCCAATTTCTCTAGGTGCCAGGTTGTTTGCATGTGATGCATAGCGCTGATGCTACTTCTTTTGCAGATCATTAACATAATATGAAGTACTATATTGACATGCACCATTATCAGTATTGGTGCACTACTGTGGCCAATCTTTGTGTCAGTTGGTGCGGTATCTGGAAGAAAAGGTACCAAATTTGTGATAAATGTTACACTGTATGTTGTGTGTGTGAAATTAAATGTTGCATCCTCAGGCAGAGTACATACCACTATGTCAGTTGCTGTGCTATACTTTGGAAAGTTGGTGTCTGTCTGAAACCTGAAGATTTTTCCAGCTCACCCTTTTTTTTTTATCACAACATAGGGTAAAACAGAGGCCTTTCAGGATGCATTGAACTGGATTGGTACCAGAAGTGTTAGATAAGGCATCAGTGCTATGACTCCACTGTCATGTGTTGGATGTTTCTCCTCATGGCCAACTCCGAAATGCTGTCTGTCACTGTTATTGTTAACAAATTCCAGTTACATTGCAGGAAAGTATGTGTCATAGGTGTCCGTTCCTCAGGCTCTTGTTTGTGGTGTTGTCATTCATGAGTCAGTCCAGATATATTACCTCTGACCTGGTAAAACCAAAGATGGGAATTGAGGTTTGCATTTTTTGCTTAATCAAAATGGTGCATATTTCCAGGAACAATGAGGATGGAGGGGGATGGAAATGTACTTGGATTTGATTATGATGGCCCTTTAAAAGTCAACACAGAGTATGTCGCATATATTTCTCATGGAACCTTTAACAGCTTTAGAGATGAGGAAAGCAGTTGCAGACTTAACATATTCTCAGCCGCCTTCACTGGAGCATGCTAGAGAATATTGACTAGAAATGGCTTTCAAGGTGCTGTGCTTTTGCCAGAGTAGGCTATGCTTGCTCATATCTAGGCCAGAATACTGTTTTGATTAATTTATTGATTCGTTTATCTGTTTTTGCATTATTATAATGTACATGACTCATTACAAAATATGTATGAAAATTGACAGTGAGTTATACATGTGTGCACATGATTAAGCAGAGTTAGTCATTACTTGAAGCTGTGCTGAAGCTTGGGTGCAGATGATCATATTTCTTTATTTAATTGAAGTTGTGTGACAGTAATGATTGATAATTAAGCTGAAACTGACAGAACACCACGAAGAAGAACTAATGCACAATGTTCTTATCTTACAGCTTGCAGCGTTTTCACAGAAGCAAGAAACTTATATTATGCTTGAGTTGTGTGAAGACAACAAACTCTATACAGACACAGGGTCTAAGATTGTTACCATATATTGCCAGATAAGTCAAAACTTCACAAAGTGTGTCAGTTACGATAGCAAACACAACATAGTATTGCTTAACTCGGGAGGGTGGGGGGAATCTGGAAGATTTTACTAAGTGTGTCAGTTGTTGGCACACTGAGCAAAGCATTAAAGATTACAGAAAATTCTACAAGACTTAAAAGTGGTGTTTATTTTTGCAAATAAAGATAATGCAGAAATCCACATAAACCATTACAATATGTTTACATCTATTGTTGCAACATGCAGGTATTAGTCAAGTCAAAATTCTCGAAGTGAAGATGAAATTTGTGCATTGTTGCAGCACACAATGAAGTGCCAGGGACTCAACACAAATCTTGCACAACTGTAGCGCAGAACATGGATTGATACTCAAAGAAATTACCGTCTTGTTTCAGCGTATGATGGGTCAGATGAGTCTGCTCAACATGGCCTGCGCAGCCAAGGCCAAGGTCAGAACAGCGACCTTGACCAGAACGACGCGGGACGAGATCCTGCACTTTTCCATCCTGGGGGGCCTGGAGCGGGGCCATGGCATCTTCATCACCAAGGTGGATAAAGGATCCAAGGCGGCTGAGGCTGGCCTGAAACGGGGCGACCAGGTCATCATCTGTGGCTTTTTGTCCTTTACCTGGCTTTCTCTCATCTTGTTTTTCTTCTTGTCTGTGCGTGTGTGGGTGTGGGTGCGCAAGTGTGTGTGTGTGTGTGTGTGTGGTGTGCGTGTGTGTGTGTGTGTGTGTGTGTGCACGCTCGCGCATGTGTGCGTGCATAAGTGTGTGTGTGAGTGTGAGAGAGAGAGAGAGAGATGCAATCCTCCTCAGAGTACTTTCATGTCAGATTCAATGAACATGTGAATCTTGATATCCTGATTTTTTAAAAAGCCTGTACTCTTTGCTTGACAGCTAAACTTTAATGCTGTAGTGTATTGAAAAGGGGAATGTTAAATTTTGAAAGGTGGGGGGGGGGGGGGGGGGAGGTTGGAGGAAGACATGGGATCTAGAGAACTAGGTGGACAATGAATGACTGTCGGTGTCATGTTGGTGTTTTGCAGATCTTGGAGGTGAATGGCAAGCCTTTTCAGCAGATCTACTACAACCAGGCTCTGGAGCTTCTGAGAGGGTCTACCCACCTTTCCATATCCCTCAAATCTAATCTACAAGGTCTGCACCACCTCACCACCTCTGCATTGCTGCCCTCCCCCTCCCCCCTCCTTCCCATCAGACCCTGACCCCTCCATCATCCTTCCCTACTCCACTCCTCCCTTCCCCTCTTCTTTCCCCAAACCGTCCCTTTCTGTGTTAGTTCCTTTTTTTTCTGTCCTTTCTTCTCACTAATTTGTTCGCTGTTATTTTGCTGTGTTTTTGTCTATTTCTCTTTTTCTTTTTTTGGGTAAAGATTAAAGAACGCTAACACAGTGCAGGCATAGATTTATGCTTGCATTCTGTCAGAGCTTTCAAAGTGATAAAGAGAAAAAAATCCATCCACATTCTAGCAACAATTTGCTATTAATGTATGCTTGATTTGAGCCGGGAATGGCTTTATGACTTTTTTTTTTAATCAGTGAAAGGGATAAAATCTTTTTTTTTTTTCTTTTTCTCACTGGGGTAGGTTATGTTTATACACGGACATACCTGGTGTGTGGCAGATTTTAAGGAGATGCTACGTTCAGCAGAGAAGAACACTCCTAGGAAAGTGAAGCGTGATGAGAATTCTCTGGGTCACATGGCCAAACAGCGACTGTCGGTCCCTGACCTGGACGCTGCTCTGTCCAACCTGACAGACATGGCTGCCACCACCACCACCAAGGAGAAGCCGGTGCGCAAAGGCTTCTTCAACTTTGGGTCCAAGCCACGCTTCAAGAAGGCTTTGGAGAAGATGAACATTGTCCCGAAAATGAATGGGTAAGAGATGGAATAGGTAAGGGTGAATGGGTAAGTGACAGGCTGTGTGAGCATATTTACTCCATGAGTTACTGTTAATTGTTGGAGCCAGTATGAAACGTGAGCTACAAGGAGGGAAGCTAAAAGCAGCTCCTGCGCGTGAACAAAATTGGAAGGATTTTGCCCATATGACTCTGGATGCATTACCAGGTGTCCACCCACCAGGGTATCCAATGATGTTGATGTCCCAAACAGACCCCCTGTGGTTACATACTGCAATATCTGTTCTTGAAATTTGTTACTTGGGGGTTATCTGTTCATGAAATTTGTTACTTGGGGGTTATCTGTTGTGCTCAGATATACACTTCCCCCTTTAGTTAAGTCGATTTCATTTGTTATTAATTGTTAATGGATCTTTCATGTGAGTGTAGGTATGCTTGATGTAAAAAGCTAATGTAAAGCATGCACAGTAGTAATGTATGTGACGGTATTTGTTGTATGTGCAGAAATACAATCAACCATTCAGATGAGAGCCTGAGTGGTAAAGGTTCACGCCCTTCTTCCACCTCCTCCACATCCTCCACTTCTACTGCCACTAATGTGTTCAGTCAGCGAAGCGCCAGCAATCCTGACCTTTCCACTTTGACCTTAGGTGTGGACGAAAAGGAAGAACTCCCCCAGTATGTTGTCAAAGTGTTTCGGGCTGACCAGTCCTTCAAGTTCGTCCTCATACACAAGGTCAGCCACTGCCTTTTGCGTGTGTGTGCGTGCATGCCAACAGGCGCTCACGTGCACATGCAAGTGTGGATGTGTTTGTAACAAGCATGCATGAACAGAGAGGGAAAAAAAGGCTTTTTGATCATCTGTCTTTCTTTCTTGTTTGATGTTTTTCAGTATTTTTCCAATGCAGCTTTATTTTCTATGTAACTAGCATTTGCTGAAAGGTGTTTGAGATCTACTGAGTTATGAGTAATGTCTGCATATTTGCTACGCTCATCTTTGCCACTTCCAGGCATCTGTTAATACATATAAACATTGCTGATGTTCAGATTTTCTGTGGTGGTTTCTGTGCAATTGCTGATGTTCAGATTTTCTGTGGTGGTTTCTGTGCAATGCAAGCAGTGGAACTTCATCCTGTCTCAGTGACTTGTACACTGGTCATACTGAATGGACTGTCCAGAAACCATGACTGATAGGATCCCTTCATAACAGAGCTAGATCTGTGTGTCACATTGGTATGAAAATGAACCTTTGTAGGGTGATACACTTGTTTGTTACTGTGCTAAAGTGGCCAGTGAAAGTATACAGTTGGGGGGGGGGGGGGGGAGGAAAGGGGACAGAAATAGGGCAAAGGGGTTGGAGCAGGGGACTGTGGTGGTGTGTGTGTGTGTGTGTGTGTGTGTGTGTGTGTGTGGTGTGGTGTGGTGCTGCATGTAGGAAGAAAAGGGGCTACAAAGTTGTATTAAGCTGATCTGTTTCCTGCCTCTTTGGTTAAGACTCTTTGCTTTTGCATTTACTCTTGAGTCTTTCTGACTTTTATGTGATATGATATTTCACAGGGTTTGCTATGCTTGAGTCATGTGTGTTGCTCAAGATACCTGTGTCTTCGTCATCAGCAGCATCAGTTCAGAATTCTTGTCTTGATCATTATCCAACAGTATTGTTGCCCTCCAGCAACCTCTCTTCCCTTGCTGGCAACCTTTCAGAGTTCTCAACTATTTTATCCAGAGGCACTTTATTCCTGAATCTACTCATTTATAACTTTCTCATATTCCAACTAATAACCTCAACTTTGCCTTCTTTTATGATGATGACACAGTCAACCGAAGAAAGAAAAAAGTACCAAAAATTGATAGACTGTATGATCTACTGCCAGACTTGAAGCAGACAATTTTCATCAGTTTTATGCTGGTCATGTCTCTCAATTTTTTTTATAAATCCACCTCATCTCCCTCATAAGACTTCTTCTTTGTATTACTCTTGTGAAATTCTGAATTTGGCTAGGAGGAGAGTAGCACTGAACACTTTTTTGCTGATGGTCATGCTGTCTTGTGCAGGAAACAACAGCCAAGGAAGTGGTGATGTTTGCCTTACAGGAATTCGGAGTCGCGGATGACCCTGGGTAAGTGATGGGTGGGATACACAGGTTAGAGGATGTTTACAGAACAATGATCATCTGATCATATACATTGATTTAAGGACTGAAATGAGCCAAGCGAAGAAGTGGGTGTGTGAGAGGAAATGGGGATAAGCAACATGGGAGAATTACAACTGACAAGGTCTGTAATGTAGAATGGATACGAAAAAGAGAAACCAACCAAATACACACCAATGTTAACTTGACTTTTGTATTGGTCATATGTCACAATGTATTCTTTGGAAACGGTTTCAGAAAACACAACAGATTTTGAGGCTGAGGATGACTTTGATGGAAATGTGATAGATGATGATGGCGCTGGCAGTCTGGATTTGGTTCATTACTGACCCATTCTCCTAGAGCAGCGTCTGAAATAGACTTTCTTCACTTGTTTTGTAGTTGTCATTGATTGCCTTGGAAGGGCTGTATTTCAGGGGGAGATTCTTTTTTTCAGGGATTATTCACTGTGCGAGGTGACAGTAGAGTCAGAGATGTTTATCAAACAGCGACGCCTTCCTGACCAGCTCAGCAACCTGACCGAGCGTCTCAACTTGAACAGCAGGTGAGTGTCCTGCCTTGACTGTCCTGTTGCATCAGTCTGGCGTGGTCCTGAGAGTCCAAAGAGTATGCTGGAGAGGAGGGATGGATAAAGCCACTTCTTGCTACCACAGTTGGTGAAGCGTTCAGAGGGGCAGCAAAGGAAAAAAAATTCTTAATTCTAGAGTTGCTGTTCCTACTTTCACTCAGTTTCATATTGAAAAGGGGAGTGACAGAGATGTGTGTGTGTGTGTGTGTGTGTGTGTGTGTGTGTGTGTGTGTGTGTGTGTGTGTATTTTCAGGGCTATTGCATGCAGCATGTATGTGACTCAGCAGTGCACCTAATGCTACATGGATTATGGGATCTTTAAAGTCTAAGTATTGACTTTGCTCACATTTGTTGATCTGGAAGATGAGAAAAATCTCCACCCTTCCAATACAAGGAGGTGACAGACATTCTCCCCAGTTTGGAAGGTAGCATCGGCCTGGCATTAAAGAGACGGATCCTGGAGGCATGCTGGTGACTGACATGGTTGAAAAGGATTGTGGCTTGCTACCGTGTTACAACAGGACTTTGTGATACTCTTTAAGTCTTTTCCTTACCATAGTTTGTTCCTCCACATGAAGTACAGGCATGAAGTCCACATGATCAGCAGCTGTACAGCAGATTTGTTTTTCTATTTTCAGGGTAGTGTGTTTCGTTAAATGACCAGTCAAAGTGTACTGAGGAATTAAGTGACAATGCATTTGTCATCCTTTACTTTTGTAAGTACATCAGTTGCATAGTGCATATTGGACATGTGTTTGTCACCTCTTTGTTACAGTCTCTTGAGGTATAATATGGATAAGGAAGTGACTAATGATTTTGAGACGTGATGCCTCAGGCATGCTGTGCATATATGTCATCATAGATCTGTCCATTCCTCTTGTGGGGGAACAGAGGGGAGCTGCCATGAGGACAGGCCAGTGAAGGTTTCTGGCTGTATAACATTCTAGACTTTGGACGCTGGCTTGTGTTAAAGGGAGCAGCAAGCTGGTTAATTTGAAGGGAGATTCTGATATTAGAAATTAGGTGGTCTAGCCTTCAGTCGCTGCAGATTTGTCTTAGCCACTTTCTCCACCCTATCGATTGCCCTCTTCAGTAAACCTGGGTAGATGATCCTCACAACTCCTGATATCTCTCTCAGATTACCTTTCCTCCTAGACATTGCCTTCATGGTAACCCATTTAACCCCCACTTGATGTTGTATGCACCAGGGGATGTAAGATCTTGAGCAATAGAATACACACCGGTATAGGGAGGTCAGATATATATGGATACTCCACATAAACTACAAAAGCGTTTTTATGCTGATGAAAAGCGTTAGTAGGCTGCTCATCACAGTTTAGCTTTCTGCAGAACTGGCTCTGGTGATAAATCAGCGCCATTTTTTGTCAGTTTGGATTATTAAGACAAATGAATGGAGTATAAAAGGTACCAAAAAATTACTTTGTATGGAAACGGTAGATGACTGTTACACAGAGAACAACCCATTAACCATGGTTGCCATTTAGCGGCTTGCAAAATCAACAACAGCAACTGACATCAAAGTAGAATATAAACATATGTTTTAAATGAATTAAAACGTAAGTGACGATATCTTAGATGACCAAGATGTGATGTGTTAGTGCTGAGTTTCAGCTTGATTTTTGGATCCTTGAGTGCACATCATGTTCAGTCATAAACATCGGCAAAATACTAACAGATATGTGCCCATCAGACTATATCCAGAGCTACATGCAGAATTTGAATATGCAGGTTCTTCTTTTGTCATTTTAAAAAGAAAGCTGTATCCCCAGTTCCCTGAGTTTGTTTTGTGCTGTCAAGATTTCGCTTGTTTGTTAGTTACATGAATGAAAGTCTAGTTTAAAGGTTAATGCTACATTTGTAGGATAGTTTTGATGATTAAAAGGTTAATGCTGTTCTCTTACAACATTTTCATTTCCCATTCACCTCCACATGTAACAGGCCAAAGTCATTGTGTCAGGAGGTTCACTGGGACTTTAGTTTGAGGGTTTTGGGGTCTTGGTGGTGGTGTCTACTCAGGAGTGGATGCCAGACTGTGACAAGGCCATTGTTGTCATACATAGATTGAGTTAAAACAGGTAGTAGCTCAGCAGCGATAGAGGGTATCTTCTGGTGGATGGTGTGATGACAACCTGATGTTGGCTGCGTGTCATCTGCTGTGACTGTCACTGGAACGGGAAATAGATGAATCTGTGTATGGCTGTGTATCATTGGGTGGAGATGATTTTCAGTATACTCTTTGAGCAAATTGTTTACACACACACAAAAACATGCAATGGTTACTTGGTGTGCTGTTGGAAAGACACTTGCTGGCAGCTGTAACTAATGCTTCCTTGCAAATCTCTTGTGTAATGACCATGTAATTAGTATGCACTCTTCAGCAGATTCACTTTATCCTGATTTACAACAGTGTTCTGAAGACCTCTTTCATATCTCAGTACACTGTTACAAAACACTTTGCTATTGTCTTTAACGCAATCTTCCAAGAAATCTTTGCTGTCCCAGTATGGCCTTCCAAGAACTCCATGATGTACCCTTGATGCTTTCTTGTAGAAAAGAAGAGGTTGACACATTGCTACAGTCTTTGACATCATGACTTAGATATGCCTCTTGATATCCATTTCTTAAGACACTTCTTAATACCATTTTTAAGAAAAGATCCAGTCGATACATCTATATCAAAAACCTGTTCAGTACTTCTGGAAAGTCCCATTTGATACACCTGAACCCTCTGCCGACCACAACCAAGATTGATTGAAAAATTTTGCTCTGATTACTGTATTTATGGAAATTGATCACCAAACACTAAGTCAACATCATTTCCTTTAGCTTTTGCATATCCCCGAATGCATTTGCAAGAGAGTAACATTCTGATATTATCCATTGTGGCATATGTCTTTAGACTTGAAAGCTTGAAGTTTGGTGGAATAATTTTCTGGCTATGAATTTTCAAACTTTAGTTTTTTTTACTTTAGAAATATTTGTCATAGGAGGACATAAAGAAACTTGCTGCTACTGCAATCTATGTTTTGGATACAGCAGCAGTGAAGTGTCTTTATTCAGAAGGAATCGTGAATAAAGATGAGACTGCTGATCCTTTTGACTAGTTTATAATCAATGATGATTTGCTCTAACACCATATTTACATGTCAGGTCGAGCTCAGAAAATATATGAACACTTGCACAAACTATTAAATGACAGCCTAAGTTTGTCTTTAAACAGTTCTCACATACCGTGTGGTAAGAAATTAGCCAAGAAACAGATCTTGAATGATGAATTCCCCAGAATGACCGTCAGGATTTCCGGATAATGGAGGTTGGAAACCTTAGTAAGAGTGTTGGCGAGCTGTTTTGAACCACATTGTTGGTGTTTCATGTAGCTGTTTAATGATGATTAAGATGAGGGGAAGTGGACATGGTTAGTGAATGAACTGAGTGTGCGTGGAGAAGAGAAGGGACATGGGTACTGAATGAAGGAAAAACAGGATGAATGAAATACAGACATGATTGTGACACAGAGAGAAGGGACAGGAGTATTTTGAACACAGTAAGAATGTACGTTCACAGTATGTGGAGGTGTTGAAGTGACCCAGTGGGGAGGCGTGACTGGATATCAAAAGAACAGTAATATGTTAGTAAGTATGTAAAGAAAGTGGGAAATTTCACTATCAGTAAAATCTGATAGAAACCAAACAAAACAAGATGCAAAGCATATAAACGTACTCCCAGTTTAGATCTATCTTGAATATGCCTGTAAAAAACTTCACAATCAAACACGCATCATAATAAAAAAAAAAACGTCACAATCAATTATGCGTCATAATGTATTTCGTCACTGAGATAAGAAATCCGCTAAGTACTTTCAGAGATATTCCATAAAGAAGAAAAGCCATTTTGGGCCGTTATAGCCGTTAGTAACAGCTATTCTGGTAAAATCAAACATCAGGCATCATCCGTGACCCATAATGAACATACCTACAAATTTTCAGAAAGATCGGTCCAGAAGTTTTGTCTGGAGCAAGTGGAACTCATTTTGACCACAGACGCACAGACACACACACAGACAGACATACACACAGACAGCATTTCTTCATTCCCATTGTAAAGTACTCCCTGTTCTATAAGAACTGGGAGTACAAAAAGAGTTATCTTCAGTGTGTCTATGCCTGGCATGCGTTGTCTACTGTGGAGAGGAAAACGCCAGAATATTTAACCATAATGCATATCAAAGATATACTCTTGATATACTTTGCGTGGGATCAGCATAAAATTTGTGTGTGTATGTGTACGAGTGAATGTGTGTGTGAAAGAGAAATCCACAGTATACAAAAGTGTATGCGAGTACTTCACAAGTACAGGACAAGAGAGCATGTATGTGTATGTGTGGTGTGTAGATTGTACTTGTTCAAAAATAGTTTGCTTACAAAGAATTAATTACTACATGTGGATTAAATAGTGAGAGAGAGAGAGAGAGAGGGTAAATGCACATTTGTAAAAGTGTGCATTTGTGGTGCTTTTCTTTTCTTTTTTTTCTTTTTTTTGAATATGTGTAATATTGATGGACACATGGTTCTGACATGTCCACTGCTTGGAGACTTTCAGTGTCTACTACACTATTTGGGTGATGTGCCCTTGTGATCTCCGCCAGTCTGCCCTCAGCCGCACCGTGCACCTTTCATGTGCACATTGCCTTTCCCACTCATGGCCGTCCAAACAGCGTGAGTCACCTCCGCCCCTGCCTGCCCTTCCATCGGCTCCGAGCTGTTCTGCAGTGATAGGGCTGTCTGTTCTCCTCCATCTCCTCCCCTGTCTGTCAGGCTTCGTTCCGAAGTCAACACACCTCAGAGCTGTCCGTCCATTATGGTTTTTAACCTGCCCGTTCCATCCCTCACCTGGCACTCGCTGTCCCGTTGTTTGGCCCTGTTGTCAGGCTGTCTGTGACCAAGTCTCAGTCGCTTAGCATGCTGCATGCTTGTGGATTAAAGGTTACCTGACTCAAAGGTCAGCGTTTGCCCATCTTTGGAGAACGTATGATAGTAAAGATGATGATTGCAGACAAAGCTGCCTGCTATAGCTTCCAAAGACAGCATGAATGACTCACTTGTGTATGCAGACAGCTTGACCCCCCCCCCCCCCCCCCCCCTCCCTTTTGCCAGCCCCTCCTTCTGTTCATTGGCTGACTGACATAGACGGTGTGAATGGAATGCGGTCTTTCTCCTAGACTTTTGCATCCTTCGGTGTGATTCACTTCTCAAGTTTTGCACATTTCTTCACGGTCCTCTTCTTCGTGTCTCACATTGTCACTTTGTTCATTTTCTACATCACTGTCATGTATTGCATTTCCAAGGGCACAGTGCAGTTTGCACGTCAGTTGAGTGTTACCATAGGTTCATGTTGTTGTTTTTGTATCACCGTCATTCATTGTGCAGCTGCCTGCTGTGTGTATTGTCCACAGTGGCTGTTGTCCTTTTCCTTCATGGCTTCCATGTGTTCTTTTTACACTTCATTTGTTGTTGCTGTATGCTCTGCATGGAAGTTACTATTCTGTCCTTTGAACTTTTCTCCCAAACCATCATTCTCTCACACACAGTGCTCTCCTTGGCATCTTATGACAGTGGTTTTCAATTGTCCCGGACAAGTGATACTGCCCCGTCAATGTAAACCCTGAGGACACTAACCCGTGCTCTGAGACCAGTACAGTTTCAGTTGCTCCTCAGATACATACACACAACAGTTAAAAACTCACAGTTTTAAGGGCATATACAGCCACTGAATTGGAACAGTGGTAGGGCACGTCATAAAAGAGTTTTTGGACATACGCTAAGGAAGGCAGAGATACCACTCAAATTAACAATCTGCATGTGGAAAGTTACAACATGCATATCTACCTACAAAGGGCTTTAGTTATGCGTAAATTCTGTGGACACAGAAGTTACCATGTTTCCTGATCACGTAGGTGTCATTTAATGATTTGTCATCAAAGTTCCTGTCATCTCATTCAGAGTTTTTTTTATTGCACATGCATCATCTTCCCATTGACCACTTTGATTTATCAAGCAGTTTGGTGTAGTCCCCTTTTTTGTTGTCCTATAGAATACTGCCGTATTGTTTGTTTTGGTTTGATGTTCTAGGGAACAGTGGATTGTTTACTCTGATTTATTGTCATCTACTTAACCATACAATTGTTCCCTCCATCTTAAAGAAGAAATTTGCAAAAAATATGAAGCCTATTAAAATAAGTATTCCACATTTTGAGTGCAAAAATGAATGTCCTTTTGACATCATTTCACGCTTTGATAATCAAAATGTGACTTCTTAAAAATGTAGAAGATCCTCAGAATCATCATTTTACAAATTTGCCGTTGTATGATTAGTCTTCAGTTATTTTGTGGGGTTCAGCTGATCATTCTCTCATTGTTGCTGCATTGCAACTGAAAGGCATTTGCATGGCATATACTGTGTTCAATATGCTGGCAAAAAGTCTGTGTGGAAGAGAAGCTATAGATTCACATATGTGTGTTTGGTTTGGTCTTCCGGCGTTAGATTTTCGATGCAGAAGAAAACTTACGGAGCAGCATGTGTGCACGATCTTTCTGTTAAGCAAGAGGTTCACTTGTGTAGTCATTACAGGTCAGTGTCAGGTAACAAGTAAAAACCCTTTGCTTGTAAGGACTTGAATACTCTGGATTGGAACTATTGGACCAGTTAACCTATAACAGTTTGTGTATTCTGCAGTACTACTAAACTTGCTCACCAACTTAAGAAGCCGTTGCTTCAGTGCACTACCTTGACATTAATTTTCGCACTGAGCATCAGATAAGTATTGTAGATGTCAACTGATTTTATATCCTGTGCATAAGTTCACACTAAGCATCAGAGAAGTATTATTGTAGATGTTAACTGATTTTATATCTTGTGCATAATTTCGCATCAAAGTATTATTGTAGATGTCAACTGATTTTATATCCTGTGCATAATTTCACACTAAGCGTCAGAGAAGTATTATTGTAGATGTCAACTGATTTTATATCCTGTGGCACGTTAGAACACACACACTGAGCAGATATAAAGTGCTAATCACCATAGCTGAAATGTTGAGCATTCAAGCACCATACGCTCATATACAATCTGCTTTCCCTGTCCCTTATGCTGTACAGTTATGTTGTGAGGATTTGCTAATAATTGGAAGGGTTTTGAATGACATGATTAGCCATCATGAACAAGGATGACATGCTGTTCATGTCCACACAGTTTCTTGACAATATCATCATGGGTGAAACTTTTCCGTCTGTGGACGGAAATCCATCAAAATGACTTTCAGTCTTGACGGAACTTCCATCAATTAAAAAAAAAAAATCGCGATTCATTGGTTCCGATTTTGTGTTTGATGCAAGCTTTCGATCTCTTACCGGAAGTAGCTGTTTCTGTATTTCCGGCGTCTTCACAGGCTAACATTGGCACATTTGGCTGACAACGAAAGTTTGCACGGTGCTCCGGAAATTAAGTAGTCATGGCGTTTTTGAAAGAAGGAGATCCAGTAGCATGCATCGAGGGCCAAATTAGAAACAAATGGAGATGGCAATGGCTAAACGAAACTGATGACGACGGCAATGAATATCGCAAGTTCTGCAAGAAAATGAATGTGGCTGGCACGTGTTTCTGTATCGTTTTCTGTATCGTTTGCTCAGAAACGATCAGTTATGGAGCGAACGGAAACAAGAAACTTCGAAGCCATGCTGATCACCCAGATGATTCTGATCACCCAGATGATTCTACCTTTGAACACAGTCTTGATTTAGATAGTAAAGTGACCATTTTAAACAGTTTGAGAGGGAAATTTGGTTGATTTTTGAAATGTTTGATCAGTTTAGATTGGGTGAGAAAAATTTCCCTTTTTGTGTTTTTATATTCTGGTTTATTTCTACACTTTTAGACTTTAACTTTCCTGAGCTTGTACAGTAAGCCATAAAAAATGATTTTTATCCATTTAAATGAATTAATGGAACATAAAGTATAACAGTAACTCACAAAAGCATGTTACAGTGAAGCTTTTTACTGCAGAAATCATGTTACAATTAAGCTTTTTCTGGTGCAGGAGAGCCAACGAAATTGGCCTAAAAAATAAAAAAAAATTCAATACCGTCCGGGGGCTTTGTCCCCCTGGACCCCCCAACGGGGTGCTGCCCCTGTACCCCGCCAGGGTCTAGGCGGCCCCTGGACCCCAGCCTTATTTCAGTCAAATCAAGTTTTGTAGGTTTCACCCATGCATCATCAATGCTGTGTGCCACAACATTGTTGCACTGTGTGTCACAGCATTTGGTGTTATGAAAGTCTACACACAGTTTCATGTTCTGCAAGTCCACACATGGTGATGTTACAGTCTGCCACAGTGTACCCTGATGTCCATCTTTTACAGGATTGGCTATTTCTCTCTTTCTTGAAAATCGTGATGTAATTAGCAACAGTTACAATGTTTTCTCATCTCTGCTTCCAAATTCACCATCAAAACCGAAGAAAGTTAGAGGGTTTATGTTGTCTATTGATGACATTCAGATCAATGAAGTGAATCATAGCAATCATTCTTGTAGCAAAATGGGAAGACTGTTACTTGCACTCTCTCTCTCGCTCTGTCCGTGGACATTCCCATATTCTACAAGCAAGGGGACAGTAGTGACATGGCTTACCGTTCATATAGTCTGTGAGTGAAAATGAGATTTCAAGGGCATACAGATCACAATTTCAATGTGAAAGGAAGAAGTATACACCAGGCAAACCAGCATCTACACGACTGAAACTTGCAATTAACAAAGAAAAAGGCAGAGCAATTTTCTCTAAATGTGAGTGCTTATATGAATATGGATGCTTTCATTGCCTAAACTCTGGTGATGTAAGATGTGTGTTTGGTGCTGTGAGTGCTCTGTAGGCATCAGTTATGTAATCATGAGAATGTGTATGTGTATGTGAGGACATATTGATGTGTTGAGCAATGAAACAGTGGATGAAGGATCATGGATACAAATGATGAACAGACATGCGAAAGGTATATTTAGTTTGTGTTGGTAATTTGGGGTGGGTTGAAGTTGCTGAGAGTGATGATCACATTTCCATGTAAATCCTACCAGTAACACTGTTGGCACCTTTAAAAATGTGAACTTCTACTAGACATATTTTATGAATGCAGTGCATACTTCAATAGCCAAAATATACATTTATGCACAGATTGTCTGCTGAGTGTAAATGATAGTAGAAATAGTACTGGCAGAGTGAGTCCAGTTTTCACCACAGTTGAATAGGTGTTTGTTATTAGAATTTATAGCAAGATGTGTCGCTGGTTTCCACGGTGCAGGTATTAGCAGTGTTCAGCTAGTTCATGTTTTGGTTCCTTGTCTCCTGTGTAAATGTATTGTGCAACATCGTGATCAGTCTTGGATGAAAGTTGGAACTGTGTCTGTTATTAGGAGGTTGGTATGATACTGTGCTCAGCGTAAAGTTGTTGCTTGCTCAGTGATTAATATGTATATCTACTGACTCAGAATATTTATCGATGATATGTACCATCTGTATCAGACTGGAATTGAATATGCATAAGCTTCAAAGGAAACCCTTCTCTAGCTTGTTATTAGACACACATGCTCATTAGCCAGTTCACTCAGTCAGTTTTGTAGTATTCATGTAGAATTTCCCCAGTTTTGACAAATATACTCACCAACCAACCCACCCACTTCCTTTATGTATTAGATCTTTTTTTTTTTTTTTTTTTTTTTTTTAAACCATGTGACAGAAATGCGTGTGTGTATATATATATATATATATATATATATATATATAGCCGATTTGTTTTAAACGTATGATTTCATTTTGTTTTATATTTTTGCATGACTGATTTATATATTGACTTTTTGAATTTGTGTTCTTGAAGGGTTGTATGCATGATATATTCTGATTTATGTTGCCTGGAATAGCTTGCATGCTTTACTTTATCCACAGTGGAATTCCAACACCATTTCAGGAAAAAAGTCAGAATGACCCAAAAGAAAAAAAAAATCAATAGTAAATATGTGACAGACAAGAAAATAACAGAAAGATAAATGTTGAAGTCCTGAGCTGCCAGATAAGCGTAAACATTGAAGTGACAAGCCTTAACCTGTTGGTATTCGTCTGGCAGGACAACAGCAGTCTGATTGGGCATAAGCAAATGGCTCTGTTCGAAGTACAGATCTCGGTGATTCCCATTGCTGTCAGTGAAGGATTTAATACTTATATTTCAACTTTGTCTTTTTCATCTCATCTGCCCTTCCCTCCCTTCCCTCCTCCCACCCCTTGTCCCTACCTATTCCATCTGAATTATTTTCATAGCAGCCAAGTACTTGTTCATCTGCACATGTTTTTACCCACTACTAGTTTATATCTGTTGTTGTTTTGTTTGTTGCTGTCCCGCCTGAAGAAGACCAGTAGATCGAGGCTTGTTACTTCAGTGTTATAATAATAATGTTTTTATTTGGCGGCTCAGTACCTCAACATTTTGTTTTCTTGATTTGAGTTATGCCTGCTGTCATTATACTTAGTGAATAACATTCTTTTAATGAAATCGGAAATGAAATGAGGCAGGGAACAGTAAACGATAAACAGTAAACAAGTGAGGTATTTTTTGCTCCCATAAGAAAACCTAACACAGAGTAACTTTTATTCAAGACTGGCACAGCCTTTTAAACTTGAATAAAGTCAGACAAATACATAGACGAACAATCTAATAGTGGGGGAAAAAACAAGCACAGGCCAACAACTGAACTGTCTTCGTAGTAATGACTTGGCAAAGATTTGGACTTAAAAAGGGGGGGGGGGGGGGGGGGGGGGGGGGGTTTGAAGATGGAGAAACTGGGAACATGAAATTAAGAAAATGTTACAGATATGAAAACTCTTCACTAGCTGCATAAGGGAACCATCGCAATCCCTTTTGAAGGCAGATATATTTGTATTGCCTGCTCCGAGCTGTAACATATTTTCTTAATTTCATGTTCCCAGTTTCTCCATCTTCAACCCCCCCCCCCCACCCCCCCACCCCCACCCCCTTCTTTAAGTCCAAATCTTTGCCAAGTCATTACTACGAAGACAGTTCAGTTGTTGGCCTATGCTTGTTTTTTCCCCCACTATTAGATTGTTCGTCTATGTATTTGTCTGACTTTATTCAAGTTTAAAAGGCTGTGCCAGTCTTGAATAAAAGTTACTCTGTGTTAGGTTTTCTTATGGGAGCAAAAAATACCCCACTTGTTTACTATTCTTTTAATGCTTTTGAGCAGTCAGTGATTTAGCTTGGCTGTATTCACAACATGCAAAAAAGAACATGGTACAAGAAATCATGAGAAGCGCTCCCAGAGGTGTTGTCATTCCACTGGTAAGCTGTGAGTTCTATTGTGGGCTGTCGTGACTCTTGCCTCGTGTGATGTGAACTGCTCACAGTCTCAGAGCTGTTCATTGAGAGTACAGGGCTCAAAGTCTTGTTTGTTGTCATGCGACATGATGGTATACATGTCCCGTATACAGGTGTATGCTAGGATGTGTCTTTGCTTTTGTAGCTTTTGACTGACACTTATACTGGCCTAATTTGTGACATTAAAACTGTTCTTAACTTGTAACATTCTACTGTATTTAACTTGTGACCTCTGACACTTCCACTCTGTATAATGTATGACTTGTTACTTCCATCATGTTTAACGTTTGACCTCTGACCTCTCTGCTGTATTTAACTGGGGACCGCTGACATTTCTGAGACTTTTGCAGTGTTTTAACATACACCTCCCCTCTCCTGTTACCTATTACCATGCTAGCTGTAACAGTCTGATGTAATTACAGACCCCAGGTCTCTGTTCTTTCACTTCTTTTATCCCACTGTGAACCTGATAGTTAAGTACCGTTAGAAAACAGGTGAGGAAGGTTAGACCGAGCTGATCGGGAAACAGCACAGGGGAAAGCATGTGGCTAAGGCAGTTCTTTTCTTTGTGTAACTGGTAGTACACTGTCCTACTGTGGGTTTAAGGAAATATGATGTGGAATGTTGTTCAAAATGGAGTAGGAGGTGATTTTCCTGTCCATCTGTTTGAAAGGAAACATCAGCACTGTACAAACTATCATCCTGATCTGGTGCTGCAGTACAGGGGACAGTACTCTGAAAGGAAACATCAGCATTGTTCAACTATCTTCCTGATCTGGTGCTGCAGTACTGGGGACAGTATTCTGAAAGGAAACATCAGCACTGTACAAACTATCTTCCTGATCTGGTGCTGCAGTACTGAGGACAGTATTCTGAAAGGAAACATCAGCACTGTACAACTATCTTCCTGATCAGGTGCTGCAGTACAGGGGACAGTACTCTGAAAGGAAACATCAGCATTGTACAACTGTCTTCCTGATCAGGTGCTGCAGTACTGGGGACAGTACTCTGAAAGGAAACATCAGCACTGTACACACTGTCTTCCTGATCTGGTGCTGCAGTACTGGGGACAGTACTCTGAAAGGAAACATCAGCACTGTACAAACTGTCTTCCTGATCTGGTGCTGCAGTACAGGGGACAGTACTCTGAAAGGAAACATCAGCACTGTACAAACTATCTTCCTGATCTGGTGCTGCAGTACAGGGGACAGTATCCTGAAAGGAAATATCAACACTGTACAAACTATCTTCCTGATCTGGTGCTGCAGTATTCTGAACATGCACACCATGGATAAGTTGCTTGGCACTGTTTTTGATTAGAGCCCATGGCATGCATGCTGTAGATTGTAAGTGACTGGTCCCGATGGTGTTCATGTCTTTAACCCATGAAGTGGACCAAAAGTCTTGTAGAGGAATCTCTGTGTCCCATGTTGTGTGTTAGTACTAATCACAGTAGAGATCACATACACTGGACACTATAGTTGTCATTCATCACCATTCACTCTCATATAGTCATCATTCATCACTATTCACTCTCGTTTAGTCATGATTCATCACCATTCACTCTCAGCAGTTTGTTTTTAGATTTAGTTTTGTCGTCTGTTAGATCCTCCAGATAGTCATCCAGCTTGGGATTTAGGTGTGTTTCTGCCTCCTCCGTACCCTCACTGTCCCCACCTTACACTCCTGCTGCCCTTACCTTCACTTTGAGTTTTAGACTTCATATGAAATATGAATGAAGAGAGTGTGTATGCTCTGATTTTTTTTTTTTTTTTTAACTCTCCCTTGTCCTCATACATTGTCTTCATCAACTGTTTGTCTTCATCAACTGTTACGTAGTGGAGCTTGTTGAACCCATACATGCAGAAAATGATGTCATCAAGAAAAACAGTGTTTCGTGAGTAGATGAATAGGATCCTTTATGTGACCAAATATTTTTGTGGTAGGACTGATGAGGGGAACAAAGAAGGACTTTAGGATTCTTTGATATCGTGACTGACCTTTTGTGTAACAAGATGTATTATTGACAGACCTTTCTCTGACTTGACTGACCATCTGACTGCGGAGGGAGATGAGCACAGGCATGATAGGTCATTTTCTCTCACTTTACTGACCAGCGGTCAGGTGATAGCTTACCACCAGGCAGTTATCATGCATTCTATCCCACACTAACCAGCTGTTCCCTCTCTCCTGCTCCCTCCTTCACTGTGGCAATGTGCACTGTGGCGGTGCGCTGTGGGCTTCGGGCGGCTGGCGGGCACACTGGCGGCTTGGGGGCGCGTGCGGTGGTGGTTCAGGCACGCTCTGCCTCGTGTGCATAGATACTACCTGAAGAACAAGAACCAGACGGAGCCTCTGGTGCCTGACCACCTGATCGGGGAGCTTCTGAAGGAGAGTCAGATCAGTCTGCTGCAGCTGCAGGCCACCGAGGTCGCCTGGCAGCTGACCCTGCAGGACTTTGCCGTCTTCCGCCAGATCGAACCCACTGAGTACATCGATGATCTCTTTGAGCTCGACTCTGCCTATGGCTGTCCATGATCCGCAAATTTGCTGAGGTAAGACTGTGTTCTTTTGTGGTGTGTGTGTGTGTGTGTGTGTGTGTGTGTGTGTGTGTGTGTGTGTGTGTGCTGTGTTGTGCCTGTCAGAAAGATAGGTGGTAGGGTCTAGGTTTCTCTGTGGACTGTTGATTGGGGTTTTCCCTGTAAGGTGTATGTGGAGGTTTTTCCTTTCTTTCCAAATTGTTGTGTATGATATGGTAATCGCTTTTATCCTGTCTGTGGATTGGCAAGTTTTGTCTTATTTCTTGATCTTTAGATTGGGTTTAATCTTTTTTATCAACCAGAGGGTTTTGTCCTGTTGACTTGTGGACTTTATTTTAAGCAGACTGTGCAGGGTTTTTTTTTTTTAGTCCATTTGTGACCAGATGAGTGGTAGTGGCTGTTGTCCTGTGTGCTGACTGATGGGTTTGGTCCTATCTGTTGTCTGGTAGATCTGGTCCTGTTTGTTGATTGGTGGGGTTTGTCCTCACTGTTGAGTGGTGGATCTTCGTTGCCTTGGACTAGCGCGTCTGTTCTGTCATTGGACTGGTGAGTGTTCTACATGTAGACTAGTGATTGCTCTGTTCTACCTGTGGACTGGTGGATCGGCCCAGCCTTTGTTCTACCAGTTGATGAGAAAATCTGTTCTGTCTGTTGACTGACGGGTTTGATTTTTTTTGCAGTTGATTGGTGGGCCTGTCCTACTTGTTGACTCTTTGGTCTGTTCCACCTGTTGACTGGTGGGTCTGTTCCACCTGTTGACTGGTGGGTCTGTTCCACCTGTTGACTGGTGGGTCTGTTCCACCTGTTGACTGGTGGGTATGTTCTACCTGTTGAGTGTAAGGTCTGTTCTACCAGTTGACAGGTGGGTCTGTTCTACCTGTTGACTGGTGGGTCTGTTCTACCTGTTGACTGGTGGGTCTGTTCTACCTGTTGACTGGTGGGTATGTTCTACCTGTTGAGTGTAAGGTCTGTTCCACCTGTTGACTGGTGGGTCTGTTCCACCTGTTGACTGGTGGGTAAGTTCTACCTGTTGAGTGTTAGGTCTGTTCTACCTGTTGACAGGTGGGTCTGTTCTACCTGTTGACTGGTGGGTCTGTTCCACCTGTTGACTGGTGGGTATGTTCTACCTGTTGACTGGTGGGTCTGTTCTACCTGTTGACTGGTGGGTATGTTCTACCTGTTGAGTGTAAGGTCTGTTCTACCTGTTGACTGGTAGGTCTGTTCTACCTGTTGAGTGTAAGGTCTGTTCTACCTATTGACTGGTAGGTCTGTTCTACCTGTTGAGAGTAAGGTCTGTTCTTTTTTTGTTTCACGTTTTTTTTTAATCATTTTTCAAACAATACATTACAAATGAATATCATAACATTTTAAAAAGAAAAAAAGAAGAAAGAAAAAAAAAAAAAAAATGGGGGGGGGGGGGGGGGGCACACAAACACACACACACACACACAAAACAAAAAAACAAAAAAAAAAGGCCATTGAGCAATCAAACATCCTTGTGCACAAAAGAAAAGGGGGACCGGGGTCGGGGGGGTTGGGGGCTGAGGGTAAGGGACAGGGGAGGTCCATTGACATTTTCATATCAAACACAAATCAAACTTGATTATATACAAATATTCAACCATTTGTTAAAACATACAGCTGAAGTAGATCTTGCTGAATGTAGTGGTTTACAGATAAAATACATATATTTTATTTTGAATTCTAACGCTGAAACCAATCGAGAACTGAACTGTACAGAAACCAAGTTTGTTTAAACTTGCACAAGTTATATTTGTAATTGCCATGTAATGCTCCAAGTAATATCTGTCACTCAGTGATACAACAAAGGTATGTACATGCAGCTGTGCATTTGGCATTTATATGCAGATGTAAAATTTTGCAAATAAAGTGATGGATTCAAAAAGAGCGTCTGTCTGTGTATTCTGCTTAACATCAAACAATACAAGTTCCTTGTCAATCATAAAATCATGACAATGTGAATATTTTCAAGTCAGCAACTGCTGGACATTCGTCCAAAATCGGTACATATTAGTATGACAGTTAAACAGCATATTGAAAAATGTCTGCTCTTCTTGCTCACAAAATTTATATAAAAAGTACAAGATGATGCAGAGACAAGAATCTCTGGGTTGAAAGTAATCCATGTTGCAATCAAAATATCTATTTCCTGAGATTATTTTAGTCTTTTAACTAACATTTAACACATATTCTGTGCACAACTGTATGCGATCCTCCGGTGACTAAATCCCTCCCATACTATCCTTGGGACGAAAGAAAGGTCGAAAGTTCCCAAGAACAGCAACAGGACCAGCCAGCAAGGGTCACATCAGTACATTAGAATGGAACCTTCCACTCTATATAGAGCCATCCAAGAGTTTTAAAAAAAAAAAAAAAAAAAAAAAAGTAACAGGCTGAACATTGGATATTCCATGTCATCCAATCCATCTATAGGTAAGCATCATCCCAAACACAAACATGTATTATATCCACACACCCAAATATTCACATTGCACACATAGATCTCATCCCTTCCCCCCCATGCTCCCTCCATGCACACTCGATGAAATTGTTTGCAGACACATGGCCAGAGCTCGCCAGTGACGATACACATACGTACTCCTATGCATTAGCTCTTTTACACTCAAGTCATATTCATCCTACTGAGACCATGGCATCTACGTATGCCTCGTATATTATGGCAAATACCTCCCTATGGCGTAAGCTTATTCTATTTTTAAAAAAAAAAAAAAAAGGAATAAAAAAAAAAAAAATGAAGCTCTTATTTCCCTGACATATCTCCCCTCCAATGCGACACATATATACCCATACACACACACACACACACATACATATATATATACATATACACACATATATATATATATATATATACATATACATACATATACATACACACCTATATACATATGTCGCTTATAAGAATTAAAATCCTTCAAAATTAGTAGATATCACAATGACAATAATATTCATGGGAATCGAGATAAGCAATCAACGTACAGTGTATTTGAAATAGTTGACAATTCTTTTCACTTTCAAAGTTGTAACTTCCCCACTCACAGATCATTTACTAAAAGACCATTACTCATGTGAATCTTCAAATAAAGGTTTATAATGAATCCAGTTGTTTTCGAGTTTTTGAAGTTCAGAGTTCACTGTTGCTACGTATCTTTCTATTTGATACCGTGCCTTGAGTATTTTAATGAATACTGAAGTGAGGATCTGGCACTTTGTTATCTTGCATCTGTATATATAATTTTTAGCCAAAAGAATTATCAGATCAACTACAGTATCGCTGTTGAAGTTAAAGTCTGTACCAAATAGTACTATACTTTCTGTGAAATATAAGTTATCTACATTTGAACATTTCTCTTTCAGCAGATTTTCTAGTGTTTTCCAAAATTCATGAACATATTTGCATCTCCAGAAGACATGCTCTATAGTATCTTTCTCATTACTGCAGAAATTGCAGTTTTGATTTTGTACAACTCCTATTTCTTTCAACACCACATTAGTTCCTATTATTCTATGTACTATTCTTATCTGTAACCATTTAAGTTTTATATCTTTAATCTGCTGAATCTTTGAGAAACAACGTTTCCAAGGTATGTCTTGGTTGAGCTTTTCAGACCATTTTGTGATGCATTTTGGTTTCCGGTTATCCTTGATTAATGTTTTATAATATATCTGGGTGCCTTTTGATATAGAGCATATCCTTCCCAAAGCTGCGTTGTGCTCTGCCATATTGCGATCTTGAATAGTAAGTCCAACTTTTCTTAAATAATTCTTTATTGATGCTATACATCCCATGTATGATAGAAAGTTAATCTGTATGTTGTATCTTGATCTGAATTCATTAAATGTGAGTATTTCTCCATTATTCTTTATTAAATCAGAAATTCTGTTTACTTTTTTTTCATGCCACCCTTTAAACTTAACAGTTTTATTCCCTATTCTAATGTTATCATTATAAAGAATTGGTTCGGCTAGTACTTCCTGAGTGGTTTCTGGTTTTACTTTATAAAAAAATTGTCTATAGGAGGTGAATACATGTTGCCAAAACATATTTTCTTTATTTCTTATACACAGATAGTTTGGAGAGTACTCTTCAATGTGTTCAATAAACGAGCAATTATGCACCAACAATTCTTTCCATCTGTGTGTAGTATTTTTAATTCATCTTACCCATGTTAGTTTTAGTGATGTGATAAATGCTTGTACATCTGGTATGTTCAGTCCTCCATCTCTTATATCCTTTACAGCTGTTTTACGGCTAATCTTGTCTTGCTTCTTGTTCCACACAAACCAAAAACATAGTCTTTGTAATTCTTTTATATATGCATCCGGAGGGTTTGGCAAAAGAAGCCAGAGATGTGTTAATTTGGACAAGATTAGCGATTTGAGTACTGCGATTCTCCCGAGAGGGGTGATAATTCTTTTTAGCCAGGTTTTGAATAATGCTTTCACTTCAATCATCTTTTCTTTGTAGTTTCTTTTTTCTATGTCTTTTAGATCATTAGTAAACCATATTCCTAGTATTTTGAATTCTTTAGGATTCCATATCATGTTTAGGTGTTGCATATATTTTATTGTGCTATTTTTATTACTCCCCAACCATATGATCTGCGTTTTTTCTTTATTCAGAAACAGTCCAGACGTTTTACCAAACTTTTCTAAAATTTGAGTTGACTTTTCAAAGGATATTCTGTCTCCACTATTCATTAGTTGAGTGTCATCTGCAAACTGTGATATTTTATATTCACTCTCACCTATTTGGATTCCTTTTATGTTTTTTTCTTCTTTGATCATAATAGATAATATTTCTGCACATAGTACAAAAATGTATGGTGACATTGGGTCGCCTTGACGACACCCTCTCTCTATATAAAACCATGGTGTGCTTTGTCCATTGGCAAAAACTATTGATTTAATATTTTTATAAAAAACACTAATCCATCTGCACATATCCTTGCCAAGTCCAAAGGCTTTTAATACTTTGAACATAAAATTCCAATCTAATGAGTCAAACGCTTTTTCAAAATCTAGATTTATCAACATTCCTGGTTTGTGTTGTGTGTTCAGTTGATTGATTATATCATAAATGAGTCTGATATTGTTTCCCATGTATCTGTTTGGAATAAATCCGGTCTGATCTTCGCTAATTACAGTTGGGAGTATTCTTTTTAATCTATTTGCTATGCATGTTGATCCTATTTTATAGATAACATTTAGCAAGGAAATAGGTCTCCAGTTCTTAATGTGTTCTTTGGGTTTACCTGGTTTTGGTATACAGATAATTATACCTTCTTTCTGTACATTAGAAAGCTCTCCCTCTTTAAAACTCTCATTCAAGGCTCTTACAACTAGAAAGCCAATCTGTTTCCAAAAGAACTTAAAAAACTCAGCTCCAAACCCATCTGTTCCTGGGCTTTTTCCATCCTTCATGTTTTTCAATGCCGTGCCTGCTTCCTCCTGTGTTATTTTACCTTCTAAAGATCTACTTTCTTCCATTGTTATTTTTGGTACCTCTTTAACTAAATCTTCAATATTGAGTTGTTCCAAATCTCTTTTTTATATAATTTTTCATAGAAGTCTTTAACTTCTTCTTTTATTCCATCTGTATGTTCTATTATTTTCCCTTGACTGTTTATCAGTTTTGTTATTTGCTTGCTAACAAAGTTAGTTTTTCAAAGATTATAGAAATACTTTGTAATTTTTTCTCCTTCTGCTACCCATCTTGCTTTAGATCTTAGTAGTATCCCATTCATGATTTTTTCTCTTAACAAAGTCAACTCCTGATTGTATTCTTCAAGTACCTTCCTGTCTTGTTCTGTTTTGTGTTCTTTTTTCTCAATTTCTTTTATGTCATGTGTCAATTTTTCTTCTTTCTGCTTTGATTCTCTTTTTTTCATTGTTGCATATGAAATTGTTTTTGTTCTAATTTTCATCAGCAAAAAGTCCAGAAAGGTCCTATCAGATACTTTAAATTTTATTTCTGAGTTACCTTCATCTTTAGTTTGGATGGGTTCTTCCTGGGTTTCTGTATATTCTTTTATTACGTTTTGTATTTCTTCATTAATTTCATCAACATATTTTTTATCTTTAAGTAGGGAGGTATTAAACTTCCAAAAAGTATTTTGTTTGACATCTTTTCCAAATTTAAGTTTTAGAGTTATTAATGAATGATCAGTTCTATAGCCTGGAATTATATCTGTATCATCAAAGTACCATATCAGGTAATCCGATAGTAGAAAGAAATCTATTCTACTTTGCTGAAAGGGGGTTGGTCTTCTCCATGTATATCTCCTACTGTCTGGATTGTTCTTTCTCCATATATCTGTTAAAACAAGCTCTGACATCATTTCTTCTACTGCTTTCTTAGCTTTGGGGTTATTAACATGTTTATAGTTAAAACAATCTATTTCCTGGTCTAAGGCAATATTAAAGTCTCCAACTATTATAACATTGTTGTTTTTGTATCTTTTTATTCTCTGTATTAGATCTTCATAAAACATAGGGTCATCTTTATTGGGACCATATACACTTACTAATAATAGTTCTTTTTCCATAGCTGTAAAGGATATAATAATGAAATTACCATTTATATCTGATTCAACTTTATTGATCTTAAATTCAAGGTTATTATTAAATAGCACTGCTATTCCCCAGGCATTTGAAGTAAGTGAAGAAAAGACACAAGTATATCCCCATTCTGATTGTATATAGTTTTCCATTTGTTTTTCAAAATGTGTGTCTTGTAGACAGTAGATAGAATAATTTTTTTTCCTCAAATAGTGAAAGACATCTCTCCTTTTCTGTTTATTTCCAAGCCCCTGACAGTTTAATGAAGAAATTGTTATTATATTGTTACTACTTGTTTTTTGTTCCATTATGTTGTATTGTTAGTCTGCTTACTAATCAAATGTTCCTTTAGACTCGCTAAGAACATTTTAAACTTCTGGCTATTTTCATTATATTTAAGAACTGAACATTCATAACAGTGTAACACCCATGTTGGTCTCTTATAACATATACTCAAAGCTATTATTAAGAAGAACAGCCACACCATTTTTGATAGTTTCCGTACCACACAGCCATACATTATATCCCCAGCTGGCTCGGGTAAAATTCTCAGAGCCTTCAGAAGCTACCTCAGCCTCAACCTTCCAATGTAATAATAAGCAAGTTTTCACACCCATCATTAATATCAACATCTTATAAATGCACAAATAAAGTGTACATGACCCAGTTACAATCTCACTCTCACACACACACCCACCACCTTGATATGAAGAAAATGAAAAGGTAATGTACAACATAAAGACCAACTTACAAAGCAATGACATAAAACTAAACACACACACACACACACACCAACCTGTTATATAAGGGTCCACCACCCTACTCCAAACGAGCATGGAAGCCTACTACTACTACAACTACAATATCTAGCGCGATGGGGGAAAAAAAAAAAAAAAAAAAAAACCCGCCGTCGAACAACATGTTATAGTCATCTTGTATGACTAACACGTGATCAAATACTTACTATCCCGTGATCAAATACTTACTATCCCTTCGTACAATCACATTATCTGTGAGCAAAGACCTAATACTAACATATGGAAGGAAAGAAAAAAAAACAAAAAACAACAACAACAAAAAAGTACCACAAGACTGCGTTTTCTTTCCTTACTTTTGCCCCCCAACTACCCTTAACGCAAGGACTGCTCCCCCGACTTGCCAATCTCAAAAGACCTTCACCCCCAGATGTAAACAAACAAAGTCAAGTGGGGGAAAAACAAAACAAAACAAAAAACCGCCAAGGTCATTACAAGAAAGGCTCACAGATACAGAAATTACATCAAGTGGCTTCTAAATTACAAACCTTTAAGAATTCTCAACCCTTCACACTTACGATTTTGAACAGAAAACAATCGCACGCTGGTTAAATTAATTTGGTCTACTTACAGTTCGAGCAGGCGACACAATGACAAAGCAAAGGTGAAAGTGACGGCGTGACACACAAAAGAAGAAAGAAACAAATCTAACGCAGTTCCCTAAATTCGGCAAGAGATTTCACAGTCGAGATTCGTCCGGTCACCGTCTTCACCACCACTGCACCGTTCTTCGTCCATGCCTGCTGGCAAATGTCCCTCTCGTTCCGCACTGAACATAGCAGCTGATAGGCGCGTGGGGTCAGATCTTCCACCATAGTGACCCGGTTCCTTTCAACTTCTTGCGCGCGTAGAGCACGGAGTCCCTAACCTGACGGGAGACAAAACGAAGAGTAAGGTCTGTTCTACCTGTTGACTGGTGGGTATGTTTTACCTGTTGACTGGTGGGACTGTTCTACCTGTTGACTGGTAGGTCTGTTCTACCTATTGAGTGTAAGGTCTGTTCTACCTGTTGACTGGTAGGTCTGTTCTACCTGTTGAGTGTAAGGTCTGTTCTACCTGTTGACAGGTAGGTCTGTTCTACCTGTTGAGTGTAAGGTCTGTTCTACCTGTTGACAGGTGGGTCTGTTTTACCTGTTGAGTGTAAGGTCTATCTGATGACTGGTAGGTCTGTTCTGCCTTTAGACTGATGGGTCTGTTCTACCTGTTGACTGGTGGGTCTGTTCTACCTGTTGAGTGTAAGGTCTGTTCTGCCTGTTGGGTGTAAGGTCTAGCTGATGACTGGTAGGTCTGTTCTGCCTTTAGAATGATGGGTCTGTTTTACCTGTTGACTGATGGGTATGTTCTACCTGTTGACTGTTGGGTCTGTTCTACCTGTTGAGTGTAAGGTCTGTTCTACCTGTAGACTGGTGGGTCTGTTCTACCTGTTGAGTGTAAGGTCTGTTCTACCTGTTGACTGGTAGGTCTGTTCTACCTGTTGAGTGTAAGGTCTGTTCTGCCTGTTGACTGGTAGGTCTGTTCTACCTGTTGAGTGTAAGGTCTGTTCTACCTGTTGACTGGTAGGTATGTTCTACCTGTTGAGTGTAAGGTCTGTTCTACCTGTTGACTGGTGGGTCTGTTCTGCCTGTCGACTGGTGGGTCTGTTCTACCTGTTGACTGGTAGTTCTGTTGTACCTGTTGACTGGTAGTTCTGTTCTACCTGTTGATTGGTAGGAAATGAAATGAGGCAGGGAACAGTAAACAATAAACAGTAAACAAGTGGGGTAACTTTTGCTCCCATAAGAAAACCTAACACAGAGTAACTTGCGATGGTTCCCTTATTCAGCTAGTAAAGGGTTTTCATATCTGTAATATATTTTCTTAATTTCATGTTCCCAGTTTCTCCATCTTCAACCCCCCCCCACCCCCCACCCACCCTCCTTAAGTCCAAATCTTTGACAAGTTATTACTATGAAGACAGTTGAGTTGTTGGTCTGTGCTTGTTTTTTTCCCCCACTATTAGATTGTTCGTCTATGTATCTGTCTGACTTTATTCAAGTTTAAAAGGCTGTGCCAGTCTTGAATAAAAGTTACTCTGTGTTAGGTTTTCTTATGGGAGCAAAAGTTACCCCACTTGTTTGCTGTTTATTGTTGATTGGTAGGTCTGTTCTACCTGCTTAGTGTAAAGGTCTGTTCTACCGGTTGACTGGTGGGTCTGTTCTACCTGTTGACTGGTGAGTTCTTTTTTTACCTGTTGAGTGGTGGGTCTGTTTTGTCTCATGACTGATGGGTCTGTTTTGCTTGACTGGTGGCTACATTATGCCTTTCAACCAATTGGTGTGTTCTGCCTATTGACCACTTGGTTTGTTCTGTTTGGGGACAGTTGGGTTTCTCTTTTGACTGGCAGGTATTAATCCATCAGATGACTGATGGGTTTCTTCTGTCTGTTTAGTAAAGGTTTTGTTCTGTTCCAATTCCAGACCTTCAAGTTGTCAGTTTGTAATTCGCATTGCACCAGGGCAGTTGATGCATGTTTTTATAAAGATGTGTTAGTGTGTGTGTATGTGTTTTCAGATTAAGTCTGTACCATGTGTGTTTATTTCAGCTGGTGAACCGTGAGATGTTCTGGGTGGTGACAGAAATCTGCGGTGAAGCCAACCTGGTCAAACGGATGAAACTGATCAAACATTTTATCAAGATCGCCAGTAAGTCTCAACCTTTTCATTCCACTTGGCAATCAGTCTATACACCATACAGTTTATCAAGGTAGCAGTCACTTAGACCATGTGGAATTCACTTTAAGACCATTGGCAGAAGTTTTAAATACTTCATGCAGACATCAAATGTAGTACATACCACATGCTTTGCAAGTTACCAAGAGTTCATGTCAGATCTCACCAAAGTAACATAGAAATTAACTTTCAGACACTTTGGCAACATTACTGGCATATATATCTTTGAGACTCTATGAAATTTATGAATGTGACACTCTAGGGTGAGAAATGATTTATTATGTTGAGATTCTTCATCAGTATTGCTGTACGAATTATACATCTGTAGATAAGTTTAGGTCGTAACAAATTTTGCTTCATCCTCAGTAGTCTTCCACGAAGTGTTCCTTGTAATTCATACATTTTATGGATTCTGTGCCACAAGCTTTTGTGCTCAGAAAAAAGTACTGTAAAGTTCGGACTATAAGCCGCGACTTTTTTCCCAGCTTAAAACCCTGCGGCTTAAAGAACAATGCGGCTTATTTGCTGATTTTTCTGATTCCAGGAGCATTACACCCTCGTCTATTCTTAGCTTCTCTGTAACTCACCATATTGTGTTTACTGTTCATGAATTTTTCGATGAGCGCCATGTTAAAGTGTTAACTGTTCACATTGTTACAGTGTTAACTGCTCACATTTTTAAATCAAAGCCGCACACATTGACGCATTCAGACCATTTGCTCAAGCACACACCCTCATCATGCCGAAAACGTGAAGAAATGCCTACGATGCAGCTTTCAAGTTGAAGGCGATCGACCTGGCCATCAAAAAAGGCAATCGAGCAGCTGCACTTGAGCTTGGAATAAATGAATTGATGATACGACGTTGGAGGAAGCAGCACAGGGAACTGTCTCATTGCAAGAAGACGACAAAGGCCTTCAGAGGGAAGAAGTGCAGATGGCCTGAATTAGAAAACGACCTCGAAGACTGGGTCAACACACAGAGAGCAAATGGCCGAGGCGTTTCCACAGTTCAGATCAGACTGAAAGCAAGAACAATCGCTGCAGAAAAGGACATTGACGATTTCAAAGGTGGGCCATCATGGTGTCTCAGATTTTTGAGGAGAAAAGGCCTATCCATTAGGGTAAGAACAACTCTCTGTCAACAACTCCCTCCTGACTTCGAAGAAAAACTCACAAACTTTCGGAATTTCACACAGGAAATAATAACCGAGAATTTCATTGGTCCGCAAGACATCATAAATATGGATAAGTCCCTTTGACTTTTGACCTGCCTCTCAGTCGGACTGTAAACAAAAAAGGAGAGTCGTCCGTCACGCTGAAAACAACTGGTCATGAAAAAACCCACTTTACTTGTGTTCTGAGCTGCGCAGCATTGGGAGAAAAGCTTCCACCAATGGTGATTTTTAAACGGATTATGATGCCAAAGGAAAATTTCCCAAAAGAAATCGTCGTAAAAGTCATTAAGAAAGGGTGGATGCAGGAAACCTTAATGAAGGAATGGCTGACAGCGTGCTACGGCAAGCGACCAGGGGGTTCTTTCGCCGGAATAAGGCCATGCTGGTTTTGGATAGTATGAGGCCCACATAACTGACTCTGTAAAAGAAGCTATCAGAAAGACCAGCTCAATTCCAGCAGTGATCCCAGGAGGCACAACGAAATACTTGCAACCTCTCGACATCAGTGTCAGTCATGCATTCAGAGTGGCACTGTTTGTTAAGTGGGAAACATGGATGACCAGCGGGGAAAAATCATTCACCAAAACTGGCCGCTTGCGACGAGCAAGCTTTGCTCAAGTCTGCCATTGGATCCTGACCGCATGGGGTAAAGTAAAGCAGTCCACCATTATCAGTGGTTTTCGGAAGGCTGGACTGTGTGCTGCAGCAGATGACGGAGCAGCAGCGACCTTCACCTTGCCTCAAGAGGAAAGTGACAGTGAAAACGAGGCTGAAGTCAGTGACAAGATGGCGGAGGAAGCGCTACTAGTGCTGTTCAACTCCGACACTGAAGAAGAAGACTTCAGCGGATTTAGCGGACAGGACTATGATGACACTGAATAAATGTGATAATATAACTTTATTTTTGTTGTATATATCTGCGGCTTATAAACAGTGCGGCTTATTTGTGGAAAAAGTTCAGATTTAAAAAAAATTTAGTGGGTGCGGCTTATATACAGGTGCGTTGAATAGACCGAACTTTACGGTACACACAAACTGCAACAGATACAGATTAGTTGTCATAGCTGGTTGACTATGGAGGAGGGTAGATGTTTGCATACATTATTATAGTCCTTGTTTGTTTCTGTATATTGTTTATGCACATAGCGGTGTGTGTGTGTGTGTGTTTGCATTTGTATGTGTGTGTGTGTGCATGCATTTGTACTTATATCCGTGCTTGCTTGTGCAGAGTGTTGCAAGGACTACAAGAACTACAATTCCATGTTTGCTATCATGAGTGGTCTTCGGCATGGCTCAGTGTCAAGGTTACGAGCTGCATGGGAAAAATTGCCGTCAAAATACTGCAAGATGTTTGAGGTCAGTCCTGTGATAAAGATGGTGTAGGATTCACCATACTGATGGATAGTGTGCACAGTCCACGCACCCAACTTCTTCAGCAATGTTCAGTCTTGATAGTAGCATGGACCTATTTACCCATACATTGTCACAGGATTTTGTACATGTTTGGAGAAAATGCAGCATATGTGACAAAAATTTGACAAAGAACAAAAAAAAAAAAAGAAAAACGTGGGAAAGAAATCTTGAGATGAAGTTCTTGAGTGCTAGTTGTACTTTCAGAGTTTAATTATTGTGGTGTCTTGGTATACTTTGATCGAAGAGCAACAACCCCCGCTAACTCTTGTGCATGAAGTTGTGTCTGGCTGTGTCTACTTCTTCACCAACATACCGATACCTGAAAACAGTAGAGGCAGCTTCACAGCCTGAAATATTAAAAAAAAAAAAGAAAGGGGGGGGGGGGGGGGGGGGGCAGAAGGCAAGAATCTGTGCTAAGGTAGTATGGTGGTGAAACAGTTTTGAGAGTTCTTGATGTTAAAAACAGTCTTATTTTCTATTGTAGTTGCTACAAGGTCAGGTATCTTTCAGTCCTCTGCCGCATGATGATGGCAGATGAAAACAAACATCCCCACTCCCAACCCCCAACCCCTTCCACTCCCACTTTCTCACCCCTACCCGCCACCCTCACCCCCACCCATGCTTCTACAAAACATTTGCAGATGCTTACACATTCTTAGTAGAAAGTACATTCATTTTTTGTTGAAAAGTACACCAAAGTTTTACAAATTTTCTGTCATTTCACTTTGCTTTAGTTTCATGTTTGGCTGTCCAGCATACTTTGCATGAGATGAAATTCCCACCATTTTTACTTTGCAAAGTGTTACAAGTTCCTCATATCTCAGTTTAAATTCAGTCTCCTTTCTTGTTTCACCTGACTGTTCCTGTTCTGGGAAACTGATGTGTGCTATGACCTGGAGATGGGAGGCACTCTTGTACAGCCAAATCCACAGGTTTTGGTCACAGAGAAGGATAGCTGTGATGTGATCAGTCTTTTTGTTCTCCAACTTATTTACTGGAAGTGATGATTTGTGTTTTGACAGGACCTGGAAACACTAATGGACCCGTCAAGGAACATGGCCAAATACCGCAATCTGCTGAACTCTGAACACATACAACCTCCTGCGGTATGATTTGTTTGTTGTTGTTTTTTTAATCTGTCTTCTAAATGTCTTTATGGTTTTGTAATTATGTTTGTGTTCATGTTGGTATGTGGACATGCTAGGTATATTTGTCTGTGTGTGCATGTGTTCTCATTTGTGTAATATTAATTGTATTAATAGATTATGTCAGCAGATAAAATGGAAAAAAAAAACATGTGTTCCCATTTGTGTAATATTAGTTATATTAACAGGTTATGTCAGCAGATAAAATAGAAAAAAAGATGTGTACTCATTTGTGTAATATTAATTATATTAACAGATTATGTCAGCAGATATAATGGAAAAAAAGATGTGTTCTCATTTGTGTAATATTAGTTATATTGACAGATTATGTCAACAAATGAAATGGAAAAAAAGATGTGTGTTCTTATTTGTGTAATATTAGTTATATTGACAGATTATGTCAGCAGATGAAATGAAAAAAAGATATGTGTTCTCATTTGTGTAATATTAGTTATATTGACAGATTATGTCAGCAGATGAAATGGGAAAAAAAAGGGACAAAGTTTCTCCTAGTGATCAGTGTATCTCAGAGAGCTGTGTCAGGTAGGATAAGAAAATGTTTCCCTGATATATACAGGTTATCATTTCACTGTCAGTCTCTCCTCAGACTTCACACACTTCACTGCAGGGTTGTTCAGACCAGCACTGATGAGATGTGTATGCAGAATGGGTAAATCAGGAGATGTGTAGTAAAAGGACTACAGTAACTTTTATGTGCTTTGTTTGAAAACTCTGTTTTGTAAAAGTCTTGTCTGTGCGATATAGAGCGGATAATTATTTAAATTAGTAGTTAATTATTGTCTGTGAATACAAAGCTGGAAATGTGGCCAAGTTTTCGTGGTGTGAGTCATGGTGAAAGCCTCATCAATCATTTGACACAGATCCCCATCTTCCCAGTGGTGAAGAAGGACCTGACTTTCATTCATTTGGGCAACGATTCTGTTGTGGATGGTCTAGTCAACTTTGAAAAGCTGCGCATGATCGCCAAGGAGATACGACACACCGCCAATATGTCTTCAGCCAGATATGTAAGTCATATGAACCACTTTGTTGTCTTCCAACTTCTTGTCACGTTTGTGTTCACTTTAATCACATACTTATCATAGTATGACACAAATTTATTGATCAGGAGGATAGGACTATAATGCCACTTTCATTAATTTCCTACTTTAACATTAGAGATAAAAACAGAAAAAAAACGAAGGGTGAAATGCAGAAGAAATTGTGGTGGCAGGTTCCATGTTCCGTTTGTAAGCTAAATACAGTATTCTACTTACACAGACTAACATTGCTTTAGATCTAGGGGACTGCTGCACCATACTGCTACCATTTGGAGAAGAGGGCATACTACTCGTCAAACATAAGCTAAATACAGTATCTGATTACACAGACTAACATTGCTTTAGCTCTGGGGGGCTACCGCACCATACTGCTACCATTTGGAGAAGAGGGTATACTACTCCTCAAACATCAGCTAAATACAGTATTGTACTTACACAGACTAACATTGGTTTAGCTCTGGGGGGCTACTGCACCATAGTGTTGGGAAGAGAGGGCATACTCCTCCTCAAACCACCCCAACCCTCTTGACATTTTTGCCATTCCACCAACTTTTTTTTCCAGATGTTGCATTCACAAACACACACGCACGCCACACACACACACACACACACACACACACACACACACACACACACACACACACACACACACAAAGTGGAATAGTGGCGGAGGGGACAAAGCACTCACCTAGGAAGCAAGAAAATGCTAGGTTAATAGTTCAAACCATGCATATGGCAGGTTTTTCTCCCTCCTTCTGCCCCCCGCGCCCCCCACTTCACTAGAATCGATAGTAACCTTAGGTCCCATGTGTGCCTGGTGCATGTAAACGAACCAGTGGCAACAAGGGCATTGTCTCTGTCAAAATACTGTAGGAAAGTCCAGTTTGGTGGGTAAGATGATATATATTTACAAGCCTTCTTTACTGAGATTGTAGGGATGTGCTTTTCCTGAGGAGAGCAGACCAACTTTTGTACTAGGAATCTTTTATGATGGTCTAATTGTTCACTTCGTGAAGCGCGTTCTGTCTGTGTATTTGGCTATGTTCTCATTCCCTGTCTAAACCCACAGTTTTCATCTGTTCTCCAGTTTTGGCTTGGTGATTCATTAGCTTTCTAGACAATCAAGAGGGAATCACTCTTATGCTTAACAGTTACTTTAGCTGCATTTTTTTACTACGGCAATGTGGGAAAGGGAACCAGTGTCAGAATTGAAGGCTGGGCTGAGGGAAACGAATGTGATTTTGAATGTTGGTGAGTTATGTGAATGTGGTACATATGTGTGTATGTCAGTGTGTTTGTGTGTGCTGTGTATGAAAACATGTAGTTGATAATAATAAAATTCAGGCATATTCACCCACAGACACACTCCTGCATATGCACAGATACAAGCTATACATGGTGAATGGACCCACACATCAGCGTGCAGTCATGCATGTACATTTGCTCACAGACGTATACACTCTCGTGCATGCAGGCCTGTATATTGTGTGCAGCCTCACATACATATTCTGTTTAACATACACAGATGCACAGACCCAAATTTTACCATGTAAACTGTTTTTCAGGATGTGAACAACATGGTGCTGAGCTCTCAGGGCATGTTTGGCAGCAGCCTGGTGTCGGGAATGGCCACACTGAAACGTACCAAGAATCGTCGCTCCGCAATGATGCCCAACGCCAAGAAAATCTATGAGGAGGTAGATGATGCGCCTTGTCTGTCGTATTTCCCCTTTCTCCCTCCTCTCTCACGATTTGTGATGTGTGTGTCTGAACATTGGCATGCTTGTTATGTTTGACCACTAACAATGCATGAACAGACTTTAGAATGTTTGTGTGAACAGAGTTTAAAATATTTGATACTCTAGACCCTAGCTCTCAGTATTCTTTTCTGGTGTTTAAAGTTTGTGGCCAGGGTTTTCTACAACAATTCACATGCTTTCATTTCTTTCTTACACACTGCAGATGATCGACCCATATCACAGATAGCAAACATGGGGAGTTTGTATTATACTCCCTGTTTGGCTAGTATACTTACCATGTCAGACCATAGCATTCACGGCAGTTAGTCAGCTCTGTCAGGCCGAAGATTTTGTGTGGCTAATGCAGTAATAAGACAGTCACGTGACGCCCACCCTACTTCCGCCGAAGGAAGAAGCCGGTGTAAACTTCCTGTACCTCATTCGTCGAGGCCTGCACCCAGGTAACCCCAAGGACCTTGGCGCTAGTGGGGAAGGTAGGGCGGGCATTAGAGTCTGACATGGTAAGTATACTAGCCAAACAGGGAGTATAATACAAACTCCCCATTTTGGCGTCATATACTGTACCATGTCAGACCATAGCAGAATTTATCGTAAAAGGAGGAGGGCGAGTGCCCTAGTGGTTCTTGGGGTTAACCGATATGGCTGCATTAGCCACCACAAAGGATATCCCTTCAGAACCGTCAGCCCTGGTCATGCGGATGTCCCTTAAATAAAAGTTTATAAAGGGATTCTCCGAACGCCAGTAGGCTGCTTCCAGGAGATGGCGCAGGGGGACAGAGTGCTGGAAAGCTGCAGAAGCGGCCAGTGCTCTGACCTCATGGGCCCGGGGGGACAAGACGGGGAGGACCTTGGACTCTGGGCATAGGCCGATTTGACCGTCTTGGACAGCCACCTAGAGATAGTGCCAGCTGAGATGTCTTTCTTATTCTTGGGGTTGATGGAAATAAAGAGACGTCTCTGAGAAGCGCGCCTGGGGCGTGAACGTTCCCAGTAGTGTCTTAGACACCTGGAAGGACACAGAGTCCTGTCACCACCGCTCTCTCCACCTAGGATATCCGCCAATGGGCGGATGACGAGGTAGGGGGAGGGGCTACCGGGTTCCTGGTTTTTAGCCAGGAATTCGGGAAGGAACTTAAGGGAGACAGAGCCGTCCGTGTGGAAGGCAATGTCTCTGGGGTCCCCGCTGAGAGCGTGGATCTCGCTCCGCCTTCTGGCCGAGGCCAAAGCGAGGAGAAAGGTGGTCTTCATAGAAAGAAGGTCGAAGGGGAGGGAGGAGATAGGCTCGAAAGGAGGTTTCCTGAGGGCATCGAGTACAGTGAAAAGATCCCAAAGGGGAACGCGCCTTGGGGATCGGGCCTCACGAAGGGCCACTCCTCTAGAGATCTCTCTGAGAAGGAAGTCATTCTCAAAGGACGGTCCGCCCAGTTGGCGGATGGTCGTGCAGATGGCGACCTGTAGCCCCGTATGGAGCTAGCTGATAGTTTTAGGTGGGACAGAAAATTTCCTATCTGGATATTTGAGCGGCGATTGTGTGGGACAGAGTTGTCTTTGCACCATGAGACCCATTTCCTCCACCTGTAATCGTAAAGGGACTCAGTGCCAGCTCTGCGAGAGGCCATTGCTAGGTCTCGGAGGTCCTGAGAGGCCCAGCGTCTGAGAGAATGTTAAGGACGGACTGGGACCTGTCCGCTTGGGAGGTGGGGTTAGATGCTCGCACTCCGGCTGGCACAGAAGCCAGGCATGGAGGCGAAGCGCCTGGGGATTGGAGTGGGGGCGACCCGAGCGGGGTTGCCTGAGCATGTCCCACCGGGCGTCCAACTGGAGAGGGGGAACGTGAGTGAGGGACTTGAGGTCCGGAAACCAGGACTGAGTGGGCCACCATGGGGCTATGAGAATGAGCCTGGGTCCCTCGAGTCTCGCCTTCCTGATCACCTTGTGAAGGATCGGGAAGGGAGGAAAGGCGTAAGCTATGAGGCCGGACAGGGAAGGGATAGGGCATCGATCGCGTACGCCTGAGGGTCTGGGACGGGAGACACATACACTGGCAGACGATGATTGAATCGGGTGGCGAACAGGTCGATCATGGGTGTGAACCAATGTTCCCACACCGAGGTTAGCGTGTGCCTGCTGAGGGTCCATTCGGTGTGGAGGACGGACCCGGAGCGGCTGAGAGAGTCTGCCAGGATGTTGTGCGTCCCGCTATGTGTCTCGCGCGAAGGGTGATTCCTTGCGTGTGACACCAGCGGAGGAGGGCCTCTGCCCGGAGGGAGAGACTGATGGAGCGTGCCCCCCCCCTTTGTTGATGTAACAGGCTACCGAGGTGTCCGTGAGAAGGAGAACAAATCGGTGCGAGACCAGTGTCTGGAAGTGGAGGAGGGCTAGTCGGACCGCCTCCAGTTCCAGGATGTTGATGTGAAGACGGGCAGTCAATGGGTCCCACACCCCCGAGGCATGACTGCTCTCCAAATGGGCCCCCCAGCCCGAGTTGGAGGCGTCTGTGTAAAGATCTAGGGCCTGGGATGGGAGGGAGATGGGAACCCCGGGGCTCAGGATGGAGGGGCTGAGCCACTCCTCCGTGGCCCAAAAGAACCAAGGCCCGAGGGGAATGGTCTGGTCCCAGCGGTCGGCGGTCTGCGACCAACGACGTCGGAACTCCCTTTGAAGCTGTCGCTTGGGGACCCTGCCTAGGGGAATGAGAGGCGACAGGGACTCCATCATCCCCAGAAGGGAGGACAGTGTCCTTGCCGACGCGAGGGGAGAGAGGCGGAGGTGGGAGATGAGGTCCATCAGGCGGGTGGACCTCTCCGGGGTTGGGGAGACTAGCATGGAGGTGGTGTCGAAACTCATGCCCAGGAAGGAGAATCTCTGACTGGGCGAGAGCTCGCATTTTTCGGGGTTGGTGACGAACCCTAGTGAGGAGCAAAGGCGCAGAAGTTTGGATGTGTGGGCTTGACACAGGGCCTGAGTGGGAGCCAAGACGAGCCAGTCGTCGAGGTAAACCAAGAGGCGAATGTCCTCCTGTCTGGCAAGGGCGGCCATCTCCTTGACTACCTTCGTGAAAAGGAAGGGAGCCAGGGAGAGTCCGAAGGGGAGCGCCTTGAACTGATATACCCGTCCCCGCCAGACGAACCGAAGGTATCGTCTGTGGGAAGGATGAATGAGGATCTGAAAATACGCGTCCTTCAGATCTATGAAGTGGCCCAGTCCAGATGGTGGATGGAATCTCTGATCTGGGCCAGGGTCTCCATCTTGAATTTGGTTGTTCTGAGGAATTTGTTGAGTGGAGAAAGGTCGAGGATGGGCCTCCAGCCCCCCGAGGACTTGGGGACCACAAAAAGGTGGGAGTAAAACCCGGGGTTTGGGTGGGTTATATGGGTGATGGCGTCTTTCCGAAGAAGGTCTTCGACTTCCAGGCGAAGAGCCTCCGCCTGGGCCAGGGGGGATCGCCGGGGGAAGGAGGAGGAGAGGATAGCAGAGGGGGGCGATCGTGTGCCCAGGGCAGACGGAACCCCTCTTGTAACACTGACACTATCCAAGGGTTGAGTCCCATACGCCGCCACTGGTGGGCATGTCGGGACAGGCTGCCTGCCAAAGGGGCCGCGGGGCCGGGGAGGGGCAAGAAGTCTGCCAGTTCTCGCTCCTCCGAAGGTGAGTCTACTGGTCACCTCCGAGGCCGGGCCTGTTGGCTGAACCGAAAATTCTGCTGATGGGGGTTTTTCGGTTTTGATCTAGCAACGGCAGAAGAAGGTCGTCTGGCGGGCCTTGAGGTGCGAGGGGGGGCCTGTTTGGGGTAGGTCTGGGGGCCGGACGGGAGTAGGGTCCAGGAGGGCGATGCTGGCGAGGACGATGCTGGGGAGGGGGCTTGGCCGCAAAAGACGCCGCCTGTTTGCGTTCCTCGACTGCATGAGTGATGACAGCAGTGGAATAGTCACCGAAGAGTGACTGTTCCTGACCCGGGATGCACCGTAAGGCCGCCTTGAGCGCCGGGGAGAGATTGGCCTGAGATAGCACAGCATCTCTCACTGCTAACAGGCAGTTAAAATGGCACCTGGCCACGCTGTCCGCCGCAGCCCAAAGGTGATGCGAAATCTTGTTGACCAGGAAACGCAAGAGGGGGTCGTCGAATAGGCTAGGATCTGCCTCAGAGTCGTCGGGGTCTGAAGCCACCGAGGCAGTGATGCCCTCCTTTGCCCAGAGCTCCTCCGCTCGGCTGCAGGAACATGTCCATGAATGCATGTCCCGCGGTGGTGTGGAGAATGCCAGTCCTGGCAATTCTATCCCACTCCATCAAGTTCTTGATGAGAACAGGGTGGATGTGGGGGGGGCGAGGTTGGGCGTGAGCCTGAGGTCGGCGGAGGAAATGGCAATGTCCCTGGTGGCCGGATTGGCAGAGAAGAGGGAAAAGACATGGGGGCCATGAGCGGGTCTTTGAGGAAAGCTCCTACTGGAGCCGCGTTAGGGGCTGACAAGAAGTCAATCCCCGGTGGGGGAATGGCATGTGCACCCCTGGCGAAAGAAGCCGGTCTGTCCCACAAGGGAGGGAGGGTCTGGGGGGCGACTATCCTCGGCCGTGATCGCTGGGCAGGGGTCTCCCCAGTGAAACGGCTAAAGGAGAAGATGTTGTCAGAGGGAGGGGATTCCCTCACAACAAGATCTGGACGCCAGCTCTCCAGGATGGAGAGGTCACCAGACTGGGGGAGGGAGTCCTCGACCCCGTCCTCGAGTTGAGGGTCAGAGTAATCCAGAAGGGGATGATCAGATCCACCTTCGGAGGGCCAGGGCAGGGGTGCGTGGGAGTCCAGTCCTTGAGGGGTAATGGGGGAAAAGGAGGACGGGTCCCTGGTGGCTCCATACTCGGCGGGCAGACTGGGGGATCGCCGATCGGACAGCGCCCGAGAGGAAGGGGGCCCCAGGTCGATCCGGCTCCGGGAGGCAGGATGCCACATGCGACCGGAGGAGGAGTCTGGAAGAGTGTCAGCCCTAAGCCACTGATTCCTCTCGGGGGAATAGAGCCACCGGTCCCCGGAGAGTACGACGGGCTGTGGCGGCCCTGGGGCAGAGTCTCCCCGGGGACCCGGGTAACCTTGGGCACCAACGGGAGGGCAGCGAGAAGGCGAGCTGTCTCGCACCCGCCCCAGGGAGAGCACTGCCTCCTGCATCTCCCGGGTGCGATCCGTGCCGGCCCTTTGCATGGCAAGGTGGCCGGTGGGTGGTGCGGTAGCCGAGCCTCCTGGCCGTGTGGGAGCGGACTGGGATGGCTGCGGCGACGGATCCACCTCAGAGGACGAAGGGAGGTTACCCTTGGTCCCGCTGGTCGATCCTCCCCCCGGAGGAACGGGATCGCGGACGATGCCCAACCGGGGAGCAAAGAAGTCCGCTCCCCAACGTCCTGTACCCCTAGGGGAAAGTTGAACGGTCGATCAGGGTGGTTCGACCGTTGGGGGTGAGGGCGCAGATCCGACCTGGTCGATGCCTGCGTCCCTGACCCGGGGTTGTGATCAGTGGGGAAGTCATACCAAAGACTGCCCACAGCCCCTCCACCGGAGTGATGACGCTCCTCGTGTCCGAGTAGTGGCTGACCCCGGACACGGTTGGGGAGAGCGTGATTCGACTGCGTGGCGTTAGTGGGGGGTAGCTAGCGTCACGAGTCTCATCTGATCGGGTGACGAGCGGTGATTCCGGCCGCGAGTCGTCACCCGTGCTGGTCCGAGTCTCGGCAATGGTCCCCAGGGGCCGACGATCGCCAGACGCAGCATGATAGAGAGTCTCCTTGTGCGATGGAAACTGAGCAGGCGATTTGGCCGAAGAACGGGAAGATTTTGGAGAACGGGAAGATTTAGAACGGGCAGGTCCTTTCATGGGGGCCTTGCCCTTGGATTTCGGTTTAGAGTCAGAATAGAACGAAAAACAGTCGGCAATGACGGCCGATTGCAAGTTCGATTCGGCCAAATGCCTGTTCGACTTCGATCGCAACGATCGTGTGTCCGCCGATCGTGAAGAGGAGGAATAGCAAAGCTGGTCGCGCTCCCCTGCACGGAACCCTCCTCCACACTGACCGTACGCTCAGAGGTGTGAGCGGTTTGTCCCCTGGAATCGATACTCGGGTCCTCCGGGGCAGAGCGCGACTCGCGAACAAAGGAGCGGCTCGACCCGTTAGTATCCTTCACCATGTTGGGCACTGGTGGCGAGACAAACACGGAAAACACGATCGCAAAGGGGAGACAAAGAGGTGGATCGAGGGATAGGAAGAGCTCGACCAACCTCGGAAGGGGCACTGATAGTGCTGGAAATGCGCAGAAGTCGCGCTGTTCGAGTAAGACAGTGCGATCGTATGTGTGCCGGTATGGCCGGTCGACACAAAATGGCGGAACGACCGACACAAAATGGCGGAACGACCGGCGCAAGTAATGGAAAGCGAGTGAACGACGAGGAAGGTCGTCGAATAGGAATCCAAATGGAAGTGAAATGGGACTCGCAGACAAAGGCCGTAAGGCTAAGTAAAGCGAGGAGATGGAAATCGGCGTGTAGCTCGGAGTTCCGAATGCGAGATGCACGGGAGGCAAGTCGCGAACAAGGCACGAACGCGAGAAGCGTGGCAAGTCGGAATGTCGAGAACAAGGCACGAACGCGAGAAGCGTGGCAAGTCGTGAATGTCGAGAACAAAGCACAAACGCGAGAAGCGTGTATGATAAAATCAGTAAAATCAATAAAGCACGCCAAACCAAAGCCTCACCGGCAAGGGTACAAGGGTTCAGCGCGCAAGCCACAACAAAACAAGCAAGGAGCAAACACAAGGCTATCTTAACACAACGGCAAAGAAAGGCGAGACAGAGCACAAGACTTATCTTGCTTGGACGGCAGGCCGAGAGAGAATGAAGTACAGGAAGTTTACACCGGCTTCTTCCTTCGGCGGAAGTAGGGTGGGCGTCACGTGACTGTCTTATTACTGCATTAGCCACACAAAATCTTCGGCCTGACAGAGCTGACTAACTGCCGTGAATGCTATGGTCTGACATGGTACAGTATATGACGCCAAAATTCTGTTTATCTAGTTGGAAATTTTTGTTTTGAAAGGTAATTAATTAGTCTGGTTTATGATTAAAGCATTCCATGTAAGTCATGATTCTATACTATAGTACAACCACCTTCATCTTGTCACCACATGGACTGTTATCTTTGCACTAACAGATTACTTGCTTGAAACATTGAACATGTATAACCTCTTTCCACAGGTAGAGTTCTGTCTGAAGGTAGATTGCAAGAACAAGCATGCAGCAGCATGGCTAATCATGGGTTAATTCATGAAAAACTGAGGTGGAGAGGGCATGTGTGACAAGAACAGGGTACTCTGACCTAATGTTTATGATGTGATGGCCATGTGTAGTGTATAGGTATATGTATGTTAGCAATGTGAGGGGGTTTCGCTGGCATGGATGAAAGGCCTGACACTTTCTAGAATTCCTGTTTACTCTAATCCCTTAAATGAATATAAGAAGTAATTGGACTACAGTTTTGTGGTGGTGAGTACGATGTGTACATGGCGAGAGGGGGCAGGGTGAAGGGAGGCTTGAAGAGAGAGAAGCATCACTTAAAAAAAAGAATCTTAACAATCCTCTGTTGTACATTTGTAAATGTACATTTGTAAATCATTCTCCTGAAGACCTTTTTCTGTGACATAGTCTCCTTACGTTCATCTTGCACAATCTGTTAAGTTTCGTTTGAAGGGGTTGCAGGTGTTCTGTGTTGCTTCTCACTTCCTGTAACATGAATTAAGAAGAATGTATAGCTTTCTTGGAAAGCGAACCTTTGTAGCAAGAGAAGACAGGGGATCTCTAGGTTCCAAGTTCTCTGTAGAAATGTGGACTCTTTTCCTTAGCTTGCTCAGCTTGTTCTGCAGTGGAGGACCTAGTTATCTGGTATTTTGAACATGTGCGTTTTGCAATCGGAGCAGGTTTGTTTTTTTTTTTTATCTAAATAATGTTCTGAGTATTCTACTTAATTATGGAACAAAATCTTATAAAAACTGGAGAATGGAAGAAGCTCTATGCTCAGCTGTTGAAAAAACGGATTTGGTTTTGAAGAGCCACTTTTAGAACTTTTTTGTGTATATAGGAAGTATACAGGGCATATAGAATGTTTGCATTGATTGTGTAGAATATAAGATATGTAAGCTATGTTTACATGTGTATAGATTGTTTGTGAGAAATATATGTTGAATGTGCTTAAACTGAAGCAGCACACAGTGTTGTTTTTTTAATAAACCAAAATATACAGGCAGGGTGTTTGCACGTGTGTGCAGGCACATAGTGTTGTTGTTGTTTTTTTAATCAACAGAAGTATACAGGCAGGGTGTTTGCACGTGTGTGCAGGCACAGATGGCACGTAAAGTGAGGTCGATACCTGAGCACCATGCCGGCCATTACCAATGAAGAGGAATTGGCTGACATGTCCAACCAGTGTGAACCACCAGGTAACCTCTCATCACTCAACTATTACCGTTCCAAAACACCATAGTCCTACAGCCTTCGCCATACCTGTGAATTGACAGTTAGCTCTACCCACCAAGCCAAATGTCAGATGACCCCTACCCCATCCCCTCTCTCTTAACACCTGTCACCTTTCCCCTTTCTTTACTGCATGATATGTTGGTGTTGATTCAGGATGACATTTCTCCGTGTGTATAGCCCCTTTTCATCAATCATTTGTTAGTCTCTGATCTTTCCATATTTTATCTCGTCGGCTTCCTATCCCATCTTATCAATGGATATTTACTTTGAGTTCCAAGTCTGAAGGAGGAGTTGCTTCTTCTGCTTATCACTGAAGTAATTCTGATGAATAGTTTCAAAAGGCATTCCTTCTGACTTCTTCATATATTCTGTGGAACTCACAGCATTCAAGATGATCTGTTTGAGAATTCTGGACTTCTGACCTCCCATCTTTGATCTGTGTCTCTCCATCTGTCAGGGTGAACCATTCAGCAACCTCCAGCTTTTAACCATTGCCTCTTCATCTCAAAGTTGGAACAATTCAGTAAGCTCCCATCTTTCACCTCTCAGTCTATACCTCTTTGTGTGTATCATTTGATGACCTGACATCTTTCACCTCTCTGGCCATATCTTTCAGTCTGAACGATTCAGTGATCTCCCTCTGTCTCTCAAGAGTGAACTATTTGGTAACCACTCATATTTCACCTCTCATCTTCAACTCTCGGCGTTAACTCCAGAGTGATCTCTCACCTTTCGCCTTTGTCTTACATGTGAATTATTCATTTACCTGTTCATCTCTCACCTGTCCCTCTCTCCTTACTGATTTCCACCTCCAGCTGATTGTTCAGTCCATTTTTTTTTCTTTCTTGAAGGATTAATATATCCTGGCAGTATGAAGTATTGAGTAAAGACCCCCATACACAAATCATTTTAACCCTTACGCTGGCTACACAAATCATTTTAATCCTTACGCTGGTTGTCGCGCCATAAGTCGGCCACTATGTCATGGCTGTCACTGGTTGTCATGACTTAAGTCGCACTGAAGGTTAGCATTGCAAACCTAGTTTCACCGACGCACACAGGTATGAAACTATGGCTCATTGACAGACTAATCTGTATAAATGACTGAACGAGCCCCGGAACATGGATTTTCAGCATTTTAGCTTAGTTATAGTTAGTAGCAGCTTGTAATGCATAGCGCAACTCAAATTCTGGCAAACAACAATGACTGCGCGTGCAGGAGAACGTGATAGAATTAGGAACTTGTTTGAAGATGTTTTTGCAGATGCTGTTGTGGAAAAAGCAGGTGAAGAAGAAGTTATGGACATTTTGAATGAATTGGGTGTGGTGGGTGATAGTTTTGATTTAGATCAAGTACCATGTAATCGTGATTTTGAGATCGACATGGACAGTGACTGGATGAGTGCCTAAGGGTGAGGGAATCTCAAGATGCATTCAGTGGGAAAGAAAAACTCAGTGTAGCGCTTCCAGATGATCCTAAACCTTTCAAACGTAAACGACGACAGTGTGGACTAACTATTACATTTGTTATAGTGACCATTTTGGGGTGTTTTTTGTGTTATCAGCACATGATTTCAATGTAAAAACTGAACTGTAACTTATTCATTCTTACCTGGATTACCTGCATGGAAGACTGGTATAATTCACACTGACTTTCCTTTGAAAAAGGCTGTAACTTATTTCTGGATACTGTGAAACATCATAGACTGGATTATTTGTGAACAAGCTCTTGAGAATGACAAGCAGGATGTGCCACCTGTTTTTACCTGTTGTTTTCATATTCTAGACAAGTAAGCACCCAATCAAACACTCGCAAGCACACCAGTTCTGTTTTATATTATTCTTTCTTCAGTTACTAACAATTTTTATTCTGCATGTTATGTTGAAATACTAACCATTGAAAAGTTTACGGATATTATACAAACGTAACAATTTTTTAAAAACTTTCCTTTGTTAATTCACCAGACAACATACTTAATAGTACATTGTTGAATAACCAGTGTAAGGGTTAAGTATACAACTGGGGAGGACTGTTCAGTCTCAGTGTAGCCAGACCTGCCCATGTAAAAAGTACAGTGCATGTTCAGTCAAAACCGATGGGCTCTAGCCTATTTTTAATCCTTGATTGAACTGAATCTTGGAATTCATTGCCATTCAAATCCTCTACGGTTTGGCTTCCATATTCAGCTTAATCTGTATATTAAAGCCAGGCTGTGGCAGAATTATTTATTTCACAGAATGTTTTGAATGTAATGAAATTTTCATATATGCTTGCATGCTTACACACACACACACACACACACACACACACACACACACACACACACACACACACACACACTAGTCATATGTTACTAATTTGATGTATAGGTTCCGATTGAATGCTTTTAGAACAAAGTATTCTAAAAATATACATTGCATATGTGGCAAACAAATTACTGTAAACCACCTACTTCTTCACTGCCCAGGGGTTAGGCACTTTGTTCCTAAAAGTTAGCAGATCAGTTGTCAGCCAGTGCACCATTATCCACAGAAAATATTTGAAATAATCATTCATTACTTTGTGTGTTCTCTGAAATTTTTAATTCCAGTCCACTTGGTATCTATCTCTGATGTACTTTAAACTAAAATTGTTGTGTTGTATGACATTGATATGAAAGAGTTACGATTATATGATATATATGGTTAGTCCCCCTACTCCCTTCCTCTATTCTGCCCTTTCCACCCAGATGCCCCCCCATCCCCACCCGCAAACTTACCCTCCCCCCACCCATCCCCCTGCATTATGCTTCAATCCTACTAAACTTGTTTCATTTGATATACTTTAATTCCCCCGATCAACGTACACTAAAGGCTAGATAAACAACCAGGATAAGTAAATATCTACCTATCTCACCACCTATCCCAACCTTCCCCTCTTATCCCTAGCACAGTCCTCTCTCTCTCTTGAATACACGCACAGGCACACACACATACACACAGAGACATACACATGCACACACATACACGCACGCCCACGCACACACACACACACACACACACACACACACACACACGTACACACACACACACAATCATATGTTGGGGTTTTTTTTTGGTCTAATAACACTTACAGTGAATAGATGTTAAACTAAAGAATTAGCACACACACACACGCACACACACACACACACACACACACACACACACACACACACACACACACACACATTTACTTACATCAGAGAAAATCTTTTGTATGAATAAGAGAGAGAGCTCAAGGTAGAGTGTGTGTTGGAGAGAAAATGTGTGTATGTATGTGGGCATGCATGTGTGTGTGTGTGTGTGTGCTCTCAAACGTGTGTGTGTGTGTGTGTGTGTGTGTGTGTGTGTGTGTGTGTGTGTGTGTGTGCTCTCAAACGTGTGTGTGTGTGTGGTACTCATTCAGTGTGGACTTGCTGTTCTTTTTAAGCACGCAAGAGAGAAGCCTCACCCAGTGTCAACAGTTCACCCAACCTGGAAGACAAACGAGCCCTGCCCATGGGGCCCAAATTTGGTTAGTGTCCCTGTAGGACCCCAGTCCTCTTTTTTATGATCAATCTGTCTGAGTTTCTGTCTCTACCTCTGTCTGCCCCTGTCTCTGCCTCTCTATCTGTCTGTCACTGTCTTACCGTCTGTGGTCAGTGTTTTTATGATTGACATCAGCAGTTTGCCACTTCACTATTTCATGTGCTTTGTTTTCTGTCATTGCCAAGGAATTCTGCTTAAGTTCAATTAAAACATCTTGTAATCATTTTACTTGATTAAAACAACTTGTAATCGTTTTACTTTTCTTGTTTATTTAACAAAAATATGAAAGACTTTAAATGTATTTGGTGTGTCCAGTCTTATCTTCAGAGATAAGACCAGAGAGGAGTTTCATCCAATGGATCTTTGTAACCTTCCAGCTTCATTTTGAACCTTTTAATTGCCAAGTTTTTGTTTAGATAACATTCCCACAACCACCAAAGCAGTATTTTTAGAGCAGGAAAGAACCTTGGAACTCTGTGTGTGTGTGTGTGTGCGCGCACGCACCCTCCACCTCTCCCAAAATGGATATCTGTATCGCGTGTGATTTTGTATGAAAAAAAACTGTTTGAGGATATACTTTATTGTGCAGGTGTATGCTTAAGTTTTGTGAATATTGAAGACAGTTTAAAACAGACCATCGTGGTCACTACTCTTCATTTCATAGATTCAGAATCTGTCTTCATGCTAGCTCCCCACTTTGTGGTCTAACACTATGCCGAAGAAGTTTCAAGTATATACAGATGCACCCAAGCTGCCATTATCGATTCAGTGTCACCTTGGGTACTAAATTGTCCACAGTTGTATTGAATGGACCATCAGTCTTTATTATCATTCATAGTCTCAGTTGACATGATCTGAAAAATGCTTTAATCCTCCAAGAGTTAGAGCATCTTGCAAATTGTGGCCATTTCTGCAACAGTGGTTAACCTCATACAATCTGTCTTAATGCTCAGAGCTTCCCAAACAACACATATGAGGGTGCAGTGAAGGGTCATATTGTATAGATGGTAAAGGGGAATGATTGTAGAGGACAATACAAGGATGATGGAGGACGGTATAGGGCTGAACAATAGTTAAAAGGTTTTTAAAGTGCTTCAACCACTTACAGTCTTAAACACGAACACATGCACCCACACTTGCATGCATGCGTGACCTTTAAGGAGTCCAGATATTCTGTATATGTTTTGAGGTATATATGTCCCCAATGCATGAAATGTGACCTGATGGAATCTCTCCATAATACACAATTTACATAAGTGATTTTGTTGATAAGAGACTGTGTCTGGTTTTGTGTATATGTTTGTAACACAGTATACATTCCCATAGATAAGAAAGGGCATGTTTTCTTAAGGCAGTTGGTGTTACCAATCACCCACGCTGTTGACATTACATATCAAAAGCTATTCAAGGATGCAGGAATGTCCTCTTTGGCTAGAGCCAGAACAAAACCATGTAAAACCTTAGTGAAAGCTGAAATCTCCTCACACAGGAACCGAGTCTCCCGGAGCAGTGCGCAAAATCATGGCCCTGACGGACAAGGTGCGTCCACACAACCCCAAGGTCCCCGTGCCCTCTGTGGTGAGTCCTGCACCAGGCAGACGAGGACCTCCTTCCCCTCGACACGGGACTGGCCTGGACCTGGACCTGTCCAACCCCCTGGCCACAGTCGTCTCCTGCCTGTCCGTCTGACCCATGAAAGCTCCTCTGTGGTGGGCCTGGGCCACAATCCTCCACGCAAACCTATACGTACTGGTAAGTGTGTGTGGTGTGTACCCTGGAAACAAAGGAAAACGAAATGGCAAGCTGCATGTTTTGATTGTTATTGATCATCCATTTCTGCTGCTAGGTAAGCGTTTACATAGAACACTTCTTTTTTTTTTTTTTAACTGTGTTACATATCTGGTGTATCAGTCTGTACATGGTGATACAGCTATATGCTAATTAAACTTTTACATATGAGACTTTTTTTAACAGTGTTACATATATCTGAACTGTATTTCAGTATCTGTCTGTACATAGTGACACAGTCAGCTACTTTGAAGCAGGTGGTGAGTTGGGATACGTAAAGTGGCACAGCACAGTGTCCATCGGCTCCTCACAACAGTGTATGTTGTATATCAGTACTGTCTTACAGGTATGTAGGTTCTATGAGTGTAGTCTGGAATATCAGATCAGAAGATTTGTATGCACCATGAAACATCTGTATATAATGTTTTCATCGACGTGCCGCTGTCTTTTGGACCTTTTAGCTCTGTGGAGTAAAATGTCTTTGTATAGAATACTGTGTTCCAGGTTCCCTAGGCTCCATGGACCAGTATACAGATTCTGACTCAGGGCATCGCAGCTCTTCGTCCTCCCCTTTCCACCCATCTCATCCAATTCTGCCCCCCTCGCGGCAGTCTGCATCTTCTTTACAGCACCCACATTCCTCCTACCAGCAGTCAGGTGAGTTGACGTCATCCTCATAGGGACAAGACCTCACACCTGTACCCATTGCTTTTTCTCCATGTGACAAGTGTGCAGACACCTTTTCTTCTTACTTCTGTGTGAAAACGAAAAGTTGCAAGCTTGATAAGTGGTCAGTGTACAAAGTGGGGTTGTCATTGTATTGAATGTCTGATCATGGGGAGCCACATTCAGCTGTATGCAAGTGTTTGTTTCAGTCCACAATGTGCATTGGATTGGTGTGTGCATTTCAGGCAACAGTATGCCACATGTGTCAGTGTGCAGATGCGTTTTTCAATCTGTAGTTTGGCTCATGTTTGAGTGTGTAGATAGATGTCTGTGCCTGAGGTATCGTTGTGCAAATCTTTGTGTTTTAAGCCACAATGTGCCAAGGGTCTTGTCTCGGTTTTCGGATTTGTTTTAGGCCATAATGTGTCACTGGTATCAGTATGCAGATAACGGAGCCACAGGTATCAGAGTGCAGGTGTGTATAGGCCACAATGTGTCACCAATGTTAATATGCAGATTAATGTGCCACAGTTATGCAGGTGTGTATAGGCCACAATGTGTCACCATGTTAATATGCAGATTAATGTGCCACAGTTATCAGAGTGCAGCTGTGTTTTAGGCTATGATGTTTCACCGGTATCAGTATGCAGATTAACATGCCACAAGTATCAGAGTGCAGATGTGTTCCAGGCCATAATGTGTCACTGGTATCAGTATGCAGATTAATGTGTCACAGGTATCAGATTGTAGATGTGTTTCAGGCCATAATGTGTCACTGGTATTAATATGCAGATTAGTGTGTCACAGGTATCAGATTGTAGATGTGTTTCAGGCCATAGAGTGTCACTGGTATTAATATGCAGATTAGTGTGTCACAGGTATCAGATTGTAGATGGTTTCAGGCCATAATGTGTCACTGGTATCATGTCAGTATGCAGATTAATGTATCACAGGTATCAGAGTGCAGATCTGTTTCAGGCCATAATGTGTCACTGGTATTAACCCCTTCCCTGCCACAGTATAAGTGTTTTTCTGTATTGCTGTGTGCCGGGGCCAAATTTTGCTTTTTGCAGTAGGTTCACTCATCTGTTCACTACTCATTCATTTATTGAGATATCTCTTAGATTTTTTGCATGTTTTTTTCTTATACCCTCTGCTATGATGTGGTATCATAATAATTTGATTTGGCTGGTCATAAGTATGATAAAAATCAATATAATCAACTATTTTTGTAATAAATTGACACTTTTTCTGCATACGCACACACACTGCAGCACATCAAACCAAAGAGAAAAGTGAAAAAACTGGTGTTCTTATTGACTGAACATTATACAAACATCTGGTATTCATATTACTGCCAGCAAATGTTTTTCTGTGTGGTAACACATGCATAATTGGGGGTACCCCAATCCCAGGGTAAAGGGACAGAATTTTTGCTTTAGCGGTAGGTTCACTAATCTGTTCACTACTCCTTCATTTATTGCTATATCTATTAGATTGTTTGCATGTTTTCCCCTTATACCTTGTGGCATGATGTGATGTCATTACATTTTGATTTTGTTGATAAGTAATATGACAAAAAGTAATATAACCAACTTTTTTAGTAATGAAATCACTGTTTTTGGGCACACACACATACATTGCAGCTCATCAAACCATACAAAACATGGAAAAAATTGGTGCTAGTATTGATTGGACATCATACAAACATCTGGTATTGATATTATTGCCAGCAAGTCTTCTTCTGTGTGGTAATATATACATCTTTGGGGGTACCCCAATCCAAGGATAAAGGGACAGAATTCTGCTTTTCACAGTAGGTTCACTTATCTGTTCACTACTCCTTCATTTATTGCTTTATCTATTAGATTGTTTGCATGTTTTCCCCTTGTACCTTGTGGCATGATGTGATGTCATTACATTTTGATTTTGTTGGTAAGTAATAATATGGTAAAAAGTAACATAACCAACTTTTTTAGTAATGAAATGACTGTTTTTGGGCACACACACATACATTGCAGCTCATCAAACCATACAAAACATGGAAAAAATTGGTGTTAGTATTGACTAGACATCATACAAAAATTTGGTATTGATATTATTGCCAGCAAGTCTTCTTCTGCATAGTAATACACACATCTTGAGGAGTACCCCAATCCAAGGGAAAAGGGACAGAATTCTGCTTTTTGCAGTAGGTTCATTCATCTGTTCACATCTCATTCATTATTTGAGATATCTCCTGCATTTTTTGCTTTTTGTTTCCTTATGCCCTGTGGTATGTTATGATTTCATAATATTTATATTTTGTTAGCAATCAGTATGGTAAAAATTGATAATATCAACTTTTCTGTACTAAACTGACTGTTTTTGAGGACTCACATGCACATTGCAATACATCAAACCACAAAAAAAATTTGAAAAAAATGTTAGAATTGACTGAACATACTTTCAACATCTGGCATTGATATGACTGCCAGCAAAGTCTGTTCTGTGTGGTAATACATACACATATCATTGTAGGTACCATAATCCAGACATAAAGGGACCAAATTTTGCCTTTTGCAGTAGGTTTACTAATGTGATCACTACTGACTCATTTACTCAGACAAGTCTTACATCTTTTGCATGTTTTTTTCTGTCATCTTTGGCTATAACCTGATGTACTAATAATCAGATTTTGTTAGTAAACAGTATAGTAAAATTTGATGAAATCAAATCTTATGACAGTTTCAGAATAAAAACAGTCATATTGCTGTATATAAAACCACACAAAACACTAGAAAAACTGATGTTAGTGTTCACTGGATATGAGGAGAAACATCTGGTACTCACTCAGTACATGTTCACAATCCGTACACTAATCCAGTACTTCTTTCTGTACATCTTGCAGGTTCCTGGGGTTGTTCTTGGGTTGAGCAGCCTCACTAATATAACCCAGTCTGATTATTTCCACCAGTTGAACAGTCTGGTCACACTCATGAATAAATCATGAGAGTTTCAGAAGAAACACCACCATGAAGATGAAAAAAAACACACACACACACACACGCACTCAAGAATGTAAAAACACAGAGATAAAAGCACACACTGACTAACTGAAGAAGATCTATGAAAAAAAATGCACTGCAAAACTAAGCTGTGCTACAGGATCCACACTACTCCCAGTAGTTGAACTTATTGTGATAATCCATGTAGCACTGTGGATAGCACAGTGCAGGCTTGGAGGGACAGGAGGGGCAGTGGGACCGCACATCACGCCTGATCTTTAGCTTCTTGGTGCAGACCCTGCAGGCCCTCTGTGGTGCTGCCTTGTTGGGTGTTGGTGGGATGGGGAACATGAAATGCCTCTCCGTCAGCCTCACTTCATCGTCGGACCGGTTCTCATGCACTACCGGCATATTATCCGGCCACAGCCATGAACAGATGACAGATTCCAGAAAACTCAGGAATGTTTTGCTGGAATTGTCACCTGACTTGGACAGGATGAAGGCGTTGCAGGCTGCAACCTGGAAGAAGTGGAAGAACAGTTTCTTGGTCCACTTCATGGACTTCCTGGTGCAGTCATATGGGTGGAGCAACTGATCTTGCTTGTCCACTCCACCCATATTTTTATTGTAGCTGGTCGACACCTCTGGCCGCTTGGTGATACCCCGTTGTCGCCTGTCCGGTATAGCAGCCTCAGTGTGCCCATGTATTGTGGACAGCAGGTGAACCACCTTGGTGCTGTGGTACTTTGTGGCCACGATTTTCCCATCACCACGAAGAGCAGCTGATGAGCCTGGGTTTAGCCGAGTGTCGTGCAGCTGAAGAGGAATTCCCCGGTTTTCCCTCTCGGTGCCACATGCCAAGGTGTTCTTCTCCAATAAATACATGAAAAGTCTGAGGCTGCTATACCAGTTGTCGGTATTACATGGTAGCCCTTGTTTAGTAATGGGGCTATCAGATACAACACCATCTTCTCACTTGCAGACAGATCTGGGTTGTTGGCATCTACAGCTTCAAGGACAGGCTGGACTCATTGACGGGATCCTCCTTTCCAGCATAGACCTTGAAGCGGTAGCAATATCCACCACTTCCCTTGATGCCACCATCAGACTCGCAGCAGAGGTATAACTTGATCCCGAACCTGGCACCCTTGAGGGGGATGTATTGGCGGAATATAAGCCTACCCTTCCAAAGGAGTAGGCTTTCATCCACACACACCGCTCGCCGTGGCTCATACACCTCCTGAAATTTTTCATGGAGGTGGTCCAGTACTGGACGGATCTTGTACAGCCGGTCATACTGGGGATGGTCTGGTGGTGGCATCGCAGAGTTGTCGTGACGATGGTCTGGTGGTGGCATCGCAGAGTTGTCGTGAAAGTGGATGAACTGTAGGATATCTGAATAGGATTGAACAACATTTGATCAGTGTGTGTAACACAACACACACACACACACACACACACACACACCAGAAACAAGTACACATACACACATTTGTACACACACACACACACACACACACACACACAACACACACACACACACACACACACACCACATAGAAGCACACACACACACACACACACACACACACACACACACACACACACGCACACAATAAACAATGACACACAAAACACCACATAGATACAACATACACACACATGAACACACACACACACACACATAAACAATGACACACAAATACACCACATAGAAGCATAAAATGCATACACACCACATAGAAGATCACACACACACACACACACACACACACTAACACATACACACACACATACACACACAAGAAGCATCAAACACACACACAAAAAGAAGCACGCACACACACACACACATTACAGGAAGCACACACACACACACACACACACACACACACACACACACACACACACACACACACACACACACAATCATCCTCATCTATTGTAATGCTAAAAAGAAAGACTTGGACATAGAAAGGAGTTGGAGAGGGAGGGTGGAAGGAAAATGAGAACAAGTAAACAGAGAGAGACTCAGAGAGAGTAAAGAAACTTACTTGAAATCTGTTTCTTGTCATTACTGAGCTGAAGACTGGAATGCGGTACAGCACCTTCTTTGACCAGTACAGCTCAATTGCATGCAGTCGCACGATTCCCATCAGCAACACCAGGGCCAGGAACTTTTTTAGTTCAGCAGCATCAACAGGTTCCCATTGATTTGCTCTGGAATACTGGGGCAAGTTGGGGTGGGCCTCCAAAAACTGACTGGCGTACAGATTTGTTTGGATGACGAGATGACTGATCAAATCGCCATCAAAAAACAATTCCAGGTAGTCAACAGGTCTAAAATCATTTACATTATATTTTATACCTGGATTGCCTGTGAAGGCCACGTCTTGATTTGATGGCTGAGCGTCTGCAGCTGTCCACTCTCTGACCATGTCAGATTGTCGAGCTCCACGCCCCCTGCCACCCCCCTTACTTGATGCTGTCCAGTGCCTCTAGCTCTTCCCCTGCCCCTACCACGACCTCTCATGACAGGAGGGGGTGCTGTGCTGGTGCTGGGAATCGGCTCTGGTTCTGATTCTTGGTCGGAATCATGGCCAGTGTCGCTTTCTTGACCAACATCACGTGGGTCAAACTCCGGGTCTTCTTCTTCGTCACTGGCCACAAGTTCCGACAAAAGTGGATGGTGCTGGTTACCGTCCGTCTCTTCCTCATCACTGTCACTGTCACCTGATGCTTGGAAGTCTTCGTCACCACTATCAATATCATTCAACACTTCATCTAAAACTTCCAGTGCGCTGTAACGCTTGAAAACAGGTCGCCGTGTCGAGCTTCGTCTCTGATCCGCCATCTTGATTATGATAATCAGCTCGACCCTTCTTGAATACTAAACCGACAATTTCCTAACACTTCTGTACACTGATAAAGGGATAGAACTGTTATTTAAACACCCCATAGAGTCAGGGACTATTTCTAGGGTTATTTCCCGTGCCGATTTTCGAAATTTCAATGACGAAAATACCCCGTAATAGACACGGTTACGGGCGTACAGGATCGCAGAAACGACCCCGTAATAGACACAGGGCGGGCAGGGAAGAGGTTAATATGCAGATTAGTGTGTCACAGGTATCAGAGTGCATGTGTGTTTCAGGCCGCAGTGTGTCACCAGTATCAGTTTGTGAATTAATGTGCCTCAGGAATCAGCATTTAGACATGTTTCGGGCCATAATTTGTCACTGGTATCGATATCCAGATTATTATATTGCCACTAGTACTGGTTTGCTAATGTTTTTCTAGCCATGATGTGTTATTTAGACTTGTTTACTCATATGATTTTGCCTTATTTTATACATGTTGGGTGAAAATCTGACGAAAACAATGAACTAAAAAAGATGTGGAGACGAATTTTGGAGATGGAGCTCTTGAACGTAAATTGAGCTTGCAGGGTGTAACCTTGGCAGAGGCTTTGACCTAAGGGCAACAACTCTGGCTAACTTCTGCTCACAAAATTGTATTAGGCAGTGTCTGATTCTTCAACTACATTTCCTGAAACATCAGGAAAAAACATCTAGAGAGCATGAACTTTTGCCAGATGATGCTGATGGATCCGGTATGAAAGTAATATGCTTGGGAAAGAATGTTACCTTGCCGTAGTAATGCAAAATTGGTGGTTACTACCACTACCAAAAAAAGCTGCCCCCCCTTCCCTTGCTTCCCCCCCCCCTGCTAGTTTTGGGTTTTTGATGGGGTTTTTTAACAGAAATTTGGAATTTAGTACACACTCTTCGTAGAAAGTACGCTCATTTTTCTTGAAAAGTACAACAATTGTAGTTATAAACAGGCCTGGTGAAAAGTATTGGTGTGCAGATGTGCTTTTCCGGCCCTCATGTGTGGTAGGTATTATATTGATTCATGAGTTTCAGGCCATAGTGTGTCACATATAACAGTGGGTAGATGTGTTTTAGGCCATAGTGTGTGCCTCAGATACCAGTATGCAGATTTGTATTTCAGGCCAAAGAACGCATCACACTTAAAAAAGCTGGTACTTGTTTTAAGCCAAAGTGTGCCTCAGATATCAGTGTGCAGATGTGCGTGTTTCAGATTGTGTTGTGCAACCAGGATCTGTGTGCAGATGCTTTTTTCCAGGTCTGACAGATACCAGTATACAGCTCTGTGTGTTTCAGATCATGGTGTGCCATGGTTATTAGTGCGCTGATAGTTATTTTCAGGCCATAATGTGTATGTTTCAGGCCATGGTTTACCACAAGTGCGTCCTCCCCTACCTTCCTATAGCGTCGTCATGCACAACGCTTCCCTCAGCAATGCTCCAGGTGTGTGTCTGTCCTCATCTCCCTGAACCCCACCCAGTGTGTGATCATAGATCCTTTGGTTTGCCTCCACCGCCTGCTGTATGAATTACCTATTATCATCACCTGCATGCTCATAGCTTACCCGAGAAGAACCACAGTGTGTTTTGACAGGCGTTAGTGGAGACTCCAGCAGCTGCTTGTCTTAGTTCCCTTCACAGTGTCTCTTTTCTTCTGCTCTTTTGGAGACTGTCGCCTTGTATATATATATTAAGTTCTGATTCATTGTCCTCCATTAGTTTATTCCATTTTTTTTTTTATCTCCTTTAAACTGGTTCTCCCCATACACGTGTCTATCCTCTTCACTCCTCTCATTCTTGACTATTACCTGCTTTCCCCTTCACCCACTACTCATGGTAGCTCCGTTTGCCTTTCCCTTATTCTCCTCCCGTACATCTTTCAGCCCTACCCCCACCTCCAGCCTCTCATCTTTCACCCCTATCCATCTTTTTTGTCCCCACCCTTGTCCACACAGTCTTTTTTTTTTTCTTTTTCCGACTTCCATCTTGCAGAACACCCATAATATCCTATATTCTATCAAATCTCACTCAAGAAGACTCTGCTGCACACAGCATGGATTGCGGTATGAATTGAGGTTAGGATGTGTTTGACATCAGAAACAAAATGATTATACTCTCTCTCCGTCTGTCTGTCTGTCTGTCTTCTTCTCTCTCTCTCTCTCTCTCTCTCTCTCTCTCTCTCTCTCTCTCTCTCTCTCTCTCTCTTGTTGTCCTCTAATATTTGATCACTTTCACCTCACATCTTATCCCAGTTCCTACACGACAACACCCTGACTATTCTCAGTGGGCACAGTATGACACCAGATACAAACATTTAATAGCTGATTCAGTTAAGTCTTTTTTTATGGTGTCCACTTGAGAAGGCTTTCTTTACTTTGGGGGAAAACATGGTTGTATTTTTCTAAGAACCTTTTAGCAGCGACATTCTGTGTATGAGTCTTTTCAGGCAAGGTAAGTCCTGTCTTTATCCCCTTCTTTCTTCTTTGTCTGTGCTCATGGTAGTCCATTCAACAGAAAACAGAGCACAGGAATCGTTCAATCACAAGTTATTTCAGAAATAAAGGTACATGTGTATTGTTCACTTCCCATGTGTGTGCACAAATGAATACATCTTTAGTTGTAGAGGGAAAAGGCAATGTTCACAAGATTGTTTTTATGACAAAAGATTGTATATCAAGTCTAAGTGATAATGAATTCCTATAGATGCCTGTGTTTTTATGGCAAAATTTTGTATGTTAAGTCTAAGTGATAATGAATTCCTATAGATGCCTGTTAACCTCTTGACTGCTGGAAATTTATTGCTCTTCTGTTTTCCTATACGCTGCAAAAAAAATGTTCGCTTGACTCTTCTGCTGTGGGAACAGCTCAGAGATAAGTAAAAAAACAGCCAGTTCACATGGTTTGTAGAGAGATGTAAACAAATGCAGTTCGATTGTTTTAATCTCCATATGGCCAGAGACAAAAGAAATGTTTGGACCATGCCCCACATAGGATAACCAGATGTCAGTCTTTCCCCTCTCATGCCAGTTCAAGATGAAAGTCAACTAAACATATCATTCAACTGACAGGAAACTTAGTTCCTCTGCAAAAGCCTCTAGAAAGATCCACTTTGAGCAGGTGACCGTTACAAGGCTGTGATAAGCCAGCCACCGACTCCTAGTCAGTGTTTGGTCATGACTGACATGGAAGTTGGGATTCAAATGCCAAAAGAATTCCATTGCATTACAGTTTGGCCTCCATTGGTCATGTATAATTGATGTAAATGATTCAGCTAGTAGACTTAAGTGTGTCAGGACTCTCCTTCCCTAAGACTTGAAAAATTGTGTGATGAAATTGATATAATTATATGAAATATGTAAAAGGGCGTCTGAGGATACTAAAACTGATGTGTACAGGAATCCTTTGTGGACAGTCAAGAGGTTTACAAATGGTTTAGAGACTTCTATTCATGTTTAGTGGCTTATTCAATGTGTATTATATGGTTTCTGTAGGTTTTTTTAAAAGCATTTTACATGTAAAGTAAAGGCAACTTCATTGTTAAAATTTATGCAAATTGAATGGATTTGACAGAAGACAGTTGACAGTTGTGTTCTCTGTTTTCTTGGCTTTAATCTTATTATTTGCTTTGTTTTCTTATCATTTTGTTTTTCCTGTGAATTCAGTTTTAGTTGAAAGAAAGTACCATCATGTTCACATGAATACTTGTTCAAATACAGATTAGACTGAAATGAAGCTAGGGCTACTGATTGCAGGGCTCATGTGTGTCGTAGCAACTGAAAGAGCCCCCTGCTGGGGGTAGAGTGGGTACTAACTGCAGAAACGGTGGATTACGATTACCACTAGCGCTGGTACTAGTACTAGTGATGATGAAAGACGCCACTATTTCCTCTTCTGTCTGCATGCTCACTTATGTTTTAGAGTGTGTTCAACCCGAATGCTTGAATTGCAACCCGTGGGCACATAGCGGCTCTGTGCACTAGTTTTGCCAACTAAGGGAGTGGATTGAGAACCATGAACCTATTCTCTAGTAAGTTTTTTCCAGGGCCCAGAAGGTCACTTTGCACCGATGTCACACTTTAGTCCTTACCTCCTCAGGATTTCAGAGGGTGCAGTCGTTTGTCCCCATCTTCATTACAGTGTCAGGGGCCCAGTTGGTCTGTTCCACCTAAATTACAGTGTTGAGGGCCCAGTCAGTCCAATGCATCCTCTTTTCTGAGCCTCAGTGTCAGAGGCCTAGTCATACGTGTAATGTCAGAGACCTGGTCAGTCATCACCATCTTTACAGTGTAAGAGGCCCAGTTAGTCAATGCCCTTTTCTTTACAGTCAGAAGTCCAGTCAGTCATCTCTGTCTTTACATTATCAGAGGCCCAGTTTTAGACATCATTCTTTTCTTTGCAGTGTCAGAGGCTCTGTCAGTCATCATTATCTTCTTTACAGTGTCAGAGATCCAATCAGTCAACACCCATTTCTTTACATTGTCGGAGACCCAGTTATCACCCTTTACAATTCCAATGTTTATGTTGGTCATCATCATCTTTACAGTGTCAGAGGCCCACTCATCATCATCTTTACAGTGTCAGAGGTCCAATCATCATCAACATCTTTACAGTATGTCAGTGGTCCAGTCATCACCATCTTTACAGTGTCAGTAGTCCAATCGTCATCATCTTTACAATGTCAGTGGTCCAATCATCATCATCTTTACAGTGTCAGAGGCCCAGTCATCATCATCTTTACAGTGTCAGAGGTCCACTCATCATCTTTACAGTGTCAGTTGCCCGGTCATCATCATCTTTACAGTGTCAGGGGTCCAGTCATCATCTTTACAGTGTCAGAGGTCCAGTCATCATCATCTTTACAGCGTCAGAGGTCCAGTCATCATCATCATTACAGTGTCAGAGGTCCACTCATCATCTTTACAGTGTCAGTTGCCCAGTCATCATCATATTTACAGTGTCAGGGGTCCAGTCATCATTTTTACAGTGTCAGAGGTCCAGTCATCATCATCTTTACAGTGTCAGAGGTCCAATCATCATCATTACAGTGTCAGAGGTCCAGTCATCATCATTACAGTGTTAGAGGTCAGTCATCATCTTAGGTCCAGTCATCATTACAGTGTAGAGGTCCAGTCATCATCTTTACAGTGTCAGAGGTCCAGTCATCATATCATTACAGTGTCAGAGGTCCAGTCATCATCTTTACAGTGTCAGAGGTCCAGTCATCATCATCATTACAGTGTCAGTGGTCCAGTCATCTTACAGTTGTCAGAGGTCCAGTCATCATCATCATTACAGTGTCAGAGGTCCAGTCATCATCTTTACAGTGTCAGAGGTCCAGTCATCATCATTTACAGTGTCAGGGTCCAGTCATCATCTTTACAGTGTCAGAGGTCCAGTCATCATCATCATTACAGTGTCAAGGGTCCAGTCATCATCTTTACAGTGTCAGTGGTCCAGTCATCATCATCATTACAGTGTCAGGGTCCAGTCATCATCATTACAGTGTCAGTGGTCCAGTCATCATCATCAATTACAGTGTCAGAGGTCCAGTCATCATCATTACAGTGTCAGAGGTCCAGTCATCATCATCATTACAGTGTCAGAGGTCCAGTCATCATCATTACAGTGTCAGGGTCCATCATCATCTTTACAGTGTCAGAGTCCAGTCAATCATCATTTACAGTATCAGAGGTCCATCATCATCTTTACAGTGTCAGTGGTCCATCATCATCATCTTTACAGTGTCAGAGGCCCAGTCATCATTATCATTACAGTGTCAGAGGCCCATCATCATCTCTTACAGTGTCAGAGGACCCAGTCATCATCATCATCATTACAGTGTCAGAGGCCCAGATCATCATTCATCATTACAGTGTCAGAGGCCAGTCATCATCATCATCTTTACAGTGTCAGAGCCCAGTCATCATCATCATCTTTACAGTGTCAGAGGCCCAATCATCATCATCATTACAGTGTCAGAGGCCCAGTCATCATCATCATTACATGTCAGAAGCTAGTTCATCATCATCTTTACAGTGTCAGAGGCCCATCATCATCATTTACAGTGTCTAAGCCAGTCGTCATCATCATCTTTACAGTGTCAGAGCCCAGTCATCATCATCTTTACCGTGTCAGAGGCCCAGTCATCATCATCTTTACAGTGTCAGAGGCCCAGTCATCATCATCATCTTTATAGTGTCAGAGGTCCAGTCATCATCAACTTTACAGTATCAGAGGCCCAGTCACCATCATCATCTTTACAGTGTCTGAGGCCCAGTCATCATCATCATCTTTAAAGTGTCAGAGGTCCCTTCATCATCAACTTTACAGTATCAGAGGCCCAGTCATCATCATCATCTTTACAGTGTCTGAGGCCCAGTCATCATCATCATTACAGTGTCAGAGGCCCAGTCATCATCATCTTTACAGTGTCAGAGGCCCAGTCATCATCATCTTTACAGTGTCATAGGGCCAGTCATCATCATCAACTTTACAGTGTCAGAGGCCCAGTCATCATCATCAACTTTACAGTGTCAGAGGCCCAGTCATCATAATTACAGTGTCAGAGGCCTTGTCATCATCATCATCATGACAGTGTCAGAGGCCCAGTCATCATCATCATTACAGTGTCAGAGGTCCAATCGTCATCTTTACAGTGTCAGAGGCCCAGTCATCATCATCTTTACAGTGTCAGGTCCATCATCATCATCTTTACAGTGTCAGAGGCCCAGTCATCATCATCATCTTTACAATGTCAGAGGTCCAATCATCATCTTTACAGTGTCAGAGGCCCAGTCATCATCATCGTTACAGTGTCAGAGGTCCAGTCATCATCTTTACAGTTGTAAGAGGCCCAGTCATCATCATCATCTTTACAGTGTCAGAGGTCCAGTCATCATCATCTTTACAGTTGTCAGGGGCCCAGTCATCATCATCATTACAGTGTAAGAGGCCTAGTCATCATCATCTTTACCATCTCAGAGGCCCAGTCAGTCATTATCATTTCATTAACCCTCTTGACACTGCATATAATTATATGTGTATTCTACAACAATGGCTTAAAATTGAAGACTGCAAAAACGTCTAGGGGTAGCGCTTGTTTTTACTTCTCACAACTCTTATATAAACATTAGACCCAGAAACCTATACATTTTTAGAAAGAAGAAAGCTTGAACTTTGCAAAGAAAACAAAGAAAACAGCTTACCTTGGCTATGGTGAGAGAAGTAGTCCAGCAAAGTAACCAGTACAGATCCATGAAAAGCACTCAGAAAAAAAATGTTTCACAGAAAAATCTTACAATCCCACATACTCTTCTCTGATCTGTCCGGAATATCAAGTACACTGTTCCCACACATCCCAGGTACCATCAGAAGGTAGCAGTTACCTCCTGTGGTACCTGGAAAAACAACCTGGGCACAGTCCCACATCACATGCTGGGCACTCGTAGGAGGATCTTACTCTCCTATCATGCCCAGCAACACAGTTCCTTCTGTGCCCAACTGGCAGCTTCCTCAGGTGATGTCCAGGATGGGCAGGGCCAGGTTGAGGTTGGTCAGGCTGGGCTGGAGCAACTTGCAGAGGTGGGTCTGTCCTGGCTGCCTGGATCTCTGCCGCCATCCGCCGCCTTCTCATCACCTTGAGAGGGTAGTAATTCCCTGCCTGCGACTCCACAACTTGAACCATGAAGTGGTATCTGCTCAGTTTGGGCTGGTCTGTGGTATTTTTCTCATATGTGATGTAGCTGTTCAGGGCAGCCCTCCCAAACAAAGAAATATCCACCTTCAAGGTCCACTACATCAGGGCCATCACCTGCATCATCATCACTTCCATCTTCACCGCTGGGGTCTGGAATCAAAAAATGGAAAGCACACTATTATTTATGTTTTCTGCTATAAATCATGAATTAAGTGAAAAGGTTTTGTTTCCATTTACAGCCTACTCCCCACCCACCCACCCACCCAACCCATAAATCAACACACACACACACACACACACACACACACACACACACACACACAAAAACAAAAAAAAATGGATGTGGGGATGGGAAAAGAGGGGGGGAGGGGGGGGGGGGAAATCCTCATGTTTATTCTACAATTCTAATGAAAATATAAATTCTGTTGAAAATAAGTTTTGAGAAATGAAAAGTGACTTTACTTGCTGGTTCAAAACAGCCACGCCCACATGACTCGCCCTTCAAAAATATCCTAAATTTCTAATGAAGCAAACACTACTGGCGACAAATCACTAGCGAAACCAAAAGACTGATGTATATAAACACAAGTTTCATTCAACAGATCGTGTGTGCAAAGGTACAAAAGTACAAAAACAACAAGAAAATACTACCACAGTGGTAGCGAAACAATGTAAACAAACCATTCGTATCAGTCACTCCAGCTCTCCCCACCTCCACTCCATTCATCACTGCCACAATCACCAACATCAAGCACTTGAACCACTTTCACTCAGTTTGCAACAAAAACACATGCATAATTACCTTCATAATCCCCGTCAGAGTCGCTGTCAAACACAGACTCGTAGCTGGTGTCGTGAGCAAGATTTTCGTCTTCATGGTGGCTCTCAACATCACTCATTTTGAGGATAAAAAAGCGTCAATCGGTCGATGAAAATGGCCTTCTTGCAAAGGTGGAAGCCGAAGGACTATAGCTACGAGCTTTCCAATTGGTTAATCGCATTCGGACACTCGATTGGCCTCTTATCAGCGCGAGATTTGAATTGAGCCACAATCGTGGCTCATCGTGTTCGACCGGGAAGCCACGTACGTGGCCCATCGTCCCAAGCGGGTTAACAATATCAGAGGTTCACTCAGTCAACACCATTTTCTTTACTGTGTTGCAGGCTCAGAGTCAGAATCATTGCCTATGTCTTTTACTGCCACACAACTCAGTAGTTTTCTTAACAGATAGAACAGAATACAGATTATTTTAAGCACAAGACATTTAAAGCTCAAGCTGTCTGCAAAACTTAACGTGCGGTCAGGTTTGCCCCAGTTGCTATGTATCTTCAGCCTTTTCTATGTCTGCATTTGTATAACTTTTGATCTAGTCATTGTGTGTTGTCAGCTTTATCCTTATCCATGTCTGTAGTCAGTTCTGTGTTTATTTATGCATATAATTAGCTTTATCTTCGTAGTCAGATTTGTCCTTGTCTGTGCATGATAGTCAGTAGCCACGCCTCTTTCCCTGGCTACCCCCACATACGACGCCCTCCCCTTCCTGATTACCAGTCAGCGGCACACATGGCTCAGTTGGCGCGGCAAAAACAGATGTTGGGGACACAACGCACTTATTCCCATGATGCCATCTTTCCTAGCCGGCAACAGGAGGGACTCGGCCACTCTGGTGAGGGTAGGTCTTTTGTCTCCCTTTCACCTCATCTCCTGAATTCACTGTCTGCTGCCCTCTCTTCTTTCTGTCCATTCCCATCGGTCTTCCTGTGGATTGTCCTCACCATCAATGATGGGTCTTGTTTCCCATCTTTTTCTTCTCCTCTCTCTCTTTGACATAGATGGACATGCCTGAGATAGCTGTGCTGCAGAATCTTGAACAAATGGAAGAGGTAGACTGTACATTTGGCACAAAGAGAGAGAAGCGCACATCTGGACAACAAAATGGTAAGTGTTACATGCATTTCAGAAACGGAAGCACCGTAAAAAGTGCCAGAAAGATCTCTGCCAGCTTCATGAAAACAAGACCAAATGTGCCCATCTTCACATATGTCTTCTCTGTACTTGGTGCACTATAAAGCTCCTGCCAGAAAGAACTAGATGAACTTGTCTCTTGTCAGATGGACCTTACATCCCAAAACAGCCTTGACAGTGCAGTGGATCCATGTCTGTGGAAACAAAGCTTGGAAGATAGGTGGAACAGGACAAGTAGGTCTCATACCAAGAGGAGAGACCATGATCAAGCCTTCTACAGAAACGAGTGAACACCGCAGGACGCCAGCTACACCATGACTGAAAGCTACTACCATTTGAACACAGCTAAGTCATTCTTTTAAGACTCAGAACTTGGCACAACAGAAGGAATGCCAGTATGTACAACACAAGGAAGACTGGACAGTTGCATAAGAACACGGCTTTCTCACCACTGACCACCGTGCAACTGTCCGTGACAAGGAGGATGGCCAGGCCTGATTCGGTCAAGGTACAAGTTTGACAGAGATCTGAAAGTCCTTTGGAGGAGCCTTTTTCTGACCTGCCATTCCCTGTTCATGTCTGTCTGCCTACCTGTGGGTGACGAGCAGCCTGGCTTAGGTGTAGATGAAGAACAAAAGCCCATAAGAAAGACAGAGGCATTCCATAGTGCTTCAGCCCTGCTTGCCTTTTCCCAGTCTGTCAAAATGTGGGGGTTTTTTTGTTTGTTTGTTTTGGGGGTTAGTTTTTTTTGCTTACTTTTTTTCCAATCCATCAACTGTCTCCTCTCTCCCTTCCTCCTTTTATTTTTCTATACACCTGCAGCCAGCTTATCAGACTGTTAAAACCTACCATGCTATCTTGCTTAGTCTGTGTGTCTGTGACTTGCTTGTTCACATGGACCCACACTGTTGACTTAATTTGGGTTCAGAGAAGTGTAAGGTCGGTGCAACAACACAGGTGTTTAAGGGTGATAGGTAGTATGACTTAAAATCATAATCTCCTTAATGACAGACCTGGTATTAAATGGTCCTAGTGTAAACAATACAGCTGGCATGGAATGGTCCTGTTGTGTCTAAAATGATGGCATGAAAGCATTTTATAACAGGTATTTAAAATGGCATGGAATGACACAGCATGCGGTGTGAATGGTTTGAAGTGTAATGCACAGCAGTGAAATGATGGTATTCCACAAAATGGGAATGATAAGGAAATGACACACGGTGACCCACTTTGACATGATTCTGAAAATACAAAATGAGATTCATTTTCATCACAGCATTAGGATGGATTACTGTTGGTAGGATAGAGAAGCCAGTCTACTTCTGAAAAGGCATACCTCTTTCAGTTGGTGATTAATTGAAAAGGTTCGCGAAATGCCACTTTTCATGTCATTATTGCACATAGAAGTATTTCATCCATCACTCTTATAAAATTCACCACTTTTTTTATTTCTGATTCTTCAGGGGGGTTTTCTTTGTGTCGTGGCTTTTTTAATGCTTGATTCTATACTTTCATGTTACATAGTGTCTCTTATGATTGTTGTGACAATAACTGCATGTATGTTATATCCTGATTTAGTCATATTCAACATCTTGTGTTCCGACAAACTTGTGGAGTGATGTGTTGACTCTGATGTTTGTTAGAGGCGTAGTGTGATGAATGCAGTGCATATGGCCAGTCCATTAATCTGAGGATCAGTGTGCATGCTGTGTTTCCAGATGCTGAAGAAGAACAGGTGTCGGCCGTCTGACAGTGACATTCTGATTGCCCACCTCTGACGAAAGGACGATGTTCTCCCCTGCCAACAGGATCTCACGACACAGACAGCGGGCTGTCTGAGGACTCGTTCTGTTGATAGGAATGGCGTCTCTGGGTCACCATGTCCACAACGGTCAACGCAAAGGTGGTGACACACTCCATCCCACTGATCATCACAGCTGGTCACTTGTGTTCACACTGATCACCTCACCTGGTCGCCTCCAGTCAGTCAGATCATCATGTCTTGTCACTCCCGTTCAGTCTGATCATCACACCTGATAGTTCATGTAGATCGGTACCCAGTGACTGGTAATCAAAGAGATCAACGCCTGGAGACTTGATTTAGAAAATCAATATTTGGTGACCTGTGTTCATGCTTGTCAGCATCGTGTGGTGACCATTAGTCGGGATGATCAGCACATGGTGACCTGTTTAATCAACTTGTGATCTGGGTGCTTGATCAACAACAGAACGGTAATTTGTGTGAACAGATCAACTCACCTAATGATGTGTGTTCACACTGATCAATGCACCTTGTGACCTGTGCTTGTGCTCATCGACACTTTTCATCTTTTGTGATAACGAAGGAAAGGGAGACCTGAACTGCTGCATTTGGAGAAGTCAAGCTTGAGGAGCGCATCTCAAAGGGTTGTGCGGTCCTGTCAGCGTCAGGTTTTCCCAGAGCCAGTGTTGTGGTGTGTGTAGTCGCATCCATGTTCAACTGTCGGTGTGTCTTGTGTCGGAGCCAAGCATCACTGTCCCATCTCTCACTGTCTGCTGGTCAGACAGAATGGTGGCATGGCCATGGAGTGGGATGAAAGCAGTCTCATTACAGTGCTAACAAGGACTGTCACTTATCCAGTAGTTGGGACACAGTTGCTGATGGAAAAAACTGATTGTGAATCGATTCAAGTTGATACTGTGCTTATTTTGGTTATGGTTCCTCATGAGTCGGACTGTGCATTTTATGAAAACGGTTTGTGGAGAAGATACATTTTTATTCACTACATGGTTGTGAAGTCCAGATGTTTTATTCAAAAATGGTTATTGAGAGTCAGATTTATTTTAAAGTGAAGAGTTCTATGAACACACCGTGCTAAAAAGAAATGTTCCTGAAACAATTCCTGGTGAGCTCAAGACAGTTTTATTCCAGTAGATGTTTGTGAGACGAAGACTTGGCATCAAGAAACGACTTATGATGACATCTCTGTACATGTGTAAAGAACCAGATGTATGGAATGAGTTGTTGCAGTTTCTATAACTCTCTTCTTACGGGTGCTGTACATTGCCAGATGAAGACGGTCTCAGTTGGGCTGTGAGAGATGTATCCTGTAGTGTCCGGCTCTTACTGTGTGAGGGATTAATGGTGATACAAAAACAGGTTTCTTTACCCTTTTTTTTTTCTCTGTCTTCTCCAGCCACTGATGCGACAGCCAGCTGATATTAATGTGGTTGTGAGACAGACTGGCAGTTATCTTCTGGTGATGATAAATATTGATAGTGTGCCGGGTAGACCCCAGTCATGTGATGTGTTAGTTGCTCCAGTAGGTGGACAGGGGATAAACTGCCAGTGTTTTGCTTCACTTCCACTGTGATAGACCCCTGTCCTTCCCTGTGCAGAAAGGATCAAGGCCACACGCTTTGCTGCCAACGTCCACTTTATGTCGGTAGTTGTTAGTGCAAGTTACCTTGTTGCGGATGCTTCCATCACTCTCCATTCCATCTTTGAGCTGGCTTTCCAGTGCATACATGTGCGCACATAGTATTGTGGACATTCTTTGATGTCACTTGCGTAGGTGTGTATATGTTAGCATGCTCTTGTGTGTGTGTGTGTGTATGTGTGCATGACAGAGAGAGGGTATGTTATCATATTAGCACAGAGTTTAGGCTTTGGTAAGTATAGTTACTTAAACAATTGGTTGTTCAGAAATCCATGGGTTAGGAAAAGGGGAAAAAAATTCACACTCCCATTTGACTGATTACTTTGCACTATCAAAATAATGTTAGTGTCAACTTTGACATTGAGAGAGATTGAAAATACACTATGTACTTCCAAAATATGTTTGTCTGGGTATTCTGAACTTTTTGTGAGAGAGCAAGTGTACATGTAGCTAGTTCAGCATTGTAAAGTGAAATAGGAAAATTGTAAAGGTGTAATGAAATGACAGAGGTGCTGTATCTGAAGTGACTTGAAATAAGACAATTGTAAAGGTGTAATGATATGACAGGGGTGCTGTATCTGAAGTGACAATCACACAGGTCCATAGCTATGCAAGACAGATAAGAATCAGGTTTTAATTGTCATTGGGACCTTTTAAAAGAAAGAAGTGAAGGCAAACATGATGAATAGGTGTACAGTTATAAGTTTTAGGAACGTAACCATAATGAGAAGCACAGCTGTAGCAAAAACTGCCAAGTCAGATGGACCTGAAGTACTTGTCTTAGTAAATTATACTGATTACCAATCCGTTCGAACAAATTAGATATAATCTTTGGTATCCTGCAAATCAGAAAGGGAACAGTCCAAACAAAATCAAGATAGAAATTAGCAGCAACTTTATTTTTCCTCTCTGGGAAACTAGCCAGTGGAGTTAAAATCAGCACGAGTTTCTGACCAGGTGACACCTTGAAAACAACACTTCGTATACAGGTACAAAAGACACAAGTATTGTTTATCAGCTTGTTGCAAGTTTTATTTTCTTCATGCATAGTTTGTTTGCTCGACTCTTCAGAGTTTAAGTCATAGTGAATCTTTGCATGCAGGAATGAATGAGCATTGTTTTTCATTTTCTTCATTTGTTGTGATAGACCTGATGAAAAATGGGAAAATCAGGTGACTGGCTTTCTGCACATTACAATGATATGTCGTTTAAAACTTCCATGTATCATATGACTGATACAAAAATATAAAACCCTGCAACTATAGATAGTTTCTTTCTTTCACATTGTGTATGTGTGCGCACATGTGTGTATGCGTGTGTGTGTGTGTGTGTGTAAATATGTGAGAGAGTGAGAGAGAGAGAGATGGAAAAGATAGTACAGTTATAAGAGATCAGATGAGAAAGAGAGCTCTTGATTTGATGAGATTAGCTGGGGTTATTTGTTCCTATCTTAGTGTGCTTTCTTTATCAGATAACTCTTACACTGCATTTAATCTGTTCACACAGCAAACCTTTCATTTACATGTTCACATGAAGCACATAATGTTTACTCTGTTTATCAAAGAAACCATGTTCTCTCCAATCATGATGGTATATACAGTGTTTTGTCTGTTCATAAAATCAATCTCTCGGTTCATCACATACACATATGTAATCATCTATGTTTTCCATCATAATGTTCAAAATACACTATAGTATTCTAGTGTGCATCAAATCATATTTTTTGTTCTCTGTTCATCATACATAAATCAATATCTTAATTAGAAGTGTATATTTTGATTTATCAGACATAGTTCTCTCCAGCTCTGTTCATCAACTTAAATGTTCACACTTCAAACATACACTGTTTTCTGCTCATAGAAATGTTCTCTATTCAGCAGACAGACATGTATGCTGTCTTTTTACACTAAATGCACAGTGTTTTCTGTTCAACACACAAACACAGTCTCTGATCATCAAACATACGGTGTCCTCTGTTCATTGGAATTAGTGTTAATTGAACTTGAAACATGACCACACCAAAATTTGTAACAAGAATCCATTGTTCCAGAACCAGCTGTTTGTGACTGAATGAGCAGCCTGTACATATGACTGTCAAGTTGAACTCTGCACTCGACCTCCAACCTGCATGTAATGATTGTCACAGGGAATGCAACGTTTCCTTGCAAAAACTAGGTTAACCTGTTAACTATCAGTCCGCTCTGTTCCACCTGTCCACTGTTCTCTAATGAGCTACCAATCCACTCTATTGGGCGCGTCAAGGGTGACCCTAGATTTTGTTCTTAAACAGGGTATTTAGGAAACTCTGAGCATTAGGACATGCCATTTTTGTCGAATTTAGAGAAAGCGTATGTTGTGAAAGTCACTGCTATGTAGAGAGTGTGTTTTGATTCATTTTTAAAGAGAAAATTATAAACATGAAATAATATTTTTCAGCTCATGTGAAGTGTACCTATGACAATGACAGAGATTGGTGACCGTCCATTCAACTTGATTTGTGGATAGTTTAACAGCTCTAATATCACTGAATCGTGGCATGCTCAGACAGCTGTGTAGATTGTACAGTGCACTTGCATTTGATTCAAACGTCAGTGGCAATGTGTGAGACAACCAAGAAGTGGTGAGTCGGCTTCAAGATTATCGACGGATTGTGGATTTTCAGAATAAGGATAGTGACGATTGTTGTCAACAATAAACATGGCCAACACAAAAACAGACATATACATGGCAAATTCAACCAGTACTAAATTTATTTATTACAAAATTTGATGTGCTTAAGATATCTTTTTTTTTTGTATTTAAGTATACATATTTCAGAAATTCAGTTTAAGTTTATTTCACACTTTAAGATGATAAGTTGGTATTTGCAGAAATGGTTATAAAGTAAGCATTGTTAGTAGCTTTTTGTTAAAGAGTGAACATGTTATTGAAACTTTTGTAAACTGCACCCACTGTCGTGTATGTAGGTCTGTACTTTATCAGCAGTACAATGTTCACTTTTCATTAAATACACAAACTTTTCTTCATCTGATTGTTCTCTGTTCACAAGTATATGTACACTGATTACATACATTATTGCTCACCATTTAACACTTTTTGTCGTCAGGCACTCTCTGTTCTCATTGACATAACATACACAGTTAGTATACTACCACAGTCATCGCACGCACAGTGTATTATCTTTTTATATAAACTTCACCAGATCATATTGATCACTCATCTCTTTCTTGTTAAGTGAAACTCTGATCATATTGGAAGTGGATGATTTCACGCTGTGAATCAGAGGTTACATTTGTTGAGAAGAAAAAAAATTGCAGCCTTTTAGTTTTAAAAAAATGTGTTAAGTATTAGACATAACTGTAGAATACTTGTCCCATATGAATATGAAGTAAAATGACAAGAATCAGAACTTTATTGGAAATTCTTATACCTCCAGTCAAATTGGCAACTTCTATTTAGTCTCTTAGAGGATTGTGACTGGAAGTGTTCATGGGTAGTGTGTGTGTGTGTGTGTGTGTGTGTGTGTGTGTGTGTGTGTGTGTAGGCAGGATTAGGAGGATTGAGACAAAGTGCAGAATGAGCTGACTGTCCTGGTATAACGTTCTTTGTCTTCAATGTGCAAGTGCACCATTTTTCATAGTTAAGGCACTTGCTTCATCTCTGGCCGTTCTGCCGTGTGCTTGGACAGCACTCTGCAGCTGTTCATCTCAAACACTGCTGGCTTTATATACCAGCCTGAGTTCCATACAGCTTCAGTGCGCTTTGATCGCCAGATAAAGCTTTGATTTCTCCTCTGTGTGGATACATCCAGTTGAAGTCGGTGTGGCCAGACATAGGTCTTTACACTTTTTTTTGGTCATGTTGATGTCTGCTGTTGTTGACACATGTTAGATTTGGTTTTAGACATTTCTTTATAGTATGATCACAGGGGAAAATCTGTGCTTAAGTCTCTGTATTGTGATAGTTTCAGGAATCGCATGGCAGTGTAAGAGGGATTGAAGTTTTTCCAGCAGTGAAGATCAGTCCTGTTACAATGAACTGTTTTAACTTGCATACCAGGTGATTACATCAGAAACGCAGAATGTGTGCCCACTAGATCATGTCCCATGGTGCTGCTGTCTTTAGTTTAGTAGCAGTTTGATGTACTTTTTCATTACTTTGTTACCATGTCTGTGCTGTGTGGATGGCTGGCTATCCTTAATATCACTCAAAATCAGTTGACAGATCTTCAAATTAACGACAATGTCAAAACAGTGGAGACTACAGTTGATCAGATTTCAAGTGCTGTATATTCAAACTTGATGGAAAACAGAAGAGGAAAATATTTTAATCATATACAGCTCCTAAAACTTAACCACATAAAAAAAAGCGTCGTTCAAGAGGCAAACATCACTTTAATCAGTGGCATTTAGCATGCTGAGTATGCATCCCTTTTTTTTTTCGATGCTTTTGGTTCAGTTTTGTTTTTGGACAGAGTTGGCAACCTGAACTGACTCATCAACATGCTCCAGCCTTTAGCATGTTTATTAAACAATATTTTGCTTCACAACATTGGACATCAACTGGTATGTTATGAACAAAGTATTAGTTTTAGAATGACCTAGAAACAGGCGCTCAGCAGGATCACTTCAAGGAGAAGGGGTCTATGGGATGACTACAGTGGTAACCTGTCTTCATGGCAGGGCACGCTTGTTTCATTGTAGCATGTCAGCCTGTATGTATGTGACTACTGCAGCATGCTACTAATGTACTGATTGTTGAGGGGAACACCATCACCTGTCAGTCGAGGGGACTGATGTAGCTTGCTTGTCGAGGGGACTGAATATTGTAGCTTGCCGATCAAGAGTTCTCCTCAAGTTAGGTTGTCTGCTGAAGGGACTGTGGTAAGTTGTCACTTGAGAGGACTGCTACCAGGTGGGGGAATACTGTAGCCTGTTTGGTGAGGGTGCTGTAGTGTGTCTGTTGAGAGGCTTCTGTAGTCTGCTGACTGGGGGAGCTACTGTCGCCAGTCAAAGGAACTAGTGTAGCTTGTCTGTGGAGATGACTGCTGTAGACTGCTCATTGAGGGCAGTGCTTCTCTCTGATCATTGAGGAACCTGTAGTAGTCAGCCTGTTTAGGGGCCTCCTGTGACTCGCTTGTTAGGAGACAACTGTAACCAGTCTGTTGGGAGACCACTGTAGTAAAAGTGTCTGACAACTGTCTCATTGTAGCTGATCTCAGGTAATGAATTTTGTCATCTGTCATTATGCTATACAGTGAGCCTTGCTTGTCTCATTGTAATGTGTCTAAGGGGATGTAGTCTGTCATCACAGGGCAACTACTGTAACCAGCCATGGTGGGGTGACTATTGTAACCAGCCACAGTGGGGTGACTGTTGTAAGCAGCCATGGCGGGGTGAATATTGTAACCAGCCATCATGGTGTGACTTTTGTAAGCAGCCATGGTGGGGTGACTATTGTAACCAGCCATGGTGGTGTGACTTCAGTAACCAGCTATGGTGGGGTGACTATTGTAACCAGCCATGGTGGGGTGATTACTGTAACCAGCCATGAAGGGGTTACTAGAGTAACCAGCTATGGTGGGGTTAATATCATAACCAGCCATGGTGGAGTGACTACAGTCACCAGCTACGGTGGGGTGACTATTGTAACCAGCCATGGTGGGGTGACTACAGTAACCAGCTACGGTGGGGTGACTATTGTAACCAGCCATGAGGGGGCGACTACAGTCACCAGCTACGGTGGGGTGACTATTGTAACCAGCCATGGTGGAGTGACTACAGTAACCAGCTACGGTGGGGTGACTATTGTAACCCACCATGGTGGGGCGACTACAGTAACCAGCTACGGTGGGGTGACTATTGTAACCCACCATGGTGGGGCGACTACAGTAACCAGCTACGGTGGGGTGACTATTGTAACCAGCCATGGTGGGGTGACTTGTAACCAGCTATGGTGGGGTGACTACTGTAACCAGCCATGGTGGGGTGACAATTGTAACCAGCTATGGTGGGGTGACTATTGTAACCAGCCATGGTGGGACGACTACTGTAACCAGCTATGGTGGGGTGACTACTGTAACCAGCCATGGTGGGGTGACTGTTGTAACCAGCCATGGTGGGATGACTACTGTAACTAGCCATGATGGAGCGACTTATTACTGTCATGAATGTAGTGACTGCACTAACCTGCCGTAGCAGGGTGTTTATTGTAACCTGTCATGACGAGGAGACTAATTTTAAGCTGTATAGTGGGGTGACAACTACAGTCTGTCGTGATGGCGAGTCATGCTCATCTCATGGTAGTCTGCCCATGATGGACAGCCGCAGACTGTGGTGGTGAGAATTCTTTGTCTCATTCGTTGTAGGGCTGACAGCAACACCACAGATGGTGAGGCACAATGTGTACAGTCATTGGTGTAGGGGAAAGATGTGGATGGTAGTCATGTTGATGAAACAAGCGTTGCCATCACAGAATCAAAGTGCTTAAGTGTCACGTTCGTTTTTCTTTAGTTTTATGAAAATGTCTTGTTCAAGAATGAGCCCTGTTGAAAGTGTTGATGGTAATAATAGTTAACATTGAACAGGAGCTGTTTGTTGAACATGTGTAAAGGCAACATGAACAGAAGCTTGAGTGGGGAGGGGAGCTGTTCAGGTTGTGCAAGGCTCATCAAATATTTTATAGGGCATTTATTGTTGTTATTAATTCACCAGAGCAAAAATTAAGAGTGCATTTGCAGGAAATTCATGGCTTGCACTTATGAAAAAAAAAATTGAAAGCAGTTTTCTTTAAAAGAAATAGAATCCCTTATGGATTTGTCTTTTTTGAAAGCATTTGAATGTCAAATATGGCATATTGCTGATATATGCTAGACAGTGTGTAGAAGCTGACTTAGTAGCTTGTGATGTGACTTGATCTGTTGAAGTTCTTTGTAGAGAGCATGTAATCTGCTAGTTCTATATGAACAGGGTTCCCATGGAGTTTTAGAAGTCTGGAGAAGTCATGGAAAAAAATGGCTGGACAAGTCATGAAAAAGTCCATTTCGTTGAGTCCAGAAAAAGTCTTGGAATTTCCCAGAATCTTTCATAATCTGAAAGCAAGTTATTTTTCTTTACAAGACATGATATCTTTCAATGAAGCTTTGTAAGCCGCTAATACCAGGTGTACGTGCAGTAGTCACTGCACTGTCTCATTCTGTTCATGAGGATTACAGCACGGCTGATGGTGGCAGATACAAAAACATAACAGAACAATAGGCAAGTGTGTTTTCAGCCAAGCCTAGTGAATACAAGAGTTAGGTAGTGCTAGCTTCAGACAGGGCAAAACTCTGGGCCTATTGTCTTCCCAGCAGTGGACAGGGTTCTTGATGAATGCCGATGTCCAGCAGTTGGAGAAATTGTTCAGGCATAACTGGATATGAAGTGCACTGAAAAAGAAAAAAAAAGATCATGCAACCAGCAAGACGTACTAGCAAATTTTTTAACTCAACACACAGTAAATTAATCCCAGCTATGTCGATGACTGAATTCATTTTGTTTTGCTTTTGTTCTTAGACCAGTGAAATCCTGTGGAAAGTTTTCAACAAGTAAATGCAACTTTTTCATTTGTATTGAGGAAGGTTAAATTTTCACCAACTTAAAATGATTCTCTCTTATGGAATGTATGGACCTTGTTTTACTTGCATTATTCATTTTTTTCCAAAATATACTTAATATTTTCTGCATCGCTGCCCTCCCCTTTCCCACCTCTGCTTCTGTCTGGGGTTTTTTCCCTAATTATTCATTCTGCTGTATACCTTGTACTACTTCATATTTTGCCCTTGCTGACGTTGAGGCCTGGATACCAACAACAAAACAAAGCAAAACAAACGAAAAAAAAAACAAGAACAACAAAAAAAACCAGTGCGTATGTTGCCTTCTTTCTGTCTCTCAGTGTCTTTACCTGCCCCTGTTTTCACCACCACCATTTTGAATTTCTTGCAGAGTATCTTTATCACAGATTGATTCATAAGATGGAACAAGTGTTATATTATTCAATCCGTTCTTTTAACTGGAGGATGATCCAGGACATTCTTGCATGTATGTTCTGCTATTGACTGCAGTGAATTTGGGCAATAATCATGAAAATTGATCATAATATTCCATTATCTTGACTGCATTATTTCATTCACAGAATGTGGATTAATACAGGATTTTTCTTTCACATGGACAGAAGAGACACTGTTCTAGGCTTCACAAAGTAGTGATGCCCATATACAAACATATATTGACACTTTTTTTTTTTAAAGTTGTGTGAGGAGAAACTGCCTTCCTTTCAGCTATTGCTTGAATTTCATGTCTGAACTCTGCATGTGAGTGTGTGTGTATGCATGCTTGGGTACACCGCTTTAGATTTGTAGTTACATGTATTTATACAATTGTTGACATAGAGTGGTTGTGGAAAATGATAGGAGGGTCTGGAAAAGGTCTGGGAAAAGTCTTTGAATTTCTTTTTTTTTTTTCTTAACCAGGCTTGTGGGAATCTGGAAGAAGTGCTGTGTTCACTATAGCACTCGTGATCTCTGGCTCTACGCTTATGGCCCGATGATTGTTTGTATTAATGTGTTTTCAAGGAGGATTGCTGTCATCAGTCAAAGTGAACAGCAAGACTGGTGGACATTCAATTGTAGTTAACCAGATGGTTGTGGCGAGTGAAAGTTATGATTCATGGTGCTCAGACTTTATAGTTCCTGGTTGTGCTAAGTGGGTAAGGTCCGTAGAATGTGTCACTACTGTCCATGAATAGTGGAATACATTATCATCTGATTATGAGTAACACCAAAGAGGGCAGTAAATCTTCATTAGAGCTCCTCATGTTATTCCTGTCTCAATCCAACCATTTGGAATGTGTCTTTGTATTATCTTTAATCCAATAGCCAGAAACAAAGGCTTGTCACTAATAAGCTGCGACTTCCTGTCCACTTGCAGTGCAGTTTTGTATTGATGTCTTCATCAGGGCTTATTCTCATAATTATTCTTAGTTCTGTCATTTTCATCTCCTCAGGAGCAATGCTCTGCTTGCTACTCTCTTGAACAACTTACTCTTCTGTCTTACGAAACGGATGTCCTCCAACGTTTTGCTGTCATCTAGTGTCTGCTCATACTTCTGTTAAGTCTGGATTGAAAGCGAACCTGTTGTGAGAGATTGCATGTCTTAAATTATATGGGTATATTAAGATGAATAAAGAAAGGCATACATGTATGAAAATAAAGACCAAAAACTGGTCTAAATGTGAATAAAGACTTGTAGAATGCAAATTTTTGAATAGCATTTACCCATGCCCAACCATCTCTCTCATTCATAACATTTTTGATCTTGTTGGAGATGGAAGAGAAACAAAGGAAATAATAGACATTGTTGATTATTGATGTAATTCAAGAGAGACATGAAAGTTTTCAAAATTGTTATTGGTGCTTTATAACATTTAATATTTTCTTTCACATGCCATGCAGTATTTGTCACCTTGTTGGTCTGAAATTAGTTTAAATTGAACTCTGAAAAGGTCAGTTTTCTTAATTTACCGCCAAATGAACAAAAGTAGTTTTGTTTGAGTGATCATAATGATTTTAAAAACCTCATTCACTATTGAGACCCTAGAGAGTGTCGGCTTTTAGATTCTTCATACACTATCACCTCACTTGTCACAAAACATTTTTTTTCACAACGCAAAGAATGTGTTTTATCATTTCTTTGAAGTTCCTCACCTCACAGAAAAGGAAGGGCATTGTTATTTATTGTTTTTAAATGAGAGAGAGAGAGAGAGAGTGCATACAAGAGGGCGAGACAAAAATGGTTTGCAGCGTGATTACCCAACCTGGGTTCGTATACATAATCATGGAAAGAAAATATATGTATAGAGAAAGGTTATGCTGACCTGACATTGGGGATTGGGTATCTTTGAGATTTGTATACATATTGAAGAGGACTCTATGGAACAATGCTCATGTAAATAGTCGTTGGGTCTTCAGGTTAGTTTACTGCAGTGTTGTGTTATCACCATGATGGCAAAAATTGGCATGTTTGTTCAGCTGGTTGCATTTGTGGCATGCTCTGCATTTTCTCAGACACACCTGACATCTCCATCCTGCCTTCCAGTATCAGTTGTCATACAAGCAAGGTAGCGTTTTCACTTTGCCTTGCTGTATCATTCATCCCATGTAGTAGATGTCTGTGATGATGCGTTTTTAGTGTTATGTCACAACACAGCAGGTGCTGCTGGTATTTTAGACAGAGTTTTAGAGTTTTACTGCCAGTGAATGAATAAAGTGGATGCCAACCTGTCGTCATGCCGCTTGTGGTTTGTTATTGAAGATTTCACTAATGTGTCAGAGAGTGTGTGCCCGTTTTCTGTTGCACTGAATGCTTACATGGTTAACATTCACTTCATCCATTACAAATATGATTTACTCATTCACTCAAAGCATAATTCACAAAGGCATGTACTGTCATACATGTGAATTTACATAATTCTTTATTAACAAGTTGGCGAAGAATTCCTGTTGCAGTCATATTTTTATATGCATATTTTGTTATTTTCCTTTTCACATCCTTTCCACATGCGTCTCTGCAGCAATGTATGGTTAGTCTTGCTGTCCAAAGCTGACCAAGGCATGGAGAATTTTCAATGAAATTAAATGTTAACGAGAAATCCTTATGCCACCATTATTCCACAATCCAAAACTTGCAAGATTTCTGATGAAAAGTTGCATTGCCACATTTTTTTTTTTTTTTTTGATTACAGCAGAGGAGATATATGGGTAAGATGTGGAGTATTGTGCCTGTACCATGCATGCCCAAACGGACAAGAAGTTGTGTCAATGATAACCTAAAACTGGTTTCAATCCTGTAATAAAATTACCACATTCCATGCTGGAGGTGGGTTTTAACTCTGCCCATTTCAGGTGACACCTTTTTCCTGTTCACATCAGCTCAGGCAATGTAGCATCAGTAATTCAGAACAGCAAGAGGCAAAGCCCTTAAGGCTCATATGCACAGAGGTGGATCAGACTTCAATGTTTCAGATCTCAATTGTGGCCAAAAAGTTTTCAAGGGACCGGGGCCGCTACACCTTGCCCCCAGTGTACACTTCATTGATTCAGTCCCCCACCGGGGTCTGCCCTGGGGGACCTGGGTGGGGTGTCTTATTTTTAGTTCTCAGGGTCACCCTCTTGTGCCCCTTGAGGGTGGGACTTTGTTTTAAGTGGGCTTTCTTTTTCTCTGTTTTTTGTGTTTTTTCTGCCTCCCCATGGTTCTTTCACCTGCATTTCTCTTTCAACATTCTCCTTATTAATCTGCAGTTTTCTGTTTTGTCTATCTTCTGCCTTTACGGATCTTTATCCTATTCTTTTCCTTTTTTCACAAGTCTTCTGTAGCACTTTCTATTTTCTCTGTGGCCTTGGTCCACCGTGTTGACCGTGCGGTGCGACCCGTGTCGGGGGAGAATGGTGTCCTGGTGGTTGAGAGGGACTCGGAGTAAGATCCACGCCCCTCAACACGCCACTTTGGCCCGGACTTCCCCTAGACGGGGGGCAGCATGGGGCCCAATGCTGTCAACCGGTCGCCTTCACAGTGTGGGCATGGCATGGGTCAAACCGTGTGCCACGTTGCTTGTCCTGGAAGCCAGGTGAGTGGCCTCCTGTCCGTTCCCGGCAGTTGGTCATGAGCCTGGTGGATGGGGTGGAGCGCGTGCCACGCGGTGTATACCTGCACTATAACCCTGGTGTTTCCCTTTGCTGGAGGACCGCTTAGGGGCATTGCCCTTGTGGGCACTCGATGGCGGGTGGGGAGTAGGGGAGGTGAAGTTTTTTTCTTTCATTATGACATCTAAACAACTACCCCCTAACAAAAAGAGAAGAAACGATGATGGACATGGCACGCTTATGGACGAGACTATGAGTAGAGATTCAGATTCAGATAATGAGATAAGAGAAGTGGCAAAGAGAAAGGGTATCCAAAACACATGGCCAAGCTTCCTTTTAGTGGAAGCAAAAGATCCGAAAGAATCCATTGCTCGGATTTCTCCGTTCGCTGTTTGCAAGTGGTTCGAGGGAGTTTCGTCCACAGGATTTAAAATGATTAAAAGACTCCGATCTGGTAGTTACCTTGTTAACTGTGCTACGGAAGCGGCGTCTCGGTTGCTGCTGAAAAGGGATGGTTCTCAACTCATGCAGATCACAGTTAAGGTTTCCATTCACCCCTTTCTCAACTACTCGAAAGGGGTAATCAGATGTGCTGACTTGGCTGGAGTTGCTGAATCAGAAATTCGGACTGAGATGGAAAGTCAGGGTGTTCTGCAGGTCCATAGAGTTAAAATCTCTAAAGGAAGTGACTTAATCGAAACCAACACGCTATTCTTGACTTTTGCTATGCCATCTCCCCCAGAGTTTGTCAAAGTGGGTTATGTCCGAGTGAAAGTTACGCCTTTTGTACCATCTCCTTTGCGGTGTTTCAAGTGCCAACGCTTTGGGCATTCCAGCCGAGCTTGTCGGGGTCAGGAGATCTGTCGTGACTGTGGACAGAAGAAGCATGATGAATCTTGTATAAGTGCTGTATACTGTGTCAATTGTAAGGGTGATCATCCAGCAAATTCAAAAAGTTGTCCAGTGTGGAAAAAGGAATGCGAGATTCAGAAAGTAAAGATTGAGAGGAAATGTTCCTTTCTTGAGGCTAGAAGGTTAGTGGAGGCCAGGACTCCTTCGGCTGCGACTTATGCACAGAAGGTGGTTAACGATTCTGCGAACCGGTCATCGGGTGATGATCTGGGAGCAGCTCCATTCACTGCTCTGGAGAAGAAATTGACAGAATTGTTGTCATCGGTTTTGGATCGGCTTACTATACTTGAACAATCAGTTGAGGTTTTGTCTCAGAAATGCAATAGTGTTCCGTCCAGCAGTGTACAACAGGCTTCAGTCCCTGCTGGTGAGGGAAGAAGTGTTTCAGTTGTACAAAGTGCTGTGGATCAGAGGTCAGGGGTGAAGGATCGGAGGAAAGAGATGTCCCCTCGCTCACAGGCCAATAACAGCAGTATGAGACAGGCACGCAGTGAGGAGCGTCCTTTTCGGACTCCAGACCCTCCTAGGGGAAAATCTCGAAGTCAGGTATTTGGTGCAGCAGGTTTCAGTCCAGTAAGAGCAAATTCCAAGCATGGCAACAAACAACTTAGAAATTTATCAGGAGCATCGGCTTCTGACCTTGTCTTGAAGAACCGTTTTAGTTCTTTGGTGGACAGTGAAGTTTCTGGAGAAGAGGGCTGATAGATATTCTTTTAACAACCTAACATGGACATACTCCAGTGGAACATAAGGGGAGTTAAAGCAAATTGTCGGGACCTTGAGCTATTATTGACAGAATATAGATCTTCAGTAATTGCTCTTCAGGAAACCCTTTTAACTGCAAGTAAGAAGCATGAGATTCCTGGTTTCTCCTGCTTACTCAAGCCAGCTTCTGCAGACTTTTCAAGGAGAGGCGTTTCTCTTTATATTCATAATTCGGTACTACATACAGAAATTCCACTTCAGACGGATCTGGAGGCAGTGGCAGCTCGTATCTCGTTAAACAAGGTCGTTACGATATGTTGTTTGTATCTGTCTCCATCTTCTGTGATTTCGAAGAGTCAGTTGGATGGTTTAATTTCTCAGCTCCCTCGCCCATTTCTTTTATTGGGTGACTTGAATGGCCATTCTCCACAGTGGGGAAGTAACTGCACCAATTCTCAAGGGAAAGTTCTTGAAGATTTTATATCGGATCATGATCTCTGTCTTCTGAATTCAGGCTCACCGACCTTTGGTTCTCCTTCTGGTTCTTTGACTCACTTGGATTTGTCCATTTGCGACCCTTCCTTATTTTTGGACTTAGAGTGGCAGGTTCATTCGGACCTAAGCGGGAGTGATCACTTTCCGATTTTTATTTATTTTACAAAGCAAATGCAGGAGTCCCCTCGGGAAACATGGAAGTTTCGCTCTGCAGATTGGAGTCTTTATCAGCAACAGATTTTAAGTAGACTGCCTATGAATCTGTTGCGGAGTTATGATGATCCTGTTTTGCAGTTCACTAAAGTTATTGTAGAGAGTGCTAAGGAAGCTATTCCCAAGTCCCGTGATAAACCAAATGATGTTAAGACCCCTTGGTACGATAAAGAGTGCAAAACTTTGAAGGGTAAGAGAAAGGGTGCTCAAAGACTTTTTGCTAGGTTTCCTATGGTGGGGAACAAAGTTAAACATCAGGCGTGTAGGGCTAAGTGTCGGTATACTTTTAAAACTAAGAAGAAAGAATCTTGGAAAAAATTTTGTTCAAATCTGTCCTTTAAGGTCAATTCAAGGAAAGTCTGGAAACTAATCCGTAAGATTAAGGGAAAGTCGGTTACATCAGTTATAAAATGTTTGCAAGTAAACGGATCGATTATTACTAATAAAAAGGAGGTTGCTAACTTGTTAGCTGTTACTATCCATCAAAATTCGTCAGCTGATCATTATTGCAAGGAATTTCCAGCGTATCAAAAGATCAGCAGAGTCAAAATCTTGTTCCTTCGTGCCAGATAGTTCTGAGGATTACAACTGCGTTTTCAGCATGGATGAGTTAAAGGATGCCATTTTGAAAGCCAACAACTCAGCTCCTGGACCAGATGACATTCATTATCAATTTATTCAACATTTGCCAGCTGAGGGTTTAAAGGTGGTGTTGTCTCTGTTTAATCATGTTTGGTGTTCAGGGTATTTTCCACCTTCTTGGAGAGAGGCGGTTGTTATCCCTATTCCTAAACCAGGGAAAGATCATTCGGATCCTAACAACTATCGTCCTATAGCTCTCACTAGTTGCTTATGTAAAACTATGGAGAGAATGGTATATTCTCGATTGTTATGGCAGTTAGAATGTCTGGGGGCCTTAGATGTTTCCCAGTGTGGATTTCGGAACAACCGCAGTACTACTGATCACCTGGTTCGATATGAGTCTTTTATCAGGAATGCTTTGATTAATGGAGAACATGTAGTTTCTATTCTTTTTGATTTAGAAAAAGCTTATGACACAACATGGAGGCATGGAATTCTTCAGGATTTGAAGGCACTTGATTTCAAAGGTAATTTACCAATGTTTATTGCTAATTTTTTGTCTAACAGGCATTTCAGTGTTAGACTTCATTCAACCTTTTCGGATCCTTTTGAGCAGGAGATGGGTGTCCCTCAGGGTAGCATCCTTTCTCCACTTCTGTTCAATCTCAAGATTAATAACATCGTCCAGTCAGTAAAGTCTGGAATTGATAAGTCATTATTTGTTGATGACTTCTCCATCTCTGCCAAGGGGAAAACTTTGGCTGCAGCTGAGCGTCAACTTCAGTTGTGTGTTAATCGTGTTCAGCAGTGGGTTACTGAAAATGATTTAAGTTTTCAGCTACTAAGACAGAGTGTATTCATTTCCATAGGAAAAGATCTCAGGTCTTAGAACCAGCTATCAGTCTCAATGGTCAAGTAATTAAAGTTTCCAAACAAGTGAAATTTTTGGGGGTTATTTTTGATAATAAGCTTTCTTTTTTGCCTCACATTAAGTACATTAAACAATCTTGCCAGTCAGGTTTGAATGTTTTGAAGGTTATTAGTCACACTGATTGGGGTGCAGACAAGCGAACTTTGTTGCGATTGTATCGGGCTTTGGTGAGACCAAAGCTAGATTATGGGTGTGTGGTATATGGTTCTGCACGAAAATCTTACCTCAAAGCTCTTGATCCAATTCATCATCAAGGACTGCGGATTGCTCTGGGAGCATTTCGCACATCTCCAAAAGAGAGTTTGTATGTTGAATCTGGTGAACCCCCTCTGGAGCTAAGGAGGTTGTGTCTTTCCATGAATTACTATCTGAAACTGAGGGCTAATCCAGAAAACCCTGCCTATGATATTGTCATGAACCCGTCTTTTAGAGCCAAATATGATCTAAAGCCAAATGAGATTCCTCCACTGGGTATTCGTATTTTGCCCCACTTCGGGGCAGCTGGCATTGACCTTGATGCTGTTGATGACGGTCCATTACAGACTGATGTACCTCCCTGGAAAGTCGCCAATCCAGAGATTAATTTATATTTAACTCAATTTCGAAAGGAGGTCACCTCGAGTGCTGCATATAAACAACTTTATCTTGGGCAATGTGAACTTTATCAAGATTTTATCAAGATTTTTACAGATGGTTCTAAAAAAGGTGAGAGGGCTGCAGCTGCCGTTGTGTGTGATAACAATTTTCAGGAGCCTACTTTGTTAAGATTGCGGGATTGGTCGTCTGATTATACTGCTGAACTGAAGGCTTTAAATCTGGACCTCAGTGCGGTGTCCAGGTCAGATCAGAATGATTTCCTTATTTTATCGGATTCATTGTCGGCATTGTCGGCTTTATCGACAAGAGAAGTTTCACATCCAGTTTTGGCTGATATTCATGATCTTCATACTCAGCTTGTCTCTTTGGGAAAGCATATAGTTTTCTTGTGGGTCCCCAGCCACATGGGAATCTATGGTAACTCAGTGGTGGACAAAGCAGCCAAACAAGCTCTCGGTGCAAGTCTTTCCAGGAGGCCTATGCAGTTTGTTCCTCACTCTGATCTACGGCATAAATCTAGTTTGTATTGTCGTGAACTGTGGAAGAGTGAATGGTGTAATCAAATTCATAATAAATTGTTTAAAATTTGCCCAGATTTAACCAATCCTTTCCCATCGGTGGTACGTAACCGTAAAGAGGAATCGGTTTTGTCACGGTTACATATTGGGCACAGCTATATAACGCACAGTTGGATACTCAGAAGGGAAGACCCCCCATGGTGTGTTGCGTGTGACAGCTTGTTCAGTGTTAATCATTTTTTGACAGAATGTGCTGATTTGATGTGTATCAGAGAGAAGTTCTTTTCCACCAGTGATTTATCAGTTCTTTTTCGTGAGATTTCAGTAGATCTTATTTTTTCTTTTTTGAAAGAGGTAAACTTATTTTATAAAATATAGTGTTTTAATAATGTATACAGGTGTCGTCGGAGTTGAACAGATAATTGTGCTTTTGTTCTCATAAATTTTAAGCGATGTGTTAATACTAGTGTGGGTATTTGTATCTAGAGACTTAGATATGATAGCTAAGGTCCTGATTTGGCTCCTAGTAGTCCGCTGGACCCTATAAACACTAACTAACTAACTAACTATACTTTGAGGTTTATGTTCTGGTGTATAAAATATTGTCAGAAAAAAAAGTGCAATGCTGATTTTTTAATTGGTAGAATTTCTCTGTTGTATGTTGTTATTGTAATGGACATAAACACATGCGTTTCACATAGTACAGAGATTATGATTCATTGAAAAGAAGTCAAAATTAGAAAAGTTTTATTTGTTAGAACTCTTTATCTGCAAACAAACTGTTTAATTTCATATCTGAAACCAGAGGAAGGTTTAGAAACAACAGCAGAACCTCACATCTCTTACAGTGAGAATTTCTGAACTAGATGTGGCACAAAGGTTGGGTGATAAAACGATACCTTTCATATCAACATAACCCCTACACCCATCACAGGAAATATCCCCTTCGTGGATTTAACCTGTGAAAGGAAAGCAACACACAACAAGCTGCCTTTTCAGCTTCTGTTTACAATGCAAGCAACATGCTCTTGGGACTACAAGTAGCACTCGGTTTCAGCGACAGACCATTTGGAATAATTTCTTACTATATGTTTGGTTATCCTCTCCCACCCACTCCTCAGTTCAACAGGTTTTCTTTCTACCCTCTTTAAAACAGTCTGACTGGATTGAAAAAAAGGTTTTTAGGAAGCATCAGATATATTTTTTGGTCATCTCCAGTCTGGAGACACCTCACAAAATGTGTCGAGTCACTTTGTTACAGGACGGATGTACGTACATTATAAGACTAGAGAGTTGTGGGAGAAAAAAACCTTTATGTAACATTATACATGTGTCCTTAGAAAGACCTACACAGGGAGTAGTTGGAATGTGAAATTCCTTCCTCATAGTGAAAGTAGTATCAACACAGTAAGTATCTTAGAACAGGGTCATAGTGTCCACTGTAAACAGCATTCTGGAAGAGAGTTAATGCCATCTTTGAACAATAAATATGTATTCTCAAAAGGGAAACTTGCAATCTGACACTGTACATAACAAACATGCATACTTGCAGAAAAGGTACAATATGCTGGCAGACTGTTGCATTTGCACTAAATCAACGGTGTTTTTTTTTTTTTAACCAATTATTATGTAACTTAGTAGTACATAGCACACCTCAAAAATCGAATTTTACATCAAACCCAACTGGTGCACTGTTCAGTGAAACTGCTTTTCTCATTCAATCACAACGTATGTACAAAGCCAGAGTATAAAGTTATAAACTGAAATCTTACACTTCGCTGAACAGTTTCACATTCATGTGTCAGCAGAAACATCTCACACAAACGTGAATATATCCAGCACTCAAATCTATCTCTGTGATTGTTGGGGGTAAAAGTAAACTCTCCGCATGCTAATGTCTGAATATGCAGATACTGTCAATTAAAATTCTTGCCTTCCATGCATTTGGCACTACTTTGGTGATCTACTGATGCATTAAAAAGCTATAACAAGCAAAATGTTTTGCAGCATACCACACACCACCTTTAAAATGTCAAAATGTTTCTGGAAAGCAAAGAAGAATGTATGTGATTTTGCATGTTTAGAACATTATCGCCAAGGTACTAAACATGTGCAGAAAATGTTGTTGCTCACTATCAATAAAATGTTATTCTTAAAGCTTCCTCGCACCTTCACATTACACTTTTGCAACGCTTGTATTAAACCATTCCACTTCATGGTCATGCTATACATGTGAAATGCAAAATCAAAACAAATTCCTCTGATTTAAAAAAAAAAAGCAAAGTTGAGTAAGGCTTTTTGACAGTAGTGTTGGAAAAGAAAAGAACAAACAGGAAAACTTAATAGATATCACAACTGAATGTGGAAACTCAGTTGTCTGTGATCACTTCCTTCTCAATGCTGTCTCTCACTTGATGCTGCACAAACCCAAGCTCAAACAAAGCGCATGATGGTGTGTGCATGGTTGGACCAGAATAACAAGTGAATTGATATGGGGGGAAAACGGGAGAAATGAAGCAAGGCACAATTGTCAGAATATGCCTTTCATTTTTACATCAAGTTCATTACCAGGGGAAAAGGGGGGGGGGGGGGGGGGGGGGGATCTGGAATACCAACAAGGACATGAAATTTTTTTAACAAGAAAATTGGGTAATAGCCAAAGATTTCCATCAGGCAAACCAAAAAAGTACAACAGGAAGAAAAAAAAATCTCATTCAAGGACATGGTGTGAGAGAAGATTGAGAGTTTGGGAGGGAGATGAATGGAACACAATGCACAACATGAGGAAGAAACATAAAACAGGAAGAAAATAAAACAAGATGGAGGAATCATCCTCATATGTTGTCTTCTTGTGTGTAAAGACATAAAAGTCAGCAAGTGACAATTATTTCTAATGCCATATAAAGAAACAGGTTATCCTCAAAAACCGGAACTTCAAAACTTGACATAGGTGTTCAAATAAGTAAAAATTAAAAAAATCATCACTTCAAAAATACATGCGGTTTATAGGTCATTAACTATGCACCTGAGGTTTTCTAGTGCAATACAAAATGTAAAAAGAAAGCACACTCATTTGTATATAAATGAAGCTATACCCACCTTCTAGACAAACTGATGCCTTAGAAACTATTAGTAAAAACTAGAAACTGGTTCTGGTTCATATCTAGAGCCAGTTCGTCCCTTCATGTGAACACTATTAGATCAAAGTTACTTTTTGTATCACACATTAAGAACTGCCACTGTGCAAAGCTAAGACATTAAGAATAAATGCCATGTCAGGTGAGTCTTATGCAGTGTTGAATGCCACCGTGAACATAATGTAACTTTCCATTCTGCTCCTGACCTCTGGTCTGAGGCTGAGCATCAATCTCAGTTCAAATTCACTTCAGTGTGAAAATTATGAATACATGGAGACTACTTTGAAGTTGCTTTCTTCTTGTATCTTATACTGCTTTGAATAACAAAATTTCAAATGATTTGTCAATTTTTTCTTCTTTTTTTTTTTCTTCTTTCCTATTGTACAAGCCAGTCATGTCTGGGCTGAAAGGGTTAAGGTGCATGACCAAGAGCAGTGAAATAACACAACAGTGAAGCAAGTTTTTGATGATGTTGTAGTAGACTATCTCAGCAAATAACTCTCAAGTATTCACACAAAAAGCTGTACAAATTTACATACTTGCAAAAATGGCATTGACTTTGACACTTGTTGGAATAAGAAGTACCAATGAAGTGATAAAGGATCTGTTTGGCCCTCATTTTATCAAGAAACCATGCATCCCTGGACAATTGAAACAATGTAAACTGAATATGTATTTATTAAGCTGTACGCTCTTTCAATGTGCCCATTCACAGTCATGACAATTTTGAGTAAGCAGCCCAAATTTTCCATTTGAACACCCAAAACATACTATAGGCTACACAGTCAGCCATGTCTGGGCTGAAAGGGTTAAGGTGCATGACCAAGAGCAGATTTGTAATTGTGGAACATGCTGGAACATGATCAAAAGCATCTTTACTCTCAGAAGATGTGTGGAACAAGTGCCTTCTTATCTCAAATAGGAAAATACCATAATTTGTATTTCACTACAACACTATGAACGAACCCAAGTTAAAGCTAAAAGTTAACATTGCTGTAACATTTCTCAGTCACCTCATTTGAACAGGGAAATGAATCAGTATTCACAATCAAAACCATGAGGACTAACTCTAACTCCTGTACATATTGAAGCTTAGCTTCATTGCTTGCCTTTCAGTTGATTGAGACATCAGCAATACATCATGAAAGAAAAAAATGAATAAAACCAGTATGGATCAAAAATAAACAAAACACTCTGGCCAGTTCATTTTGGATGAGTTAAAATTGATGGGAGCTGAATCAGAAAACGACAATGCTCAATATCTTAACCCATCTTTGCTGGAATGCTTAGGCCTGTTAGTCAGCCTGTGGACCCCAACACTGTACCAGTTGAAAAGTCACCCCAGGCTACACTGTACCAGTTGAAAAGTCACCCCAGGCTACACCGTATCAGTTGAAAAGTCACCCCAGGCTACACTGTATCAGTTGAAAAGTCACCCCAGGCTATACCGTATCAGTTGAACAGTCACCCCGGGCTACACTGTATCAGTTGAAAAGTCACCCCAGGCTACACTGTATCGGTTGAAAAGTCACCCCAGGCTACACTGTATCAGTTGAAAAGTCACCCCAGGCAATCTTATTATAGACAACGGCACGTTCTCACAAAACGGATAACTGAATTCGAATTTCAAACGGAAGATAAAACAGGATAGCTGAATTTGAATTTTGAATGAATGTTGACAAAACTGCAACACTTTAGAAACACTACAATATTGAGTAAAGTTTTCAGTGACAATGAGTCCAAGAGTTAATTCATTAGTTTCAGTTTCTTGTTGTTTATACCCTAGCTACAGCAGAGGAGATATCAAGCTCAAGTGAACTTGAGTTGACGTGGTCAAACATTAACCAAAATATTGGCCCACTGAATTTGTGATAAATGGCAAAAGTTTGAGGACGTGTAACAAGTTAAAGGCTGAAGCTCAAATTCCCCAACTTAAATCAGCTCTCAATCAATCAAAAGGCTATCTGTTAATGAATATGTGTGAATTTCAGCAAAAATCACAAACAAACTGTGTGACAACCGATTTTTCACGTACTCGCAATAAGTCAAAAAGTATGCAACTTGGCACACACAAAAAAGTTGATGGCTATCTTTTGAAACCTTGTAATATGGTAGGAGCATGAAGTTTCGAGATGATACACTTAGAAATTCCAGAGATACAAGCCTGGACATGTTGCATGATGCACACACATGTACATACACACATACATACATATATAATACAAAGGCAAAATCCCACATGAAAAACCATGAATGTTCAGACATTCACAAGCATAAAACTTGTTCCCATCCCATGTGAAACTGAACCTCCAGTGTCGAAACATTGTATGTCTAAGCAGCTGAGTAAAGACTCTCATGGGCCAGTGGCACGCATGAACACTTCAAGCTAGCTGTTTTCAATTTTGTTCAATTGTGTTCATTTCCAGAGAACATTATCAGCTTCTTTGCTGACATGAATGAGAGTCTAGGCCCATTCCATGATTATTGTTTCTATGAAAACAACATAAAAAGACTGAACCACAGACAGCAATGGAAGAGACGGCATTTCTCATACAGAATTTTCCAGCAGTGGACACTATTTGGAGCAGATCAGAGAGCTCAAGCAAGCACTAGACAAGTAAATGGAAATGGCAAACTAGCACCAGATTTTTTTCTACATGTGGGATCTATGCCTGTGAAAAAAAGAAAATAGAGAAAAACAAAGTTGCGTATCAAAGATCTGATTCCTGTAGCATTTCTCAACGCAGCTCATGTGACAAGTATCATGAGTGAAGAAGGACATGCAAAAGATGAGACAGATGAAATCATTCGTAACATCTTTTTTGGCCAACCGGACTTGATCATTATATTACGGCCAGTTGGATCATTAGAGTGCCGCCAATGTCATATTTAATGACACGGCAGTAAAGCCAGAGGAACATATGTCATGATATCAGATTACAGTCAAGAAGACATGTCATAACATCTAGTCTTGTTATTAAAATCAATGGAACATGTTGTAACATCTAATCCTATTATTCAAATCAACTGGACATGTCATAACATCCAGTTCTATCATGAAAATCAATGGGACAAGTTGTAACATAGAGATCAACTATAAAAATCTGTGGTACATGTTGCAACATCTAATCCTATTATTCAGATCAATTGGACATGTCATAACATCCAGTTCTATCGTGAAAATCAATGGGACATGTCATAACATGAAGTCCTGTTACAAACATTAATGGGACATATTGTAACATCTAATCCTATTATTCAAATCAATTGGAAATCTACTTCTATCATCAAAATCAATGGCACATATCATAACATCTAGTTCTGTTGTGAAAATCGGTGGGACATGTTGGAAACATCTGGTTCAACTGTGAAAATCAACAGGACATGTTATAACATCTAATTCTATTATTCAAATCAACTGGACACGCCATTACATTTTGTTCTATCATGAAAATCAATGGGACATATCATACCATTTACGGCTCTGGTTAAAATCAATGGAACATGTCATAACAATTACGGCTATTGTTAAAATCAATGGAACATGCCAAAAGCACCTAGTCCTATATCAAAGACAGTGAGAAATGTCGTAACGTTTAGTTCTGTTATCACAATCAAGAGGACAGGTCATAACACATTATTCTAGTTCCGTTATTAGTTTATGGAACATTTTGTAACACCTATACCTAGTTCTATTATTAGTCAATGGGACATGCTATAACACCTAGCTCTTAGAACAACATACTTATAAAGTCTTGTAGATGTGGGCTTCCTGCATTCTGCTTTCATACTGCACTGTGATCACAATCATCTGTGTTGGTGAACCTGAGTGGCGTACTATGTCCAGTCTCATGCCACTCTTCGCGTTGACCTCTGGATGGTTTTCTCACTCTGGAAGGTCTGCTGTGAACTCCCGCCCTTGAATGCAAATCTGATGCGAGAAATCAGTTGACCCTGCTTGTCTGTGTGTGAGGGCAAACGAGCAAAGGAACATGCTGAGTTTACACAAAACAGCAAACCATGGAAAGGGACACAACCAAGTGTTCCTGGAGATCACACATATGGTTTAGCACAGCTACAGGAAACGCAAGGGCACCAGAAGCTCCAGTAATAATGTTCTACATGGCAGGAGGACAAAAATCATGGTCTGGATTAGCTGTAACCTCAGGAGCATGGAAGTGGGGTTTACTGGATGAATGAAATGACTTGGAGTGCACAGACCTTCCAAACTGGGAAGACCATCCAGAGGTCATCAGGAAGTGACACTGTACTCCACTCAAGCATTTCAAAACAAATGGTTCTGACAAAACTTCAGGTGCCATATAAAAGCAGAACTGAGATGTCCACATCTATAAGGCTGGCAGCTTGATGGAATCTGGCCTACAAGCCAAAAATCTTTGCTACAGAGGATGGAGCATGGGGTTGTATGCTCATCAGCCCATGATCTCATGAAACAGGTCTGAGTTTCTGGTAAAAAGAGAGCCAGAACCCCAACAGCAATGGCACAGGTTGGTGAAAAGAGTCAAAACTGGACCTGGTCATGGAGGAATAGAAGTGAGCTTCATAAAACTTTAAATTTTCCAACTTGGGTGTCCAATGGCCATGTTTAAAGGCAATGCTTGAGATGCCCAGCTGTCCAGGAAGTGCTTGTTCCAATCCTGCAGCATCAAAAACATTTGTGACAGCAGAAGACCATCTACAAGTCATGACCTGGATGTGGCCTGGTCCCCTTGGGGTACAGGAAGTTCAGGTCCAAAACACTGGTCTGAGGGAGCCTTCTTCCCCGACGACCTTCTGCTGTCAAGCTTTCCCTTGGCCTTCTTACTGTCATGATACTAGTTCTATTATCAAAGTCAGTGGGACATGTTATACCATGTAGGTCTATTATCACAGACATTGGGACGTGACATAGCTCATTCTAGTTCTATTATTAGTGTCAGTGGAACATGTTATAACATGTAGGTCTATTATCACAGCCACTGGGACATGACACAGCTCATTCTAGTTCTATTATTAGTGTCAGTGGGACATGTTATAACATGTAGGTCTATTATCACAGCCATTGGGACGTGACATAGCTACTTCTAGTCCTATTGTCATAGTCCAGCTAGCCACAAGGCCTTTCAGGACTGTCATCAAGCCGGGAGAACAACAACCCCACCTTAAAAAGAAACAAACCACAAAAACTATCTACACACCTATAAACAGTAGTAGCTTAGTAGTTATCATATCATCGCATTATGACTGATGGGATATATCACTACGTCAAAGCATCACCGTGAAGTCCATGTGATGTTTCATGATATGACAGTTAGGCCAATGCAACACGTCATGATGTAACAACATCACAAAGGTTGGTGTGACATTTAATGACATGGTATTTTGGCTAGTCAGGCATGTCATGATGTCACAACTTAACTGTATGGTTACTGTAACACACACTTTTAACAATTTCATTATGTTAAAGCCTTGCAATGAAGGGCCTGTACTAAAAAGGATAGAGCATGTGGCTATGGAGCCGATAGGAGCGAGTTGAACCCTGTTCATGGGGTCAGATTTTTATGGCCTGAAAAAGCTTTTTCTATTTTTTCCCCATCCAGCAATAAATGAGTATCTGACTCAATTCAGTGAAGGTTAAGGGGGCAGTAAACGGGTATCTGACTCAATTCAGGGAAGGTGATTGCAGCAGTAAAAGGGTATCTGACTCAATTCAGCGAAGGTGAAGGCAGCAGTAAATGGGTATCTGACTCAATTCAGTGAAGGTGAAGGCAGCAGAAAGAGAGGGATGGGCTCCATCTTGGATGATGCCATGCCCTAGACACAGCGAACCTCTAACAGTTCCCTGCCCCTGCAGTCATTACGCTACGGGACTTCACCTGAAATCCTTAACCTTTCTACTCTCACAGTCTGGCAGGTGAGAAACATCATGCCATCACAGAACCACCAATGTGACACATATCATGGCATCAGTGTGACCAATGCTACCTGTCCTTACATCACACAGTGAACCAGAATGAGACATCGTCTCACCACATGCTGATGGGACATAGTGTGACAACACATGGAGAAAACCACTGTGCACAAGAACCTGCACATCACACAGTCAATGACTGGTACACAAGATGATATGCATAGAATGACTGGGAACCCTCACAACACCATCTTTTTTGACACCTCTGAAATATCACGAAGCTTGACAGCTTGAGCTATGAATGAGGTTGAAGTACAACATGGTGGTGATGTGCAATATTTCACTGGAATTACATGGCAATCAGTGCATGGTAATGGGAGTCAAACACTTGTCAGAGTTCATTCAATATGGACAATGAAATGATGTACTGATCACTGTGATGTAGAAATACCACAGACAGCAGCTAAGTCCATTTGTCTAAACACAATAAAGCAGAGTGTATTGTTATCCTGCTTTCAATATATAGATAACGCTCTCAATCAATTAAGGTCACAACTCCGGCTCAGTCCTTCAGATGTGCAATGCATTAGATGATGAACCAGGTGAGGTTACAGAAAGTTTGGTTTGCACGCACCGCTGGTATTCTCTAATGCAGCCGTCCCCTTTGAAACCAGCTGCAGCAGAAGTTATGTGAACAAATGAAGTCATCAGCTGATATCACTGCTTCAGGCAAACCCAACACTTACTATACACATATTTCTCACCTCAAGATTGCTCCTAACTCGCTTCCAGCATACATAGAAGTTAAATACACACATTTATGAGATGCAGAACCTACTTTCTTGCTGCAGGCAATTGCAGCTGTTAAAAACACTCACTCCTTGTATAAACTGCTCTTCTTATCTCAGGCAACTGCAGCAATTAGAATGCACACATTCTCAGAGAGGGAATATTGGTAAGTGAAAATTACATTCTCCTTGTGTGGCTCAGAGAAACTGGACCTGCTCTCCTGTGGGAACAACACTCTTTAGGTCTATGCATAGACCACACACATCCTCCTTCCTCTGTGATTTCCATGTTACCATAGATAACAGTGTAAACTGGAGTAATTCTCAACAGAACAAACGTGCATGTTGGCACAGCGACATGTTCCTCTGTAAGATATGAAGGTATCTGTCAACACAGCATTCATGATGTAGTCACCATGCACATTACAAATATGTACATTTACATCAAAACAGAAAAGTATGACAATTGCAATGTCCATTTACAATGTGTCACTCCAAGTTGGTGTCATATCATAACAAGGTCAATCTAAGGTATAAAAGGTCTGCTTGCACAGAAGAAGCGCTGCTACTTGTGCATACATAGCTTGCGCACAGCTGGTGGATTCATCCATTCCTGGGGCTGTGCTAAACAACATGCCACCTCAACTGTTCTTCCTTCTGCCACAGGACTAGACCGTTCACAATGCCCACCACATCCTACAGGATGAAGACCCTGTAACATGGGAAAACAAGAAGAAAATGCTCTGAACTTTAGCGCTGATACCAAAATGTCAGCTTCCCTCCACAGGTCTTATGTGACTGGTCAACACTGTAAACAAAAAAAAAGTTCTGCAGCTCTCTCATATATGGTTCCTTCTTACTTTCCTTTGACATGAAGATGGCCGTCGACAGGACCCCATTACCCTCTCCGGAGTCCAGTAAGGGGTAGGCTGCGACTAAGGATGATTCTCCTGGCCTTGGATTTATGTCTGGGGCGAGAGATCACTGTAAGCTGCAGCTTACACCACAATGAGGACAAAGTGCAGTTTACACTCCTGGGGAAATGAGGCATACAATTTACACCCCAGGGGGATAGGGCACGCAATTTACACCTCAGGGGGATAGGGCACGCAATTTACACTCCAAGGGAATAGGGCATACAATTTACACCCCAGGGGGATAGGGCACGCAATTTACACCTCAGGGGGATAGGGCACACAATTTACACTCCAAGGGAATAGGGCATACAATTTACACCCCAGGGGGATAGGGCACGCAATTTACACTCCAAGGGAATAGGGCATACAATTTACACCCAGGGGGATAGGGCACGCAATTTACACTCCAAGGGAATAGGGCATACAATTTACACCCCAGGGGGATAGGACATGTGTTCTAAAATGGTTTGAAGTAATCGTTTATTTCGGTATGTAGATGCTTGGGGGCGCTGACTTACAAAATAAAGATTCGAGTCTCCGCCATCTTATTGAGTGGACTGTTGCATGAACGTGAGTCCAAACTTGGTGTCAGAAGTGGGATCCTCTAAATGTTTCTGGTGAGTAGAGTAAAATAATAATGTCTACACTCAAACCACCAAAGCCCTTCTCGTTTGTACCAAATGAATGGCCAGCATGGATAAGAGAATTCCGACATTTTAGGAATGCTTCCAAGCTGAGTAAAGAAGATGGTGACATCCAGTGTGATTCGTTGTTGTACATCATGGGTCGCGAGTCCAAGAAAGTTTTTCAAACTTTCCAGTTCGTGGAAAGGACAATAGGAGAAGGAGCACAGGAGAGAGAGGTAGATACTGACTTCGAAACTCTAGTGAAAAAGTTTGATGACTATTTTATTGTCAAGAGAAACATCATCTATGAGAGATCTAAATTTCAGCAAAGAAAGCAAGAACCCAACAAGACAGTCGAGGAATTCTACCGCAATTTGAAGGACTTGGCAGTGCATTGTGAGTACAGAGACTTAGAAGATCAAGTCAGAGATAGGTTTGTTGTAGGGCTGATCAATGTGAAATTAAAAGAAAAACTACAGTTGACTCACGATTTGACGTTGTCAAAGGCCCTAGAAATATCACGCCAGCATGAACAAATCAAAAGTCAAAAAGAGGGAGCAGCAAACTGAAGCTAGAGTGGACAAAACCAGAGTCAGGGGCAGAGGATTAGGCCGTGGCAGAGGTGTGACACGTGCCGCTTTCAAAAGCAGAGGCAGATGGCAAAGACAGACATCGTCTCAGCGAAGCCCACCTCAACGTGTACAACAATGCGGAAAGTGTGGCTACTACCATGGCAAGGGAAAATGTCCAGCACAAAGCCAGACCTGCAGGAAATGTCAAAAGAAGAATCATTTCAAAAAGATGTGTCGCACACAAGTACAGGAAGTGCAAGAGGATGAAGAATTTGTCCTAGACTCTGTAATAGATAGTGACAAACAAGAAGCACCATGGACTGTAGATCTAAAAATCCGAAACACTAACGTCCGGTTTAAGATTCGACTCCGAAGCAGATGTTTCCATCATATCACACCAGACATTCAGAAATCTGAAAAGCAAGCCTGAACTCAGAAAGTCATCCGCAGTACTGAGGTCACCAGGAGGGAAGCTGACGGTGTGTGGCGAGTTTCATGCTCAGACGTGGTACAAAGACAAACTGTACAAATTTCGAGTTGTCGTTGCAACATCCTCAAGCAACTTACTCAGTAGGAGTGCTTCGGCGAAGATGGGGCTCATCCAGCGAGTGGAGGAAGTTCACGGAAATGTCTTCAGATCATCGGGACTCCTGCAGACAGAGCCAGTAGCGATCAAACTTAAGGAAGGTGCTACTCCCTACTGTGTCACCACTCCACGCAGAGTGCCGTTTCCCTACAAAAGAAAGTGAAAGAAGAGCTCCTGCGAATGCAGGATGCAGGGATCATCGAGAAAATCGAAGAGCCGACTGCATGGTGCGCTCCCATGGTTCCAGTTATGAAGCCTTCGGGTAGCGTCAGAATTACTGTCGACTTCAAACAACTAAATAGATTCGTCATGAGGCCACACTGTTTCATCCCGAATTTGGATGATATTGCTCCGAAACTGGCAGGAAGCAAAGTCTATTCAACATTGGACGCATCAAGAGGATTCTACCAGGTGCCTCCTCAAGAAGAAAGTAAGAAGCTGACCACGTTCATAACACCATCTGGACGCTTTGTTTTCAAGCGGGTGCCCATGGGAATTTCTCTGGGACCGGAATGCTTTCAACTCAAGATGAAAGAAACGCTGGAAGGTCTGCCAGGGTGTGAGACCATTATGGACGACACCATTGTTTATGGGAAGATGGAAGAGGAGCATGATGCTAGGTTTAAAGCAGTTCTCAATCGTATTGAGGAAAAGGGACTGAAGCTGAACAGGCAAAAGTGTCGCTTCAAACAGTCTTCAGTCAAGTTCTTTGGCCACATCATCACGGAAAAAGGAGTGAGTCCAGATCCAGACAAAGTGAAAGCGATCACTGAAATGCCACCACCAACATCAGTTGCAGAACTCAGGACTGTGTGCGGTATGCTCAATTATCTGAGCAAGTTCGTACCTGGAATGGCCACAACCATGAAGCCAGTGACTGACTTGCTCCACAAGAACACAAGAGTGGTGTTGGGGACCTGCTCAGCAACAGGCCTTCGAAACTGTGAAGAAGCAAATTTCATCATCAGGAGCATTGGGATTCTACGATCCAGAAAGAAAGACAGTAGTGAGCGCAGATAGTTCTAGCTATGGACTGGGGTGTACCATCATGCAGTGGAGAGGAGATAAGCTGATTCCCATAGCTTTCAGCTCCAGAACTCTGACAGAGGTGGAACGCAAATACCCCCAGATAGAGAAAGAGTGCCTGCAGCAGTGTTTGCATGTGAGAAGTTCACCAAATACTTAGTCGGATTGGACATCTTTGAGCTGCTGACCGACCACAAGCCATTGGTGCCGCTGATGAGTTCAAAGGACATTGACAAGGCACCACTACATAGTCAGCGACTCCTCATTCGACTCATGAGATTCAACTTCCTAGTGCGTCATGTGCCGGGAAAGGAGATGGTTATCGCTGATGCATTGTCGAGACACCCAGCACCCGACGCTGCTGATGAACTTTCAGAAATTGTACCCTTCTACGTGGACTCTGTGATCTCCAGCTGCGAGATATCACCTACCCGCCTTGAGAAGATTCGTGCACAAACTGTGCATGATGCTGAGCTTCAGCAGGTCATTGACTACATCCTCAACGGTTGGCCGGCAAAGGTTGACAAACAGTTCCAGCCCTACCAGCAATCCCAGGGAGAGCTGTCCCTGGTGGATGGTCTGGTGGTGTTGAACAAGCGGATTGTGGTGCCCACGGCACTATGCCAGGATATTCTCCTGAAGCTCCATGAGTCCCATCAAGGACTAACCAAGTGCCGGCAGAACGCTCAGGCTACTGTCTGGTGGCCCGGCCTGAGCAAACAGCTGGCTGACATGATCAACACATGCAGAGTGTGCAGAGAACAGCGTCCAGCACAGCATCATGAGCCACTGCGCCCTACAGTATTGCCTCAGCGCCCTTGGCAACAGTTGGGTGCTGACCTGTGCTCATATGAGGGTAAGGATTACCTCACTGTGGTGGACTATTACTCCAGGTGGATCAAGATACGCCACCTCCACTCTACCACAGCCAGCGCCGTGATCAACAAACTTTGACTGATCTTCGCTACGCATGGCATTCCTGAAATCACTATGTCTGATAATGGACCTCAGTTCCAGTGCCGTGAGTTCAGGAAGTTTGCCCAGGAATATGAGTTCCTACACTGTACCAGCAGTCCAGGATTTCCGCAGGCCAATGGAGAAGCTGAGAGTGCAGTGAAGATCTCCAAGAAGATCCTGCAGCAGGCTGAACCAGACCTAGCTCTGCTGAACTACAGGGCAACGCCCCACTCTTCAACTGGGGTTAGTCCTGCTGTTGCCCTGATGGGGAGACAGCTGAGGACCAAGCTTTCAACTCTTCCTGACAGCTTGCTGCCGAACCAACCAGATGACAACCAGATCCGGAGAACCGACAGCGATGTGAAGAAGGCGTATCAACAGCGATACAACAGAGCCCAAGGTGCTACGCCCCTGTCCTCACTTCATCACGGAGATGCAGTCCTCCTGCAACCCAGCCCAGGCCAGAAGACGTGGAAGACAGATGGCACGGTGGTTGCTGCTGACAGCAAGAACCGAACCTATTTGGTTAACACACCTCCGGGCGTGGTTCATCGAAACCGGCAGCATCTTCAGGCACTAACAACAACAACACCAGAGAAACCAGCACTCGAGGAGATGCTGCTTTCTGTTCCACCATCACCTCAGATTTGCGCTGAACCAGACATGTTGCAGATCGGTGTGCAGCCTGAAGGAGCAGCTATGGGAGTCATTCCTCCACATACGCCATCCCGACCAGCAACTCGTGGTTCGAAAGGCTACTTCGCTCAAAAGCCAGCCAGATACCATGAGATGTGACAGAAAATTTCTCTGTGATGTAAATTAGGGTTGTGTTGGAATTTAGCTCTGTGGTGTAGGGGGCTGTGATGCCTCGCAGAGCTTAGATACGGTGAGAACAAAACAACTTGTTCTTCAGTGTAGTTTAGGGTTTTAATAGCTCTGTGGTGTAGCTTTGCAGAGCTTAGTTAGGGCCAAGAGAAATTTATACAGCTCTAGTGTAGTGGCTATTAAGCCAAAAAAAGGAGCTTAGCCTAGGCTAGCTGTAGCTCTACAGTGTAGTGGCAAGAAACATGCTTAAGTAGAGCTCAGATTATTTTCATGGATTTATGTGAAGAGTGGATTACTGATTTCGTTCAGACTCCTTGGATTATTGGTTTTAAGTTACCGTGTGAAAGTTTGTTACTGTAATTTTTGGTACTTTGATTATTTGCTGAAATTGCATGATGCAGATAATATATTTTTATTTTTCTTCAAAAAAAAAAAAGGGGGGGAGATGTTCTAAAATGGTTTGAAGTAATCGTTTATTTTGGTATGTAGATGCTTGGGGGCGCTGACTTACAAAATAAAGATTCGAGTCTCCGCCATCTTATTGAGTGGACTGTTGCATGAACATGAGTCCAAACTGCATGCAATTTACACTCCAAGGGAATAGGGCATACAATTTACACGCCGGGGGGATAGGGCACGCAATTTACACTCCAAGGGAACAGGGCATACAGTTACACCCCATGGGGATAGGGCACGCAATTTACACTCCAAGGGAACAGGGCATACAGTTTACACCCTGGGGGGACAGGGTACGCAATTTACACCCCAAGGGGATAGGGCATACTATTCACACCCCAGGGGAATAGGTCATACAATTTACACCCCAGGGGAATAGGGCATACAGTTTACAATTCAGGTGGAATAGAGCATACATTTTACATTTAAGTGGAAACAGGACATACCAGTTACACTTCTGGGGAAATGGAACAAACTGTTTGCAAATTGGGGAAAACTGAGCCTTCTGTTTACACTTAAGGAAACAGGGCATATTGTTACACTTCTGGGGAAATGGGGCAAACTGTTTGCAAATTGGGGAAAACTGAGCCTTCTGTTTACACTTAAGGAAACAGGGCATATTGTTACACTTCTGGGGAAATGGGGCAAACTGTTTGCAAATTGGGGAAAACTGAGCCTTCTGTTTACACTTAAGGAAACAGGGCATATTGTTACACTTCTGGGGAAATGGGGCAAACAGTTTACATTTACAGGGAAAATACTCTATAAATTTCAGGGAAAATGGGGCATACAGTTCACACTTCAAGTAGCACACAGTTTACTTTCCAAATGAGGGGGGGGGGGGGGGATAAGGCATACAGTTTACTTTTTACAGGAGAACGAGGGATATAGTTTACACGAAAGGAGAAAGGGGACATATAGTTTACAACTTCAAGGGGAAATTGGGCATATTGCTCATTTTTCAGGAGGGTATGCAGGATTCATTTAACTCTTAAAGGAGAAATAGGAGATACAGTTCACACTTAAGGGGAAATGGTGTATACGGTTTACACTCAAGGGGAAATGGAGCATTGGGTTTACACATCACAGGGAATAAGGCATACAATTTACACTTATGGGGGAATATGGCATACACATGATGGAAATAGGCACTGCTTTTATTTTACAGATGGCTGATAGATACAGTTTACATTGAGGATTGAGGGTGGAGATGCCTAGTTTACACTCAGGAGGGCAGAAGAGGCTAATTTCAAGGAGGGGGGGGGGAGGGTGGTAAAAGAAATGAAGTCTGAAGTAAAAGGTAGAATGGCACAGTTTACACTTTAGGAAGGGCAGAAAAGGGTGAGTTTACAGAGTGTGAAAACAGCACAGTTTGAACTGATGGCAGAGGGCCCAATGTACCCTTCAAAGAATATCACATGGGAAGGGTACAGTTTACATCACAGCAAGGACGGGGAGGCTATACAATTTACATTTCAGGGAGAATGAACAGGGTACAACTCCAAGGGAATGAATACAGTGTAGTTTTACTCTGAATTAAAGGGGTACAGTGGCACTCCAGGGAAACGGAACATAATCCACATATCACTTAGGGTACAGTTGCACCCTGGGGTGGGAAGGGGGTGGTACAGTTCTAAGGATGAGAGGGGTGGGCCGCAGAACCACTGGTGGATGTAGGAAGTGGAAGTGGTGGACGGTCAGAGCGTGGAGGTAGCGCAGGAGCGGAGGAGTCTTGCTTTTCGGTCTCCTCCTCTGTTAGCTGTAGGTACTGGTGGCCCAGTGAAGTACGTTTCTGCACATGCAGCATTATTCTAATCAATTATTATTGTTACTACTATCATTATCATCACCATCATCATCATTATTATTATCATCATCATTATTATTGTGTGCCCTAATTAGTAGTAGTAGTAATAATAGTAATAGTAGTCGTACTACTACCACTACTATCATTATTATTATCGTTGTTATTATCATTAAAATTATCATTATCATTATTATGGTTATTATTATCATCACTATTATGTGAGTACCCTTAACCCTGACAGCGCCACTGTAACAGAAGTATTACCACAGTCAGCCAGAGAGACAATGGGATCCAGTCAGCCAGAGAGACAACAAAGGACAGACAAAAAAATAAAGTTGAGTCAAACACAAACGCAAAAGTTCAAGTCAGACAGGCAATAAAAGGACTGGTCATTCACCAATGAAAAGGTCAGATCAGACGGATAGTAATGGGATCGAGTCATGCACTCCGACAGATACACACAAGCAACTGGATCAAAGCAAGACAGAGAGATGATAGAAGGATCAAAGCAAGACAGAGATGATAGAAGGATCAAACAAGACTGAGAGATGACAGAAGGATCAAACAAGACAGAGAGATGATAGAAGGGTCAAAGCAAGACAGAGAGATGATAGAAGGATCAAAGCAAGACAGAAAGATGATAGAAGGATCAAACGAGACAGAGGTGACAGAACGATCAAACCAGACAGAGAGATGATAGAAGGATCAAACAAGACAGAGATGATAGAAGGGTCAAAGCAAGACAGAGAAATGATAGAAGGATCAAACAATACAGAGAGAGATGACAGAAGGATCAAACAAGACCGAGAGATGATAGAAGGATCTAACAAGACAGAGATGATAGAAGGATGAAACGAGACAGAGAGATCATAGAAGGATCAAACCAGACAGAGATGATAGAAGGATCAAACGAGACAGAGAGATGATAAAAGGTTCAAACGACACAGAGAGATGATAGAAAGATCAAACAAGCCAGAGAGATTATAGAAGGATCAATGCAAGACAGAGAAATGATAGAAGGATCAAACAAGACAGGGAGATGATAGAAGGATCAAACAGGACAGAGAGATGATAGAAGGATCAAACAAGACAGAGAGATGATAGACGGATCAAACAAGACAGATGATAGAAGGATCAAACAAGACAGAGAGATGATAGAAGGATCAAAGCAAGACAGAGAGATGATAGAAGGATCAAACAAGCCAGAGAGATGATAGAGGGATCAAACAAGACAGAGAGATGATAGAAGGATCAAAGCAAGACAGAGATGATAGAAGGATCAAACAAGACAGAGAGATGATAGAATGATCAAAGCAAGACAGAGAGATGATAGAAGGATCAAACAAGCCAGAGAGATTATAGAAGAATCAAATAAGACGAAGAAATGATAGAAGGCTCAAACAAGACAGAGAGAGGATAGAAGGATCAAACAAGGTAGTGATATGATAGAAGGATCAAACAAGACAGTGATATAATAGAAGGATCAAACAAGACAAAAGACAGATGACAGAAGGATCAAACAAGCCAGAGATGATAGAAGGATCAAAGCAGAACAGAGAGATGATAGTAGGATCAAACGAGACAGAGAGATGATAGAAGGATCAATGCAAGACAGAGAGATGACAGAAGGATCAAACAAGACAGAGGGATGACAGAAGGATCAAAGCACGACACAGATGATAGAAGGATCAAAGCAAAACATAGAGGTGATAGAAGGATCAAACAAGCCAGAGATGACAGAAGGATCAAACAAGCCAGAGAGATGATAGAAGGATCAAACAAGCCAGAGAGATGATAGAAGGATCAAACAAGGCAGAGAGATGATAGAAGGATCAAAGCACGACAGATAGATGATAGAAGGATCAAACGAGACAGAGAGATGATAGAAGGATCCAACAAGACAGAGATATGATAGAAGGATCCAACAAGACAGAGAGAGATGATAGAAGGATCAAACAAGACAGAGAGATGACAGAAGGATCAAACAAGACAGAGAGATGATAGAAGGATCAAACAAGACAGAGAGAGATGATAGAAGGATCAAACAAGACAGAGAGAGATGATAGAAGGGTCAGACAAGACAGAGAGATGATAGAAAGATTAAACAAGGCAGAGAGATGATAGAAGGATCAAAGCACGACAGATAGATAGAAGGATCAAACGAGACAGAGAGATGATAGAAGGATCCAACAAGACAGAGATGATAGAAGGATCCAACAGGACAGAGAGAGATTATAGAAGGATCAAACAAGACAGAGAGAGATTATAGAAGGATCAAACAAGACAGAGAGATGATAGAAGGGTCAAACAAGACAGACAGATGATAGAAGGATCAAACAAGACGGAGAGAGATGATAGAAGGATCAAACAAGACAGACAGATGATAGAAGGATCCAACAAAACAGAGAGGTTATAGAAGGATCAAACAATACAGAGAGAGATATAGAAGGATCAAACAAGACAGAGAGAGATCATAGAAGGATCAAACCAGACAGAGATGATAGAAGGATCAAACAAGACAGAGAGATGATAAAAGGTTCAAACGACACAGAGAGATGATAGAAAGATCAAACAAGCCAGAGAGATTATAGAAGGATCAATGCAAGACAGAGAGATGATAGAAGGATCAAACAAGACAGGGAGATGATAGAAGGATCAAACACAGGACAGAGAGATGATAGAAGGATCAAACAAGACAGAGAGATGATAGACGGATCAACAAGACAGATGATAAAGGATCAAACAAGACAGAGAGATGATAGAAGGATCAAAGCAAGACAGACAGATGATAGAAGGATCCAACAAAACAGAGAGGTTATAGAAGGATCAAACAAGACAGAGAGAGATATAGAAGGATCAAACAAGACAGAGAGAGATTATAGAAGGATCAAACAAGGCAGAGAGATTATAGAAGGATCAAACAAGACAGATGATAGAAGGATCAAACGGGGCAGAGATGATAGAAGGATCAAACAAGACAGAGAGATTATAGAAGGATCAAACAAGACAGAGAGATTATAAATGGATCAAACAAGACAGCGAGATGATAGAAGGATCAAACAAGACAGAAAGATGATAGAAGGATCAAACAAGACAGAGAGAGATGATAGAAGGATCAAACGAGACAGAGAGATGATAGAAGGATCAAACAAGACAGAGAGATGATAGAAGGATCAAACGAGACAGAGAGGTGATAGAATCAAGACAGTGAGATGATAGAAGGATCAAACAAGACAGTGAGATGATAGAAGGATCAAACAAGACAGAGAGATGATAGAAATATCAAACGAGACAGAGATATGATAGAAGGATCAAACAAGATTGAGAGATGATAGAAGGATCAAACGAGACAAAAGACAGATGATAGAATGACTAAACAATACAGAGAGATGATAGAAGGATCAAACAAGAGAGAGTCAAAAGTCAAATAAACAACAACAAAAAATGATTGTCAGACAGAAAAAAAAATTCAAGTCAAGTAAACAGACAAATGGATCAATAAGACAGACACAAATGAAATTCAATTCAAATAAACAGACAACATGACTAAGTCAGACAGACGGACAATACAGATGGGTTGAGTCAAACAGACAGACAAATGGCTCAAGTCACAAAACTAAGTGACCGAGTCAAAGGTGCAAACAGATTAAATCAAACACACAGGCGATAAAAAAAAAAGAGTCAAATGGAAAGACATAAGAATCAAGTCAAACAAACAATAAACAGACTGAGTCACACAATATACAGACTGATTCAGACGGACACAGGGTCTGAGTCGGACAATATACAGACTGATTCAGATGGACACAGGGTCTGAGTCGGACAATATACAGACTGATTCAGACGGACACAGGGTCTGAGTCGGACAATATACAGACTGATTCAGAGGACACAGGGTCTGAGTCGGACAATATACAGACTGATTCAGACGGACACAGGGTCTGAGTCGGACAATATACAGACTGATTCAGACGGACACAGGGTCTGAGTCGGACAATATACAGACTGATTCAGACGGACACAGGGTCTGAGTCGGACAATATACAGACTGATTCAGACGGACACAGGGTCTGAGTCGGACAATATACAGACTGATTCAGACGGACACAGAGTCTGAGTCGGACAATATACAGACTGATTCAGATGGACACAGGGTCTGAGTCGGACAATATACAGACTGATTCAGATGGACACAGGGTCTGAGTCGGACAATATACAGACTGATTCAGACAGACACAGGGTCTGAGTCGGACAATATACAGACTGATTCAGACGGACACAGGGTCTGAGTCGGACAATATACAGACTGATTCAGACGGACACGGGGATTGAGTCTGACAATGAAGAGACTGAGTCAGACAGACAGACATACAATCAAGGAACCGGATCATACATGTACACAAGGGTCTCAAGTCAGTCAGTCAGACAGACAGACAAGAATGAGACTGAGTCAGACAGTCAATACAAAAAAGCTCAGTCAAATAGACAATACGGTAACTGAGTCAGACAGACAGACAAAAGGACCAAGTCAACAAACAGACAACAAAAAAGGTTAGGTCAAGACAGTCAGGCAAAGGGATTCAGTCCAACAGACAGACAATAAAGAGATCAAGTCAGGCGGATAAAATGATGAAGTTAGACAAACAGACAGACAGTACAGAGACCGAGTCAGACAAACAGGCAAAAGGATCAAGTCTGATGGATAAAAGGATCAAACCAAACAGGCAATAAAGGGACTGATCGAGACAGACAAAGGGATCAAGTCAAATACGCAGACAACAAAGAGACTGAGGAAGACAGACAAAGGGTTCAAGTCAGACAGACACTAAACAAGTAAACAGACCAAGAAAGACAAAGGGACCAAGTCAAACAGACTGACACTTAACAGACTGAGGAAAACAGACAAAAGGATCAAGTCTGAAGACAGACACAGACAGACACTAAACAGACTGAGGAAGACAGAGGGACCAAGTCAGACACAGAGGCAGACACAGACAGGGATAAAGTCAAAGGGATTGACAATAAAGAAACAAAGACACACACACACAGACGAAGGGATCACGTCAGACAATAAGACAAAGAGGTAAAGTCAGACACACAGGCAAAGACTGAGTCAGACAAAGGGAGGGAGGAAATCAGAAAGAAAGACAAAGGAACTGAGTAAGACAGGCATACTGACAAAGGGACATGGTCAGTTAAACAGCCCAGTTGACAGACAATGGAAACGATCCAGACGAACATGGATCCAGAAAAACAAAGTGACTGAGTCAGACAGACACTTAATGGGATTAGTTTGGACAGACAAATACAGGGGGAAAAGCTACACAAACAGACGAAGGGATTGAGACAGACAAACACGCAGTCACAATGGGACTGAATCTGTCAGACAAACAGACCGAGTCAGACAGACAAAAGGAAGTGTGGCAGGGAAGACAGACTGAAATCTGACACAGGGACATGAAAGATACAGGCAAAGTGAAGCGAGAGCAAGAACATGGGGAAGTCAGACACAGAGAGAAGTCGACAGTCAGGGGAGCTGGGGAAGGGAGATCAGGAATACCGTGGAATCTCTAGCCGTGCTGCTCCTGTGCATGCTGCCGCGCAGCTCAAAGTCTTCCTCTTTCTGTACAGCCACCACAGCAAAACACAGAGCATAAGCATGACATGCACTGGCATATATAGCAAAGAGAATGCTGCTCAGGCCATGCTGTTCAGCAAATGCAATGTTACCTATGATGCAGGCTTTTCAATAAGTCCTTGGATGTAACAAGACCTGTGAAGTCATTTAAAAAAAAGTACTCAGTCATATCACAAAGTGATCATTATTACAGACTATCTTAGCTTAGCTCGGTTTTAAGTTTCTGCATGGTCGAGCTCCATCGTATCATTCTAATCTTCTCCAGCTTCATCATATCCTTCTAATACACTCCAGCCCAAATGTTGCGTGCTTCTGATAATACTGATCTCCTCCACACCCTTTATTTTCAAGCACCCTCCACTTGGAACAAACTCCTTTCCTCCCTTTGCTCGACAAGTTCTCTCCCTTCCTTGAAGTTATCTCCCAAGACTATGCTTTTCACCTACTCATAAGTTTATTCTTTTTATTTTATGATTTACACATACACACACATAGATATAGATAGATAGATACTAGATAGATAGACAGATAATATATACTTATATACGTGTGTGTGTGTGTGTGTGTGTGTTGTGTGTGTGTGTGTGTGTGTGTGTGTGTGTGTGTGTGCTATGAACTTTGCAAGTGCTTTGGGCTATATTAAGCAATAAATATCCATTAAGATTATCGTCATTATGAATGACAGACAGCCTATCTCTGCTAAGCAAATACTCTCTCTCTCTCTCTCTCCACACACACACACACACACACACACACACACACATTCAAAGAGGGAAGAAGTTCCTGACCTCTGAAAATGTTCAAGCTCTCTTTCATATCAGTATCTTCATCTACCCCAGTTGCATTGTGTGTCTTTAACTAGTGGTTGGACCAGATGACCGAAAGTATTAAGACTGAAGGATACATTGAGAAACTGAACTGTTTTGCATGCTGGTAGATGTGCTCAAAAAATCAGGAGTCCAGTCTTATAGAAAATCCCCTACAGACAATTAAAAAAAGTAACATTCACCATATACTGCACTAACTGCATACTGCAATTACAACATACACCATACCCTGCATTAATTACATTCTGAACATGCTGTATTATTCAGTCAACGCAAGCTATAGCATACACATGCAATCACTCACGTTCTATACCAAACGAAAAGCTTTCCATTAATAAATATATACATCCCGCACCATATTGCCCATTCCTGGTGGAACAATGGATTCTAGTTCAATAACATGTAAAGAGATTTGAGGTTTTTAACATGCCCTTGGGACATGCACTGGCATTTGTGATAGTGATTTTTGACAAGCAACTGATCCCAGTTACCAACACAGGTTAGATGAACTGCCAGGAGATATATCTGTTGGGGCTCACATTCACTAATTCTGAACAAAAAAATTCAAAGTGGCAGCACATCAACTGCAGACAAGGTTTGGCAAAAGCTCTCACACTACAAACACTGAGGTAACAGAGGATGGATACTCATAATACGATCACATCTGTATTGCACTATAGCTTGAAATATAGACTTTCACCTTTCTGCATGCACCATCTCTCAAATAATATATATTTCATGATGTTCTGGTCAGAGTCAACACTAATGTTACAATATAACTGGGTTTCCATTCTGGCAGCAATTGTTGGCTATTACAATACATTCCATGTAAAAACAAGGGAGGTTACTATAAAACACAATGGCAGCCAGGAAACTGATCTGGATCTACACAACTAGGTAAGTACAGATAAACCAGACACCTCCCTTTCTTAAAAACAAACAATGTACATGTCTATTTCTTTAGTCTGTCAGATGTGCCACTCCTGGTTCTATAGACCTACTGAAATGCAGATGCCTGTATGTAGGCCATGAAGTACTAAGTGTAGTCTCAGGTAGATCTACAGGTTGTGGTGCTGGCTTATGGGATATGATCCTGGGCTAAACCACATAGCTGACAGTATCTCATGAGAGTGCAGTTTCTTCTGAAAATCTGCCTATTAGAAGACTTTATACAGGAGGATCCATGGTTGTTACTTTTAAAATGACCATAGCTGGTTGCAAACTGTCCCCTTTAAGGAGCTAAGCAAAAACAGAATTTCTGTCTCTCAGTGTTGGCAGAGAATGTGCCAAGCATTCAAAGCATTGCTTTTGGATTTTACAGAGTATCTTTTCCTGGTAATTTCAAGAAGACTGACAGCTCTTGGCTTGAAATGCTGATGTGAATATATGAATATAGAATAAACGAGCAAACTCTGTTACAATAATGCACGAAAAAAAATCACTGTGTTGAGTATGTCACAGAGTCAACCTGCAAGCAAGAACCGCGCTTCAACACTTGCAGGTGTGGACAAAATCTGCCATGCAAAATGTCAAAGCCATCCTGCGTGAATCACTATGTCATGCTGCATGAACAGATCAGGTACAGGAGAACACCTGAGAGCCAGGGGGTAACAGGATACAGTTATGAAAACAAAGTTACGCAAGGAACATAAAGGTGTGGTGAACATGACCCTTTTCTTTGACACAGACATTCTCATGCAAGTCCAGGCCGCAAATTAACTATTAAAGGTGAAAGACGACTGTTGTCTAGCCAACACACAAGACTCACCCTGAACTACATGTAGGCCTGAAAGGAAAGGAAGGCATGAGGACAATACATTTGTGCACTCCCAGAAAATTGAGAACTATCATGTGCGAGCTAACAGGTGCACAACACAATGGAAAGGACAATGCGAATCTGCTGTAATTCTCAACTGCCGGAGAACATTACACACCCACTGGTACAACTGCTCTCCATAGAAAACAATTCATAACTTATCCTCTATATTGTACAGGAAATTTTTTGCACCAATTTCTTTCTTTTTTTTTTCCTAACAGATGACAGTGTGACAAATGTAGACCAGGGTACACTGATAATTAAATTTGTGACTTTAATTGATATCATTCTGACATGGGCAGCCATGGAACAGTGTTTGTAAGTTATGACACTACCTGTGAAATTCAAGATAAAGATACATGTTATGACACCATTTCTGTAAGTTATGAGACAGACATTATGATACCAGATCTGAATATGATCAGACAGACAAATTATGATATGAGGTCTGAAATTTATGTGACAGTTACATATCATAATATCATATCTGAAAGCTATGAGACAAACACACACAGAATGACACCACATCTGAAAGTTTTGACATAAACAAAATCTTCTGACATCACTGAAAATTATAACACAAAAGAACATCACTTCTGAAGATATGATATAGACATACATCATAACATCACCTCTGAAAAGTATGAAACAGACACACATTATGACACAACCTCTGAAAGATATGAAACAGACACACATTATGACACAACCTCTGAAAGATATGATACAGACATACATTATGACACCACCTCTGAAAAGTATGATACAGACATATATTATGACACCACCTCTGAAAAGTATGATACAGACATATATTATGACACCACCTCTGAAAGGTATGATACAGACATATATTATGACACTACCTCTGAAAGGTATGATACAGACATATATTATGACACCACCTCTGAAAGGTATGATACAGACATTATGACATCACCTCTGAAGGTATGATACAGACATATATTATGACACCACCTCTGAAAGGTATGATACAGAATTATGACATCACCTCTGAAGGTATGATACAGACATACATTATGACGCCACCTCTGAAATTTATGATTCTGACATACTTTATGACACTATCTCTTGATTCTGACATACTTTATGACACTATCTCTGAAAATTATGGTACAGACAAACATTACGATACCATCTGTGAAAGCTATGAGGCAGACATACATTATGAAACTACATATGACATTTGTGAGACAGACATGCATTATGATACTATGTCTGAAAGTTATGACACACACATTATGACACCACCTCTGAAAGATATAATACAGACATACATTACACTACTTCTGAACGTAATGATGCAGACATGCATTATGACAACTACTTCTAAACGTAATGATGTAGACATGCATTATGACATCACTTTGAAAGTTATGATACAGCACAGGCCAAAGCACCAAATCTGAAAGTTATTATACATACATACAACTGTGACAAAAGCACTAATGTCATTATACAGACTTAAATCATTATGCAAAGAATGGTGCAGACAGAGATAGGCGGCCAGTTATGTTACAGACATCATGTTGTTATTGTACAGAAACTGGCAGAGATACAGTCAGCACTTACACAGAAACAGTTATGACAACAACATAGACTGTTATAATGTGGATTGTAGCAATGGTAATACACACATCTGTGGTACAGAGAAAGAACTTTAATACAAACATAGACTGCCGTGACACATGATACAGAAATGTATCACACACACACACACACACACACACACACACACACACACACACACACACACTTCCAACACTGAAACTTATGAGTTATGAATTAGTCACTGCACTCCGACTTGTTACAATACAGAACCTTGTCTGATAAGAAAGAGTAACTGATAGAAAAAAAAAAAAAACAAGCAAGCAAATATGTATACATCAACAAACACACTATTCAAGAACTTGACTAGTTGAAGCTGTTAGACAAACAAACTAAGAATAAAAGCATGCCAATCAATTATTCAGTCAGTCAATGACAAAACACTGAATCTTCATAACGTAACAAAAAGGCCACAGTGACCTCTCTTCGCAGATGACATGCAGAATGAGAGTTGAGATCTTTATGTCCACCAATCACAGAATGTTACTATTTATAGTGCTTTGGAAAAAAATCATACAGGTACATGATTAAGAAAAGATTCCTTTCTGACCTCTGACCTTTAAAGACAACATACATCTTGTTAGTATTAAGAATTAAGAGGACTTTACAGAGAGAGGAGCTGCACAAAATAGACAAGTTTATTTGGTTTAAATGGTATTTTATTTCAGTCGTGTCACAATGTCAATACAAATATAAATGAGACAGGAGCACAATAAACCCCATCTTAAGAGAACATGCTAACAAAAATCTGTGATGGACATCTGAAAAGTGATGCATAAAGTTTCCACAACATAGCAAATAAGCATCACATGACAACAAAGGATCAAAAACGACAAAAAAAAAAGAAATAAAAAGACTTCAGTGAAATGGAAGTTATCAGCCATGGAATGAGGGAAAGGACGTCACATTTGTGTGAGTGACAGTCAATGTATGGGACACAATTCATCAATGCACATCATCGGCAACAAACCGAGATACAACTCTGAACAAAAAGTAGACATCAGTAAAGGTACAGACCAGTTCAGTACAGACCAGAAAAAAAAAAGATTAAAACAACTATTGATTGTATTCCATACATACACATTTCAACTTTCGTCTCTGTCTTTTATTATTGCTGTCTCTTTTGTTTAATTCATGTACCAGGCCCAATTCTTTCAATTTCCTCACAACTGGTAAATATTAGATCTCAGTTTACCTGATGATGCAACCATCTGTGATGAAGCTTCTTCGTTTTCCTTTAACAATATACTCATCAAACAAAAATTGTCAAAATTTACGTGTGAATGTTCCATCCTAGTCCCTTCCCCAATAACTCCCCCCTCTCACCCTAACCCCCCTCCCCTCACCCAACCCCCAGATTCCCCTCTGTATTCTTCTTTCCCTTGACACCCCTCCTTCCTTCCTTCTGCTTTCTTACCCTCCTCCTGGTTCCCTCAATAAATCTCATATTATCAAGGCTACAGATGCATCAGCAAGGGGTGGGGGGTGGGGTGGGGTGAAAGTTCAAATACTAGCATGGCTTTCACCAAACTGACCGCACTGATCAGAAAACATGGTAAGCGCTGTCAATCACACACTATAACTCTTACTATCTCCATGTCATTAATGCCATTAACTATGACTGACCTCACTGTCACACTCATATGTGCTGGACATGCGACTGTCACGAGATCCCTGACTCCACCCACTGTCCCGTGATGAGCTACTAGAACCTGAACACAACCACAGAGGAACCAAGGGTAGGAGACATGCAAAACCAACATTCTGAACACAACGATACAGAAAACAAAGGTAGGAGATGCACAAAAAACCAAATTCTGAACACAACCATGACGGCAACAAAGGCAGGTGTTAAGCAAAAAACCAAATTCTGAACACAACCATGACGGCAACAAAGGCAGGTGTTAAGCAAAAAAACAAATTCTGAACACAAACATAAAGGAAACAAGGGTAGGAGACATGCAAAAACCAGATTCTGAACACAAGCATAAAGGAAACGAGGGTAGGATGTATGCAAAAACCAGATTTTCTAGTCAAGCTGAAGTATCTACCTCACTGTAGTTTATGGTACCTATTTCTAAACGTTTACACATACTGTTCAAACTGGGCATTACCTATCCACTCTGCAGTTTTGTGCATGTGTAATTTTTTTTCTATGTATCTTTATGTATTATTAACATATTTCTAACTCACTTTTTTTTATTTTTCTTTTTGAACCTGGGAGCAGTAAACCAAGCAGAAGACAGCAAGCAGAAGAGCTCATACACTCAGCATAGACTTGTTGTATCTGCCTCTATGATGTTAACAGCTAATATATTCAGCCATGAATTGTTGAATTGTTTTTGTACAAATGCATGTGCATGCTGTACTTTTTCACAACAGTATTTGAGCATCTTTTCTTGTTTTACACAGTGACTGCCCTGATATGTCCCTTTGGGATTATAAGAAATTGATCCTGAAACAGAAACTGGTTTACTGCAGAGGGCATATAGTAAACATGTGCATGGGACTGTTTGCCAAGTCTCTGTAGGCACGCAGTCAGACTTACTGGTGGTACTGGCACTGCTGGCACGGTCAGAGACGCAAGGGAGGAGCTGACTAGCGGAGGCTGACTTGGTGAACACTTTGGGTCTTTTCTTCTGCTGACGCTGCAACACTGGCTCCTGAAACATTCCATACACCATCACACTGCACTTCCTTCATCTCACATCACTACTCACTGCAGTCCTGCAACATCATCCACACTCATCTACTGTTACATAAGGGTGGTCTAAACTGACAGCATGTTTGTGACAGACAGCAGCGCTGCATCAGGAATCTTGGCCTGACCTTTGATTTCTGCTGTTTTACACAGGCACACTTCGTGGAAGTGATTAAGCCTATGAGTAAGTCAAGCACAGAGCTTAAGTCATCACAAACATACAGGAAGGCTGGAAGAATGAAAGCATGACAGACCTTGAGTTCTGTCTGAAGGCCACTTCCTCTTCTTTCCAACAGACTCACACATAGTCTACCAAAGTTGGTACTGGCCTTGGCAATCCTTTTATTGAATCATCAATGTACCACTCTGGAGAGAGAATTGCCAAAGTATGAAGTTGTCATATAGAATGTGGGATGGTGACTGTAGTGTCCTATTGGTCTGAGGCTTGTAATGAAGGAATAGTAATTCCCATACCTGGGTCTCTTGGACGTGTCATAGAATTGATCACTGATTATGATACTGCAGATCTGCAGCTTTTCCACATTTCACACTGCATTTATGAATCATTCAGCATATAGGCTTTGCTGTATTTATGTTCTCAAAAGTTTTCTTAAGCAGTACAACAATGCATTCCCAAACTATTCCCCAAATTGTATTGTTGTGCTCTGTTCCAGAAACATGTCTCACAGTCCTGACCACACCATAGCACACCTAGAACATTAATCATGCCATATTACTCTTAGACAGAAACTCTCTGGGAGAAATTGACAGCAGACATCCATCAGATGGGAAACCCACCCTGACAGGTATTTCACCACCCTGACAGGTGTTTCATCCCTGAACTCCTACAACAACACCTCTGAACCATTCCCCATACATGCACTTTTCACCTGGAACATCCCAACATCGCGTTTCAATACTGCACTATATTCCTGATTGTGAAGCAGGAAAGATTGCCTGCCATTTATCAAATGTGTTATTACTGCACACACTCAAACTATTCAGTCTGATGATGGTAAATGATGCTTACTGAAACATTGAGTCTGACACTGGGTTTGCTTTGGCGTCCACCAAAGCCCAGGCGTTGAAGTAAGCCTTTGGATGTCTTGTCTTCTTTCTTCAGTGCCTCCCTGACCTTCTGGTATTCTGTCTTCATGTCAGTCAGCTCTTTCTGTACACACAACACACACACACACACACACACACACACACACACACACACACACACACACACACAGTGAGTCACATTAAAAAGGGTATAGGATCTGCTGTAAAACTTTCCTTAACTCTGAAAAAAATATTATTCTCATATTATAAGAGGTACAGAATCAGCTATGGTCTCATTTCTCTTTATATGAGGATTGAGTATACGATCAGCACTCACTCAGTGATGTCTCCTTTATGAAACTGAAACTGGATGAACATAATTGTTTTGTAAGCAGCACAGAATCTGCTATACACTTTCCCTTCATTTTGATTAATGTAGTTGTTATATAACATGGAGTACAGACTGAACTATGGACAAACACAGCTGTGACCTTAAAGGGTTTCTGACACAGTTATGGACTTGTCACTTCTTAATTCTAATGAGAATCATAATTTCAAGGGAAACAGAACCAGCCACAGATCTGTCTCTCCATGCATCTGATAAATATCAAAGTTGCATTAAAACCAATACAGAATAAACATGGAACTGTCTTAAGTGGACATCTATGAGGCATGCCCAGTGAATCATTTTCATTCCCCAACTGACCATGTGCTGTGGGCCAAGATCACCCAGTCTACAACCAGTATATATACAAATACACGCTCCTTACAGAGTGCAATTTTCAGGGTGACAAGATTCCATGCACAAACATGTTTGTTACACTCTCATGCGTAGGCAACCTCACTGTAGGGTAGAAATGAGTTCCTGGAAATTACACCATGTTACTCCAGGAACTGATCCAGGCAAACAGTCTTCTGAAACCCTGCATCTGACAACTAGTTCATCCGCACCCAAAGATCCAGCTAGTATCAAACACTAACAAAGAATACAGAATCAATGGCACCACTGTCTCATCAATGATGTGAAGGAAAGCACAGTGGGGACTCTCTAGTTCGGAGGTAGATCCAATACAATGAGAAGACTGTGTGAGAAAAGCAAGTCTTAAAGGCAGGGAGTCTAAAATGGGACAGTTTTTATGGAGAAGTTTCACTGAAATCTGTATATTGCACAAAATACAGACTTAGCAACAGTGTTATCCTTTCTCAACAACACTGAATTTTTTTTATCGAGAAGATTTACTATAACTCGTATATCACACAATGTCATTGAAACCATGGTCTTGTGCCCCATAAACAAATGAAATGTGAACAATATATCACAAAGGATGCACATTCAGCCATGGTCCTCTGTCTTTCAAGCTGATGAAGTGGGAGGACTACAGAGACAAGCTCTACCACAGACCTGTCTCTCCTTGAAGCTGCTGGACGGTGTTTTGCTATAGCGTTGCTGCCAGGCGTTGAACAGCATGCCAGCCTCGCGCAGGCTGATCTCCTTTGTCTTCACCATTTCGTTCATCTGTATCAGTTCATCCTGACTGCGCGACCCCATTGCCCCCTTGGACAGCTGTAGCTGGAACGCTATACAGGTGCACAGGCACATACACACATATGAAAGCAAACGGATACCACACACATAGGCACATGCATGCACGCACACACGCGCGCACACACGTGCACACACACACACACACACAACACACACATACACACACACACACACACACACACACACACACACACACACACACACACACACACACACACACTCACACACACACACACACACACACTGTTTTAGTGAATACATTACAATGGCATCCCAATGGCATTAACAATACTCCCAAATGGTACGAGGCAAAAGTAACCACAAAGTGATGGTCACATCAATCACACCATGTAAGAAGACAACCACAAAAAACCTACTCTCAATAGCAGCAAATAATAATACCAACAATCATGATCAAATAACTGTGAAGGCATAGCGTGACTTCTTTCTTTTGGGAATATGAATCCTATGTTCATGCTTTGGGCACTCATTGGTCAAACCTCTCAAGTTTTGGAACACAATTTTCCTTTAGACGACAGGTTTCTACACACTCAGCATGACTGCTTGCACAGTTAATAAAGGACTGTAACTCATGCCTCACATTGTCCCAGGTTTTGATCCAATGTGGCCAGCCAACACTCCCTACACAGCCCAGTACACACATGACCAGAACCAGTTCACGTAAGTAATACACAGCATGAAAGGAGAGTCGGCTGGCAGTGGCCGTCAGGGCAGTGCTGTTATGTGCGTTTCTGTGTCTGTTGTGTTGCTGTCGTACCCTGGCTAAAAGACTCCAGGGATCACTGAACACCCAAAGTACTTGAACACTATGGTACAAATGCATCAGATGGGGATGAGAACATTATGTGTGTGACTGTTTTTGATTACCCCGCCACGTGGGCAGCCACACTCTGACTTCTGGGGATTTTGGAGACTGATAATATTATGCTAGGAGCTTGTCACGACTGAAGATAATCCCCGCATAACTATGCAGAGCATAACAACATTTTGATGTGGCCTTGGTGTTCTAGCCTATGTCAATTGGCCTGACACAACCTTAAGCCAAGGCGGTTAATGTCTGTTATTTGTGACACCTGAACAAGAGATAGTTGTAGGAAATTCACTTTTCAGTTTTGTATGGTGCATTAAATGAGCTGAGCTCAGCACTTTTTAGCGTGTGTTTGTGTTTTGGCTCATAAAACTCAAGTCGATAACACAACAAGTAGACCAAAGCAGAACCCATCACGACGCTGTCAATGAAATCAGCCACTGCAGTTCAATACAGCACCTTAATGGTGAACTCCCATCCTCCCTCCTCCTCCCCCTACCTCCCTAAAAAATCAACTGATAAAACAGGTCATATACACAAGCACACAATGAGCAATACACTCACACACACAGAGTCCCTCTCTCTCTGACACACATACACATAAGCACACACCACACACACACACACACACACACACACACACACACACACACACACACACAAGAGTCAGACAAAGAAGCAAAGAGACATACCATCCCTGGCTCCCATGCCCATGAACTCAACAGGTCCCATGCCAGTGCCATGGGTGGGCAGAGTGCTTGTTTTCTGTTCCGTCTCACTGATCGATTGCAGTGTGTAAGGAGAATTTGGACGTCGCTCAGACATAGAACGGCCTGAACCTGCACATGCCGTTCAAAAGGGATAGTTACTATACTCTCTTGTCACATCACAAGCTTATAGTGAATGGTCAATGGTCACCATAGCATCATTCTGATCCTCTTTTTTCTTTTATTTATGTAATTGTTTATCATTATCATTACTGAAAGCATTTATATAGCACCTATCCCCAGATAGAGTGCAAGCTCTCAGCACTTCATAATCAATGCTCTCATTTAAGCAATCGGCCGCCTACCTGGACACAAACAACTGAAGTGCTACCTACTGGTGCTACAGTCACTCATTTCCATATCATTCAGGTAAGTATCAGTCACTTGGTTTTTCACTTATTCTTTCAATTTTTCGTGGAGGATGCATGCTATGTGCATATGTGTCATCTATAACAATGGCCTAACTGGCCCTATACTCTGAAAGCTGGTTTTAGGATTTTACTAGTGTACAAGATTTTACATGTGTGTTCATGCAAGAGTCCTCAGTTAACTGTCTTACAAAAGGATTTTCTGGAAAATAAAATCTATATCAACTCTGAAGGGAAAAAAAAACCACCTTGTACTGAACAACCTGGCAGAGATTCAAACCCACAACTCCAGGACCACAAGTTCGGTGCTCTTTTGAGCTTTTCCAGTTTTCTTAACATGTTTGCTCCTCTATAATTGAGTGTCCTGAACTTTGTCCCTTTAAGATGCCAGTCTTCTATTTTTGCTGCCGATTAGTCCTTCTTTCAGAGTCCCTTGTGTGTGTGTGTGTGTGTGTGTGTGTGTGTGTGTGTGTGTGTGTGTGTGTGTGTGTGTGTGTGTGCGTGCTTGCTTGCGTATGTGCGTGCGTGCATGTGGGTGCGCTTGCATGTGGGTGCGCTTGCATGCGTGTGTGTGTGCGTGTATGGGAGCATGCGTGCGTGCGTGCGTCTTTGTCTTGATTCGATTTCACCTGTTTCTGGAAAACAGATTTCAATGTTTTATTTTGTTCATAAATGTCTTGAGCCATGTCACTTTTATTGGAACATTTGAATGCATTTATTACAAACAGGAAATGTCCTTGATCTACATATATAGCTATCTATCATATATAATATGAAAGTCTCGCATCAGTGGACAACCAATCGTAATGTACAGGTGCACACAACAGTGAATATTGGCCAGTCACCTTTTTGACGAGGTGGAGGTAGAGGGGGTCTGTCAGGAGCACAGGTGTACTCAGGATCCTGGCTGTTGGTCTGCCCCCTGCCTGCCTGTGATGACCATGGCTGCAGCCATGTTGGTGAAGGCATTGTGACCGTCGCTGCCGGTTCACTTTTGGTTCTGCTCCTGGCAGGTGGAGCTAACATCTGCGACATGTCTTCGTATTCATCCTGGTCAGAATCTGCCATTGGTGGACAGGACAAAACAAACTTTTTTTTAACATTTTATTTGCTTTTATTGTTTTTCAACATAGATATAGGAAACAAAAGAAGATAACAGCAACAACAACAGCCAGAAATTATGTATGAAGCAAGCCAAAATATAAAGTAGAATAGATTAACACATGGGAAAAAAAAGGAAATGACTTCAGTACAGTATCATTTCTGTATATAATGCATGGTTACTTATTGATAAACACACCACAGTGCATTAGGAAATATTCCTAAACCGGTATACATCGTATTGTTCTACAACTGCTACACGTAAAAAAAGTTATACATGCTTTTGATGAAAGACAAAAACAACAAAAACATGCAGGACGGACAGATAAGAGTCAGACAGAGAGATGAATATGAATACACAAACAGTATAGGAAAGACAGAGAGACAGACAAGCAAACAAACTGGAAGACTAAATGGGTTGGGCCACAGCTAGTGAAGACATATCATTGCCACATGAGCACATTATCTTTCAAGTACAAATATACCAAAATATTTCAGCAGCATATAAGAGCCTCACAGGATATCATCAGCAAAAGATTTTTTAAAAAGACTTTAATTATTCCAGTACTTGTTTTGATGTATTGCATTATGCACATTTATATATTAATACAGAAGAGACATACTCCAGAGACGTTAACTAAAGCAACTAGGTATTAGAAACTAAAGATTCAAATGCAAGCCATTTGGCATGGCGATAAATTTTTCAATTCTCTATGTGAAGTTCAATATTTTCAAGAAACTGCTACTTGTTGGGGAGGGACAAAACAAAACTATGTCACCTGAAGGTTAATCCTGCAGAGTTCTCTCTTTAATGATCTGGTTTTTGTTGTGTAACCTAGTCCCCTCCTAACTAGCATTCACCTCAACTCTCAAGCTTTGTCAGTCACTTCAAGGAGACAAGTTTTGAGTAGGCTATGAAACAAAAAAGAAGTGGAAACAGTTTGTAACTTACATGGTTTATCTGGCTCAGGTGAGAGATTAGTAAAAAAAAAAAAAAAAAAAAAAAAGGGTTGTTTTGTTTTGTTTTGTTTGGGGGGGGGGGGGGGGGGGACAGAGGCAGGGTTAACCTAAAACATGTGAATTATGATAATAAAACAAGTTGAAGGCATAAGAATATGAAACACATACTAATTATGATAATAAAACAAGTTGAAGTATAATATACAGGTTGTGTCTGTGTAGCACTAAAGGTATATCATTCTCAGACCTGCTTCTCTTTATTCCAAGAACAGTCAGCTGCTGTGATTTTATGCTTGGGTGCCAGTGGTACAAATGTTCTTTCACACACACACAGTTTATTGTGTGATGCTGACAACAGAATTGGTCATGTTGGAACCTGACCAATCAATTAAGCTGTGTTAATTTGATTTAGGTGTGTAGGATGGGCATGGAATGTGTTCACAGACAATAGCATGTGAACCTTCTTTCATTTTATCTTCTGTGAGCCTAAAGATTGAAAGCCGATATTGTGACAAACAGAAGACCACCATCTCAGATAGGGCTGTGTGTTGCACTGCTTATGTCAGGCTGCATTAAAAACACTAAAAATCACTCTATGTGGCCACCGCCTTGGCTTAAGGCTGTGTCAGACCAGTTGACATACGCTAGGGATTGTTTTCAGTTGTGACAAGCTCCTAGCATAACATTATCAGCCTCCAAAATCCCCCGAAGTCGGAGTGTGGCTGCCCATGTGGCAGGGAATCAAGAGCGGTCACATATGTAATGTTCTCATCCTTAGCTGATACACTTGTACCATAGTGTTCAAGTACTTCGGCTGTTCGGATGATCCCTGGAGTCTTTTAGCCAGGGTACGGCAACAACAACAACAACTCCACATGGCCCAGTTGTAGCACAGTGAGAGAGAGCGAGACAGTCTTCCTCCTACCCATCCTTCCATCACTCAACTCACCACCTTTATACAATGTGATCGTGAGTGACATGGTTTACCTGGTGCTGGGAACTGATGCATGGCAATGTAGTGGTCGTAGATCTCATTGGCAGTCTGCATCTCCTGTACAAAGGGTCACACACATAACTGCCTGGCGGTATGCCAACTGATCAATTCATGGTCAACTTACACACTGACATGCAAACCACATCTTCAACCTAGGGAAAGACCATTCTAATGTCTCCATAGCTCTAAGTGCAGAAGTCAAAACATGACCACTGCATTTAATATTTAAAAAGAACAATATTATGTAACAATCTTGCAAGCGTGATGCAGCAGTCCAACTGGCCTGTTCTTAGAGGTCAATCATGTATGCACATGCATACATAAAGAAAGCCGACATGAAAACGTGAATGATCAAACCCAGGATATGGCAGGACAGTTTAACAGTGTTCATTATCATAGTAGCCTAGTTGACTACACGCAGCCTTTTTCAGGGCGGTCAAATACATGCATGAAAAACAGCCACTTCCTGAAAAACACCAACACCAACAGCAAAGTCAATATGTGTATAAAACCAATAACGTGGTAACTACAATACTGATATCCTAAAGGGCATCAGACAAGGCTGTGCTAAAAACATCAGCCTTTCCATTAGATTTATTGATCCCAAATTTATATGAAAACATGTAACAAACAATGAAAACTATCTACCTGCAATGAAGAAAGATGTTAATAAAGGTCATATATGTAAACAAATACTGCAAACTGGACAGGTGGTGTCAATTCTGGACAAGGTATACCTTTCTCTGCCTACTTTCCAGATTACAACAACAAAAAAAGGTGGTATGTCATATGTTGTGACAAGAACAATAAATGTAAAAGATTTTCCTGAATACACACCAGACAATGGGAGCCGGAATAGCTCAGCTGGTAGAGCGCCTGACTCATAATCTTGGTGATCCTGGGGTTGCAGGTTCGAATCTCCGCCGGGGCGTTTCAGTACAGGGGGATTTTTCCCTTAGAGTTAACATTAGTTCTGACTCCATTTCCCATACAGTCCTTCGAATGAGACCATAAACCGAGGTTCCGTGTGTGAACGCACGCATAATATCTTGCACACACGTCAAATCCCATCACCAACTTTCAGAAGAGTAGGCCAGTTTGGCCGTTAGTATGTTACAAGGAATATGGTATTATTTGGATATTTTTGAAAATTCTGCTGCTCATATTTATTTGATTTTCTTTTCTTCATATGCTGTATTTTGTTCTTTGTTTTTTGTGTGACTGGGCAGGATGTTAGAAAAAAAAACTGTAAGAGCTTATTCTTTAACCTTAAATACAGGTAATTATGACCTAAAACAGCTTCCAGAAATCAGGACAGCTAACTGTCAGGAAAGAACTGAAATTCCCAAGAAGCAGCTACAACTAGATCCAGACCTGACCACCACATAGCACATTACAAGTGACAATACTGCACTGAACCATGAGGGCAATGCAAATGACTACAATGACACAGTAGTTCATCCCAATGCTGGTGTCAGCACAACAACATATAACGGTACACAACTTGTGAGCACGAAGTACATAGTCCTAATGAGACATTACTCTGCAAGCGTGACACATAATCCACCAAAGCAGTGCATTTGCACAACAATGCAACAGAGACAGAAAAGGCAGACAAACAGATAGAGACAGATGTAAAGAGATACAGAAAGAGAGCACTGATGCTATGAGTTCTCCTGTATGCTCCAAGGAAATGCGTGTACAAGACCTTAGATTATTTCTTCATATCGATGACAACACACCAAAAGACCATGAAAATGCAGCGCAACATGGCACAAATACAATACACCCATCAACCATGGGCAGAAAAGAATGAAACTGCAGCAGAAAAAAGACAACTGTACCATGAAATCAATGATGTAGTTTTCCAACTCTTCAAATCCCTCCTTTGCAGCCAGTTCGGCGGGGTCAAGGCCATCACAGTTACGTATGTGGTAAGCCAGGGAGCAGCCAGGACACTCCAGGAGGGCAGCACAGAACTCAGACATCCCATGGGCAGCGGCATAATGCAGCAGTGTGGGATAGAGAGCTTCTGAGTGCTTCTGCAGCTCTGTTCACACAACACAGGTGACAAGGATAATCAAAGACTATACATGAAGAAATACATTTATTTCAGGATTTTTGTTTGTAGGTTTGTTTGTTTCTCTTGTTTGTTGTTTTTTCTTCTGTTTTCCTTTTTTTTTCTTTTTTTTTGTGCATTCAGCTCCAACCACTAAAACAGAGAATGTAGTGTCTGTTTCTATTTATTTTCCACAGTTAACAAATAAAGCAAGAAACAATGCTGTGGGTGTCTGCATTTCTCAGGCCAGTTTAAAAGTAGGGTATATTGTAAAATGAAGAATAGCAATTGTGTACACACTCCCAAAGAAAAATGGAAAATGAAAAAATAAAAGAGCTTCATCTTCATCCTTTTCATAAATCATCATAGAAAAAGTTTCTGGTTCTGGTGCACGTTATGTCCTGCTCCCATGGTGACCTCCCTTTGCATCTCCTCTCCACATCCATGCCTGAGGTGAGATTGCAACAGACTCATGAGGATTGCTGGCTTACTGATATATAGGCACTCTCTGAGGGGGCTGATCATTCACACTGGCTTCACAACTAACCAAGTATTGTAACCAGCAATGGGCTTAGTAGGTGGAGTCCCATTTATCCTGGATCAGAACAGACACCACTGAACACCACAAAAATCACTCAGCTGTGGTGTAGTGTCTGCTCTGGCAGGTTGCTTATGATAATCTGGTCTTGTCAGCTCCTTGTGGACTGCTGACAGATGAACACTGACAGAGCAGACCCGGTGTGGTTGTGTTTGAAAGAGAACGAAAGAAAAGAGTGTGAATAATGCCATCCAGTGAACACAGAAGACAGGACAGCTAACGCCAGTGAGAGAACTAAAGCAAAGGATGAGTATTTATCTTCATCTGCACTGGTGGATTGAAAGTAGGTGTGGGGTGGTATTGGCTGAATGTAGAATATTTCTCAATGTAAATAACCATTGTCAAAATAAATTACTTCCAGACAACAAAAGTGTCACATCCAAATCTATCAGCTTAATAATCATTTTGTTTGTTTGCCTTTTTTTCATGAACAATGGACAGGTCACAGAACAGCTAAGATAAGGCCATAAAAATTCACACAGGTTATCAAATAAATTTAACAGAAATCATAGAACAGAAAGCAAAATCATACAATTGTACTTAAATGTTTTGAAAGCCTTGCAATACACAGACGTAATTATATGGCATGATATGCTGTCTTTGACATTTTACCTCTAACCTTGACTATTAAACAAATTTACCTACCAGCAACAACAAATCATTACACTGAAAAAATATAGCCCACAGGTGCAGAAGGAGGCTTTCTTTTTCTCTACTTTTTCACCTTTTTCCCCTTATTTTTATCACACCGGCTGCTGCAATGTGCAAAAATGCATACTAAGTTAAACCATTGACAAATGAAACATAGACAGGAAGAACAAAAACACAGAAGCATACTTTTTTCAATCTACATCACATCAAAGAGTAAGAAAGAACAAGGGGGTCACAGACAGAGTGACGGACGGAGAAAAGAAGAAAGAAAACAAGAAAGCGAGAAGATCAGCCAGAAATCAGTGAAGGGAACAGGTGAGAGACCCTAAATACCTGTCTGATCAGACAGTGTCAGGTAGTGGAAGACAGTCTCCAGTCCAGAGCCGGCAGGGGGCAGACTGGCGCTGAAGATCTCCTTCAGGTGCACATCCAGATGATGCAGGTCAGGCATCCTGAGGATCTGGCACAGGTAGTGAGGGCTGCAGAACGTTCCCATCTCTGCCCCTCGCACTGTCAGGCTGGACCGCCCCCGCCGTTTGTCGCCCTCGAGAATCAGCACATTGTGCTTGCCTGGTGCCAGCTCTGTTCTCAGATTTTAAAAAGAACAGTTATTATTTCCACAAGACAATACAAACAGATTACAGGACAAGACATGATGCACTCCAACCTCTTAGGTCTTCTTCAAGCAAAAACAAACAACATTCATGACAATGAAAACGAAGAATGAGCAACCACTTATCTGTTTTCAGGGCAAAACAATTATGTGATGAATGTGTGCCATGATTCAACATATTAGTTACTGTATCACGACAAATGCCTAGCATCAGTTAATAGAAGCATCTATGTTCCCAGCATTACACTACTCTCTACCAAACCTAAACTTTACACAAAACAGATATAAGCATTAACTGTGTTGGAGAATGGAAGAGTCAACATTACATGAAATATCACCTTGCGCCAATTCTGAGCCGGAACAAAATTTGGTGATCTTTATTTTGTCTAGAGACTGGAAGACGTTACATGACATTGTGGTGATATTGTACAAGGACTGTGGCAAGATTTTGTTTACCTGGAGCCAAAAAGGTGAAGACTTTCTCATTCTCCCGCTTAGGTGTCAGATGAATATCTGTTTGTTCCACCTTGAGAGTGATGTTCCCTCTGATCTCATCTTTGAACACCATGGCCACATGTACACCGCTCTGAACCACACACACACCACATATGTTGCACTTGAAACTAAATGACATAACAACTAAATACATCATTCAAAAAGTACAGTCATGCAAACTGAAATGGGAACAAAGTAACAAATTCACAGGCACAACTTATAAATACCACACTAAAATGATATGACTATAGACACAATCATTTATTCAATCTGTGCAAATAAAATGTAAGATCATTCCTACCTCAATGAAAGAATATGAATGTACACATCAGGTTAAACACACTGAAATAACGTGATCACTCACACCATCTCAACATCACAATGAAATGATTTATCGAAATCTATCTATCCATCCATCTATCTATCTATATACACCACCCCTCATGATACACTTAAATATTATGCTCTTTCACTTCTATACCCTAAAATGAAATCATATTACTGTATCAACCATCCACACAACCTGAAATGCATTATGATCAAAACCACACATGCGCACACGCACACACACACACACACACACACACACACACACACACACAATTTTACACACACAATTTATACAACATGCTGAAAGTACATTCATATACACACAATCACACTGAAATTCAATTATTCTACGTGTAATACATTTAAAAGACATTATGATCTATTCAGCATCAAACTGAAAAGACATCATTGCACACATCACCTACACACACTGTCTAAAGTGTCATGACCTCATCCAGCTCTGCTCTCTGTGGGTATTATGCAATGGACACTTGTAGCAGGAAAGACATTCCAAATCCTTCCAGCCAAGCCTTCATTTCTCCTTCTTCACTCTCTTCCTCTTTCTCTCCTGACCAGTGACTTAGTTTCAGTCTAAACTTTGACATTACTTCCTCTTTGCCTGGACTGGCAGCTCACCTGTTAGTGCTGAAGTATTCCAAAGGAGTGTTCGTAACAAACTTCTACGCAATTGATTACCTATTATTTTGACATAGCATACATGACAGCTTATTTCAACTTGGTACATCTGTTTTTGATTTTTCCTCGATTAGCACAGTTCTGCTTTTTATCATCCAGGCAACAGTGTGAAATTTATAATGTCTTTACATTATCTTTAACAAAGATCTGTTATTGTTGAAACATGTAAAACTGATTCATTTGCAATTTTCATGCAGCTCCACTTGCCTGAATCACCTCAAGTCATAAAGTTGTAGTCTCACTTACGTATGTCTGGCAGAATGCAACTGTGCGAGACATTTTATTGTCCCATGGTCAGTGATAGATTTATTTGATTTTGCATCCTTGTTTGACAGAATTCACAGTAACATTCAAATGGTGTTATTTTGACAGAATGTAATTATCTTTTACCAGTGTATACAGCAATTACTATAACTGATCAAAATTATAATTGTGAATTTTGTAATTATGAAAGAATAACTGTAGTCATTGTTTCCTTGTAAATTTATGCCTGATGAAAGATAAAGTTGAACAACCAAGCTTGGAACAGATGAAACAATCAAATACTGTACAATTCATATATGCAGAAATTCACACACATATATATAATATATATATATATATATAATAGCCAAGCGCTAGAAACAAATTTGTAGATATTTTAATACCTCTTTTAGTACTTGTCTTATCTATCTATCTATCTATATATTTTTATATATATATATATACATGAACAAAAGAAGGCAAAGAACAACAAGTTCCATTTGATACCCAAATTTTCAGCACAAGGCCTTCCTCCGGGGAGTTTATTGCGACTAACTGACAAAAACGTCTCTCACACACACACACACACACACACACACATATATATATATATAATATATATATATATATATATATATATATATATATATACCATCAGTTCCTGAAGAAGCCTTTTGGTGAAAGCTTGGAATAAAAAAATAAACTCCATGGGCCGTGTCGATGACTTATTGTTCATATATATATATATATTAAACAAATAAACTCCAGGGATAAGTACTGAACACCATTCCAGCAACTTACAGAGCAGCTTGGTGTAGCAATGACTGCAAGAAATATTCAATTATAAACTAGTAAATTCCAAGGATAAGTACCGAGCACCATTCCAGCAACTTACAGAGCAACTTGGTGTTGCAATGACTGCAAGAAATATTCAATTATAAACAAAGCTTGCTCTTATGTCTTAGACTGAAGAAATAGGGGAGATAAGCATTCATATCTGCAGTGGTAGATAATTCTGCCTAACTAACAGTATGTGCTTGAGTGGGTGAATGGGGAATAATAAATGCTTCTCAAAATGAGCCTTCAGCAAGCTTATAGTCTCCAAGGGGGAGACAATCTCCAATGGAGAGGAAACTCACTAACATATAACTCCTGGTCATTCTTCTTAAAACCGAAAAGGTAGAGGAGTCAAGTTACCACTTTCTGCGGTCACTGAGGAGAAACAATCAGGTTTCGAAATACCGGTATCTGACCAGGAGTTATATGTTAGTGAGTTTCCTCCCCAGGCTCATTTTGAGAAGCATTTATTATTCCCCATTCACCCACTCAAGCACATACTGTTAGTTAGGCAGAATTATCTACCACTGCAGATATGAATGCTTATCTCCCCCTATTTCTTCAATCTAAGACATAAGAGCAAGCTTTGTTTATAACTGAATATATATATATATATATACTTTGAGTAAAATAAAAATAAAAAACATTGAAGTAAAATTTAAAAACAACAACTTTGAGTTAAATAAAAAAACAGAAGTATACTTGGGAGGAGTGGTGACCAGCAAATCAGTTGGACTGATCATTGAAGACTACACACACACACACACACACACACACCACACACACACATCCATAAAAATTCATGAAAGCAGCAATGGAGTGTTTCTCATATCCCATTACAAATAACAAGGAAAATAACTGAATTAGATTAATGTGTATTTGAACCTTGATGGCAAGATTTCATTTTCAGGGAAGGAAAGCATCATTCAAATTCAATGTTACTCTTTCATAACGTGCATAACAGGCAGCCTATCTTCGACCAAACACATGAGACCAATCTCAAGATCCCCTTGAGAAACCTGTGTGCCAAGGCTGAAGATGGTCACACAGGGAAAGTGATCATCATGAACACTCAGGGACAAGCCCAATAAAATGAAAGCAGTGTATTTTTCACAGTGTTGTGCATTCAACATCCTTGTTATAGATGGCACATCCTGCACAAACCAGTATACAGGGGTATACGGATGAGAAAACGTAAAAGAAATTTGCTGTTATAGAGAACGAAAATTAGAACACAGCCTCATAAATGTCGCAAACAGGAAGTTTTTTTTTCTTCTTCTGAATCTGCCATCTTGCAATGGTTAGCATCACTGGCTGGGGAATGGGGAAGCAGAGGGTTTGAAAGCCTTCAGAGGAATACATTTTCAGGACTTACTGACCCCAGCCAGCTCCTGCCTACAGGTCTTAATTAAGTATGCTATGAGCTTAAATGGGAAGTTAGTTTCAAAGTGAGGTGACTGCAGGTGGAAACTGAAACAAATTTTTTAAGTAAGTTAAAGTAACTCTGCCAGTTAACATGGACAAACAAATTACAAGACAAAACACGACGCGTTTCGACCTTTTATGTCTTCTTCAGGCAAGATAAACAACATTCAGGACAATGAAAATGAAGAACAAGCAACCATTTATCTTTTGGAATTCTGCGCAAGATCTTAAAATTACTTTTAAAATCTGAATTAGAAAACTAGAACCATAACTTTCATGCGCATAATACAGATGCATTTCTGAGATTGTCGTTTAAATTTCCTGACCAACAAAACAGGTGTCTGTATTTCATGGGTGACTAAGCAGTAATTATTGTCTGCAGGGGGGTTAGAAGGTGGTATCTAGTCTACTGGATCAAAGCAGGCACTACTGAACATCACTGAAGTGACAAGATAGCACTGCAGAATTTCCTCTGGTCAGCTGCCCCATGACAAACTCAATACTGATTGCTCTCTTTGGACTATCAATGTTGAGGCTGTGACAATGATCTCAGGTGTGGGTGTTTATAAAGACTACCACTGAGAAAAAAAACAAAAATTCTTGAAATTCAGGTGTGGCATTGAGAAGAGAATAGGGGGTTGGGGTGGGGAGAGGAAACAGCAAGTCCTCGCCACTCCTCACAAACTGATAACAACTTTGGAAATAACCCCCCTCATGGTATCCCCCCTGACCCACTCATCCCACGCTTATTCCCTCCCCCCACCACGCCCCTCTCCCCACCATTATCACGAGGATTTAAGTGATGCTGTTAGCCAATTTAATTAAAGAACTTGCGTTTAAGACTTTTTTTTTTCCTTAAAGCTCTTTCAGTAGGAGAGAGAGAGAGCCCCCCCACTCTTTCTCCCCTAACCCCTCTTTCTTCCCTGGCCTATCCTATTCCTGTCCTGTGTATTGCTGCCTTGTAAACAGAGCATTGATCACAAAATGGCGACTGGAACAGTAGACCTCAAGTGCGTGGGTGCTCGCCTGTATGGCAGAAATGTGATCACACTGTCACTGGAAGGGCTGGAAACAACACACACAGTATGGCTTGCAGCAAGTGACAGAGCAGGCACACACACTTTCTTGGCCTAGTGCAAGTCTTTATGTGGACACGTCGTCTGTGGTAGCCCAGTGGTTGATTTAAATTGATTAATGCTAATTACTCGGATCTGGCAAGTTTTCAAATGTTCAAAGTTCAACCCTGGCCTAAGTTGGGAAGTGACGATGTGCATAGTGTTTGGATGTGATGTTGATTCCAACTTTCCCTGTATAATTCCCCCTTCAATGAATGGCATTTACATGTATAGATATATATGTCACACACAACATATCACAGGCTCAACATACTGGCCTGAACCTGAATTTTAGAAAAGTCCACTTATATGCAAAATGAAGGGGAAAAAGCCCTCAGTCTCAAAGGTATTTTAAAAGAGAAGATGATTAAATTTACAGCAGTTACAGCATATCTGGCAGCTTATCATCAAAAATTAGAAATGATATTAAAGTAAGATCCAAAGAAAGCTCAAATCAGAAGCAGCTCGCATACGCACACACACACACACACACACACACACACACACACCACACACACACACACACACATACATTCATGCAGAACAAGAGGACATTCATACAACATTCAGTTGAAGCAGATACCTGTGCATGAAAAGAGACAGGCAGAGACTCTGTGACATCACCTAGCATTTGCCATCTATAGACGTCTTGAAACTGGGATGTCTCTCCCATCTAAAAAAAAAAGTTCAGAACAAAGACGGGCGCACCAACAAGTAACAATGAACAACTCCCATCATCACAGATATCAATAATCCTGCTGTTGACCATCAACACTGCGCCATCTACAAGGCTGAGATCACAAATGGTCATCAAGCTTCTGAAGAATGCAGAGGCTGCTGGACCAAGTAGAATATCATCAAAAACTGAACAATTTCACACCAACACAATGACAACCCTCCCTGCAAAAAGTTTATAATCAAGAATTGGTCCTTACTTATGAAAAAGTAAGGTGTGGTGAAGGTGCTGAAGGGGAGGGGGCAAGGGGGGGGGAACTTGTCACCTAGCACTGGGTCGATGCAAGCATATTGCTAGCCAACTCTCAGGAAGCTCAGTGAAGAAAACCTTAGAAGTCTTGGCTAAAAAAAAAAAAAAAAAAAAAGCTACATTCAAACAGTATGTACCATTCAAAGACTACACCACCATGCTCTGCTTTGTCACTGAACAATCAATCGAGTGGCAAATATTACTGTAAGTAATCTTTGTGGAATGAGAGGAAATATAAAAATAGTTAAATAAAGTATATGCAGCCCAACCATTTGTACAACATATACAACACAATCCTCACCTCATAAATGACAGAAGGAAAGAACTGGACAACATTTGAGGGTTTCTTCTGAGTTGGAGGTGGGGTCTTTTTCTTGAAAGCAACGCCCTCTTCCGCAACAGGTGTTAATTTCTCCTCCTGAGACACTGTCTCAAAGTCTGTGTACCTGACTTCTTCTCTTTTCTCCTGAATCGCACCACAAGCAGTGTCCGTGGCGCCTGCCTCTTTATCCTTGCCTCTAACTTTTTCTAACTGGCATTTCTCCACCATGTCCAGAACTTTGGCAATTGTCTGACGCACTTCTCGCACTTCATAACCTGGGTCAAAGAAGGTCCACGAGTCGCTGACGTAGCTTTCCTTGGCCAGGTCATACAACCTGTCAGAGTCGTCCTTGTCCAACAGAAGGAAGAGAACGATGCTGGAAGAGTCCGGGACTTCCCGCAAGACCCGGGAAAACCAGCCAGTCTTTGTCTCCAGAAAGACCAGTAACTCGGGCGTCACCAGCAACAACACCACCGCGGACTCCTGACAGGCCATCGTCACTTCTGGTGGATTTTCGTACAGCAAGTCGTCCATGACAATGGTCTGATGCCGGACCTGAGGCGACTTGGTCAGCTGACTGGTCACATACTTCCCCCACTCCTCTCCGTCTGACACCAGCAGCAGTGTGATGTCATGGAACGTCATGGTCCTGGTCTGCGAGAGGTCATCTGAAAATGGCCGCATCATGATATTACGTGACATGGGACTTCAGCGGTTGCATGCAATGTAACTTCAGTTTTTGCTTCATGCATCATTGTGCATCGCACACACACACACACACACACACACACACACACACACACACACACACACACACACACATGACATGGGACTTCAGCGGTTGCATGCAATGTAACTTCAGTTTTTGCTTCATGCATCATTGTGCATCGCGCACACACACACACACACACACACACACACACACGCACGCACGCACGCACACACACACGCACACAAGAGAGAGAGAGAGAGAGAGAGAGAGAGAGAGAGAGAGAGAGAGAGATGCGTTCAAAACACTGCTTCACATCGACTTGCATGCATCTCTGCAGAGAGGAACTTTCGTGTGTGCAACTAAATGAATTTACTAAAACTGCGTGGATCTCTCTCTCTCTCTCTCTCTCTCTCTCTCTCTCTCTCACACACACACACACACACACACACACACACACACACACACACACACACACAAATAGTTGCAAAATCATATCAAAACGCACAACAAAAAATGTTTACAAACTGAAATGTCAGATTTCATAACTTTCATAACAAATAGGCCTACACTGTTCGAATTCACACACACACACACACACACACACACACACACACACACACACACACACACACACACACACACACACACAATTTGTGTTTATTTACGTATGGCCAGGATACGGCTGGTCCACTACTTCTGTGAAATCAAAGGAGAAGCGGACAGTGTTCTATTCACTTTGATGGTGTGTGGTTGTGTGTGTTGATCATGTTCAGCTACTGAACTCTTGTATTGAAAAAAAAAAACCGTGCATTTTAAATAGGCTTAGTGTTTGATTTTAATTCAGTTGTTTACGTTTTAAGTTCTGTGTTTCATTCTTTCAGTTCGGTCCATGGTTGCAACTGAAGAAGCTTTAAATAAAGCGAAATATATTTTGCACTTACTCCAGGTGTTTGTAGTTGTTTTTAACCATTCTATTCACTTTGAGTCAGCATTGCAAACGATACCCAGCCTACAGCGTCCCGTGTCCATTGTATGAGTGAATGGAGTATGTAATGTAAGCAAGATTTTCATGTTCCAGTGTTTCAGCTGAGTCAGTGTATTAGAATCCGTTGTCTAGAGTCAAAAACCCGTCCGTAATTATTCCCCTCAAAAGTATCCAAGGCTCAATGTTTAAGCGTTTTTTTTTGTTTTTTTTTTCTTCATTATTATAATAAATTTTAGATACTGTATTTTCAACAGTGTTAGGCAGTGTTCGATGATTACCATGTCTAACAAATGCCACAGTTTTTTTTATGTAGCCTACCGTGATTTGAGCCACTGTCCAGAGTCCCATTCTATGACTGTCCTGTACATTCAACTATTCTGAGCCTGAATTCTAAGTTTCATTCTTTTGAGTCAGTATCACATACGCCTACCTTTCGCCGTGTTCTGTCTAACACTGTTTTGAGCAAACAGTTTCATGCCTTATTTTGACCTTAAAGACCGCATACTGAACTGGGTCAGCATAGCATGTTCCGCTCTATCACAATGCATGTTCCGCTCTAACACAATGCATCGGTTTGCTTCGGTTTGAACTAATGACCTCAGGGTTTCGGGCTAGCGTGCTGGTAATTTTCCGGCAAGCGAATTTCGCGACAGAATTTTGCCAGATGAAAAATCATGTCTACGGAATTGCAGGTTCACGCGTAATCTACGTTATGGCTTGGTTCACGCAGAGTCTGCTGAATAAAAGTTTGCCTCAGTAATACATGAATTTGGCAACACCGTTGCTTAATGCGTGAAAATCCAAAAATTCTGCGAAGTTCGCGAACTGAACATAATTCCTTTGCTAAGAGCATGCTCCAAGTGACAGTTGAACTGTTACTCTGCAGACTGTTTAATAAAATAAAATTTTGAAAAAAGAAAGAAAGAAAACGAAAGAAAGAAACCGTGAAGTAGCCTACTAACATGAGACCCAGCATACAAATAGGCCTAACTGTCAGAATGATATGACTCACATCGCCGATTAACTTTTTTGTTTTGTTTTTTTCGAGAGCAGTATTTAATGAAAGGGAAGAAAAATCATCATGCTTCCCATTGATGAATAGAATAACTGACTCAATAGCCGTTAACACGTTACGGCCGCCGCTTGATCATGGTGGGGAAAAAAAAAAAAAAGATCACGAACAGAAAGACAGACAATGGAGGCACATGACACTTCTCAGTTCACTTGCCCCAACTCCCCCACCCCTCCCTCCCTCTGTCTCTCTCACATTCTCAATTCATCCCCCCATCTTCTCTCCCCCCCCCCCCCCCCTACATACACACACACAGAGACACAACTGACTAGTAGGAAGAAATAACAAGTGTATGATGTTTGCCGAAAGAGCGAATGATACTAATGCAACGGCAAACAAGCCGGCGATAGGCAGAGACAGGGTTTCAGTAATGAAATGAATATTTGGCACAATAAACAGAGAGTGGGATCTGGACGTCAAGGAGAAAGAAGACGTAGGCCTGAAAGATAAAAAACAGAGCAGAATTTGGACATAATTAAGGAGGAAAAGATGACGGAGAAGATAACCGAATGATAAATGAAAGAATGGATGACGCGTGAGTGATTAGACGGCAAAATTATAATCATTGCCTAATGGATTGTTTTAGAAACTGTTTCAGCAACAACAACAAAAAAGAAAATCGATATTTGAAATTCAGGGTATAGCATTGCTCCTAATTACCTGCCCATTCCACAGACCTGATGATTACTGTACCAAAGCGACAGGACAGCCACTGTGCAAAATACTGACATGAAAGCTTCTGCACAAAACAGACATGACCGCCACTGAACAAGACAAAGACACTATCGTAAATGTGTAGTTAATACACAAAACAGACATGATCGTCACTGCACGAAACACCGACATGATCGTCACAGCACGAGACACAAATATTACAGTCACAGCACAAAACACAGACACGACAGTCACCGCACGAAACACAGATATGACAGTCACCGCACAAAACACAGACATGACAGTCACAGCACGAAATACAGACATGACAGTGACAGAACGAAACACAGATATGACAGTCACAGCACGAAACACAGACATGACAGTCACAGAACGAAACACAGATATGACAGTCACCACACGAAACACAGACACGACAGTCACCACACGAAACACAGACATGACAGTCACCACACGAAACACAGACATGACAGTGACCACACGAAACACAGACATGACAGTCACAACACAAAACACAGACATGACAGTGGCAGAACGAAACACAGACATGACAGTCACAGCACGAAACACAGACATGACAGTGGCAGAACGAAACACAGACATGACAGTCACAGCACGAACACAGACATGACAGTGACAGAACGAAACACAACATGACAGTGCAGCACGAAACACAGACATGACAGTGACAGCACAAAACACAGACATGACAGTGACAGCACAAAACACAGACATGACAGTGACAGCACAAAACACAGACATGACAGTGACAGAACGAAACACAGACATGACAGTGGCAGAACGAAACACAGACATGACAGTGACAGAACGAAACACAGACATGACAGTGACAGAACGAAACACAGACATGACAGTGGCAGAACGAAACACAGACATGACAGTGACAGAACGAAACACAGACATGACAGTGGCAGAACGAAACACAGACATGACAGTGACAGAACGAAACACAGACATGACAGTGACAGCACAAAACACAGACATGACAGTGACAGAACGAAACACAGACATGACAGTGACAGAACGAAAACACAGACATGACAGTGACAGAACGAAACACAGACATGACAGGGGCAGCACGAAACACAGACATGACAGTGACAGCACAAAACACAGACATGACAGTCACAGCACAAAACACAGACATGACAGTGACAGCACAAAACACAGACATGACAGTGACAGCACAAAACACAGACATGACAGTGACAGCACAAAACACAGACATGACAGTGACAGCACAAAACACAGACATGACAGTGACAGCACAAAACACAGACATGACATGTCAGACAACACAGACATGACAGTGACAGCACAAAACACAGACATGACAGTGACAGCACAAAACACAGACATGACAGTGACAGCACAAAACACAGACATGACAGTGACAGCACAAAACACAGAGATGACAGTGACAGCACAAAACACAGACATGACAGTGACAGAACGAAACACAGACATGACAGTGGCAGCACGAAACACAGACATGACAGTGACAGCACAAAACACAGACATGACAGTGACAGCACAAAACACAGATATGACAGTGACAGCACAAAACACAGACATGACAGTGACAGAACGAAACACAGACATGACAGTGACAGAACGAAACACAGACATGACAGTGACAGAACGAAACACAGACATGACAGTCACAGCACGAAACACAGACATGACAGTGACAGAACGAAACACAGACATGACAGTCACAGCACGAAACACAGACATGACAGTGACAGAACGAAACACAGACATGACAGTCACAGCACGAAACACAGATATGACAGTGACAGAACGAAACACAGATATGACAGTGACAGAACGAAACACAGATATGACAGTGACTGTACAAAACACCGACATGATAGTCACTGCACGAAACACAGACACGACAGTGACTGTACAAAACACAAACATGACAGTGATGTACAAAACACCGACATGACAGTCACTGCACGAAACATAGACATGACAGTCACAGCACGAAACACAGACATGACAGTCACAGCACGAAACACAGACATGACAATCACTGACACTGACAATGTATAGCAGGACAACGACATTACAAGTACAGGAGGCCACGGTACAAAAAAAAAGAAAAAAAAAAAGACACAGACAGACATGCCAGTCTTCAGACCAGACGACACAAACTTGTCTGTCCGTACGTGCTGTTTCTTTTATTGGGTTTCAGCCACGGGTGGCCCTGACTGAACTGGGACTATTTACCGGTCGCTCACCGTCACTCCCTTCTGCGACCTTTTCCATCCACCCTATTGCGCGCGCGCGCGCGCGCGCGCGCGCGCGCGTGTGTGTGTGTGTGTGTGTGTGTGTGTGTGTGTGTGTGTGTGTGTGTGTGTGTGTGTGTGTGTGTTTCGCTTAAAAAGAAGTACAATGACAAACATGATTAATGGTGAAACAGGACGTTACCCTGTATCAATTACAGTCTTTGTCCGAATGATTCGATTTTGGGCCAGTTTGGTTCAATCTCCTGTTGAAAAAAGTGTCGGTTAGGTTCTATTCTTTCATGGTACATTTGCACAACAGCGCAGTAACTGCGTCTATTAGAAACTTACTTGTACAATCTGGTTTTGACTGTGTTTGGAGCAATCAATCTTTTACAGACATCAAAACATTATGTAGGAATGTCAAAAATAGTTTGCAATGCTCTTTTAATCAAACGTGGCAACATGACATTGAAACTAGCAGTTAATGTTTTTCTACAAATTTCATAAATCTGATTTTAAGGAGGGGAAATATATTTCTAGCTTAGCAGATGTTTATATTTACCCTCTTATCAAATTTAGATGTTCTAATCATAAACTGCCTATTGAAGTAGATCGTCGATTTGCTATTCCAAAAGAAGAAAGGTTATGTAATAACTGTGACATGTCTGCAATAGGTGATGAATTTCATTTTATCATACGTTACTTTGCGCAACACGTATTTCTCTCCCCAAAATCTGTATATAATTTTTGTCAAATGATGTCTTCTACTAAGCGAAAACAAATGCTTCTATTGTCAAAGTATATTAGATTATCTCAACTGTTGTAAATTGTTGATCTATGTCAGCTACGTTTATGTTTTATTTTGACTTGTTTGTTTTCCTTTTCCTGTTCTTGCTTTAAACACACCCTTCCTCCACACCTAAAAGGGGCAAAAGGAATAACTATTGTATTGTGCTGTATTGTGTGTGTGTGTGTGTGTGTGTGTGTGTGTGTGTGTGTGTGGTGTGTGTGTGTGTGTGTGTGTTTTGTGTGTGTGTGTCTCTCTCTTTGTTTCTCTTTCTCACTCTCTCTATCTCTATCTCTCTCTTCTTCTTCTTCTTCCTCTTCTTCTTCTTCTCGTGTTAAGCGCACCACTCGCTATCGATAATTTGTCCTGTAAAGAATTAACTTCTATAGGAATATCCTCAAGATGAAACTGGAGGGCACAGAAGTATGGCAGACAACCACGCTTCACATGACGAAGCGTTAAAACGATTCTTTTTTCTTAAATCAGAAAACAGGCGTGTGATAAGGTCAGAAAACCAGGCGCAACGAACATTCCACTGCAAAACTTAAACCTCTTGAAGTCGGTGATAACAAGCGGACTTCAATGTCACAATTTGATCGAGGTCGATGAGACCCCGTCTCACTGGGGTTGTTTTGTTAAAAGAAACGAACGCACCTTAAGTTTATACACAGGTAGGATTGCCGCCAGGGAAATTTAGTATAAAGCAACAAGAAATGACAACATTCAAGTGGTTAAAGGAGAACATGGTACTAATTTATCCACACACGTACAGCAACAGAACTCTGCGGGTTGTCAGAAAATGCCTGTGCGAGGGTACCTGTTTGACAGGTGTTCGTGTTTCAAAGCCGGCTATGTGTGTGTGTGTGGTGTGGGGGGGGGGGGGGGGGGGGGGGGGGGGAGGGGGGGGTCATATTACGAAACAAAATACAAAAAAGGGGAAAAAAAGAAATTAGGCAACGGTGAATCGAAATATGCACTGCTAGATTTTAAGATTTTTTCTTTGCTTCTGATTGACATTAAATGAAGTAATTTTACAGTCTCTTCTCAACACAGTTTTTACAATTTTGCATAGTTCAAGAAGCAGGCAATCTACAAAACAATACTGTCAGGGGAGGTTATGCGTTCGAACACAAGCATCTCCACTAACACTTTGGATAATGATATCACAAAAGTGTCCTTTCCTTTCCAACAATGTCACTAGCTTCATCTTTATAACTGATCTTGCCGCCTCCGGTTGACGCCTGTCCCACTATATTTCTAGACACAAATTCAACTAGCCCACAAGCTGTCAATCACACTGGTCTTTCTCTTCTCTGCCCCCATATCCCAAGGCGTGAGGACTTCGTAGGTAGCCTTCTGTGTATAATCCAGAACACGCACTACTGTACAACGAAGTGAATCAGCGTCAGTGCAGTCTGAGGGCTCTAGTATAGTCTTCTGAGCATATTTCAGAACACGTATGACTCGAGCAGCGAAAGTGAATCATCAGAAGTGCAAGGTCTCCTTTAGTGGGTGTCCTCATAACGATACGATATTCTACTTTGCAAAGGACTTGTGATGCTGGGGACAAAAAAAAGAAAAACGAGCTTGGGTTAGGCTGTATATGAAGGAATCGACTGGATTAGCGGTGTGGGGCTAATGCCACTCAATTGCACGGAAGACGGGACAGAAAAAGAACATCATCAACGAAAAGCAAACATTCTATCCCTTCATTTCTCTACAATGTCTCAAAACTTCCCTCTGGCAAAAGAAAGTGCTCCGTTTACTCACAAGCCTGGTAAATGTGTGTCTTAAAGCGCGTCTCTATGTATTTGTTTTCATGTTTGCAATGAGACACATGCAGTCATCAAACTGCCAAGGATTAGTAGGCTTCTTCAACAAAAATGCACGCATAATCAAATGACGCGAATGCAGCCGTCCTTGATTTGTGCTTGTACAAGTGCAAGTTCTGTATTGTACATCAGCATACCAGATCCAGTTCAGACAAATACCATGGTGACTGCGATGACAGGAGACAACTATACTACGCACAAAAAGTTAAGGATCAGTATGTGAAAACAGGTGCGTAATAAACTCAGTTCGCTACTGTTATTTATTTCTTAGTCCAGCCAAATTGTCATGAATTCTTGTTCAGCTGTAAGTGGGCGATGTTGTGTTAGTGCGAAAATTGCACGGGATTCTCTACTACTGAGCTGGGCCGCAAACGGAAAAGCGGAAACTTGCGAAAAATGACCTTGTTTTGGACCGTTCTGCCTGAACACATTGCACTTGCCAGATGGAAAAACCATTATGCACGTGCAAGCACTGCTGTTTATGTGTGAGATGCTGTCGCTGGCTTGGCTATATAAGAAGACATTCCACCAGTAGTAGGCCTGATCTGACAATACCTCCACGACGAAAATTAAGCGAGTTGGATAGGGGACGAGCTGTTGCATGGTTCCAAGATGGTGTTCCCAAGCGAGAAGTGGCCAGGCGACTTCATGTGTCCATCTCGGTCATTGTCCGACTGATTCAACGCTTCACAGCCACTGGGATTGTCCATGAAAGACGCAGATCTGGTCGACCGAAGAAGACAACCCCACGTGACGATCGTCTCATTGAACGACAAGCCCTGCAGACAAGAACAGCCTCTTCCAGCATAATTCAAAGGCAGTTCAGGGTGGCTACTAACATCAACATCAGCCAGCAGACCATACGGAACCGCCTACATGGGTTTAATCTCCGTTCTCGTCGCCCAGCAGTACGGCCACGCTTAACTCCAGCCCATAGGGCAGCACGCCGCGCCTTCTGCGCACGTCACGTGAGGTGGACACGTCAGCAATGGTCCCAGGTCCTGTTCAGTGATGAATTACGCTTCACCCTTCACCACAACGACGGCCGACTGAGGGTCTGGAGGCGCCCAGGGCAACGCTTTACTGATACCACTGTCCAAGAAAAGGTGGCCTTTGGTGGAGGTTCTGTAATGGTCTGGGGGGCCTTCAGCCTTCACCACAGAACACCCTTGTATCATGTACAGGGTAACCTGACTGGCATCCGATACCGGGATGAGATCCTTCGACCGCTGGCTGTGCCTACACTGCAGCAGATGGGACCGAGGGCTGTCTACCAGGATGACAATGCTCGCCCCCACAGGGCAAGGGTGGTCAACGACTTCCTGCAGCAGTCTGGAGTCAACAGAATGGAGTGGCCAGCATGCAGTCCCGATCTCAACCCGATTGAGAACCTCTGGGATGAGCTGGATCGCAAAGTGAGGAGCCACCCCCCTCCCAGGGATGCCCAACACCTCTACCAGATGCTGCAGGCTGAGTGGCAGGCGCTTCCACAGAGGATCTTCACCAACCTGGTCAACTCGATGAGGACTCGCTGCGTCGAGTGCCAGAACAGCCATGGTGGTTACACGCATTACTGAGCTTTTGGGAGCATCAGTATGCCCTGTCTTGTGATTTCAATGACTTTGGGAAATCAAATTTGGATACGTACCCACTTTAATCAAATGTACACACCAAACGATTGCTCGAGATTGAAGGCAATTGTGTATCGTTATCACTAAAGAATGGAATTAAATGTTGGCCAAACTTCAACGCATTGACTTTCTTATTTTGACAGTTATGAATGTTTGTGAAAGTGATCCTTAACTTTTTGTGTGTAGCTTATGTTCTTAACGATACCTATGCTGTGACTGCGATGACGGAGACAACTATGTTTTTAACGATACCTATGCTGTGACTGTGATGACGGAAACAACTATGTTCTTAACGATACCTATGCTGTGACTGTCATGACGGAGACAACTTAACGATACCTATGCTGTGACTGTCATGACGGAGACAACTATGTTCTTAACGATACCTATGTTTATTATCCTGTAACGGTGGGTCGAGAGGTGTCATGATGGACGCCTAAGTATAGTCATTTCCACGGCCGTCTGTCCTCAGCCATGCGTGACATGATATGGATGTTGTAACCGGTTTAGTGTTTTGTGTCGGCCACCCGTGACTTCTTCAGTCTTCTTTTGTGACACGTTGTTTCCAATGTACCCTGTGGAATGGTTCTGCGTGAAGTCATGACCGGCTGCATACCTGTACCAGGCAAAGTTACAGCCCTTGAGAACCGCGGAGAGAGAAGGAAGCTCGTTTATGTGTTGAATCACAGCCTGAAATAGCCATTTGTCCTTTGTATGAGGTGCAGAGATTCGTGTGAAGCCTTTATTCTGGCACACCCGAATTTTTCGTTCCGGATCTGCCGTCAGTGTCTCGCTCTCTTGTCCACAGAGTGGAAGGGACCTAAACATGAAACTGATGACAGACATAACCATGATGATCCTCGTCGCTACTTCCTTGCTCACCTGCTGTCCTTGTTCAGACGGAACCAAACATAGGCTCCTTGAATCGGTTCACTTCTTCAACTGTCTGCCTGTTGTGGACCACGACTCCGATTTTCTGTGAGCAGACTTTCATTCTTAATGCTTTCTCCGATCTAACGTCGACGTCCTGGGGTTTTCCTGCTTTCATTCTTAATGCTTTCTCCGATCTAACGTCGACGTCCTGGGGTTTTCCTTCTTTTATTCTTAATGCTTTCCCCGATCTAATGGTGACGTCCTGGGGTTTTCCTTCTTTTATTCTTACTGCTTTCTCCGATCTAACGTCGACGTCCTGGGGTTTTCCTTCTTTTATTCTTACTGCTTTCCCCGATCTAATGGTGACATCCTGGGGTTTTCCTTCTTTCCTTCTAATGCTTTCTCCGATCTAATGGTGACGTCCTGGGGTTTTCCTTCTTTCCTTCTAATGCTTTCTCCGATCTAATGGTGACGTCCTGGGGTTTTCCTTCTTTTATTCTTACTGCTTTCCCCGATCTAATGGTGACGTCCTGGGGTTTTCCTTCTTTCCTTCTAATGCTTTCTCCGATCTAATGGTGACGTCCTGGGGTTTTCCTTCTTTTATTCTTACTGCTTTCCCCGATCTAATGGTGACGTCCTGGGGTTTTCCTTCTTTCCTTCTAATGCTTTCTCCGATCTAACGTCGACGTCCTGGGGTTTTCCTTCTTTCCTTCTAATGCTTTCTCCGATCTAATGGTGACGTCCTGGAGTTTTCCTTCTTTCCTTCTAATGCTTTCTCCGATCTAATGGTGACGTCCTGGGGTTTTCCTTCTTTTATTCTTACTGCTTTCCCCGATCTAATGGTGACGTCCTGGGGTTTTCCTTCTTTCCTTCTAATGCTTTCTCCGATCTAATGGTGACGTCCTGGGGTTTTCCTTCTTTTATTCTTACTGCTTTCCCCGATCTAATGGTGACGTCCTGGGGTTTTCCTTCTTTCCTTCTAATGCTTTCTCCGATCTAACGTCGACGTCCTGGGGTTTTCCTTCTTTCCTTCTAATGCTTTCTCCGATCTAATGGTGACGTCCTGGAGTTTTCCTTCTTTTATTCTTACTGCTTTCTCCGATCTAATGTCGACGTCCTGGGGTTTTCCTTTCATTCTTAATGCTTTCTCCGATCTAACGGTGATGTCCTGGTGGGTGTTTTCCTTCGCTGCTTCACGGGAGATCAGTTTTGTCAACGGAACTCACAGGAGATCAGTTTTGTCAACGGAACCCACAGCAGATCAGTTTTGTCAACGGAACTCAAATGACGTCATCCGAAAACTGTGGATATATCGAGTACAGAAACATGTCCTGCGTTACATTCTCCAGGCACAGACTGAACAGGTTTAAATACAAGATCGAGGCCCTGGCGCTTTCGGAAGTCTCCAGTGTTAGGACTATTCATGAGGACGCCGCAGTTTGCATCTTTGCAGAGTGCTGCTGTGATCTGGATGAGACTGTTGTCAGAGTCAGAGTTCCTTATGACCTTACACAGACTTCACCCAGACACGGTCAAAAGCTTTCTTGAGGTCGATGAAGTTGTGGCAGGATGAGCGTGTTTCTTAATCAGCGTCCCGATGTTGAAGATGTCAGACGCGCTTCTTTTCGGTCTAAATCTTGTCTGTTCTTCCACAATAATTTCTTCTGTCTTTCTTTCAAGTCTGTTCAGTAGGATCCTCAACAAAAAGGGCAGCTGATTAAACTGATGGTCGGATACCTTTGGCTGAATCATAAGTTTTCTTTCTTGCACAGAGATAAGTTGTGCTTTTAAAACGATTTCAACTGATATATTTCTGGACTGTTTAAATTTACCTTCGTCCGTTGGCTGATCAATTTTTTTTTTTTTTTTTTTAGAAAGGGTGAGGGTGTACAGGGTGGAAAGCAAAGGGTGGGAAATGGAGGAAAGGTGGTGAAATGAGCTGGGAGGGAGAAAGGCAATAAAAGCAACAACAATCATAATAACCATACTAACAATAATCATTACTATTACCCTCCCTCTCCACCATTGTCATGAGCAAATAGATAGATATGGGAGGGTAGAAAGGAAACTGAATGTATGTTGGTCTTTAGATGTTATAGTTTCAAAATGGAGTGACTGACGGCGGAGAACGAAGCAAAATTTAGAAAGAGAGGGTGTTAGTTACCGCCAATGACATTGACAAACAAAGCACATGACAAGACACGATGCATTTCAACCACTTGGGTCTTCTTCAGGCGAAAAAATAAATCACATTTAACATTTAAGACAGTACAAACAAAGAACGAAAATGACTCATCTGTTGTTAGTCCATGTGGTGGGGAGAATAGCCGCTAGGCGGAAATGACAAGGGGGATTATGGGAGAGGAAAAGGAGGGGGGGGGGGGGGGTTCGTGGGGGGAGTGGGGGGGTTGTGTGATACGATAGGGTTGTGTGTCTAGTTTAGTGGGGTGGTGTGATATCTTTGTGACGGTTGTGATAATGGTGGATTGATAATAACGGTAAGGAGGGGGGGGGGGGGTGGAGGCAAACTGGAAAAAAAAATTATATATAGAAGGGGTAAATAAGTACATGAACAGAAGAAAAAAAAAAAAAAAAAAAAGAAAGTTCAGGTGAATAAAATAAATGATTTCGCTGGGTGATGAAAGAGGTGGTGGTAGTTATGCGTGGGTAGTTGTGAAAGGTGTGTGGGTAATGTTAATGAGGGAGGGAAGGGGATGGAAGATAAATGGGTGATAAGGTATGATTGGGAGGGGGGGGAGGGGGGGGGAGAAAAAAAAGGAGGGTAATGTGTGTGTGTGGGGGTGGGGGGGGGGGGGGAAGGAAGGGGGGCAAGAGAAGGAGAGCTCATATCTCTTCATCCACTATGGGGTGGGGGGTGGGGGTGGGGGTGGGAGGTTGGGAGGTTCATATTAATAGTGTTGTTTAAAAAAAGTAAACAATGCTGTGGGATGATGTTTTATTGTAACAGGTGAAATAATGTGTTGGCATCAATATGCTGCTGTTTGTTGAGAGAAGATAGCAGTGATCAATGAAAAACAGGGTATCATGTGTTGTGCACAACACACACACACACACACACACCACACACACACACACACACACACACACACACACACACACACCACAAAAGGGGGGAGGGGGAACCACATGTAAACAATGCTCTAGGTGAGTTAAGATCGTGTGATCATAATGAGACTAACTGTGGAAAATTTTCACACACACACACACACACACACACACACACACACACACACACACACACACAAAGAGGGGTAAAAATTATTATCATTAATCAGTCACTGATGGGTGATGATCATATGAGATCAACAGTAGTGTAGGAAGAGATTCTTCTCCGTTCCCTTAGGCAGGAATGGTGGAGGTACTGGCAAGGGCTTCTGTATGGTGAAGGCCCTCCAGTGGTCAATAAGGTTTTGCATTCATCAGTGTGTTGGCAGGCCAGGATTCTTCTTTTGGTGTTGTTGGGACTGTTCCACCGTCATTGGGGCTGCATGGATGAATTGCAGACCCGCCAGGGTGGAGTATTGCAGAGATGTTATGTCATAGTCTGGAGTGCCCGGTTCTCAGTATCACAATGATGGTCTTCTTCTTCGTTTACTTAGGTCGGAATCCTGGAGGTACTGACGGAGGCTGCTGTATGGTGAAGACCTTGGTACTACTGATTTAAAATTATTACCATTATCAGTCACTGAAAATACTCCCATCCAGTGAATACCTTCACACTGCACTATATGGAAATGAAGAAGCTGACCAACTGACAAAGGAAGGACAGCAGCCCCAACTGTAAAAGGTAGTCTCCTTGGAATAAATCTAAAATATTTCCAAGGAGACAAATAGGAAGATGACTTGAGCAGCACCCAGACTTCAACAAGAGGGATGCATACTACCTAACTGTAAAAGGTAGTCTCCTTGGAATAAATCTAAAATATTTCCAAGGAGACAAATAGGAAGATGACTTGAGCAGCACCCAGACTTCAACAAGAGGGATGCATACTACCGAACGCCCAAATCAGACCAAGTGAACATTGTTGGACTGAGGATAAGGGTCCCCTGACCTCAACATCACAGGTCCACTATACTCCACACCTGTGAGTCTTTCAAACCATCAATGCAATGCAGCCCCAGAGACAGCGGAGCATTCCCAGCTTGGCCCAAAGTGGAAACCTGGCCTGCCAACTCACCAATGAGTGCAAAACCATACTGACCACTGGAGGGTCTTCACCATACAGCAGCCTCCGTCAGTACCTCCAGGATTCCGACCTAAGTAAACGAAGAAGAAGACCATCATTGTGATACTGAGAACCGGGCACTCCAGACTATGACATAACATCTCTGCAATACTCCACCCTGGCGGGTCTGCAATTCATCCATGCAGCCCCAATGACGGTGGAACAGTCCCAACAACACCAAAGAAGAATCCTGGCCTGCCAACACACTGATGAATGCAAAACCTTATTGACCACTGGAGGGCCTTCACCATACAGAAGCCCTTGCCAGTACCTCCACCATTCCTGCCTAAGGGAACGGAGAAGAATTTCTTCCTACACTACCGTTGATCTCATATGATCATCACCCATCAGTGACTGATTAATGATAATAATTTTTACCCCTCTTTTTGTGTGTGTGTGTGTGTGTGTGTGTGTGTGTGTGTGTGTGTTGTGTGTTATGATATGTGTGTGAAAATTTTCCACAGTTAGTCTCATTATGATCACACGATCTTAACTCACCTAGAACACTGTTTACATGTGGTGCCCCCCCCCCCCCTTTTTTTTCTTTGTGTGTGTGTGTGTGTGTGTGTGTGTGTGTGCAACACATGATACCCTGTTTTTCATTGATCACTGCTATCTTCTCTCAACAAACAGCAGCATATTGATGCCAACACATTATTTCACCTGTTACAATGAACATCATCCCACAGCATTGTTTACTTTTTTTAAACAACACTATTAATATGAACCTCCCAACCTCCCACCCCCACCCCCTAGTGGATGAAGAGATATGAGCTCTCCTTCTCTTGCCCCCCTTCCTCCCCCCCCCTCCCCCCCCCCCACACACATTACCCTCCTTTTTTTCTCAATCCCCCCCCCCCCCCTCCCAATCATACCTTATCACCCATTTATCTTCCATCCCCTTCCCTCCCTCATTAACATTACCCACACACCTTTCACAACTACCCACGCATAACTACCACCACCTCTTTCATCACCCAGCGAAATCATTTATTTTATTCACCTGAACTTTTTTTTATTTTTTTAATTTTTTTAAAAGTTTCTTCTGTTCATGTACTTATTTACCCCTTCTATATATAATTTTTTTTTTCCCAGTTTGCCTCCCCCCCCCCCCCCCCCCCCTCCTTACCATTATTATCAATCCACCATTATCACAACCGTCACAAAGATATCACACCACCCCACACTAAACTAGACACACAACCCTATCGTATCATACAACCCCCCCCCTCCCCCCACGACCCCCCCCCCCCCCTCCTTTTCCTCTCCCATAATCCCCCTTGTCATTTCCGCCTAGCGGCTATTCTCCCCACCACATGGACTAACAACAGATGAGTCATTTTCGTTCTTTGTTTGTACTGTCTTAAATGTTAAATGTGATTTATTTTTTCGCCTGAAGAAGACCCAAGTGGTTGAAATGCATCGTGTCTTGTCATGTGCTTTGTTTGTCAATGTCATTGGCGGTAACTAACACCCTCTCTTTCTAATTTTTTTTTTTTTTTTTTTTTTTTTTTTTAAGATGTTATAGTTCATTTGCCTTAATCTTATGCGTTTCCTTTCTTCCCTTCATTCTTAAACGTTCGGCTTTTATATTGTAATGGTTCCTGAAGCCTCACGACAGGCGTCACTTTTTCTTAAATGAATTAAATTAAATTATTATTACACACACACACACACACACACACACACACACACACACACACACATACATATTAAAACATTGATCCATTCATACTGCAGGGTCGTATTACTAGAACGATTCAAACAACTGACTCGGCCTGTTCACGTATCCTATACGGTCAATGACAAGGTTATGTATCAGCTTCCGTGATCCATTCTCTTCCTCCTGTTTGGGAATTTGAACCTTCCGCACATTCATTGTTTTGTCAGTTCACACTCATGCATGATCTATGAGTATAGTCATTTCAGTATGTTGTCATCGACAACTGCATAGAGTTTTACAATTAACTACTTTTCCTGGAAACCGTCAGTTGGGGGACTAGGCTAACTGACAGCTGACTTCCTAACTATGAGGTTCAACAGCCTCAAGAAAATATTTAAACAAAGGTAATTTGTCAGCGTACCAAATCGACACCGGGTTCAGACGAAAGTCCTGATTAACATGAATGGAAACTTTAACCCAATTATAATTCGATCCACAGGCTTGCACCGTAGTTAAAGTTGTGTTTGGTAAGCTGATGTTGTTACATGTACCAAAGCTTTAGGAATGGTATTGTCAATAGTAGAACGATGGTAGATATTTGACCGAATGAGGCGATTTTGTTACACGTACAGGTTTTAAAACAAACAACAACTATTACTATGACAAATTTTCGTGCCGAAACGTGAAGACAGACACGTGGCTTGAAACTGATGCTACTTATCGTTTCTGGTTGGCAACGCAAACATTTATTTATGGATAAAAGTAAAGATGAACAAGACTAGATTTCCTACACAAAAATTACAATGGAAACCCGCACCTATAGTTGGTTCATATTCCCTTCACTGGACAATCGTGGAAACTATACACACCGACAACAGCAAAAGAAGGTACACAAACAAATCGTCAGCATCTAGTCATTTAAAACTGCAGCACTTGTTGCCTCAAAGGTGCCATGAAAAAACACATTTCATAACATAAAAAGTGAGTTATAGTCTTTTCTATTAATTAAGATTATATTATGTGCATGTACGTCTGTGTGCGCGTGCGTGTGTGTATATGGAGGGGGGGGGGGGGGGTCAGAGGTATGTGGGGTTACTACTGAGTGCATGAGTGTGTGTGTGAAAATGGGTGTGGCTATGTGTATGTCCATGTGCTCGAGTGGTGTGTGTGTGTGGTGTGGGGGGGGGGGGGGGGGGGGGGGGGCGAGAGAGGAGGGAGGGGAGGGGGAGACAGTGTGTATATATGTGTGTGAATGTGTATGTATACGTGTGTGTGCATGTGTATGTGAATGTGTATGTTTAAGTGTGTGCCACCCGCGCGTGGGTGCGTGTGTACGTGCGTGTGTGCGTGCGAACGTGTGTGGGGTGTGTGTGTGTGTGTGTGTGTGTGTGTGTGTGTGTGTGTGTGTGTGTGTGTGCATGTGTTGTAGGCCTACATATACGCGTGTGTGTGCGCGTGCGCGTGCATGTGTGCAGTTGGCAAGATAACTCGAAGCTCGGGAACCTCATCAAATTTTACAAAACCGTTTGCAGGGTCAATGTTTATAATCAAGTGATATCATTTTCAAGTATAAGATTTTTGTTCTCTGGCAAACAAATCGACGCTGCTCGCAAATGAGTGAAAGTGTCCAACAAGGGATGCCATTTATATTTATGAACGGTTAAGCGCTTTCGGGTTCTCTGAAATACTTTTCCGATTTTCATTTAGGTTTTGTTTTGCGTATCGGTTTTTGCCTCGACTGTTAGCTGATACGACGCGCATGTTTGAAATTAAATGCGCAACACGCCTGTATTTAACCCCACCTTCTGGAGTGATCTTGACTAAGAGGGGATAATCCAAGCGTGAACAAGGAATGCGTCCTTGACACGCATGCATAATTTTCATATTTTGGTGATAATTCAAGGTGACAACTGATTAGTCGATTGTGATCAAACTTGACAGACAGGTGCAGCGTCTTGAACGTTACCGCGATGAATCATTAAACGGAAGAAAGGGTCGATTTGACGGGGAATTAAAACGTATCATTTCCGAAAGCGCGGGTGCATGCTGAACGCGGAGCTCTATTCTCATCTCTTTGCAAAATTTTCAGTACGGTCTTAATTTACATCGAAGGTTTACATCTTCATGCTGGTGACAATATTTTGTGTGCCTAACTTTGAATTCCCTTGACATACTTTTACACTGTTTGGTCACTGCCATCTCTGAACTTGGTTCGTCCAGTAATTGTATTCAGTTATATGAAGATAAAGCCCGAGTAGTAGCTGCTAACGTGTGATAATCTGGGTTTGTGTGTGCGTATCATTACATATATCAAGCACTCATTTGCTTGCTAAGGCCTGCTGATTCACCGTATATAACTTAAATAAGGGTTTTTACAGTCTGGAAAGACTCCTTTGTCAGAAGCTACACAACATCGATGGGTAAAGATAAAAACCGACTGGTTAAACAGGTGGAGTCGAACTTGCCTCGCTGGTAATACCTGTGCGTCAATCGAAAAAGTTGCGAGTTCACTTTTAAAGGATTAAAACGCACAAACAAAAACAAAACAAAAGGAAAACAGTGTGTAAAGACTAGGGCGTAAAGACTAGGGATACAAGCAGTCGCTTCGTCCACTGTGACCCAGGTCATAGAGTAATCTGATCTGCTGTAAGCGCCTTACCCAGTTTGCTCAGGACTAACTGATGATTATAGCGAGGAATCTTTGAAGGATGGTCTAAGTACTGCATGTCGACACATTAAAGTGGCCCAAAATGATGGAAACACAATTGTGCACATATAACTGAAATAGGCAGACATGAGAATAAAAGGCGTGAGCGAGCGAGCGAGCGTGAGAAAGAGAGAGACAGAGACAGACAGACATACATAAACAGAGACAGAGAGAGAGAGGCTCTTGAGAGAGAGAGAGAGAGAGAGAGAGAGAGAGAGAGAGAGAGAGAGAGAGACAGACAGGACAGACAGACAGACAGACAGACAGACAGACAGACGGACAGACAGACAGACAGACGAACAGACAGAGTATTAAAAACAATCCAATTAACATCTACCCAATGATGATCACCAATTAACCTGGGAGAATAGCCCATCCTTTCGCATTGACCCCGGACGAAATGTAATCTTAAGTGAATGTGCACTACTAAATCGGCAGAAGTCCATTTGACGCAATGCCTTCTCGGACAAAGTGAACGGCTCCCCCCTCTCCCCCCCCCCCCCCTCTGCCCCCCCCCCCCCCCACCTCCCCCCCGCCAAGTGAACGTCTCCCCCTCCCTTCCCGGAGTAACCTGGATCCTAATCTTCCATAAACCCTTTCTCCACCCGGGCCAGATGTCAGTAAAATAGCTTATGCCTATCTCGAACTGTGCTTATAGCCTTGAATTCGACACTCACGCACATACGGTTAATTTGCCCGCTTTACAACCGCAGTATGCTTAGTTTTACTTTGTTTTAGAAGGCTGTGTTACCTACATGCTCAGGTGAGCGATCGTCGTGTATGTGTGTGTGTGTGTGCGCGCGCGCGCGTGTATGCGTGCGTGCATGTGTGTGTGTGCATGTGTGTGTGTGTGCGCGCGCGCGGTGCGGTGTGCGGTGTGTGTGTGTGTGTGTGTGTGTGTGTGTGTGTGTGTGTGTGTGTGTGCACGCGCGAGCGCGCGCGCGTGCGTGGATACGTGTGCCATATTTCACCATATGACTACATGTCATTTAAAAATCATAGGGGCCTACTCCCTATTTTCTTTCCCCATGTGTTATAAAGAACTAGATGGGAGGCGTGGAGGTGGGTGAGTGGGGAGGAAGGGGATTGTGGATCGACATTAGGAGCAGCCTGACGGATACAGAGAATGGGAAAAAAATACGGGCATAACTTAAGACAGTGAATCAATAACAGAGAGAAAGGGAAGCAGGGAGAGAGAGAGAGAGAGAGAGAGAGAGAGAGAGAGAGCAGAGAGGAACAGAGACAGAGACAGAGGCAGAGAGACAGACAGATCGTGGTGGGGGGGGGGGAGGGGAGGGGGGGGGGGGTAGGCAATAAACTGGGCGTGAGCAACTCGTTATCTTGTCATACACTTTGTCACACAGGGTCAAGATGGCATCCAGAGAACGGCAGGCCAAGGTTAGCGAGATGACAGGACTAATTTGTCTTCATGCAGAACTTCGCACAAACGAACCTCCACCGCCAACACTCATAAGCTGAGAGCAGTCGCAGACGTCGGATGCGTATGATTTGCGTGCGATTATACTGCATGCTTGGGAGAAACATTGGAAGGTTATCTTTCCGAGGTTAAATCCTGTGTTCTGATTGTATGTTGATTAAAAACGTGGGGGGGGGGGGGGGGGGGGGGGGGACAACAATAATAACAACAGCAGCAACAACAACAAAACAACAACAACCTATAAAACATCCGATTTTAGAACAGAGAGAGAACAAAAATTCGGCGGTATAGAAAGCGTGAATAGGCCGGTTTCGTCAGAACATATATCACAAACATATAGAACATATGTAGGCTACTTATAACGAGCTGTATAGTGCACAGCTGGGCTTGCAGCTGGGAGATCGTGGGTTCAATTCCCGTCAGAGACATTTATTTGTGCCTGCTGGATATTTCTGTCCTGGTCGGCCTCTACACAAACTTGTGTTTGCAATGGGCCAGATAGGTTGGTTAGAACCACACAGTCAAGTTTCACGCCCTTGACGGAAGTATCTCTGACAGTTTTGCTGAAATTTCCAGACCAACATTCCAGGTGTCTGTATCTTACGGGCCTGGTTGAAGCCGGGATCTGAAAGAAGGCGTAGGGTAGAATCCTATCATGTAGTCTCAGTCACCAGAACAGAACCCCGTATCATCATCGTCATCCTCACCAAAATAATCATTTGGGAGAGGGGGCGGGGGGGGGGGGGGGGGGGGGGGGGGGGGGTCTCGAATTGTGAAGCTTTTCATGTTCTGCTCTCATGGTGAATTTCAGTTTCGACTTCCTGTTAATGTCCATGCTCCAGCTGATTTCGGGTCAAAGTCGCCGAAATGACGGAGTCCCTGGGATTGTGGTTTGATGTACGTGGTGGCGCCCTCCGGGGAACGCTCGCTCACGCTGGCTCCGCGACTAACCCACTCACTATTGACCGTAGGGGGCTTAGCAGGTGGGTTTCCTGCGTACGTTAGATCTGAACATGCACCACTGAACACCGACAGAAGATAAGATGGCTCTCTGTCTCTGTCACACACACACACACACACACACACACACACATACACACACACACAACACACGCACACACAACACACACACACACACACACACACACACACACACACACACATGCCACACACACACGCGCGCGCGCGCGCGCACACACACACACACACACACACACACACACACACACACACACACACCACCACGCCACACGCCACACACACACACACACATTTCTAGATTTTCTGGTGATGTGGGGCAGACCAAAGAGGCCTAAAACAGGGATAAGGACAGGTGTGCACAAGACTTTCTGAAGACTTCAAGAACGGAGAAGGGTATAAGGCCCATTCTATCAGGATACACATAGAGTGAAGACGGATATAAGGCCCATTCTATCGGAATATAGATAGAGTGAAGACGGATATACGGCCCATTCCATCGGGATATGGATAGAATGGAGAAGGATGTAATGCACCTTCTATAAGGGACAAAGGCAGCCTGAAGAAGGATGTAAGGGTCACTCTATAAAGGATAGTGGCAGAATGAACAAAAATGTAAGGCCCATTCTATAGGAGGCACACAAAGAATGAAGAAGGGTAGATGGCCCATTCTAAGAGGGATATAGACCAAATGAACAAGAATGTAAGGCCCATTCTATAGGAGGCATACATAGAATGAAGAAGGGTATATGGCCCATTCTAAAAGGGATATAGACAGAATGAACAAACATACAAGGCCCATTCTGTAGGGAATATAGGAAGAATGAAGGATGTGAGGCCTATTCTATAAAGGATTTAGACAGAATGAACAAAAATACAAAGTCCATTCTGTAGGGAATATAGAAATAATGAATGATGTACGGCCTCTCCTATAAGGGATATAGACAGAATGAAGAAAAATATAAGGCCTATTCTGCAGGGAATATAGAAATAATAAATGATGTAAGGCCTCTCCTATAAGGGATATAGACAGAATGAAGAAAGATATAAGGCCTATTCTGTAGGGAATATAGAAATAATGAACGATGTAAGGTCTGGTCTGTAAGGGATATAGACAGAACGAAGAAAGATACAAGGCCTATTCTATGAGGAATATAGACAGAACGAAGAAAGATACAAGGCCCATTCTATGAGGAATATAGACAGAACGAAGAAAGATACAAGGCCCATTCTATGAGGAATATAGACAGAACGAAGAAAGATACAAGGCCCATTCTATGAGGAATATAGACAGAACGAAGAAAGATACAAGGCCTATTCTATGAGGAATATAGACAGAACGAAGAAAGATACAAGGCCCATTCTATGAAGAATATAGACAGAACGAAGAAAGATACAAGGCCCATTCTATGAGGAATATAGACAGAACGAAGAAAGATACAAGGCCCATTCTATGAGGAATATAGACAGAACGAAGAAAGATACAAGGCCCATTCTATGAGGAATATAGACAGAACGAAGAAGGATATAATACCCATGAATGAAGAAGGAAGTAAGGCCTACTCTATAAGCAACACAGACAGGATGAGGAAGCGCGTAAGGCGTATTATAAAAGGGATACGGACAGAATGAAAAAAGACATGAAGTTCATTCTATAAAGGATACATAAAGAATTGAAAAGGATTATAAGGTCCATTCTATAAGAGATAAAGACAGAATGAACTTAAAGGATGCAAAGTCCATTATTTATTGGGTTTTAGACAGAATGAAGAAGTCTGTATGGCCCACTCTATAGATAAGCGATGATGTAGACAGATCAGTAAAAGACAATTCTAGACAGAAGTGAACACGCCTGTGAGACACATTTTCTATAAGAGACGCAAGTAGACTGAAGGAGACGAAGAGGCACATTTCGTAGAAATTTGGACAAAATGAAAAAGACCGCAAGACACGTTCTATACAGGCTATAGAACACATTCCATACGGATGTAGACACAGGGCAAATTCTTAAAGACATGGAGACACAATTACGCAAGCTGTAAATCAGTGTCAGGCAAATGTATAACGAATACAGAGGTAATAGACAACAAAGCAACAGAACAACAGATCTCTCACTGTTATTACTTTGGTATTTCCCCCTTCCGTTTTGTTTGCCAGGTTTTGTTGTTGTGGTGGTTTTCCCGACGATCCACTCGTCGGGAGTATCTCAAAGAATCACATCAATGAAACGTTTATGTAAAAAGAGGCTCTAAAAGAAAATCTCTCAGTGTTTCATGTCTACACGGCTTTTGTGTATGCCTGTCCGTGTAGATCGACGGTTAAGTACACTGCTGTCGTCGTTCCATAGACCTGCTACTCATTTTCTTACAGCGTTCAACAAAAACGTCAAACGATGGTCTTTGTTAAAAGATATTCTTTCAAGGAACCATTGATAGCTTTCCAGCGGCCTAACCTTTGTATCTGAACTTCTAAGATAACTAAGCGTTGTTATCAACTTCCTGCTATATAATCGGAACTGAGTCAGTTTTTTTTTGTTTTTGTTTTGTTTTTTTTCCTTTCATGTATGCTACTGGTCTTTGTCTGCTATCCGTGTTATACAGAGAGCTTCCCGCGAAAACGTTAGTTACTCTCAGCACAAGACGAACAACTTAAACGTTTTTTTCTTTTTCTTTTTTTTTTTTTTTTTTTTTTTTTTTTTTTTCTCACATGCGAGATCAATAAAACTCCTTGATCTGTTTATTTTAAAGCTTGTTGTTTCTTTATTATCCTCTATACTTTTCGGAATCTTTGGTGTGCACACACTGTAATTCGTTTTGATTTATGTGTTCTCTGTGTCCAAGGTTTACGTCATCTGTGTGACGTCAAGGTTAATGACAAGCTTTTCCGCTCTGAGCGTGAGCTGGACTTAAATTGGACCCAACTGGGAAAAACAAGGCATGTTGACAATGCGGTAATATATCATTTCGCTATGTCACAATTCCTGACAAAGTCCTTAGAGAAACTCAGTGTTCGAAGACAGAATAATGACTTGTGCATGATTCTAAACGGGAAAAGTCACTGACACATGAGTCATATATAGGTAAACCTGACTTAATCAGGTAACTATAAATAAGTACCCTCACAGTATCTGTTCCACCATTCCCAAAATCCTGCACGATGGGATTTCCCTTCATTTTCCAATCTGTACGACATGCATGGAATAGAAAATAACGTAGTATCAGGACTCAGCACACCCCACGCCTCTCTCTCTCTCTCTCTCTCACACACACACACACACACACACACACACACACGGCGCGCGCGCGCACACACACACACACACACACACACACACCGCGCGCGTGCGCACGCACGCACATACCCACACACACATTCCCCCTCCCCCCTCTCTCTCTCTCTCTCTCTTTCTGTGCCTCTGTCTCTCACGCGCACACACACGCACGCACAACACACACACACACACACACACACACACACACGTGCGTATCGACACATGAATCTGCTCTCTCTCTCTCTCTCTCTCTGTCTCCCTCTCTCTCATATGCGCGCGCACACACACACATACACACACACACACACACACACAGAGGCACGCGCATGCATGCACGCATCACATGAATATGGTATCTCTGTCTGTGTTTGTGTGTCTGTCTCTCTCTCTCCCTCTCCCTCACACACACAAACACACTCATACACACACACGTGAAATGAAAATATCTTCTCTCTCTCCTCTCTCTTCACACACACCACACACACACATATACACACACACACACACACACGCACACGCACACTCATACACACACACAAAAACACACACACACACACACACACATTCTCTCTCTCACTCTCTTTCTCTTTCTCACACACAGATCTGACTTGAATCTCTCTCTCTCTCTCTCTCTCTCTCTCTCTCTCTCTCTCTCTCTCCTCCTCACACACACACACACACACACACACACACAGATCTGACTTGAATCTCTCTCTCTCTCTCTCTCTCTCTCTCTCTCTCTCTCTCACACACACACACACACACACACACACACACACACACACACACATACACACACACTTACACACATACCCACACACTCACACAGACACAGACACACACAGACACACAGACACACAACACACACACACACACACACACACACACACACACACACACCGAGTCTTGGCATTCCCTTCAGTGTATTCCGCCTTTCGTTGGTATGATTAACTATTACTTACCACGAAACATCCTTGCACTGGCCTTAACTCTTACCATAATAGAACATCTAAATACCTACTCCTGACCAAACAGGGGGATAGGCGCCTTCCTTCCGCTGTCCACACGCAGCAGAAAACGAGCTTAGCGCAGTGGGGGAACGTTACAATGGCCGGCCGTTCTTGCAAACATTATGACAAAAGAGTCTCATACAGCGCTAGCGCTATGACTCCCAACATGTGACCCTCCAATCTGACCCACTTAACCTCCGGCACGCCTGACAAAACATTTTAATTATGTTGTGGATGGACCTTCATCACGCTGCGATGTGAGACACTCGGAATTGGCACGTGCAACCACAGCGCTTTCACTACAACTCGCCACGCATAACTTGACTTACTTACTTACTTACTTACTTAGATTCTCCTGCGTCTTGCGACGCACGAGACAACTTAAAGGAGTGAATTAAACATGTAGTCAAGGACTCCAACCTTCAACATTCCCATCTATGTACATTTAATTGGGGGTGTGGGTCAAATATGAATGTAAATCAGGATGATATGGCTTTTGACAACAAGATACCAATATGTTTACAAGTATCTTTGTTTTTCGTGGTATTCAGCATTTTCTCTGGATAGACGACTAAATTCATCTTCAGTTTTGACGAATTCCAGTCGGAAAGGGTTAGAGTGTGTCCTTAAAGGGAAAATGATGAGTGTGAAACACATGTTTAGACTAATAAACCATATCGTGGATTAAAGAAATTGGTATACATTGCAAAATTTAACATAAGAAAAAGGACAATTTGAATCAAAATCGTGTGCATCAGTTCTCCAAATCACCAACACGACTAGGCCTACGCTGCCAACCCCTTTCACGTAATTCCAGTCTAATATCGTAATTCCGTTCTAACATCGCAATCCATACCAGTACCCTTGCTATCACCCGCCGCTCTGACAATCAAAAGACAAACATAGCAAGCAAGACGAGTTTTGCCATACACTGCATGGCAGTCGACCAACCTGGGACAGCGGAGTGCGTTGCAGATCCACAAACCAAGATCAGTTCGTCAGAGCAGTTGCCCTGACACGGGCTGAAACGTCTCACTCAACTGTTTAGCATTTTTACGCTCTCCGAGGCTCGACACTTCTTTCAGTAATACAACCTATCACTGTCACATAACGACAAAATAAGTTGTTCTTTTGACAGAACAAGCGAGCAGACGACAGTTTTCGCTGACACAGACGACACAAGCAGACGACAACCGGAGTGAAATACTTTATTGGTGGAGACGATCGTAACTTTGTGCGTGCGCACACTGACTGGGAATCCCGCGAGGTTTCCCTCCCTCCACCGTTGTTCCTGCTCTCGCACCTGAATGCCTTCTACACCAGACAACACAGCCAAAGACTGTCCGCAGAAACAGGTGACTTTCTAGGCTAAAGGCTGCCACTTCGCTGCCCAACCTTCACGACACTCGAGTTTCTGTTTCCTCAGTGTATGTGCGAGGCTGTACATGTGTGTAAAGAAGCGCGGGCGTGTGAATTAAACTTCCTTGTTTCCACATACGCTGTGGAACCGTGGCTCGCACCACCATGCTGTGTCACTCGCTCTGTGTGTTTTGTTCAAACAGGAAGTTTTGGCTGGTAAGGGGAGGGAGCGCGGAGGGCGTACAAAAGTACTCCATTGTGTCCTTAAGTGGCCCGGTGGCCTCAACACAAAGAACGATTTTTATACCGGCGCAGAGACAAAGATTGCCGAGTGTAGTACTTGTTTGATAATACTGATTGCATTGGGGTAGACAGCAAACACAGGCAGCGTGCGACAAGAAAAAATACCCAGAACACTTGTCATCGTGATACCCGGGTAGAGTGAGATAAGATAAGATAATGTTACTTATAGCCCAGCCGACCGCAATGGGCCACATCAGGGCTGTCACCACGTTAAAATCAACTCACAAGTCATTCATTCACACAATTCTTTAAAATACATAGGAGCTGGACAAGAATGAATACTAAATAGAATGTCTAATGTAAAACTGAGAAATATATTTCGCCTCGTTAGTATAGTGGCGTGTCTCTATATCAACATTTCAGTTCACGTTGTTTATAGAAGACTTAAATGGGACAATGTATGTAAGTAGCATAAATATACAAACACGCGCACGAAAAAGCATACCACAGTGGAATGTAGGTAGGCCTGTATGACATATGTGTGTATGAGTACTTTGCTTTCAAATGCATCTGTCGCAGACTGTATGATTTCGCAATCCAACTATCTGCCTATCTCGCAGCAATGTACACATTCTTAAGTAAGGTTCATTTTGAATATTCATGTGCAAGCGAGCTGGTTGTCCTCGCAGATAAAGGCATCGTTCTCTTGACCCACGGAGCCCGCGCTCAGTCCATTAAGGCACTATCGGGTGAGAGCTTTTTCTATTCGGAGCAGTGTTTGCGCGTCAGATCCAGTTTAGAGCAAGGTGTATTAATTCATACCGTTTTCTAATAGGCCTAAACTAAGGGGTAGTCATGCCTCCAGTGGGAATTTTTAGGGGCACGAATTACACTGAAACAAGTGAGTTTTTTTTTTTTCTTCAAATGCTGAAATTTTCGCCTGTTTGGCCGTCGTGACCACTTACTTCCTCACACCTGTTTGGCCGTCATGACTACTTTACTTCCTCACACCTGTTTGGCCGTCATGACCACTTTACTTCCTCACACCTGTTTGGCCGTCATGACCACTTTACTTCCTCACACCTGTTTGGCCGTCATGACCACTTACTTCCTCACACCTGTTTGGCCGTCATGACCACTTACTTCCTCACACCTGTTTGGCCGTCATGACCACTTACTTCCTCACACCTGTTTGGCCGTCATGACCACTTTAGTTCCTCAAACGAGTGCCACTTTGGATCAAGTTGGAATCTTTTACATAAAGCGTACTCTTATGGTTCTGAACATAAACATCATTTCATTTCTACCCACCCCCACCCCCTTCCCTCACACACACACTACCCGAAGAAAAAGGACAGGAGAGAGAGAGAAGGAGAGAGAGAGAGAGAGAGAGAGAGAGAGAACTCTGTCAAGTCTTACGAATATGATAGAGTTTATTTAATTTTGATTTTACTGCATACCTTCACAGTTATCAGCGCATGATGAGACCTCTGAGAAATGATATAGTAAGACCCGTCATGATTCTTCTCCTCGTAATTTTTTTAGCTTCAAAGGGCACTATTCCCTCAGTTCTACCTCCACCTTCCCACCTCTTCCCGCCAACTTGGACAGTGGGTAACTTCTTCGAGCCTGGGCAGTGAGAGAACATGGTGGTGGTTCAAATTACAAACCATCTTTTGGACGGCCTGCACTCGGCACCCTTTGAAACAGTATGACCTCCTGAGCATGATGACAGGCCACCCGGCGGCCCTGAAGACAGTCTAGGTGAAGTAGATCCCGTTTGCAGCCATCCAGCAAACAGGAAGCTTCTTTACGAGAATGGAACATCGTTGTAACTCCTGCCTGCAAACAACCACAATTTCTGAACGGACCGACCACAGCGTAACTTCTGTCTAGGAATAATACTCAACAACAACAACAACCAGCCTTCCAGCAAAGTCCTGAATAGCACCGAGTCCGTCCCTGTCTGACAACAGAGCAGAACGAACCCGTCAACGAACAAAGAACTTATGAAACCGCAAGCGTAAGTTGGCACAGCGAGAAATGGGACATGTTCCCGGTGCATATAAAATGGTTCTGCGGCGTGCGTCTCCAATTTCTTTTTCTCACGCTCTTTGGTGTACCCCATAAACCCAGCGAGGCCGTGTCTTGGGTGAGAGTGGATCGCTGGCGCTTAAAACCAGTTGCTTTAAACAGATGAAAGATAGGCAACCTAAAATCGACCGGGAGAAAAAAACTGAATTCAATCCTCCCTATGCTCCCAGAGCACGTCATTTGGCCAGGAGCTGAGGGCGAGACAACGCCAACAGAAATCCTGAGTGCTGATGACGGAGGCACTGCGCCATACAGCCCGGAGGATCTTGCTTCAAGAAACTATGGTGCCACACAACAACAGCCATTGTTGCACTTGGAGATGAGTTCGGTCGAGATGGTGCTCGCCGGTTGAGATTCCCCAAGCAGGTGCCGCTCTGGGCTGTGTGCCTTGAGCACCTCGAAGTCCCTTCGGTCTGTTTCTTGGAACCATGAGGTGGCGACGGAAAAGTACTGACAAACAAACTGTCAAGACCAAAGGAATATTAGAACCCAACCAGATCACCATGCTTTGGGATGCAAAGGGAATCACTGAATAGTAAAATAAACAAACATATAGCTGGGAAATTTCATGCATGAAAACAACATTAACATCCTGCTGTGTCAACAAACTCATCTGTTAGGAGGGATTTGTTGTTGTTGTTGTTAGAGGGCTTTGGGTCTTCAGGAATGATCGTGCAGATGGAAGCAAGGGGGGAATCTGACCTTGATAAGACAGACCTTGGAAAAAAATCCAGATCAAGCTATGGACTAAGTACAGCAACCTTGACGTAATCAACTACTTCTGCCTCAGTGACCAGATGGTGTTTCTTGAGCCCGTTCACATTTCAGTAATGAATCCCTTATCATTTGAAAGATTTACAGCTCGTTCTAGAGCTGGGGATATGACATACTTAATGACAGGATACTGGCCAATGATCCGTAAGACATATGCATTTTACTCAATCTGCTGGCACACCACAGCACCAGACACGGTGTTCTGCATTGAGAATGCGCACACAGGTCTTGTAAGACAATAAGACCACAGTAAAGAAGAAGTGATCCTCGCGCTGTTCTCCTCTGTGTTTCTGGGAGGAATAACCAACTTATCACAACCCCTTAAGGAAATATAGAAGAAAGGGTTGATTGGCGCATGTTTGGTATATGAATGAGTGTGCCGACAGAGGATCATGTGGTGACATGAAGACATGTCAACAACGCGTTGAAGGACTTCAGTGTCACTATCAAACGGACTGCCAAGCAAACCATCCCCCGTTAAATTCAGAACTTGCTTGACCCACGGCTAAGATACAGCACATGACAGACTGTCTGGGGCTGGAGAAGAGACTGGGACCACCCCCAGTCAAGCAAACATCAAACCACAGGGCAGCAAACCGCAGTACCCGAAGGCGAAACTGAAGACCACAACAAGGAACTAGCGGGACACGACAGCAAAACTTAACATGGAGAAAGACATCGCCAAGCTGATGAGACTCATTATGGTGTTGAAGACTTATGAAAGGGAGAGACGCCATCCAGCTATGGAGACTCAATAGGGTGTTGAAGACTTGAAATGGAAAGAGACAGCGCCAAGTTGTGAAGTCTCGCTAGAGTGTTGAAGACTTGACATTGAAAGAGACAGTGCCAAGTTTTGAAGCCTCGCTAGGGTTTTGAAGACCGAACAAGATCAGAGACCACCAGTCTTCGGAGATTTATCAGTGTGTTGAAGACTGAACATGGAGAGAGAGAGACCTCAAACTGTGGAGACTCAGCAGGACGCTGAAGACTTGACATGGAGAAAGACACCACCACGCTGTGGATATTCACTAGGCCATCAAAGACTTAACATGGAGAGAGACACCACCAAGCTATGAAAACTCACCACGGTGTTGAAGACCTAACATCGAGAGAGACATCACCAAGCTATGAAAACTCACCAGGGTGTTGAAGACTTAACGTGGAGAGAGACACCACCAAGCTATGAAAACTCACCACGGTGTTGAAGACTTGACATGGAGAAAGACACCACCACGCTGTGGAGATTCACCAGGGCATCGAAGACTTAACATGGAGAGAGACACCACCACGCTGTGGAGATTCACCAGGGTGTTGAAGACTTAACATGGAGAAAGACACCACCACGCTGTGGAGATTCACCAGGGCATCGAAGACTTAACATGGAGAGAGACACCACCACGCTGTGGAGATTCACCAGTGTGTTGAAGACTTAACATGGAGAAAGACACCACCACGCTGTGGAGATTCACCAGGGCATCGAAGACTTAACATGGAGAGAGACACCACCAAGCTATGGAAACTCACCGGGACGTTGATGACTTAACATCGAGAGAGATGCTTTTGTGGAGACTCGCTGGGGCATTGAACGACAAGGTATCAGGCAATAGTAGATCACCTTGGAAGACGAGAAGTGCTGATGGAACCCGGAAAGAAACCTGCATATGCACTCGCCCAAACTTATTCAAATCACACACACAACACACACACACACACACGCATGCACACACACACACACACACACACACACACACACACACACACACACACACACACACACACACAGACGCACGCACACACACACACACACACACACACACACACACACACACACACACACATGATAAGAAACGATCAAATTTGTGTGTATGTGTGTGCGCGCGCGCGTATGCCTTTGGCAGGGAAGGGTCGGTGAATAGGTCAAACAATAATTGCTGTCAGACTCCCAAGTCGATAGCGTGGTGGACTTTGTTGCTGCGACGCAATACCAACGGCTTCTTTTCATGGTCGTTTCACTGTCATCGGCGACATAGACCTTCCCCCTCCTCCTCCCCTTACCCCCCTCCCTCCCCTCCCCTCCCCGAGCCCACGCGGGTAGACAGGCTTTCTGGTGTATGACTCAAATTATTTATTACGCAGTTTGTCGTTGCTGGTTTCTTTCTTTTCTTTTCTTTTTTTTGCCCCTATCCGAAAGTTTGGAATTTACAAACGTAGGTCTGAAAAAGACGTCATACGAGTTTTGCATGAGCTTCCTGATCCAGTCAAACACATGGCTCACTCAAAAAAAAAAAAAAAAAGGGGGGGGGGGGGGGGGGAGGGGGGACGGACTGAGCGTAAATGCGGTTCCAAGCTTTGTGAAGTCGATAGGTTCAATAGAATGAAAGATATCTTCCCCCTGATGAACGTGGACGACATACTATATAGGGCAATTTCAATCAATCATTCAAACAGAAACAAGACTCCACTGGCATCAGACATTTCAGTAAGTCAAAATTGATTTGTGAGTTTAGTTTACTTATTGTGTTTCCAAACAACAAACCTACACATTATTTCCCACTGTTGTTGCTGTTGTTGTTGCATTTCGTCGGGTTCTCACTAGGGGGCTTCCTTTTCTTTTCTTTTCATTTTTTCTTTCTTTCTTTTTTTTTTTTTTTTTTGCTCGTAAGTATGCTGCATGCTTCTGTGTATAGATTTACTACCAGCGTTCTGTATTTCAGCCCCTGTTGAAATGGTGGAAATTAAATAGGAAGACAGAATCCCGGTGTAACGATCCATTTTAACTCCCCTCCACTTTTTAACTCCCCGGGAGTTAGAATTAGCACGTGCCAATTTTAACTCCCCGAGAGTTAAAACAAACCACGCCAGAATGACCCCCCCCCCCCCCCCCCCCCCCACTGTTTTAGATTAACTCCCCCACCCCCAAAAATTCAGTTTTATGTGTTAGTCACGATATGAAAAATAAACATTTAATATACACCCCCTCCCTCCCTCCCCCTCTCTCTGTCTGTCTGCCTGTCTCCCTCTCTCTCTTTCCCTCTCCCTTTCTCCCCCCTCTCTCTCTCTGTTTGTCTATCTGGTGGTCTATTTGTCTGTCTGTCCAGTTGTCTCCGTCTCTGTCTGTGTCCCCATCCCCCCCCCCCCTTTCCCCCTCTCATGTCTGTCTTTTATATAAATCTTACGAAGGATAAAAGGCTTAGGAGATGGGAAGTCACTACCTACCTTTCATTCTAGCACGGCAACAACCATGATGAAGAAAATTACAATGCAAATGTGTGTGTGTGTGTGTGTGTGTGTGTGTGTGTGTGTGTGTGTGTGTGTGTGTGTGTGTTGAGTGTGTTAAACATAAAACGGACCTTATAACTCAGCTGTTTCTCAACTGATTCAATTCAATTTTGCTTTGAGAAGTGGTGTGACTATGCCAATGTGATTTGAAAGTTAGCGTCCTTTTAGTGGATGACCTGGGCATCCAGCACCCGTTCTGCAGGACACTGGGCCTTAAGGTTCAGTCCTTTTCATCGATTTTCGTCAAATCTCTGTATTGCTTGCTGTAGCAAAGGCAACCTAACCTGACCAGTTAGCACTTCAGCGGGTGACATGACCAGCCAGCGCCTAAGATACTAGACCTTCTAGCTTGACCACTTCTGAACCGATTTTATTCGAATTTGCAACGAAGTTTGGTGTTGCCATTATAACAAATCTTCACAGCAATACAAGTATCTGTTTTTATGACGGGTGTTCAGCTTCATGTACTCTGTGTTACACCACTAAAAAAAAGTCTGCAAATGTGAGTGCGCACGCATTGTGTGTGTGTGTGTGTGTGTGTGGTGTGTGTGTGTGTGTGTGTGTGTGTGCTTCGTGCATGCTTGTGTGCATAAGTGTGTTTGTATACGTGCATGTGGTCGACGTGCCCAGAATGACCCCCTCCCCTCCCCACCCCGTTTTCAAATTATAGAATGAGTGAGAGAAATATGTTTTGAAAGTTGTATTAGCATTGCCTTACAATGCGAATTTCACCCAGGAAAAAAAAATCTGAAATAATCTGAATGGGGGGGGGGGGGGGGGGGGGGGGGGTCATTCCTTCTATTTTTTAACTCCCCGGGAGTCAATCTGGATCAACACTTCTTGATCGAAATTAACTCCCGGAGAGTTAGTTTAGGCACGTGTGTATTTTAATCCCCCCCCCCCCTCCCCTTCCACGAGGTAGAGTTAAAATACGCACGTACCTAAACTAACTCCCGGGGAGTTATTTTCGATCAGAAATGTTGATCCAGATTGACTCATGGGGAGTTTAAAAAAATAGAAGGGGAAGTCGTTTCATTCTGGCCTTATGCCAGGACTGCCCCCCTCCCCCCCCCCCCCCCCCCCCCCCCCAACACACACACTGCAAAGAGACACTTGACACATGGCAATTGAAAACTTTATATGACAAGGATAAAGATCTTAAGCTAACGTAAAAGCCTATTAATCCAATCTGTCTTTGATAAACACTAATAATAGTAAAAAAAATAAAAATAAAAAAAAAAGCTGACTAGAAGCATGCAGAGAGAGAGAGAAGAAGAGAGAGAGAGAAGGAGAGAGAGGGGGGGGAGTAAAGAAAGAAGGAAAAACAGACAGACAGAGAGAGGGGGAGACACTAGCGACAGAGACACTGAGATAGATAAATAAATAGACAGGCAGACAGAGAGACAAGCAAAGAGAGAGGGAGAGAGATTAAGAGAGACAAACAGACAGACAAGCAAAAAGGCAGACAGACAAGCAGAGAGAGTGAGCAAGAGACTGAAAGAAAGTTGGGGGGGGGGGGGAGGGAGACAGACAGAGAGAGGGGGAGGGAGGGGGTGTATATTAAATGTTTATTTTTCATATTGTGACTAACACAAAACTGAAGTTTGGTGGGATAATCTAAACATGTTTGGGGTGGGGGGGAGTTAATTCTAGACAGGGGGTTGGTTATCGGGGGGGTCTATATTGGCATGGTTGTATTTAACTCCCGGGGAGTTAAAATTGGCACGTGAATTCTACTCCGGGGATTAAAAGTGGAGGGAGTTAATGGATCGTTACACCGGACTGCGGCTCGCTGCGAGTCTCACGTTCGTTACGTCATTATCAGATCCACTGCCTAAACGCACAGATTGTGTTTTCGTTGCGAAAGGGGAGTGAGATGATGTCATTAAACCAAGACGATGGCGCATGTATGATATAAGATGTATGTTTTGTTTTGCCCTTTTCTTTTTTTTTCTTTTTTTTTTTTTTTTTTTTTTTTTTTTTTTTAAAGGTGAAGTAAGTGTGTGGCGGAAGGTCTTCAGCTTTACAAGTCATGGTGGTTGTTGCTTTTGCTCTCTCTCTCCAAACACGTACCAAACTGAAAGATGGTCGTCTCAGTTGAGTGCAAGAGTGGTGATGGCGGTGTTTTTTGTTTTTCTTTATTGATAAAGACGATAAAACAAAGTCACCTGTGCAGCTGGCATGCGCGGCTCTTACACAAGACGTACAAGGATCCACGCAACAGGATTCTGTTGTGAAAAAGGCCTTACACCGTTGTAAACAGCCATGCGCAGACGAGAATATCGTGTGCGACCCCTTGTTGCCAAATTTTGCTCCAGGGGCCAACAGACAGAGTCGCACTTTATTTTATGTTATTTTATTTTACTTTTTTAACATGCGCGCTGGTGACCTACTCGTTTTTGAGTGAACCAGTATTTTAGGAAGAAGAAGAAGAGAGAGAGAGGACGTACCCTTGCCCACGCACCCCTTAATTTCACACCACAAAGTGCAAAGTGTGTATCTGTTTGTATGAAATTACATGAGAGAGAGAGAGAGGAGAGAGGAGGGGGGGGGGGGGGGCGGAATAGCTCAGTTGGTAGAGCATCGGACTCGTAATCTTGGGATTGCGGGTTCGCACCTCCGCCGGGCCGTTTCGGTACAGGGGGATTTTTCCCTCGGAGTTAACATTGGTTCTGACTCCATTCCCCACACAGTCCTTCCAATGAGACTATAAACCGAGGTTCCGTGTGTGAACGGACGCACATCTTGCACACACGTAAAATCCCATCACCAACTTTCGGAAGAGTAGGCCAGTTTGGCCGTTGGTATGGATGACACGTTACACATAGCATGCACCTTCCCCGAAGTTGGAGTAAGGCTGCCTTAATGGCGGGATAAAAAATGGTCATACACACAAAAGTGTCAGAATAATCAACATGATGATTGTGGACACTAAATTAGAAAGAAGAAGAAGAGAGAGACCAGCCGCCGTGGCGAAGTGATTAGCGTCGCGGACTCCCGGCTGGGAGGTCGTGGGTTCGAATCCCATCAGAGTCATGTGGGTTTTTCTGCCCCGACCGGCTCCTACCCACAGTTGAGTTTGCTGCGGACTCAGTTGGGAAGACTGGGACCACACAGTCGAGTTTCATCCACTTAATGGATGCACCTCTGAGAGTGTTGCTCAAATTTCCTGACCAACACTGCAGGTGCCTGTGTCTCTCGGGCCTGGTTGACGCCGTGATATATTCCGAAAGGAAGCATAGAGTACAGCCCTGTCGTGTAGTCTCAGACCGAAATGGAAATCCGTAGCATCATCTTAATCATCCTCATTCTCATCGAAAAGCCTAAAAAAAAGTCTCAAGTTCTGTGGCCCTTCATGCACTGCTCTCATGGTGACCTCAATTTCGATGTCCTCTCCACGTCTGCGGCCTTGGTTTGGTTCCGTCGGGGTCACCGGTATCGGCGAGTCCATGGGGACTGTCGTTGGACGGACGTGGTGGCGCCCTCCGGAGGGAGAGCTCACTCACACCGGCTCCGCGACAAAGCAATTATTGTCGTCAGTAGGGGGCTTAGTAGGTGGTGTCCTGCGTATGTTAGATCAGAACAGGCGCCACTGAACACCACCGAAGTGACTCGCCAGCAGTGCAGTGTCTCCTCCAGTGGGTTGCCTCTTGACGATTTGACATTGACTGTTTCCTGTGGATTGCCGGTGCCGGGGCTGCGGCGGAACCTGCCGGGCTGTGGCTGTGGACGGGGTGTCGGAATGAGCGGCGTAGGTGCACTGCCTCTGAGGTGGCGCAGAGGTTGGGACAGCAAAAAAAAAAAAAAAAAAAAAAAAAAAAAAAAAGAGAGAGAGAAAGAGAGAGAGGCGTGATAATTTACTGTTTGTATATGTTATTGGGACAGAAAGAAAGATAGACATGGTGTGTGCTGTTCTACCGTCGTAGTGAGTGACCGAGGACATCACACTGAAGAGGATTAGGTGCGATGTGGACCGTGGTTAATGGACCCATGCCGGTCAGGGTAGCGTACACGCCAAAATCACTAGACGCCAGAAACGCAGCCGTTCACTCAAGCGCCTTAAAACATGACTTCTCTCCGTTGTGATGTCCTTTCGTCGAGCATCGAAGCAAACTAGTTAGAAAAGTTATCAATATTCTAGATAAGTGAGAACACACACAACACACAACACACACACACACACACACACACACACACACACACACATATGCTAGCTCGTTTATTGCTTAATTAATATTTTGACATAAAGAAGCGATCTTTCAAAAGGGAAGCTATCTTACGTTTTCACACGGGCTTCCTACTGTAGAAAACCCTATGACTTCCATTGATTATTGCAGAGTGACGTGACTGCAGGCGGAGATCTAAACAAATTTTAAAAGTAATTATTATGACTCCACCGAATAACTTGGACAAACGAATCACAACACAAAACACGACGCGTTTCGACCTCTTAGGTCTTCTTCAGGCAAGATAAACAACACTCAGGACAATGAAAATGAAGAACGAGCACTCACTCATCTTTGTTGGATTTGGCGCAAGATTGGCGTTGAATTCGGCGCAAGATTCAACGCCCATCTTGCGCCGAATTCGACAAAGATAAGTGATTGCTCGGTCTTCATTTTCGTTGCCCTGAGTGTTGTTTATCTTGCCTGAAGAAGACCTAAGAGATCGAAACGCGTCGTGTTTTGTCTTGTGATTCTTTTGTCCAAGTTATTCGGTGGAGTCATAATAATTACTTTTAAAATTTCCCGTGATAGTGTTTTTGGCGCGGTAGTGTTAATAGCGTGTTACAGGGCGGAACTCCGGTGCTGAAGGTTCTGTGAGCACTGAAGACAAGGAGGAGGATGTGAACTTTCGAGGGTATTGTTTCCTTTCGGCGGCTTTTAACATGCGCTGCTCAAAGCAGGCAACATCTGTGCTGATGCTACTGTCTTCGCCTTCAGTGGTCTAGCGCCATGGTTTCTGTCTGTATCAGTGTCAAAGCTCTTCAGCAAGGCCTTGAACGTATCCTTGAACCGCTTTTTCAAACCACCACGAAAACACTTGCCTTCCACCAGTTTACCACAGACCGGCACAGCCTCCTGTGAAGATCCATACTTAGTATTCGTACAAGGTAGCCAACCCATCTACTTGTGGTATCAGCAGCATGTGGGTGCTTGGAAGATCACCTCGATAGAGAACTTGTGTTTGAAGCCTTGTCTCCTAAAATGGTCTTCAGCAGTTTTTTTTCCTCCGGCAGCCCATATAAAGTAATTACATTTTTTCATGTGGCTCTCATAGACTCACCAAGTTTAGCTAGCGTACAATAGTGTGGACAGTACATTTTCCTTGTTGCACTTTCAGTCTTGTAGCTAGCTTGATAGCTTTCCTCTGCCCCTCCTTGTTTCGCATAACCACCTGATCCGTTTGCATTGGCCTAATAATCAACGTTCACAGATCTAGCGAGTGTGCTGCCGAGGAGTACAAAGCTGTCAACCTTCAGGGTTTCCCCTTTGACAGAGGTATCTGGTGCCACATACTGTTTGAGTGATGTAGACTTGCACAAGACCTCTTACTTCTTGGTACTGATCCTGAGCCAAGTGTTGCCACTATTAGCAGAACAGCGGTTCAAGCTCTGCTGCGTTGACTGTCGGTGGCAGCATTATGTGCGCAGTCCCACCTTGGGTCTTGACCTGAAGCCTCTGCTGGTTGAAGAACTTGCTATCAGTCCTGAATCTGATCTTGATGCCGTTTTCATTAATGAAGAAGTGTTGGACAGCATGGCTGAAAACATCACGCTGAACAGTGTGTTACCAAGACACAGCCCTGTTTGATTCTATTCGTAACCTGGAAAGAACTGGAGTTTTGCTCAGTGCTGGAGTAAGCATGCCATCGTGGAACCGGCGTGCAACGGTGATGAACTTGTTTGGACAGCCATGATCTTCCATATACCCATACGATTGACCATGCCCAAGGCCTTTGTCAGAATCTTGCCATCATTAACCAGGAGGCAGATTCCTCTGTGGTTGTCACAAACCTTCGTCATTTCCTTTCTCCTGTAGACATGGATGATTGAGGCATCCCTGAGCTCCCAAGGAATGTCTTCCTCTTTAAATATGGCTTAAAAAATGAATTTAGCCTCTATGGACTTACGGGTCCCATGGCCTTGAAGAGTTTAGCTGGGACGGAGTCAGAACCTTGTGCCTTGCCGTCAAAAAGCTTGATTGCTATTTGAACTTCCTATTCCGTGAGAGGATCTGCCATGTAATTTCGCGCATGTATGCAATGTTTTCAGCATCGATGGAGGAGGGCCTATTCAAAAGTTGAAGTGCTCTGCCCACCTATCCAGACCTGTGCTCTTTTCAGTAAGCAGAGTGTTTCTGTCAGTGGTAAGCAGTGGTGATGTTCCAGATGATAGAGACCCTCAGACGGTCTTTCGGGCATTGTAGAAGCACTTCAGAGTTGTTGCTATCTGCATACTGGTTTATCTCCTCAACCTCTTGGCTGCGCCACGAGTCCTGCATCTCTTGAAGCTTCATCTGCATCTCAATATTTGGTATGTTTGCCGGTGCCGTCTTACCAAAAGGTACGAGTTACATGCTTCACTTCAGCAGCACCTTGATTTCCCCGTCATTCTTGTCAAACCGATCTGTGTATAAATTGCCCGATGAGAGAATGCAGTACTGTGCAACACTTTCATGAATGCTCGTCCTCTTCTGCTCAACCAACGCCAAAGGTTGCATTGGTTTATCTTCTTGTCTCAGTCCTCATCAAGTTCAAGCAATGCCTTTCCAGCTTTCCGATGTTTAGTCACTTGCTTGCCGTTTTCCCCTGCGGGCTCCACCTGGGTTGGATATGCAAGAACATGGAATTTGGAGAGAACAAATCAGAGGTCATCCCAGTAATCAGCACGGCACATGGCTGCCATCATACCGATATCATGCCTATCTTTTCTCCTGGTGGTCAATGAACCGTCAATGCTTGCACACACACACACACACACACACACACACACACGCGCGCGCGCGCGCGCGCGCGCGCGCGCGCACGCATTCACACACAAGCGTGCGCACACACACACACGCATGCATACACACACACATGCACAGACATAGACACAGACACACACATATACCGTGTATGTTGCGCGTTATAGCCCAACTGCTATCTCAGCTTTGTCTAGCCAAGGTAGGATTCATCTGCTACAGCTTTCCTTCCCTTAAAATCGTTTTTTACCAGTGTGAGAGAGTCCTCCACCCAACTGAAAATAATGATCCAAGACAAGGTCCATGTTGATGCCTTTTGTGGAAAACTTCAAGTTAGCAAATGCAAGACACCCCACCCCCACATGCAGTCCTTGGAGGACTCTTCTTTTAAATCATTTTACACCACATACCTTTCTTCATTACAACGATTTTTTTTCCTTCCTGCATGCATTTTCGGTTTGGGGCTGTTTTGTTTCTTGGGTGCAAGTGTTGACATTTGTCCTTTGTCTCTTCAAGTCCTATATTTTTTTTTCCCCAAAGGCAATTCCAAGCATTCGTAAGGAGAACCAAAAACACACAGGTTTGTTTCGTCATCTAAGGCAGGGTGATCCTGTGGTGAACAAGAGCACAAGGTAACTGAATATCCCCAGTTCAAAGTAGTTACTCGTGTTCTCTGTGCAATGAACACATTTGACCCATTCGCTACAAGACCTAGGCAAGTAAGCATTATCACTACCTCCGAGTGTGCATTTCTCCCTGTTCAATGCGGTCCATTCTCAGACGACTGTTTGACATTCTATTTTTGAAACTTTACTCTACACCTCTTAATACAAACGTAAAAGCCACATCGTGATATATCAAGGGAAAGGGTAAAAATTGGACATTTCACTCAGCATGTTTTAATAAAACCCACGGGCGCAGAAGAATGAGGAAGTACAGAAACTGCTTATGTGCAATTTGTACATGGGAGATTACCGTGTGTGATGTGACAATGGCCGGCCCGCACCATCCTTTCTTTCCCTGCCCTCCCCTGACTTTACGTCATTTTTCAATGCCTAACTTCAACCCCCTCCTCATCTCCCTCTATTCATCTGTCAGTCGGGCTGATGTTTGATGCAAGCCGACGCCAAGGGAACTGAATTTTTATGCAGCTGTAGCGCAAGTCATCAACCACGCTCCAGTCTTCCCTCTCCCTATCTGATCGTTCATGGTGGCCCCGAGGATTTCCTCCACCACCCTCCCCTTTTCAAGGAAACCATCACCCCACCCCTCCCTTCCCTGCTCGCCTTGTCTTGATAGGAGCACTGGGGCAACGGCTTGTGCAGTCTTCCCTTTCCTTGTGTAAATTCCAGGGACCGGCCGGATGTCCGTGTCTACCGTCTCACAGGTGTGGACAAAGTAGCTTTGCTCATGAGCATAAAGGCTAAAAATACCTCCAACATCCGAGTGTCTGTCCTTTCTAATCACCAGCGCATTCTCACACTGCAGGTGGTGCAGAAGGACCGTCTCATTCCAGATCAACCCACCCTCCTTTTCCTCCGAGTCAGACTAACCCTCCCCTACCTCTTCCTTGTCTATATTACTGGCTGTGCTGTTCCTCAGACAGCCTGTTAATCAGACAGGCATCATAAACAAGATGCAAACAAAAAGGAAAGATGAACCCCCCCCCCCCCTCACTGCTCCACCAAAGGCTGCAAGACTGATCAGTCAGTGAACCAACCTCCCCACTTCACTGCTCCACCAAAGGTTGTAAGACTGATCAGTCAGTGAACCAACCTCCCTCTTCACTGCTCCACCAAAGGTTGTAAGACTGATCAGTCAGTGAACCAACCTCCCTCTTTACTGCTCCACCAAGGTTGCAACGACTGATCAGTCAGTGAACCAACCTCCCTCTTACTGCTCCACCAAAGGTTGAAGACTGATCAGTCAGTGAACCAACCTTCCCTCTTCACTGCTCCACCAAAGGTTGTAAGACTGATCAGTCAGTGAACCAACCTCCCCTCTTCACTGCTCCACCAAAGGTAGTAAGACTGATCAGTCAGTGGAACCAACTTCCCCACTTCACTGCTCCACCAAAGGTTGTAAGACTGATCAGTCAGTGAACCAACCTTCCCACTTTCAATTATCTTTTTACAGTTTAACTTCCTACCACAATTGGTACAATCTATAACTTTTTACCAGTACTTTGTACTATCTGTAAAGCTGATTACTGAATACTATATCTTGATAGGACAACTTTATGCCTATACTGGTTGAAAACTGTTAAGGTGAATACTGTTGATCCTCATAATGGCAGTAGGTGTGTCGCGGTCAAATTCGTTGCTCAGTCAAATTCGTTGCCTGGCATACTAGCTTAGGTTGCTGGTATACGAACTTAGCCAAGAATGACGTCATATCGTGTAGTTGCTAATGGTAACGGCAAAACTCCACAGTTTTAGACAACCACTACTACTACTCGATTTTTTGGCAGTATTGGCATTGAATTTGACCAGGCAATGAATTTGACTGATACTGCGGTCAAATTCGTTGCTTCAGTCAAATTCGTTGCTGTGGAATATCATGACCACTCCTGCTGCTACTACTGCTACGACACTACTACTACTACTACTACTACTACTAACTACTACTACTACTAGAATATTGTTGGTCATTGTGCCGGATCAGTATTGGCAATGAATTTGACCAGGCAATGAATTTGACTGATACTGCGGTCAAATTCGTTGCTTCAGTCAAATTCGTTGCCGTGCAATATCATCACCACTCCTGCT